>OY744524.1:161167533-161397533 GCA_963556195.1 Sepiola atlantica
CTTAAATGTATGTCAACGACAGACCTGTGATGGGAAAATATATGACTCTATATTTTACCACCAAGAAAATGGGAGGCCATCTCATTAACTCGTGTCCTCTAGCGGTTTTGTTCCAATTGGGTTCGTATGATCATTAAATGTGGCAACTTTGGATTTGCTTTATAGTTGCCATAGAATTAGAGTTTAGTTCAAAGAAGATTTTACAAGTAAGTGATAAATAAATTGTTGTTGTGCTTGTTTGTTTGTTTGTTTGTGTGTTTGTTTGTTTGTTTGTTTGTTTGTTTGTTTGTTTGTTTGTTTGTTTGTTTGTTTGTGTTGAAGGGTTGTGAGTGAAGGAGTTTCAAGAATGTAAAATCATACGTCAAATAGTTGTTTTCGTAAAAATTGTTTACCATTTTTGGAGAATTTAATCATGACAAATTATTTCGAATTGTCAGTCGTGAAAATGAGGAATTTAACTTTAATGTGAGGAAAGACATGAGAAATTGTGCATTTCGCTAACAATTCTTGATAATAGTGAATGGATGGAATAAAAGATATCGAATTCTACAAAAGAAAAAAACACGTTTCGGAATACTGTCATTTTATATAATAGATTAGTTTTTTTTATTATATGAGAAATGTAGAGAAGACGGAAACAATCAAGTAGTGTATTACTCTGCGGGACGGCAGGGCGGCTTAGTGGTGAGGCAATTTTAAAGAGATTAGAGTGCACTTGTGCGCTGATTTATTCTCCCCCACCTTTTGGTTTTTGTGTCACATCTTCCCGCGGCGGGAGGGAAGTAAATACTTGGAAAATAGAATAAGCGCAAAATAATGTCAGATTTATGCATGTTCTTTATATATATATATATATATATATATATATATATATATATATATATATATATATATATATATATATATATATATATAGTAATCCAGGTAGGGTAAAAATCCACAGGGTAGAAATCCAAAAGGAATCAAACCGGGTTTATAAAAGAGTGCTCAATAAAAATATAGAGCTGTATTGTGAATGCTTTTATTCAAACATGTACAAGGTCTGCTACACTGGCATGTCGATGTTATCGATCTACAGCTCTCAAGAGCTGAGGTCTCATCAGGCAGAAAATTGTTTTTTGATTCAACTGGTTGCTGAATTCCAGGGAGAATGAAGTCAAGCAAAAAAGAAGAGGAGAAAGAAATAAAAGTCATGTGACCGATTTTAAAATATGATTGCCGTTAGAAATTACTATTTTCTTATTTTTATCTTTTATATATTTTATATATATATATCCAACGCTGAGCTGGGGTAGAAAGGGGGGGGGGCGAGGAAAAGAAAAAGAAAAGAGAAGGGGAAAGAGATACAATTGCTGTCAGAAAAGTTTAATTTACAGCTATTTATATTTTTATTTTGTATTTTTATCCAACGCTTAGTTAGGGTGGGGGTGGGGGGGTTGGAAGAAAAAGAAAGAGAAAGGGGTTGAGGGGTGTTAGGGGTGGATGTCTATAGCCATTTAGGATTTGTTGCGGGAATGGTTTTGAGTTAAATTCATATTTATTTTTATTCAGCGCTGGGCTGGATAAAGAGAGGGGTCGGGGGGAGATTAAACAAGAGCGAAAGAGAAGATGAAGAAAGAGGGGGAGGGGGGTTTCAAATTTGTCGTGTCTGCTTCCTGTCAATGCAGACATATAACAATTACATGACACCCAGCTTACGGGGATATTTTAGTTTAAACTCATTGATGGATTTATGGCCTTATTGTTAATAAATTATGTTGTTATATTTTGATCAATTGTCATTTAATTTTGATTATTTTGATGGATAGTTAAATGTATTTTAAATAATATTTATCAGTTAATTAATAAAACATAATGGTAATTGTCTTTATTTTTAGTAAGATTCATATATGGATTATTGGCAGTAATATTAGTAGGTTAGTTCTAGGTACTAATGAGTTAAAATATATTGGGAATTATTCTTGGTAAGGATCGTATATAAGTTTATGACATTGATATTGATGGATTATACTATTATATTTAGTTTTAATTATTTTGGAGTATGAATAAATGTATTTCGATTATAAATAATAGTTAGTGATGGATTAATAAAACATACTGGTAATTGCTTTTATTTTTAATGGAATTTATATATCGATTAATTTCAGTGGTATAGATAAATAAATTTTATTATTCGTTGTGATCCTATTATTAATGGTGGGATTAACACCTGTTATCAGCGTTGGATATATATATATAAAATATATAAAAGATAAAAATAAGAAAATAGTAATTTCTAACGGCAATCATATTTTAAAATCGGTCACATGACTTTTATTTCTTTCTCCTCTTCTTTTTTGCTTGACTTCATTCTCCCTGGAATTCAGCAACCAGTTGAATCAAAAAACAATTTTCTGCCTGATGAGACCTCAGCTTTTGAGAGCTGTAGATCGATAACATCGACATGCCAGTGTAGCAGACCTTGTACATGTTTGAATAAAAGCATTCACTATATATATATATATAGAGAGAGAGAGAGAGAGAGAGAGAGAGAGAGAGAGAAAGAGAGAGAGAGACAGACAGACAGACAGACAGACAGACAGACACAGACAGACAGACAGACAGACAGACATACAGACATGTAGGCAGATAGGTAGGCAGACAGACAGTCAGACAGAGATTAAAATGATACTTCAAAGATATAGATAATATCTAATATCTTTAATTAGTGAACTATCAGGATAAAGGCAAAGCTCAATATATTGGATAGAGCATTAATAATAATAGATTTAATGAAAGAATAAAATGAGAAATTAAGCAAACTTTATTACATATCAAAGTTCAAGCAAAAAGTATTGTAAATTCCTTAATCCATGGATTTTCAAAGAAAATCTTCTCCTCAGAGGACAATTTCCGCAATGACATAACTGCGAGTAAAAAAATTCGCTTTGAAAATATATAAAACATAAAATATAAGGGCAAAATACACACTTTTATGTTAGCATACCCCATGAAGGTACGGGCTGATTTGATGTTAAATCTTTACAATGTATCCAAGTAAAAAGGTTTTAAAGAAATTTTTTTTATAAAAAAGTTTCTAAAGCAACAGTCCAGGTAGTGAACATTAATTCAAAAATTATTATATATATATATATATATATATATATATATATATATATATATATATATATATATATATATATATATATATATATATATTCGGGATCAAATTCTAGTATATATTATATATTAAATAGTTTTTAACGTCAAGGCGTAGTTAAAGCAAAATAAATTGTTTGGGACTATTAAAAGAATTTCTAACACTATTGATCTATTGATAATGTTAACCATTCATTTATTTATTTATGATATCGCTTATGTTGGAATTCATGTTTTGAAACATGACGTAAATCATAAATCTATGACTTCACGTCAAAGCTATAATTATTTTGTTATGGTATTGTGTTCCCATCTATTTATAAGAAAATCTAAAAAGCTCAGTTCGTAGAACATCAGACTGAAGATCTCAAGGTTTCGGTTTTGATTTCCGGGCATTGCATCCGCTTTATTTGTTGGGAATTTAGTATTTAGTATTAATACAATATTTTCTATTTCTAAAAGAAGTTAAGATATTTCTTTATAAAATTGTGACTAACAGACACACAAACACACAAACATACAGAGAATATGCCTCTTATAGTCTACATTGAAAGTCAGTACTGACCTACTACTTCTCTTGTTCCTCTGTTGTATATACTTTTCTCCAATATATTTGTTTTACCTAAACCCCGTGTTCGTGTTGTCATTCCGGCCCCTAAACAGGGCTATAACAAATTGGCGACGAGATATTCGAACTTACACGGGACCCCGCTACCATGACAATTGGCAACGAGATATTCGAGCTTACACGGGACCCCGCTACCATGACAATTGGCAACGAGATATTCGAGCTTACACGGGACCCCGCTACCATGACAATTGGCAACGAGATATTCGAGCTTACACGGGACCCCGCTACCATGACAATTGGCAACGAGATATTCGAGCTTACACGGGACCCCGCTACCATGACAATTGGCAACGAGATATTCGAGCTTACACGGGACCCCGCTACCATGACAATTGGCAACGAGATATTCGAGCTTACACGGGACCCCGCTACCATGACAATTGGCAACGAGATATTCGAGCTTACACGGGACCCCGCTACCATGACAATTGGCAACGAGATATTCGAGCTTACACGGAACCCCGCTACCATGACAATTGGCAACGAGATATTCGAGCTTACACGGGACCCCGCTACCATGACAATTGGCAACGAGATATTCGAGCTTACACGGGACCCCGCTACCATGACAATTGGCAACGAGATATTCGAGCTTACACGGGACCCCGCTACCATGACAATTGGCAACGAGATATTCGAGCTTACACGGGACCCCGCTACCATGACAATTGGCAACGAGATATTCGAGCTTACACGGGACCCCGCTACCATGACAATTGGCAACGAGATATTCGAGCTTACACGGGACCCCGCTACCATGACAATTGGCAACGAGATATTCGAGCTTACACGGGACCCCGCTACCATGACAATTGGCAACGAGATATTCGAGCTTACACGGGACCCCGCTACCATGACAATTGGCAACGAGATATTCGAGCTTACACGGGACCCCGCTACCATGACAATTGGCAACGAGATATTCGAGCTTACACGGGACCCCGCTACCATGACAATTGGCAACGAGATATTCGAGCTTACACGGGACCTAACCACAAAAACACTAACAACAACAACTGTCGACAAGATATTTTAATTTACACAGGAAAACAAAAATATTAAGGATTCACTTGGGAACCTTAAAAAAGGACACCACAACGATCGGCAACGTGGGATTTCAAATTTCAAACTTACACCAATAAAATAGACTGAAAAAGTGGTTACAGTAAAAGATTCGGGATAACTTTTTAAAATGGATGCCACAACGGGTAACAAAATTAATTATGGAAAACTTTAAAGAGAAAAAAACTTAGAGAAATCGATTACAAATTCAGCAGACAATGTCCTAATACAAAAAGCTGGCTTACCGGTGGAAAAAAAAGAAGAAAAAACACGTAAGACCAACTTATTATTCTCTTAATTGAAAAAAGGTCAGTGATTTTTGTTTTAATTGCTATTCCGACACTGTTGTAATCTTTAACAATAAGGGAATACATGATTTTTTTCTCTCTTCAAAAGAGAGAAAGTTACTTCTGCCGAAAAAAAAATTGAAACCGTATTTTTATTTTTTTCTATGACTAAAGTGCCGATCGCAAATTCTACGGCTACGCACTACACGTAAAAGCGTACTAAAAAAGCGATTTTGTTTTTATCGAGAAAAAAAGGTTTTATACTCTTTTACAACTAAGATTACGTCTAGCAAGCATAATCTTAAGAAAATAATTTTTAACAAGCCGTACCCGAAAGGAAACATTTACTTTCTTACAAAATAACACACTTTAAAATATGGAAGTATTTAAGTCGACAGTTGAAGAATTAGTAAAATTTCAAATGCTACAGAACTATGAAACTGAAGAAAGATTTCAAAAGCTTCTTCTAGAGCAAAATGAAAAGCTTATAGAGCAAAAGAAAGACGCCGACGACAGACTACAACAGACAGAAGATAGACTTCTCGAACAAAATGAAAAGCTTATAGAGCAAAAGAAAGAAACTGACAAAATTATTTTCGAACACAGGAAAGAATCTGACGAAAAGATTGAGATATTAATGCAAACAATATCGCTTAAAGGCCAAAGTAACAAAAACGATGATGTTTTTTTGCAGAAGGCCGTGTGGAGTGCGATCGACAACTTCACGTATTCCCCCGATGAGGAGAAAACTTTTGCTTCGTATTTTAGAAGATATGAAGACTTATGTAAAATTGATTGCGAAAACTTGGCAGACTCTAAAAAGGTTCGCCGGTTACTTAGGAAATTAGGCACCACCGAACATGATAAGTTCGTGGATTTCATTTTATTCCCCGAAAGACTAGCGATTTGACTTTTGCGGAAGCCATCAAACTTCTAACAGAGCTGTTCATACCAAAATACTTCGTTATTTCACAAACGCTGGAAGTGTTTAAACCTGGTAAAAAAGACGACAAAGATTATACATCAGTAGTAAATAAGCACTGCGACGACTTTAAATTATCCGAACTTAGTGCTGATAATTTTAAATGCTTAATTTTTGTTCAAGGATTGGTATTAGGAAAAGACGCTGAAATAAGGCGTAGAGTTTTAAATAACTTAAAAACTGAATCGAACTTAACGCTGCAGAAATTAGCTGAGGACTGCTAAAGATGTGTGAGTGTTAAGCAGGATTCGAAAGACATCGAAAGACATTGCACACATACGAAAAGTACGTCAAAAATCAAACTTCAACTTCCATTCAAAAACAATTCAAAACAAAAAACGGGATGTTTACGCCTCAAAAACAAACCAGCCTTCTAAAAATAAATTACCGCTAAGCCCTTGTTATCGGTGCGGAAGCCTGCATTGGGTAACATTTCGTTTTAAAACCTTCCTGATTTGTAAAAATATTTGGCACAAAAGTTTACATTGTAGAATGATGAAAGGAAATAAAACGCGGGTAAAGACTATCAAACATGACGACAATATTATAAGGAGAAATGTTCAGGTTAAAATCTTAAATTAAAAAGTAATTCGAGTCAAGACGTGTCAATTATTAACATGCAGACATCCAGACGTTTGGGAAAACCGACCATATTAAGAATCAATCAAATTGCCAGAATTACTGGTGAAAAAATAAATTTCGAGGGTGAAATAATTACCGACATGACTTTTAACAGAACGATGGAAAAAGTAAAAATTTACATAGTAAAAAACACATGTAATTTATTTGGCGTAGACCTTATTCAACTATTCAGACTATGGGGATTATCAACCAAGAATTCTTGCCAGAAGAAAATAAATCTTACAACTGGATCAGAAAAACGAAAAAAGGATTTTGTTTCAACCATTAATCGTATGAAATGGACTCAAAATAAATTGCCAGTAGAAATGACAGAAATTAAATTACATAAGGAAACAAAATGCACGCTGAAAAAAAGCGAACACAAAACTGAAAGAAATTAAGCCAAATTATTTGAATAACCATTGGAAAGTAAATGAGAGTGAACTCATGGTTTAAAAAAACTTAAATTACAAAAGTTACAGCTCAAAGAGTTTTCAGAAGAACTAAAAACTATGAAAGATAAGATGAATTGTCTTGAAGTGGAATGTCGAAGAAAAGGCGACATTTTTCAAAATTTAAAGATGTGCTAAAAAGTCAGACATCTAGATTTAAAAAGCTGGAGGATATCAAATCTGAATTTCATAGAGACCATCAGTTTTCTCATAAGAAAGACATAAACCAAATTAGGGAACGACTATCGGAAGAAACCAACAGCACTACCCATGAGGAGGTTATGGCTACCAAAAACAACACTTTCGACATACAGCTATCTCAAGCAACCTCAGAATAGCATCAATCCAAAAAGGAAACAATACTAGATTCTTGAGGGCGTCAGGCTTGGGAGGGGGTGTTATGGTGCCGTACCTATGACGAACGTTTGGATTCATCCATTCTCAATAAATACTGGAAGCATTATGCTTCTCACTTGTTGAAGCCAACCCCAGTCTACACTGGCAGTCAGTACTGACGTACTACTTCTCTTGTTCCTCTGTTGTATATACTTTTCTCAAATATATTTGTTTTACCTAAATCCCGTGTCCGTGTTCTCATACCCTAAACAGGGCCATAACAATTAGTTACTTAATCGAGGTATGTTTACCCGAGGAGGACCATATAGGTTTTTATACATTTTCTCGGGGGATTAATGAAAGTTATAACCCCGACATAAACTTGAATACGGTACGCGAGCCCACAGTCCGCCCCGGTAACACACACACACACGTACACAGTCTTTATTTTCATGTAGGAATTCGATTCATCATGGTTACAATTTCAAGTACATTTGGTATGATCGCAGACCACCATCGGGTAGTTAATTATATTGTGAAGATGATTAACATGCAAATATTTATTTGAATGGTAAATTTGGCGGAAAAATTTATCTAACTTCGAAGGGCATAATTAGTAATATTAATATATTACAGATAAAAATGAATATTTTAACAAGGAAGAAATTCTCTTCAAGACGAGAATAATTCCGAAATCTTATTTCTGTGGAAAACAAACTTCTATACTGATTTGATATTACTATATATTAACCACATCGTAGAGATTTTCTAATAAATTATTCAACAAACCTACCTCTCCTCATTATATACATATATATATATATGTGTGTGTGTGTGTGTGTGTGTGTGTGGGTGTGTGCGTGTGTGTGTGTGTGGTATAACATAATAAAACAAGTTCTGCAAAACGGTCGTTAAGATGTAAATTGAGGAATCGAACATAATAAACACAACAGACTTTTCACTTATAAAGGATTCAATATTTTTTTAATTATTCACACCTAAACAAGGCACATTACCACTGAGACGTAAGGGGCTACTGTGAATTAGGGTCCAGATATATAAGAAAAAATTGTAAGTTTTTACGTCAGAGTGGTGGGGGTATCCTAGCATATCAAAACGATTAGAGATAATTGGGGAGTGTAAATTATTTTCGCTTAGTGCTATGATATCTAGGGAGTTTACACGGAGGAATGATTCTACATCATCGAGGTTAGTTCTAAGCGATCAGATATTTGTGAACGCGAGCCTCAACGGAGGAGACGATTTGGTTGTTTACGGGTTTGGCGTCTGGTTTGAACGTATTACTCTTTATTCGTATTGATATTATTATTGTATTTAGATAGAATGGATGAGAAAAAGTGG
Organism: Sepiola atlantica; assembly: GCA_963556195.1. Taxonomy (NCBI): domain Eukaryota; kingdom Metazoa; phylum Mollusca; class Cephalopoda; order Sepiida; family Sepiolidae; genus Sepiola; species Sepiola atlantica. Next base: position 161,176,405 of record OY744524.1, read on the forward strand.
ATGTTTCTTGACTGTCAGTAAGCTCACACAAGTAGACTATAAGCTGAGTCTTTATCTATGGGGTTGTGCCCTCCAGAAAGCCTAGCGAGGATAAGTGCGGGGTCCCTTTCCATACACTACATTGCACTACAGTCATCCCGATATTATACATTATTATAAGCTGTCGAACGTGTACTCTCAACCTGTAACAACACGAGCGACGCAGACTAGTCGTGTGAAATTAAATCGCCAACAAGCAAGCAAGTGTCCCCAAGTTGTTCAAGTAAGGAGAAAGAGCGATGGCTGGACGGCGTTTATTATCCGAGTCATGAAACAGTGCCAAGCTACTGATTTCTTTGAAGTGTCCCTGTGAAGGTATCTCTGCGCCTGGCTAATAGACAAAGAAGAAGTTCAAAACCGGGCGGTAATCAGAGCCTATATACTCCTTAAGTAATTGTAGTTTTGCAAACCGGATAGTTTTGTTCGAGTCTCCGCCTCTAGGAAGGTTGTCGACCAAGACTAAGGAGGTATCTCTCTCCCAGTGAATAAATTCGGTTAATGCAAACATTTTACTGCAGTTTCATGTTTTACCTATTCTTTTGGATGCTATATATTTGTTATTCAAATCATAGCATCGCCTAGAAATATATTAAAACATCTCTAAAAGATAGATAAACCATCAAGCTGCAATAAAACCTTCATAAAGTAGTAGTAGTAGTAGTAGTAGTAGTAGTAGTAGTAGTAGTAGTAGTAGTAGTAGTAGTAGTTACTTATAGTTTTCACACGAGTCATAATCAATGATTGCTCACTGGCAATAACAAGTGGTGTTCCCTGGAGTCTGAGTGACAACAAGTATCCCCAGATTTCCATTTTTTGTTATTTCTTATATATATATATATATATATCTATATATATATATATATCCATATATATATATATATATATATATATATATATATAGAGAGAGAGAGAGAGAGAGAGAGAGAGAGAGAGAGAGATGTGTGTGTGGGGGGGTGAAAAAGACAAACGGAAAACAGATTAAAATACAGGAGAAAAACAAGAAACGAGAGATTTGACCGGTTTCGTTCGTATCAAAAAACGTCTTAAGAAAAAGTGAAGATTTGAAAATGTTTATTTCGATAGCGGCACAAACATGTCGGAGTTTTAGTAACATCAACCTCTAAAATAATTAAGGATTTACTCAACACTAAACCCCGCTCCCGAATACCCTCTAAGGACCCTTGCCGACATTTACAAAATAAAATGGTGAAACGGCCAGAAACATAAAATCTCGCATATACGAACACAAACGGGACCTCAAACACAACAATTCCACTAATTCTCTAGTAATACGCAGAAACACTTTTACCCACGAGTCTGACCTTACAAAAGTGCATTGAAAGCGCGACAATACTTCTCTTATCACCATCAAACATTAACCTCAGACTCGAATCTTATACCTTAAGCAAACATCTGGCAAAAACCGCATTGAAACAATGCAATGTATTACGCCACTGTGATCCTGATTAAAAAAAAACGTTTCTTTGCACTCTTTATATGCATATACGTGTTAGTTTATGTATACATGTTTAACTTACATTTATATATGTAAATTGATTTTATAATACTATGCAGGTGTGTCGTGCTGCTGTTGGTGTATTCGCGTCTTGGCTAGCTGTTGATATAATTAAATAGACGATAAAGGTTTTGTCTCACGTTGTATCTTAGCCTGATGATACCAAATACGCATTAGTCGGGCAACGAGGTGAATTTACTTGTCGAATTATTTTTACATAAGCAGTTTCATGCTTGCTTGTATGTGTGTATGTGTGTACATGTTCAGCTCTACTTGTTATTGAGTATTATAAAATAAATAGTGTATGGTTCACAAGTCCATCCTCTCTAGTTTGCTATGATGGGAAATGTGGTTGGAGTGTGTGTATGATATTTATGGATATTTACATATATAGTTATATGCATGTATATATATATACCTTCCAACTATAATGTTTATCCTTGCTTAAAATAACTTTTTCCACTTCTTCCCCTTCCCCCTCTCCGTCTCTAACGCCTCTCTGTTGGCGTCTTCGCTTGTCTTTCCCTTTCACATGGCCACACAAATACCAATACTAGCTCGTAGGTGCGAATAAAAAGAAAGAAAAAAAAATCGCCTACTGCCAAAATTATCTTTCATATTAGTTAAAATTTTTCGTATGGACCAATCACATCTCGCTATGCGTTTTGTTCCTTTTTCCTATGTTTGTGCCGCTATCGAAATAATTTTTTTCGAATCTTCACTTTTTCTGAAGACGTACGTTGATACGAACGAAACCGGTCAAATCTCTCGTTCCTTGTTTTTCTCCTGTATTTAAATGTGTTTTCCGTTTGTCTTTTTTAACACATTTTGTCTATCACGGCATTTAATTTTCATGACATATCGTGCATTTTACCATATATATATATATATATATATATATATATATATATATATATATATATATATATATCCTATGTTTTGCCGTTATACAATGAATTTTAAAATTTTCACTTTTCTCTGAAGATGTTCGTTGATCAGAATGAAACCGGTAAAATCTCTTGTTTTTATTATTTATTCCTGTATTTAATTTATTTTTCCTTTTGTCTTTTTCACACATTCTGTCTTCATGGCATTTCATTTTATGGTATATCGTGCATTTTATCCTTTTATATATATATATATATATATATATATATATATATATATATATATATATATATAGAGAGAGAGAGAGAGAGAGAGAGAGAGAGAGAGAGAGAGAGAGAGAGAGAGAGAAAGAGAGATAGAGAGATAGAAAGAAATACTGATGGGAGGGTTTGTTTTTGGTTAATACAGTGTCAGCAATGAATGCAACCGTCCGCACAAAGTCGGCTGGCTACAGAGAACGCTCATTACGTGACTTCAATGCAATTCTCGCGAGAATTATAGACTTTATGAAAAATAGTTTGAAGCCATTTCTAAAAGACAAACAGAAACTTCTCGTAACTCTTACATAATTTGATTCTGCGATTCTCCGACAAGCAAATGTGAATCTTCCGTGAAAACCCAGTGGAGCATCTTGTACGGTTTTACGAATTTACTTCGGTAGCTTTTGAGTCTTTTCATTAGAAACTAGATTCGCCCAAAGTAAGGGCGAATCAGTTCGTCTCTTTGTATGAAGGGGGTTGTTGATGTGATGAGCAAGAACACTTAAATCTACGCAATGCCAGCTATAACTCATATGTTATCTCGCTCCGTATGTGTGTCATGTGTGCGGGTGGGTTTATGTGTCTATGTGCGTGCGTGTGATGGATTGTGCAAGGTGCGCGCCTATATATGTGTGAACACGCAAGACAGCAGACCTGGCTGTATACAAAGACATATACAGGCTTACGAAAGCTTCACATGCGCACAGGCTCATATTCACGTCTGCAAGAAGGAAGGTAAGAGGAAGGGAAATAAAAGAATGAAAGAAAGTCGAAAAAGAATGAAAGACGATGTGAAGGAAGGAAGAAGGCGGAGATGACGAAGGTGTGGAGGGGGACGAGAGGAAGAACGGGGGAAGAAAGAAAAGAAGAAATGAAGAAAGAAGGAACGAACGAAGGAAGAGCGCGGTGAAAGAAGGAAGGATGGGTGAAAGAGGGGGAAAAGAAATAAAGAAAGGAGGGATGGGATTGATGAAAAGAAAGAAGGAAGAAAAAAAGGAAGGAAATAAGAAAGGAAGGAAATAAGAAAGGAAGGAAGTGAGACAGGGGACGAGAGGACGGAGGAAGGAAATTTTCGGAGATGAAGAAAAGAGGTAAGGAAGAAAGAGAACAAGGAATGGAAAAAGAATGAAGGAGGGAAGAATGAGGTGTGGGAGAGGGGATAGTTGAAGGAAAGAAAAAAGAGAGGAAGAAAAGAAAAACAACAGCCAAGTATGTGTCTTCTATTTACTTACGCCCCCACAAAGGTAAAGTTAAACACAAGATTGGTTTTACTGTGAAGCCCAGCTTCCCCAAAAGGGAAAATCGGGAGTGGAAACGATGATAACTAATCAATCCCGTCAGCACTCTCTCACGAATGAGGGCGAAAGCCAATAAACCCATCGCTCCCATTAAAAAGTATGTACCGATGTATATCTGCAATTGTGTGTTGCTGTGTATTTCCGGCTTTTTCAATGTCAGTATGTATGCGTGTGCATCTGTTAGCGCATGTTTCTGCCTATGTGTGTGTGCCTGTCTTCCTCTCCGTGTATGTGTGTACATTTATATGAAATGAGAATCAGTATGTGTGCAAACAGATTATACCTTATTGCATGCGTGTATTTGGTTTCGTGCGTATGATCGTGTCTGTGCGCATGCAGGTGTGTGAACATTTGTGTATGTATCTGCGAGATATGTATCCGACGTTTTTGTGTATGTGTCTATGTGTGCCTGCGTCTGTGTTTGTATATGTGCATGCGCGCGTTGGCTTGCGCAGTAAAATTTACCTCTAAAGAAAACCAGACGATGACCGAGCGAGCCCAAAACTAGGAAATTCAATTAGAGACCGAACAAAGGAAAGAAGAAATTGAAGAAACGGACGACGACATTTCGCAATTTGACTTGTGCTGTGCGTTCTCCATCAACGGTTCCTGTTAAGAAGGCATCTCTGTAATAGGCTCAGTCGGATAGTCACACCTAAGTTTCAAATAGCATTTTCGTCCAACGGTCACATCTAGGTTTAAAATATAGTTTCCAAATGCGTCCACGCATCTCTATAAGACACTCTGTCTGTCCATCAGTCGGTTTGTCTGTCTGTCGCGCTTAAGTTTGAAATACCATTTTCGTCACTAAATGCTCAGATTGAATGGGCGCATCTTAAGAATATTTCTTCTTGTTTTCTTGTTTTCGTCAACCAACGTCCTTTCTAATGGAAAAATGAGTTTTGCAAAAGTAATAGCCTCCGCCCGTCCTAAGCAGTACGCGCACACGCCATTGACCTACTTTTGTGAATCCTGTATAGACATGCTTAGGATTAAATTAAAGTTAGCGTTTCGGTTAGGCTGTATTAAAGGGAAAATAAACGCCACTGTGGAACGCATTGCGGAATAGGGAACAACAATCGGTGTGAATTTATGCGTAGACAGAAATATCAGGGAAATTACCGCTCTATGCAAATCCCACCCCTCGTAACTGGTGCAGCCTTCATCCTGGGCGAGTTAAGCTGGCTTCCTTCACAAGAGAAAGTTTTTAGAGAATCTTAAATTCAAAAGTAGTCCCCAGTCGCATGGGTATCCCATTCAGGGGAGATAACGAGGTTAGTTTTGTTGCAGTTATTTGCAGAGAGGTGTCGCCGTCCTCCCACACACAACGCCTGGTATTTCCAAATGGTCACCCATCTGGTACTGAACAGGTTCACCGTCGCTTAACTTGGATGATCTAACGAGAACCGGTGTTTCAACGTCATTATGCCGTATATTATGTAAATACTCAATAACATGAATGGATTTCATCCTCTTGAATAAGTAATAAAACGCTTTTATTTTTATTTTTCCTACAACATGCATTTTTTGGGGGGGGTATCGGTATTTGGGGGGGGGGCGGAGCTCTTCTATTGAATATCCCTTTCTTTTTATAAATTCCCACCCGACATTTCAATTCCGTCAGTTCTACCACTTTCTTCGAATAAATAACTGCATCTAATAGCCTTTCAAAAGGGATATTCAACACGGTCGTTTTTTTTTCGTTTCTTTCTTTTTTGTTTTCATTTTCGTCAGAATTTTGAACACGAAAAATTCTAAAGAAATCTTTCCTCAGAAATGTACGAACGAACGCTGTACGTAGAACATCGAAACTGAATAAGCCTGTGTTTTAAACGCAAATTGTAAATGAGGAGGACTCTTTAACGAATTGTCTGTAGACCCAACAATGGGACGGCTATTTGTGAGCGCACCAGTCAACCCGCTTCTTTACACCCGGTTCTCCAAATAAAAAGGATCACATCATTTGTGCTGAATTATTTGAGTTATTCGTTGCGCAACGTGTCCACAAGGACCCGTGGCGCACTGGATAAGAATCATTTCTAAGTGACAGTCCCTATTTACTTTCCTTCCCATGAGGGCAAAGTTAGATACAAAGTCCCAAAAATGGGTACTCTGGATGGGGCAAAAATGCCTCAGTCAAGAAGAATCTATCCTCCTTCGACCAATGACAGAACAGATACGACACTTTGATCCTAGCCCAAGGGCCAGTTTTCTGGTTGAAGGTTCAATCTTCAATACAGGCGATAATAACAACGAATAACTTAATACTTAATTAAAACTTCTAACCGGTACTGGCTGACTGAACGAGAACAATCCATCCCTGTGAATTAAATAAATGTTTCAGTTCGAAATTTTAGAAAGGTTCCCAGATTGGATACAAAGGTTTCCGAGTTCGAAAAGATCCACCTGAAGAAGGCCGGGGATTACATCGGCCGAAACGTTGTGAAAATAACAACCAAGGCGAGAATAGTAGTCCGAATAATCCAAAGAATATACCACATTTGTGTAGATATTCCTCACCCAGGTAAAGATGGGTATTCCCGCTAGTTTGCTGTGATATTTTTGGGTTGCTTTTACAGTATATCAACCTATTTTAGGCCATGTAACCAAATACCTATTGACAACTACAGGGTGGTCTAAATAGGTGTAACCATTGGTGATAAAGTCACATTTATTATTTAAAGGAAAACTTTACAATTTTTTTCATATGCATGGCTTACTATGAACATGCATGGGTGCGTTCACTGCACAGACCGCGATCGTCCCACTTGTTGTGCCACATGCAAAGTTGCCGTTCGACTCAGTCAGTGCTCCAACAAAGAATTCTCATTCCAAGCACAACCACAAGTCCAGTTTATAAACAATTAACAGATGTTTCTTTTTTTTTAGATTACAAATGGTACTCGTCTTCATAGGTTGAATAGCAGACTTGCAAAATAAGATCTTTTATCCAAGCCAAATAAAACATAACTCCAATCAACACAATCCTTTAACTAAGGACCCCAGGAGCCGCATTGCCCAGAGGGGCACACCGGCCCAACTAACCGCCAGCCTTAAGAAAAACGAACTGCTTGTGTCGTGCCCAGAGGACCGGCTCTGACTATTCCCTTCCCCTCTTCCTGGAATATTTTCTCTCCTGACCTGAAATCTTGGACTTTGCTCTTTCTCAGTGGTTACCATTCGACCACGTAGAAGCTGAATACTGGAGATATCTGCTAGAGATAACGGCTAGACAGTGTCCACTCAAAGGTGGTTATCTGGAGCCAATCTAGGAACATTACTTTTCTCAATTAGGTTGGTCTCAGCGGGATTCTCCGTTTAATGGGGTACTTATTTCAAACAAAAGACAATTTCTGTGTGGACTGAAATACAAAATCAGAGATATTTTAAATTTCTTCTGTGCCCCCCCCCCTCACTTTTCCTTTGGCTGAGCATCTATTACCTGCAACATCTGCTATTCGCATGCACCACTAAAACATGCAACATCTGTTATTCGCATGCACCACTAAAACATGCAACGTCTGCTATTCGCCTGAACCATTAAAACATGCAACGTCTGCTATTCGCCTGCACCACTAAAACATGCAACATCTGCTATTCGCATGCACCATTAAAACATGCAACGTCTGCTATTCGCATGCATCACTAAAACATGCAACGTCTGCTATTCGCATGCACCACTAAAACATGAAACATCTTCTATTCGCATGCACCATTAAAACATGCAATATCTGCTATTCGCCTGCACGACTAAAACATGCAACATCTGCTATTCGTATGCACCACTAAAAAATGCAACATCTGCTATTCGCATGAACCACTAATACATGCAACATCTGCTGTTCGCATGTACTACTAAAACATGCAATATCTGCTATTCGCCTGCACAACTAAAACATGCAACATCTGCTATTCGCATGCACCACTAAAAAATGCAACATCTAATATTCGCATGCACCACTAAAACATGCAACGTCTGCTATTCGCATGCGCCACTAAAACATGCAACATCTGCTATTCGCATGCACCACCAAAACATGCAACGTCTGCTATTCGCATGCACCACTCAAACATGCAACATCTGCTATTCGCATGCACCACTAAAACATGCAACGTCTGCTATTCGCATGTACCACAAAAACATGCAACATCTGCTATTCGTCTGCACCACTAAAACATGCAACGTCTGCTATTCGCATGCACCACTAAAACATGCAACATCTGCTATTCGCATGAACCACTAAAACATGCAACATCTGCTATTCGCATGCACCACTAAAACATGCAACATCTGCTATTCGCTTGCACCACTAAAACATGCAACATCTGCTATTCGCATGCACTACTAAAACATGCAACATCTGCTATTCGCATGCACCACTAAAACATGCAACGTCTGCTATTTGCATGCACCACCAAAACATGCAACGTCTGCTATTCGCATGCAACACTAAAACATGCAACATCTGCTATTCGCCTGCACCACTAAAACATGCAACGTCTGCTATTCGCATGTACCACAAAAACATGCAACATCTGCTATTCGTCTGCACCACTAAAACATGCAACGTCTGCTTTTCGCATGCACCACTAAAACATGCAACATCTGCTATTCGCATGCACCACTAAAACATGCAACATCTGCTATTCGCATGCACCACTAAAACATGCAAAATCTGCTATTCGCTTGCACCACTAAAACATGCAACATCTGCTGTTCGCATGCACTACTAAAACATGCAACATCTGCTATTCGCATGCACCACTAAAACATGCAACGTCTGCTATTCGCATGCACCACTAAAACATGCAACGTCTGCTATTCGCCTGCACCACTAAAACATGCAACGTCTGCTATTCGCATGCACCACTAAAACATGCAACATCTGCTATTCGCCTGCACCACTAAAACATGCAACGTCTGCTATTCGCATGCACCACTAAAACATGCAACATCTGCTATTCGCCTGCACCACTGAAACATGCAACGTCTGCTATTCGTATGCACCACTAAAACATGCAACATCTGCTATTCGCATGAACCACTAAAACATGCAACATCTGCTATTCGCATGCGCCACTAAAACATGCAACATCTGCTATTCGCCTGCACCACTTAAACATGCAACATCTGTTGTTCGCATGCACTACTAAAACATGCAACATCTGCTATTCGCATGCACCACTAAAACATGCAACGTCTGCTATTGGCATGCACCACTAAAACATGCAATATCTGCTGTTCGCATGCACTACTAAAACATGCAACATCTGCTATTCGCATGCACCACTAAAACATGCAACGTCTGCTATTCGCATGCACCACTAAAACATGCAACATCTGCTATTCGCCTGCACCACTAAAACATGCAACGTCTGCTATTCGCATGCACCACTAAAACATGCAACATCTGCTATTCGCCTGCACCACTAAAACATGCAACGTCTGCTATTCGCATGCACCACTAAAACATGCAACATCTGCTATTCGCATGCACCACTAAAACATGCAACATCTGCTATTCGCCATGCACCACTAAAACATGCAACATCTGCTATTCGCATGCACCACTAAAACATGCAACATCTGCTATTCGCATGCACCACTAAAACATGCAACGTCTGCTATTCGCCTGCACGACTAAAACATGCAACGTCTGCTATTCGCATGCACCACTAAAAAATGCAACATCTGCTATTCGCATGAACCACTAATACATGCAACATCTGCTGTTCGCATGTACTACTAAAACATGCAATATCTGCTATTCGCCTGCACAACTAAAACATGCAACATCTGCTATTCGCATGCACCACTAAAAAATGCAACATCTAATATTCGCATGCACCACTAAAACATGCAACGTCTGCTATTCGCATGCGCCACTAAAACATGCAACATCTGCTATTCGCATGCACCACCAAAACATGCAACGTCTGCTATTCGCATGCACCACTCAAACATGCAACATCTGCTATTCGCATGCACCACTAAAACATGCAACGTCTGCTATTCGCATGTACCACAAAAACATGCAACATCTGCTATTCGTCTGCACCACTAAAACATGCAACGTCTGCTATTCGCATGCACCACTAAAACATGCAACATCTGCTATTCGCATGAACCACTAAAACATGCAACATCTGCTATTCGCATGCACCACTAAAACATGCAACATCTGCTATTCGCTTGCACCACTAAAACATGCAACATCTGCTATTCGCATGCACTACTAAAACATGCAACATCTGCTATTCGCATGCACCACTAAAACATGCAACGTCTGCTATTTGCATGCACCACCAAAACATGCAACGTCTGCTATTCGCATGCAACACTAAAACATGCAACATCTGCTATTCGCCTGCACCACTAAAACATGCAACGTCTGCTATTCGCATGTACCACAAAAACATGCAACATCTGCTATTCGTCTGCACCACTAAAACATGCAACGTCTGCTATTCGCATGCACCACTAAAACATGCAACATCTGCTATTCGCATGCACCACTAAAACATGCAACGTCTGCTATTCGCATGCACCACTAAAACATGCAACGTCTGCTATTCGCCTGCACCACTAAAACATGCAACGTCTGCTATTCGCATGCACCACTAAAACATGCAACATCTGCTATTCGCCTGCACCACTAAAACATGCAACGTCTGCTATTCGCATGCACCACTAAAACATGCAACATCTGCTATTCGCCTGCACCACTGAAACATGCAACGTCTGCTATTCGTATGCACCACTAAAACATGCAACATCTGCTATTCGCATGAACCACTAAAACATGCAACATCTGCTATTCGCATGCGCCACTAAAACATGCAACATCTGCTATTCGCCTGCACCACTTAAACATGCAACATCTGTTGTTCGCATGCACTACTAAAACATGCAACATCTGCTATTCGCATGCACCACTAAAACATGCAACGTCTGCTATTGGCATGCACCACTAAAACATGCAATATCTGCTGTTCGCATGCACTACTAAAACATGCAACATCTGCTATTCGCATGCACCACTAAAACATGCAACGTCTGCTATTCGCATGCACCACTAAAACATGCAACATCTGCTATTCGCCTGCACCACTAAAACATGCAACGTCTGCTATTCGCATGTACCACTAAAACATGCAACATCTGCTATTCGCCTGCACCACTAAAACATGCAACGTCTGCTATTCGCATGCACCACTAAAACATGCAACATCTGCTATTCGCCTGCACCACTAAAACATGCAACATCTGCTATTCGCATGCACCACTAAAACATGCAACATCTGCTATTCGCCATGCACCACTAAAACATGCAACATCTGCTATTCGCATGCACCACTAAAACATGCAACATCTGCTATTCGCATGCACCACTAAAACATGCAACGTCTGCTATTCGCATGCACCACTAAAACATGCAACGTCTGCTATTCGCATGCACCACTAAAACATGCAAAATCTGCTATTCCCTTGCACCACTAAAACATGCAATATCTGCTATTCGCCTGCACAACTAAAACATGCAACATCTGCTATTCGCATGCACCACTAAAAAATGCAACATCTAATATTCGCATGCACCACTATAACATGCAACGTCTGCTATTCGCATGCGCCACTAAAACATGCAACATCTGCTATTCGCATGCACCACCAAAACATGCAACGTCTGCTATTCGCATGCACCACTCAAACATGCAACATCTGCTATTCGCAGGCACCACTAAAACATGCAACGTCTGCTATTCGCATGTACTACAAAAACATGCAACATCTGCTATTCGTCTGCACCACTAAAACATGCAACGTCTGCTATTCGCATGCACCACTAAAACATGCAACATCTGCTATTCGCATGAACCACTAAAACATGCAACATCTGCTATTCGCATGCACCACTAAAACATGCAACATCTGCTATTCGCTTGCACCACTAAAACATGCAACATCTGCTATTCGCATGCACTACTAAAACATGCAACATCTGCTATTCGCATGCACCACTAAAACATGCAACGTCTGCTATTTGCATGCACCACCAAAACATGCAACGTCTGCTATTCGCATGCACCACTAAAACATGCAACATCTGCTATTCGCCTGCACCACTAAAACATGCAACGTCTGCTATTCGCATGTACCACAAAAACATGCAACATCTGCTATTCGTCTGCACCACTAAAACATGCAACGTCTGCTATTCGCATGCACCACTAAAACATGCAACATCTGCTATTCGCATGAACCACTAAAACATGCAACATCTGCTATTCGCATGCACCACTAAAACATGCAAAATCTGCTATTCGCTTGCACCACTAAAACATGCAACATCTGCTGTTCGCATGCACTACTAAAACATGCAACATCTGCTATTCGCATGCACCACTAAAACATGCAACGTCTGCTATTCGCATGCACCACTAAAACATGCAACGTCTGCTATTCGCCTGCACCACTAAAACATGCAACGTCTGCTATTCGCATGCACCACTAAAACATGCAACATCTGCTATTCGCCTGCACCACTAAAACATGCAACGTCTGCTATTCGCATGCACCACTAAAACATGCAACATCTGCTATTCGCCTGCACCACTAAAACATGCAACATCTGCTATTCGCATGAACCACTAAAACATGCAACATCTGCTATTCGCATGCGCCACTAAAACATGCAACATCTGCTATTCGCCTGCACCACTAAAACATGCAACATCTGTTGTTCGCATGCACTACTAAAACATGCAACATCTGCTATTCGCATGCACCACTAAAACATGCAACGTCTGCTATTGGCATGCACCACTAAAACATGCAATATCTGCTGTTCGCATGCACTACTAAAACATGCAACATCTGCTATTCGCATGCACCACTAAAACATGCAACGTCTGCTATTCGCATGCACCACTAAAACATGCAACATCTGCTATTCGCATGCACCACTAAAACATGCAACGTCTGCTATTCGCATGCACCACTAAAACATGCAACATCTGCTATTCGCCTGCACCACTAAAACATGCAACGTCTGCTATTCGCATGCACCACTAAACATGCAACGTCTGCTATTCGCATGCACCACTAAAACATGCAACATCTGCTATTCGCATGCACCACTAAAACATGCAACATCTGCTATTCGCCATGCACCACTAAAACATGCAACATCTGCTATTCGCATGCACCACTAAAACATGCAACATCTGCTATTCGCATGCACCACTAAAACATGCAACGTCTGCTATTCGCATGCACCACTAAAACATGCAACGTCTGCTATTCGCATGCACCACTAAAACATGCAACGTCTGCTATTCGCATGCACCACTAAAACATGCAACATCTGCTATTCGCATGCACCACTAAAACATGCAACATCTGCTATTCGCCTGCACCACTAAAACATGCAACATCTGCTATTCGCATGCACCACTAAAACATACAACATCTGCTATTCGCATGCAACACTAAAACATGCAACATCTGCTATTCGCATGCACCACTAAAACATGCAGCCTAGTGCATGTTTACATTGCAGAGATGTAAGTTTTGTGTGGAATAAGTGTTTTTCTCCGTCAACCACAATTTTGCGAGCACAGCTCAATAGGTTATAATGTGCGTCATCCAAACTCCTTGGCGCTGAATCACTGTGGCTGCTCGCACATTGAAGTTTGTAATGACTATGTCCAGCATGCTATGTGGTATTCTCTTAATCTCTGTTCGAATGTTATTCTTGAGCGCAGCAATAGTTTGAAGATTGTAAGCATATAACTGTATTTTCGATATCATAACAGAAAAAAATCCAAAATGGGTAGGTCTGGAGAACATGTGGGTCAAGGGTGGTCCGTACGACGAGAAATGGGCACTCTTCATGGAATTAGCGATGGAGATATTCGAGTGAAGTATTACAGTAATGCGGTGTTGCTCCATTCTGCTGATTAATCGCAGCATCCATGCCCATTTTCATGGTGCATTTCTCATCAGATCACTCATATTATTACTTGGTAGATATATCTTTCTGGTAGTAAGTGTATATGATGATCAGGTGGAATGGGTTACGCTGTATGAATGACGGGGTATGTCTGAGGGTCACGTATTCGACAATGAGTTTGACACAGTCTGGGCGATTTTGAAGCTAGGTAGCCTATCTTGTCGGCTTGAGGTATGGTTCTGTGCAGTTCTATGGGGTCCACCCTCTCGGGATTTACATACGTTGAGAAGTAGTTAGTTAACTGAAAATCGCCCGAGACGCCTCTCACGGGGAATGCTGACAGCGCTGCTCAGGCTAGATTGCACTTCTTCTTTCGCACTGACTTTGCAATCTCCACCTTCCGACCTTGTGCCACATTTTCCTGCAATGGGGGGAGGTAAATACTATCCTGAGGGTCAGCTTCAAACTCGTAAAAGGGGTGGAGAGATTATCGGTTGAATAAACCCCCTAACGGGTGAAATATTTGAAGTTAGATAAATTGCTACAGAAATTTTAGTGATAAGAGACGTATTGTACGGCATTGGTGAATGGTGGCACTTGGACATCGGAAGATATGGCTTAGTTAGAAGTTTGTTACTTTAACTTTTGAATTTCTCAGATTTTCACTGCTGTCTTATTTTTTTGGGGGGGAGGATATTACAATTTTTTAAGGAAGCTAACTAACACGAGTACACGCCCTGCATAAAAGCTGCCGAAAACGAATACTGCTTCGCCAGTGTTCGCACTAATATTCATATTCATATAAAATAACGTCTCAATCGATGAAGTTAAAAAATACGAAAGAAAGAAAACGTCTCAAACTGGAAAGTTTAGAAAGAGAAAGAAAGTAACGTATTAATCGGTATAGAAAGCAAGGGAAAAATTAAAGAAAATGTCTCATTGTGGAAATAGAGTGAATGATTTTTCCCGAATTCATTTCAGACGTCAGCGGTGTTTGATTTTCTATTTGCTTTCTCTCTTCCCCTAAACACTTGAAATGAATTTTGTCTGACATTTTTTTATCTGCTAACTTTTGCGTGACGGCACGGATTTATATATTTTTTATATAAAAATATACAAATAAATGCAGATTTGTTTTTATTATAGAGTAGAGGATAAACTTTTGTACCCTTTATTCAATGTTAATTCTCAAAATCTTTATATAACTTCGAAAATCTATTTGAGTTATGAGTTAAATGAATTTTCGGTGTCATTGTTCATTGTACCATATGAACCTACCTAAATCAGGTCAAAAGAACGATAGACGATTTAAAATATCAAAAATTTGAATAAAAATTACATTCCCCATCAAATATTATATGTAATTATTAAAGAATCATTAGAGAATTTGTAGTGCAACAATTATTGTTTTATATCTCATAAGACTGTTAGTTAGGTTCAAAGTTGAGTAGTGAAAAAGATCCTAATCTCTTTCTATATAAAGTTAGGTATGTGTATATGTTTATATATTTGTACATACAGGATTCACTCCTAAGCTAATTAACCTATAATTATGAATTTTAAAACACAGCAGCACGCGTAAGGGGTGCAGATGTGGGCTATATTTAGTTTTATTAAGGGTGTAAAGTGGCTGGAAGCCCTTCGTGAAAATTCAGATAACTCCGATTTTTGTTAGAAATTTTAACAACAGTATTAGACATCAATTAATAAATGTTCCTCAAATTTCAGTTCTGCTGGAGTATTTTAATGAGGTTTTAAGGGGCATAATATGGCGCAATTTCCCATTTGAAAATTCAAATGTTTTAGATGTGGATGAAATTTGATCTATAGTCTATAGACACCAATTAAGCAAGATTCCATGAAGTTCAATCTCTTCTTAAGACCCCTTTACGCTTAAGCCTTCAATTTAAGATATTTTTAGATGTAATGAATTTTTATCAAAATTGGATTGCAGATTCTAGACATAAAGTTTAGTAGAATTATATCTTGATTTTAATCTTTGTAAGGGGACATAAAAGTGTTGCAAAACTGCTCTGTTCGGGGAATTAATTTTACCCGTCCTGGGACGGGTGTTATTCTAGTTTACATATAAAAATGGTAGAGCGTTTTTGCCGTTTGCAAAATCGAATTCTTATTTGATCTTGAAACTTTCAGGATTTATTTAGTAGTGAATGAAAGCATATTTGAAATATTTATTTTTATGAAACTCTTTGTAAAGGTATTTTCTTAAATGTAAACTCGCCTAATTTTATTTTTTTTGTAAAACTGATTTTTTATTTTTATTTTTAAGAACAATTTTTATTTTGGCTAGTATATTAAATATTAAATTATTTTAACGCCAATACGTATTTAAAACAAAATTATTTGTTTTGAACTATTAAAATAATTTCCAACGCTATTGATGATGTTTACCCATTCATTTATTTATCTTTATTATCGTTTATGCTTGAATTCATGTTTTGAAACATGACGTAAATCATAAATCTATTACGTCACGCCAAAGCTATGATAATTTAATTACGGTATTTTTTAAGCTCTGTTTATAAGAGTAGAATCTCAGACTGAAGATCTCAAAGTGTTGGTTTCGATTTCCAGTCATGGTGTCCGTTTTTATTTATTGGGAATTTATTATTTACTATTAATCCAATATTCTACATTTCTAAAAGTAGTTAAGGTCTCTGATATTTCGAAATGAAACAAATTCCGCAATGTATTCATTACGTTTGAAAAAATTGTGACTAGCGGACGGACAGACGGACAAAATCTCTATTTATATAAGATAGTGGTTAAAGATAGTATAACATGTTTTTTTAATTATTCTATATATTTCCTCTATGTTATCATTACTTTAGACGTCATATGATATGCGAGTGTTCTATTAAAAAAATAAAAAATTTCAAAATAAATTTTAGAATATTTTCTTCAGATGTGTTAAGGAATTGTTTTAAATTTTATTCAAAATTCATGTCCACTAAAAGGTGTATTTATCTTGTTTAGAGTTTAGGTTTGAAAGACGCTTTGAAAGACGCTGCCATTTTTTATCGGTTTGTTTTGTCTGTTTTTCGTAGCGGTGACAAGTCAAATTAGTTCAATTTTAGCTATTATCTCTATTTGTATATAATAAATAGTTTTTAAACCGTAGAATCGGCTTCGTTTATTGTTATTAGACCCGAAATGCTACATGATGATATCCCTCGAAAATGTGCATTCTATTGAAAGCGTCCTCATTTCAAACCTTTTTGTTATTTGAGATAGTTATAGTGTGACAGAAGGCAACGAATGTTTGCTCCTTTTTGGACGTGAATTTGAACCGAATTTGGGCCTAGTGGTAGATAACACACTATTCTCAACGAAAACATCATTAGACGCCATTAAAATTCCTCCTCACTTCCTCCGGCAGAATTATTATAAACTAGCAGGGATACCAGGCGTTGCCCGGGGCCATAAAAAAATAGAATAGGTTAAAATTGTGTGTAACATCTTTATATTAAAACTTCTATCTACCTACCTCAATTCGTCTCACAATCTTTCTCTATTTCTGCCTTCCCCGTTTTCCATATCCCTCTCCCCCCCCCTCTTTCATCTGCGTCGAGCCCATTTCTATCTCTTGTTTTAATGTATTGAACATAATAATAATGTAAGTGATTCTCCTCAGCTTTCAGTTTTTAAATTATTGATACCGGGCAACACTGAGTTTATCCCCCACCACTTCCTCAGAAAATAATTAAATCTATATTGTTTTTATTTATTCCCGATCAACGCCTAGTTTCTTATCTCCCCCCTCCCCCTTAATAATATAATGAAACCTATATTTAATTTAGTGTATTCCCTGTAACACTGAGTTTTTTGCCTTTCCCTTCCACATCAAGCATATACCACACTGAAAATGTACTACTGTATTATTGCACCCACCTGCTCTATCTAGGATATTGAACACTGACTCCAGAGCAACACAGAGCACCTTTTCTGATATACAATAGTATAACAAAATACAGTGAAAATCTTTCTCCCGGGGAACGTCGCGTTTATAATCACCTACTCTATGTATGATTGCTTTATCTATGGTATTGATTACACCTGGTCAACACCCACCAAACACACTTGCTCTATCTATGATATTGAGCACTTTGGTTAGCTTATACTGCTTACCAAATAGAATACTGAATTATTACTATTATGGCTCCCGGGCAACGCCGAGTTAACAAAAGACAGAGATATTGTTTCCCCCGGGCAACGCTGTATTTAAATACAGCGTTGCCCGCTCTATCTAGGATGCTGAGCATTTTTTTATTACTATATGCCATTTACATTTATTTTTCCCGTTTTTAGAAGGACTCCAGAGCTCTACTGAAACCAGACAAATAAAATGAAGGATGTCCCCGGAACACTACTAAAACCACCATTCTCGAGTTTCTTACCCCTCCATTCGACGAGAAATTATGCTAAGAAACGTTAAATAAAATTGTGAACGTTATTTCCGGAATAATGACTGAGAATTTTCAAATTATTACATAATTACATTGGAATTTGATTAAAAATGGCTGAAAAATCGACCCCCCTAACAAAATCTGCACCATAGCCGCCTTAGAGGTGCATTTAGAGATTTGGGAATACTTCCATTATTTTCTACGGTTAATTTCACATAAGAATACACTTTTAGATTGAATATCTCAAGGTTTCGGTTTCAAGTTCCGGTAATGGCTTCCTCTTTATTTGTTGAGAATTTATCATTTAGTATTAATGCAATATTTTCCATTTCTAAAAGAAGTTAAGATATCAGTTTCAAAAGACACACAGGCAGACACACAACTATAACAGCATGAGCCTGTTCATATAACAGCATGAGCCTGTTCATATAACAGCATGAGTCTGTTCAATGAAGCTGAGCTGGACTATATGGCATCAGAGATAGCAGCCCTCATAAAAACCAAAACGTGTCCACTTGAAAGCCCCATAAAAATTCCCACAATTCCCATCATTGTCCAAAACAATGAATGAAGCCGTCAAAATTTTTGGGTTCATGACAACCCACCATAAAGCCACATCAACACCCGAATCCTCTTTAGCAAGGGGCTCCCCGACAAGTATACCACCACCATCAGCTGTCTATTTAGAATCAGAAGATAGCCCCTCATTAAACCTAAGTTGTTCCTCACTACTATCACTGAGACCACTGGTAACACCTGAATCTCCATCATTACCTCAGAAATAACTGGAACCAGATGATGAGCAATTGGCCTTGGAAGAAGAACTTGGGAATATAATTGAGGAAGTCCAGATGATGAGGCTGGAGGAAAGACCTCAACTTCCCAAAACCCAAGCCTCAAAAGCTACCAAGGCAGTAATACAAAACGTAAACATCGCTCTCCAAAGACTTGTTCCATCCAACATATCCTCCACGGAGCTAAATCAAATAACATACGCTGCAGGACTTTACATCGTTAGGAAAAGACTCCCTCAATTCAAAAAGCAATGGGAGTCCAGAGCACGAGTCACAACACCACCGTGGAAACTGAAGCTCCAAAAACAACTTAACCTTTGCAGAAAGGAAGTGTCTCAAACTAAACAATTCCTTGCTGCTCCTACAGTGCGGGGACGGCTGAGAAACACCATCTGCAGACTCAGTTTTAAATACAAAAAAAATGTAGAAGAAATTGAAAACGTTGCGAGTGAAACTTGAAGGCAAAATCCCAGCATTTGCCAAAAGAATTCAAGAAAAGGATAATATGCACAGGGCGAAAGTTGAGAACAGACAGTTCAAAAAGAATACAAGACTATTCTACCGAAATTTGGTTGGAGAGAATAGTGGAAAAGCCACCAGAAGAGAAGGAGTTAGAAAACTATGGGAGGCCTTTCTTTGAGAATGAGGGGCCATGCAACCAAGAGGCCAAGTGGATTTTAGATATAGCTCGAAGTAATAAAAGCAAGCCACAAAATGCCAGAGCCAGAGATAACGTCTGGAATGATAAAACGAAAGCTCGATCAATTTCAGAATCACAAAAAACCTGGCATAGACAATATACTCAATTTCTGGCTGAAAAAACTAACAGCACTTCATAGCCATTATAGTAGCTGCTTCACCAGACTGTTGAAGGGTGAGGAGGCCACACCAGCATGGCTAGTAAAAGGTGATACGACCCTCATACCCAAAACGAGTGAGACACAAAACCCTACAGAGTACAAACCGATTTGATGTCTCACTACAACCTACAAACTCTTCACTTGCCTGGTTGCAGACAGCATCTACGAACACCTCTCTTCTGGAGCATACCTGGAAAAAGAACAAGCAGGGTGTAGGAGGAAGTGTTTAGACACCAAGGACCAATTGTTGATCAATAAGACCATCCTTGATGACTGTAGGAAGAGGCAGAGAAATCTAAGCATGGCTTGGATTGATTACCAAAAGGCATACGATAGTGTACCCCACGCATGGCTCCTGCGCTGCTTTGATCTATATAATATCCATCCGGTCATCAAGAAAACCATGGCAGTACAAATAAATATGTGGAAAACAACTATGGCATTAAGACACACTAATGGAACAATAAAAATCCCTGACGTCAAGATCCGAAGAGGAATCTTCCAAGGAGATAGCTTATCTCCTCTACTCTTTTGCCTGGCAATTGATCCACTAAGCAAATTACTAAACAAAAGCCAGAGTGCCTACAATCTGAGCCAGGGCCGCAAACAAGATCTAAACAAAAGAGTCAACCACCTGATCTTCATGGATGACCTCAAGCTGTATGCTAGTTCAGATGCTGACTTAAGCCGACTCTTACAGGTTGCACATACCTTCTCCAAAGATATTGGAATGAATGTGTCAAGTGCTCCCTCAGAGCTGGGAAGAAGATCCAAACGGAAAACATACAGCTTGATGAAGATACTGACATCAAAGACCTTGAAAAACAGGAACAATACAAATACGTTGGCATAGAAGAAAACGATTCAATTCAACATGCCAAGATGAGAGAAAAAATTGGCAGAGAATATATACGCCGTGTTAGAAAAATTTGCAAAACACAGCTAACAAACAAAAACAAAGTAACTGCCATTAACCAATTAGCTATGCCAGTGATAACGTACAGCTTTGGAATTATTGATTGGCCACAAAAGGACATCAATAGATTAGACACTAAAACGAAGAAAATGTTGACAATGTACAGTGTAGTGTACAGGAACCAGTGTCTACCAAGGTTGTATCTGCCAAGAGAAACAGGGAGTATGGGTCTCTCAGAAATTGACATTCAACATCGAGACACTATTGTGAGCACCGGCCAATATCTGATGAGCTCCCAGAATCCAAACATTATGATGGTATGCCAATATCAAGAAACCAGAGAAAGCAGAACAGCCTGTATCACAAAACTGGCCAAACATTTTGGACAGGACTGTCTTACAAATGTGGCAGAAACAGACAACAACGCTGCCACAGAAATAGCCCGCAAAAGCCGTCAGAAATACACCAAGACCTTCCATTCCAGAAAACTGGAAGAATGAGCCAAACAACAACGTGCTAAGTATTTCCTAGGTGAATTATCCCAGGAATATATAGATAAGGAAGGCTCTGTAGACTGGCTGAAAAGAGGATCTCTCCACTATGATCAGGAGCGAATGATAATGGCTGCACAAGATCAAGGCTTGATGACCAATGCCTTTAAAAAGATTAGTGGGCTCAGCAACAATAACAAGTGCAGGTTCTGCCACACAGAAGTAGAGAGTGTGAGCCACCTGACATCCAGTTGTAAGGTTCTCCTGGGGGTGGCTATTATACAATGCGACACAACGGAGTGTGTAAATATCTTCACTGGACTATTTGTAAAAGTTGAATATCCAGTGTAGCAGCAAGTCCTGGAAGCATATACCAGAAAAAACAGTTGGAAATAATTTATACATCATCCACTATGACTATGCAATCCCTACAGCTACATATCTAGAAAACGGACAAAACCTGACATCGTAATATGGGACAAAAGGGAGAAAATAGCAACCCTAGTTGAAGTCAGTGTCCCTAATGATACAGGATTAAACAGAGCTTAAAAGGGAAAAAATTACGAAACACCATGGTCTTATGTACGACATGAAAAGAAACTGGAATCTTAGGAAGATCTCCATCATACCAGTAATTATAGGGGCAACAGGACTAATGAAAAAGAATTTCAAAAGCTATCTGGCGAGTATACCCGGTGAACCGAGTGCAAGACAAATACAAACAATTGCACTTAAAGAGACAGTTATAATCTTAAAAAGATCTCTAGGCTGGAGTATCTGAAATAGCCGGTGGATGTCTGGCATCCGGTAGGATGCCCCATCTCTAGCAAAAACGAAAAGATTAGAGAACCACAGACAAATGCCCATTATATTATGAGTTGATATATCAGAAGGTTGCTAATTGTGAAACCCTAGTTTCACAATAGACTCTCCCCACAGGCAGCCTTACTATTATTATATTATATAGATACTAAATTGTGTGAAAGGTGATAACGTATGTATGAGCATGAAATTCCTTAGCGCATTATTATATAGATATTGAATATATGTGAACGGTGATCATGTACGTACGAACATGAAATGCCTAAGCGTATTATTATATTGATATTTAATATGTGTAATAGGTGATAACGTATGTACGAACATGAAATGCCTTAAGGTATTATTAGATAGATTTTAAATGTGTGTGAAAGGTGAAACCAGCCAAATAAAATTAAGGATGCCTCCAGAGCATTACTAAAACCACCCTTTCCGAGTTTCTTACCTCCTTCCATTCGAAGAGAAATCACGATAAGAAACATAAAATAAAATTTAAAATTATTTCCGGAAGTAATGACTCAGCATTTTTAAATTATTACATAATTACACAGAAATTTGATGAAAAATTACTTTAAAAATCGACCCCCATGACAAAACCTTCCCCATAGCCGCCTTAAAGGTGCATTTAGAGATTCGGTAATGCGTTCATTATCAGTTAATTTTGCATAAGAATACCATTTTGGATTTTATCTAGATTCTTGTACCTTTTTTTCTGTAGGGCATACACACACACACATTATATATATATATATATATATATATATATATATATATATATATAGAGAGAGAGAGAGAGAGAGAGAGAGAGAGAGAGAGAGAGAGGGCCCTTGTCTTCAGTGTCTGAAATGTGCAACGGTCAAATCACATGTAGACTGACAGATATAGTGTGTGGTCGGTTGATAAAATACCAAGTGTGACTTTTGTTCTTTTTCTCCCTTTCCTTTTGTTGATCCTTTCCTGCTCTCTTTCTTGTTGTTGAACTTTTCTTTTTGTCTTTTTGTTGTTACAAGAAGAAATGCAGTCTTCATACATACAAAACGTGTTCTGTCCAGCGGCGACAATCCGAGTTTTGTGATTTGGGAAATGCAGTGATAAAAATTAACGCTATTTTTATACAAAAGTTTTGTCTACTTTTTTATCAAGTTTTCAATTTAGAGCTGCTATGGTCCCTTTTTCCCAAAGTCAAGATAATTAATTCTCAGCAGATAATTAATGATTAAACTTAATACGACTTATTATTACCCCATGGGCTAAGCAGCAGATCACACGCTTTTCGGGATCTAAAGACAACGTTGGCCCAAGACGATGGTCAACCGCTGCTCTAAACGGGGACGTGAGTATCGTACTCCAGGATTATGTGGCGCCGTGTCTAGACAATAAGATTTCATCCTGATATATCTCTGTCGACGCAGTCACACCAATATACACACCTAGGGCCACGATAATTCCACAATAGTATACGTAGGTATTCTGGTCCGTATTAAAAACCTAGAAGAGAATTATTAATGGAAGTTTTCTGTGTGTCTATTCTTTTGAGTGTGGGTGAGAAAATGAATAAATTTGCATTTTACCCGGTGGCATGTCCGTATTTTTTCTATCAACTTCAAGTCGTCTTCCAGTTACAAGGAAAGAATTCCAAGATGCGGTCGTACATTGTTTATGACGGATAAACTAAATTTCACGAAGACATATTCAACATTATCTCTTTAAAATGACATTGGTACCCTAATTCTTGGCTGGAAACAATTTTCTCTATTCGTTGTGTTATTTTTGATACAGATGGTACTCTTCGTGAAACTTATTAATGATTTTAGAAATATTATTTTGAAATATTTTTATATGATATTATGTAATGCATGGCTGTTTAAATTAATAATTAACATTTTATTAGCTATGTTACTGGCAAAGGGGGAAGAATTGCTGTTTTCTGGGTCGAAATCTATCCATCTAACACCTATCGTTGGCTAGTTTTTGACCCAAGTAGTATTTTTTAGCTCCTTACATCAAGTGGCTTCATGTCTTGTCTGGAGAGATTTTCATTTTTTTTTAAATAAGAGAACTTAATAATTCACATATGAACCAGAAAAGATAATATTTACAAAAATAATTAAGGAATTGTTAGCACTTAGGCGAGAATCAAACGAAAACTGAGACAGCACAAATTTTAGTAAAACCCAAGTGATAACCGATATTGATTTCCTGGGCCCACTTTCGCCCTTCGCTATCAGCATGGGTGATTAATGCTGTTGTCTGTCCCCGCTGGCGGTCGGATCGCCCTGTAGTGTTATCCGGGCAGAGGAGTAGCCAAGATTCGCCGACACTCATGCCTTGAGAAAACCAGATGGTTTGCCTGTCAAAATTATGGAAATGAAGAATTTAATTTTCCGAAAAATCATTAACAAATCTTGCGAAGAGTACCAGCTGGGTGAAAAATAACAAAGCTAATTGAGAAAAATGTCCCCGGCCAAGAATTATTGCACCATTGCCTGGTTGATAATTCCAAGGTTATTCTATAAAATAGAATTAAGCTATAAAAAATTGATGACGCAATTTTAAGAACACACAATTAATAATCATCATTATCGAAAGTGCAGTTTTGGAGGTGGTGATCAAATAGAAGTTAACTAATGGGAATGAAATAAGGGGAAGTTGAGGTCCTGTCTATCATCAATGGGGGCATGGCGTTGTAGAAGAAAAAATGGGATGAATGCGTTAACCAATGTGAATTGCAGCTGTTGTAATCTGTTAAGGTGAAAAAAGGGATCATTAACGAGAACTATGGGGTAGAACATATGAAAATACTAAAGAGTTAATGTCGATCTCAATCAATCCAGAAATCTTAACCTTTTAGACAAATATTTATTCAAGGCTAAGTATAACAGGTAACACTGTAGAAACATTCTAAGTTTGACCCCTGATTCCAACTCGCTACTCCAAAACTGACTCCATACCAAGCGAAAAATAAATTAATAGAATTTTCAGCATTATCTTCGACAAAAGTTAAATAGAACATTCAGTGCATACACGCATTGACCCGGGAAAGTTTTCCATTATTATTTCATACAAATTATATGGATGTTCCGTACATACCCTGATCAACTGTTGCATTATAATGGTGTCTATACATGGCCACCCCTACTACAGGCCAGGCAATCATGCAACTGGGGTCTTTTACTGGGGGCCATGTGAATTTTCTTAAATATTCGATATAGAAGTTGCAAACAAAGGGAAAATTTCCTCTGTGAGATTAGCTTGATATTTTTGTGTGTTTTACATACCAAATAATAAGAACCACAATGAGCTAATTGATAAATTTTACAATTATTGATGAATTTCTATAAATGAAGAGACAGGTAACTTTGAATAAACAAAAGCAAATGCCTATTTCAATGAGTGATTTTTATTTCAATGTGAGATTTTTAAAGAGAATTTGTACTTGTGTCAAAAGATCATGACTTGTATATTTTGGTTAAAAAAAAAGTTTGTTCAAATGTGATATGTGGTTTACTAACCAAAAATTTAAACTGTCCTCATTTTTATTGTTTTCAACACAACATTTTGGCTATAGTATTCATTTCACATCATACAATTATCCAAAAACAAAGTTCAAACTAAAATTTCAGTATCCAAATCTCTAGTGTTGTCAGGTAGTCGATTAATCTAAGCAAACAGATTCACTGAAATGGAAGATGAAATGAGATAATACAATGTCCATAGATTAAATAGAAGGTTTAGTTAAAAATCTATAGGTGATCCTATAAAATGGACAGGGTTCACAGCAATAAGTTACCATAACCATAATGTTGTGGCAAAACAAGGATGGCACTAGTTACAAAAATGTCTAAGGAAAGTTCTTCACCTCAAAATCTGAAAGTAGTAATTAAAATTTCCCACTGAACAGTAGTATCCAGTGGAACTTTTAAATCAACACGATCTATTCCTTTCAAAAACTTCCATACTCATGATAAAAAGCAGTATCATTGAATATTTCCTCCTCTGTAAGACAATCTTTTTGTGTGATATATCCTGCTATATAAAAAAGAGACATTTTAATATCTTTGGAGATATCAGTTTCTAGGTCTGGCAGGTGATAAAATATTTTGTATGCCAATTCATCCAACAGATATCCGCATTGTGAGCAAGTATGGTCTGAATCATGGCTATACTCTCTAACATCAACTTTCAACTGAAGAAGTAATTTTGTTTTTTGAATATGGAATTTCTGAATAACATTTTGTACAGTAATAAAATAAGTACCACCAGAATCTTGTCTCAATCTACAAAATTCAGTTTCAAGACAGTCGGTGGTAAATCCTCCAAGAATAACAAAATTGAACCCACTGTCAAGTAAATGTCAATTAAACAATTACATGTATGCTTGATAGCCATACTAGTGTCTCTTGTGAAGGAGTTTATTCTCTTCCCTTGCGTTCCCCTCATTTGTTTTGCCATACTTCCAAAATTTACAAGAAATGTCAAATTTCCATCATTTCGATCTGATAATACGCTTTTCAATGGATCATTTGTCTTGACACTTCCATAAATATTTTTTACACTCACTATTTTCCAAAATTTCAAAACTTCTTCGATGAAAGTAAGTTTCTCTTGTATCATCATCTTGTAATAATGGATGAGTTTTCATTGCAGTTAGTCTCATCACAAAACACTTTCAAACAGTGGGAAACGTTTTATCTCTCAACAGGTTTTGGAAGAACTGCTACTTCTGTTAGTTGTGATAACTTAACACATTGATTTTTTTCATGCGCAAAAAGTTGTTTCACTATTTTTCATTTTGCTATCATTTCTTTACTATCAGAATAAAACAGCAATTCTATCCAGTTATTTCGAATACTACTATGTACATAATCGAAAAGCAAGTATATACCATTTTTAGTAACCCAAGGCTTATTTTTAACAGTATCAAATTTCTTGAATAAAGCTTGATTAGTCCGATTATTGTCACAAATAACTGCAATTACATTACCTTTCGAATGATTGACTAAATCAACAACATTACTAACATTTTGAAACAAAAAATCCGAATTTAGTTTGGCAACTGGGATCATCTTAATCAAAAACTTTGGTCTACCATGTAAACATTTGATCATAATACCCAATACAGTTTTTGCTAATACCTCTTCAGAATCTTTAGAAACACCAAATATGTTTCCCTCTTGATATTGAAAACTCACTTTAATATAAACTTCATCAACTAGGATAATACATTTTTTCTGTTTATCTGACAGTTTGCTAAACACATCACCAAGAAAATTCAGATCATTTACCTTCGAAACTTTTGAGGTCATATTCACTAGTGTTTTCATACTGGGTAATATGTAATGATCTCGAAGTTTGTTATAAAGAGACCGAAATGTGGCAAAATATTCAAATGCTCGGACAACTTTTTTGCCAACTATTCGTGGTGACATAACTTCGATATGTTGTCTCAAAACCTGTTTCTCTAGTTCAATTTTCAACTTACTAAGGTAACGAATTGCTTTCTCAATTTGAAACTAATGTTGAAACTTATTTATTCTGTTTTTCAACAGAGAAGAAATGTGTGTGAGTATACTTGCATGGTAACATTCAAACGTTAAGTTTTCAAAAATTTTAATTAAAAAAATCGGAATACTTTCAGTAAAAAAATGACAAGACTGGATGAACTGTTGATTGTTAGAATTGTAGCAGGTAACTGCTGGCGCAAAATTATGATGGTCAATATCAGCACAAATTTGTAAAAATTATCAATTCTATCTTTATCTAAAAAATGTGCAAACTCCTCATTTTGTACACTTCGCACAGAAGCGGAACTTTTTTTTGCTGTCATTGGTTTTGATAAACGACTTGGTATCACACTTGATGGCAAATTATTTAATATTGATGGAGGATCTTTGGGTCGTGCTTTTCGCATAACAAACACAGTTTCATAACCAGGTGGAAAATGCCTTTCACAAACAACAGTGTCTGAGTGGTTAGGAGTGTTAGCTCTTGGTATTACCTTTAACCATCTTTCTCTCTCATCTTGATCTTTTGGGATACGAAACACTCGAACCTTATTTTACTCATTATAATTGCCTTGACAGGCTGTCACAAAACACCTTTTGAGCATTTTGAGAAATATTCAACACATTATATTGAAATAAAAAGACTCTTGTATAGATCGGGTACACGGACGAAATTTATTTTAGAAGAGTTCCAATGGTGTAAGGGGCAGATAACTCTCTTTTTTTAGTAAAACCAGCAAAACGAACAGTCCTATTGTTTGGATTAACAGATTTTTGATTTTTTTATGATTAAATCATAATGTTAAATTATCGCAGAAATTAACATTTGTGAAAATCAACAGTATATTGATAAAAACATTTCGCCCGTGTATCCGATGTGGCGGCAGTACTGTTGATTTTCCCAAATTCTATTTTCTTCAATAAATGTTTTATCAATATACTGTTGATTTTCAAAAAAAGTAAAAGTGATATTTCGTCAATGAACAGAGCTGCTTAGATGTAAATAAAACGTTAAAACATTTATGGTATACTTCCTAAGAATATATAAAATATTTTAAATTCAGAATGTACGATTTATTAACAAATTCTAAAAGTCAATACTTTTTTAAAACTTTTAAAAAAAGTAAAAGTGATATTTCGTCAATGAACAGAGCCGTTTACATGTAAATTAAAAAAAATCAATTCTGACTTTTAACTCACGAACTTATAATCCAAATGTAAATAATGATAAAATAACAGAACGTCAGCTGAAATGAATTTGATGAGTTAAAATTTAGTTTCGGAATGAAATTTGCTTGGACCAGTGACAACGAAGTGCTACCAGCTAAAAGTTTATCTGGTGACTGACTGGCCCCCAGTTCAAGCAGTCAGGCGTGTGTCTAGCCGGCCTGTTATGGGTATGGCCATGTGTCAATACTATTTCTTTTTTATATATACGTAATTTGTACTCGGCAACCGACGCGGACCAATCCATCGTTCGACGACTTGCAACCTTCCATGAGCAATTAACACAGTGTGGGGTTGAAGAATATGAACTGGTTCGAGGTCAACAGGTCAACATATGCGGTTAAAGTTAATAAATCGATTGTAGTATAAGTGGTGATCAGGAGCCGGAGTATGGCCGCGGAGGTGATAAGTGTGGTTTGCCGTGTTCGCAATGAAAGAGAATCCCTACTTACCTGCTTTCCACGAGGGCAGACTTTGACATAAGGTCAGGTTTTTAATGTGGAAAAAAAGCCAGCTCCCCAAAATGGTGCACTCTGGATTAGGACAAAAATGTAAATTGCCTCAATCTAGAAGGATTCCTCCTTCACTGACAGAGTACAGAAAAGATGAAGTGTAGTATCAGAAGAGCAGGTACTACACTTTGCTCCGAGACAAAAGAAAGAAAGCTTAATTTGCCCGTCGCAAAAAGAATTCGCTAAATTTCCCGTACAGAGATTAAACATTTTACGGTGGTATTCGAACCTGGATCTCCCATTAACGATATGGAGTTTATTTAACCAAGTAGTATGAACGCAAACGATTAGAAAATCCAATATGCTAAGAGTGATGCGATTTGCGTAGACATATGCGAATCTTATAAGCGAAACAACCGGATGAAGGAATTGGGAAGAATATAAAAGAACAAGAACTTGTTTGGCAAGAAGCAAAAAGAGGCCATTATTGTGTGTAAGTGAGATAGACTATTGATTGCTGTATTGTTCATCACGCATGACGGGGTCAGTTTTGGGGGGGGGGGTCAAGTAGCGGCTTTTTTTAGTTTTATCGATAGCTTTCGCTTTCTTGAATGGAGTTGTAGTCGGGAATTAAGCATTGTGATTCAAAAGAACAAATAATCAAAAGAAAGGAAGTTGAAAATATGTAGTCGCTGCTCAAATTAGACCAGCCGCCTTTATTGACTTCCAATTCAAGAATAGGGTCTGCTGTTGTTATTATTATCCTGCGTCCATCGTTTGCAGCGATTGCTCTGAAATGGGAAGTCGGCGTAACATAGCTCAAAAAAAGGTTCGATGGATAAATCAATTCGTCTTCCAAAATGGAATCTTCCAAAATAGAATTTGATCAATGAATATATATATATATATATATATATATATATATATATATATATATATATATATATAAAGTGTACCAATCCGCTTGACTTGATAAAGCGAAAACGGATTGAAAGTAGTGCTATGTTTGGGACATGGATATTTTGGTCAAAGGAAGTACTTTATTATCACGCGGCGATTGACGTTGTCACGCATTGTAAACCTCCAGAAAAAGAAACATCGAATACATGGGGAGTTCCGAACAGTCGTCTGGTGTCAAGTATTACAAAGAGATTAGAAGAACTGATCATACAATTATTCCTTTGCTTTATTAGATACGTTTAAGCATCTCTATAAGAAACTCTGTCGGTCTGTCACGCTTGAATTTGCAACTACGCATCTCCATTAGAGGCGCTGTCCGTTGGTTCGTCGGTCTGTCGCACTTAAGTGTAAAATAGCCTTTTCACTTAAGTGTAAAATAGCTTTTTCACTTCACTTAAGTGTAACATAGCCTTTTCACTTCATTTAAGTGTAAAATAGCCTTTTCACTTAAGTGTAAAATAGCCTTTTCACTTCACTTAAGTGTAACATAGCCTTTTCAGTTAAGTGTAAAATAGCCTTTTCACTTAAATGTAAAATAGCCTTTTCACTTCACTTAAGTGTAACAGCCTTTTCACTTAAGTGTAAAATAGCCTTTTCACTTCACTTAAGTGTAACATAACCTTTTCACTTAAGTGTAAAATAGCCTTTTCACTTCACTTAAGTGTAACATAGCCTTTTTACTTAAGTGTAAAATAGCCTTTTCACTTCACTTAAGTGTAACATAGCCTTTTCACTTAAGTGTAAAATAGCCTTTTCACTTCACTTAAGTGTAACATAGCCTTTTCACTGAAGTGTAAAATAGCCTTATTCACTTCACTTAAGTGTAACATAGCCTTTTTACTTAAGCGTAAAATAGCCTTTTCACTTCACTTAAGTGTAACATAGCCTTTTCACTTAAGTGTAAAATAGCCTTTTCACTTCACTTAAGTGTAACATAGCCTTTTCACTTAAGTGTAAAATAGCCTTTTCACTTCACTTAAGTGTAACATAGCCTTTTCACTTAAGTGTAAAATAGCCTTTTCACTTCACTTAAGTGTAACATAGCCTTTTCACTTAAGTGTAAAATAGCCTTTTCACTTCACTTAAGTGTAACATAGCCTTTTCACTTAAGTGTAAAATAGCCTTATTCACTTCACTTAAGTGTAACATAGCCTTTTCACTTAAGTGTAAAATAGCCTTTTCACTTAAGTGTAAAATAGTTTTTCATCGCTAAACGTGCAGATGCGTCTAAGCATTTCTATAATATGCTCTGTCCGTCAGTGTGTCATGCTTACGTTTTAAATACTATTTTAAATACATTTACGATTCTCTATAATATGGTAATATGGTCTGTCCGCCCGCTGATCGGTCTGTCACCTTTTATGAACCACTTATCAAGACTAAGAGCCACTTGGGAACACGGGTTACTGAGATAGATAGATTGCCAGTTAAATGATGAAGAATATTATGAAAAGATTAAAAATGATGAATGTAATGAACAAAATTTGATAAATTATAAAAACGGTTTATGTCAGCTGACACTGGATTTTGTTGCAGCCCGCAGAAGCAATCTTGTAGTAACGTGTTCCACAGATGGGAAGCTGTTTGGAAAGAAACTTTGTTCATGGAAATTCCGTTTGATGTTATGCACACGGAGGAGTAAAGGAAAGTTCTTTACAGTTGCGGTAAGAATACGAGTTTTTGCTGTTAATGTCTAACAAGGAGGAAGTTGATTGGGAGCTTGGAGCTCAGTCGAGCACTTTTCATACAAATAACAATAGAGTAGATAAAAAAAAACTAGCACCGTCTTCTGCACCCGATTAGATTAAGATTGAAATGGCATAGCATTAGCATCGCTAAACGCGTAGATTGAATGGACGTTAAGAATATATATTATTGTTTTATACGCACGTACACTCTCCGTCAAAAATGCCAACAACAAAAATATAAAATTACGTCGCAGTCGGTGAAATTTTTTGAAAAGAAAGAAAACGTCTCATTATAGAAATAGAATAAAAGATTTCTTTCCGAATTCATTTCAGACGGCGGGGGTTGTCTGACTTGCTTTTTCCCTTCCTCTAAACACCTGAAATGGTTTCGTCCGGCAGATTTTTACTCACTAACTTTTGCGTGACGGGGTGGATATTTGTATACATACAAATAAATACACATTGGTCTTTATTATAGAAGTGTGAGATTCAGAAATATAATTTTTAAACTATGTTTAAAAATCAGTTTGCAAACAACCATGTCAGTATGTTTTATGCCAGTTGAAACAGAATAGAATTACGAATTAGCTATGGAAAGATGATCGATAAGGTTTTAGAAATAAAATGCGAATGTTATATTCTTTCAAATAAATCCATCAAACATTAAAAAATAAATAGGCAACATTTTTATATCGCAAAAATTATGTTAATCTACTTTCATTACTAATGGAGATTTGTTATCTGCTTTTTTAAAGTCGAAACTATACTATTTCAGACTAATGTACTATGTTTTACTACTCAGTTCAAGGGGGTAGTGTAGTATCTGTTCTGTTGTCATGAGACAATCCTCCAAGGCATTACGTCCTCCTTTGAGGGTAGTGTAGTATATGTTCATTCTTCATTATACCATCCTCCCAGGTATTACTCTTTTTTGTGAGAGTAGTGTAGTATCTGTTTTGTGATCATGATACTATCATCCCTGGCATTATCTCCTCCTTTGTGTGTATGGGGGTATATTATCTGATCTGTGGCTAAGGGATTATCCTCCCATGCATTACCTTCCTCTTTGGGGTAGTGTAGTATATGTTTTGTTGCCATGGTACCATTCTCCCAGGAATTACATTTTTCTTTGGGGGAGGATAGTGTAGCATATATTCGTTCGTCATTATATCATCCTCCTAAGCATTACCTGATCCTTTGGAGGGTAGTTTAGTATCTGTTCTGTTGTCATGATGTCATCCTCTCAGGCATTACCTCCTCCTTTGGAAGGGCAGTGTACTAAGTGAAAGTTCGTTCGTCATTATACCAGTCTCCGATGCTAGCAAAAATATGCGACCGGAGGGAGTTTATATTTGCTCATCTATTAATAATGGAGTTTATGTGTCTGTCTGTCTGTCTGTCTTTCTGTCTGTCTGAAGCCGAAACTCCATCAAAGTAGTATGACTATTTACTAAGTCTGCCAGCGTTCATAATATTTGTATACCTTTAGAATTAGGAAACTATTAATCAATTAATTTACATTAGATAACATTAGATAACATTAAATAACATTATTAGATTACATATAAACAAAGAAGAACGAAATTTCAAGACGAGGCTGCGATTAGAACAGAAAAGGTGTCAAGAATCTTACTTAAACTAATACTTTTTCAACTTCCTTATATACTGTACAAAAACTCGTTCAGACACTAGACGGGTTGTGTCATTTACATAATTCATTCAATTAAATTCATATTTACAAATATACACTTATGACTGCTATTATCAAAATTACATATGTATTTACGATATTTTCCGATAAGGTGATATTAATAAAAATTATTTATACAATTAATTAAAGCCATTTTCTTCATAAACCAGCATGTTTTCTAAACCATACTTTCAATGGCGAGTACTGTTAAAATTGCAAAGTCATCCTTTCGAAAGTGACGTCATTTTGAGAGGATTTTTTTCACATTATGATTCTTTATTTTCATTACGTTAAGACAATGTGTTCTACTGTAAATTAAAGTTTAGCAAGGCATATCCCAGCCATTAGTAAATTGGTGACCATTTTGGAAAAATAAATTGCTGACTCATCCTTCCGGTCCGTCCGGAAGTGACGTCATTGTGAGAGGATTTTTCCACATTATCATTCTTTATTTTCATTACGTTGATAAGACAAGGTGTTTAATTGTAAATTGAAGTTAAGCAACAAATATCTAGGCCATTACTAAATCGGTAACCATTTTGGAAGAGTAACAAAACTGGTTCTTTGATACGACGTAGGCGCCTTCAATAGCATATTTAAACATGAGTTCTTTGATATGACCGAGGCGCCTCCTAATTTTCTTTTCTTTTTTTAACTATCAATGGGGGAGGGTATAGAAAAAGATTTTAGGGGGGAGGAAGGTTAAAAAAAATGTTTTTCTCTTTTTTAACTGAAAATATTTCTATGTATGGGAGAGGGTAACAAAAAGAATTTGGGCGGGGAGGGGGGAGGTAAAAAAAATTTGTTTTATTTTTTCTAACTGAAAATATTACTATTTATGGGGAAGAGTAAAAAAAAATTGGGGGAGGGTAAAAAAAATTTTTTTCCTTCTAACTGAATATATTACTATTAATGGGGAAGGGTAAAAAAAAAATTTGGAGGGGGGGTAAACAAAAAATTTTTTAACTGAAAATATTTACTATTCATGAGGAAGGGTAAAAAAAATTTTGTGGGGGTAAAAAAAATGTTTTTAACTGAAAATATTAATTAAAAAATTGGGGGGGGTAAAAAGATTTTTTTTTTCTTTTTTAAACTGAAAATATTTCTATGTATGGGTGAGGGTAAAATAAATTTTGGGGGGGTTAAAAAAAAAAAATTTCTTGGACTAACTGAAAATATTACTATGTATAGGGAGGGTACAAAAACTTCCTTTTTTGGTGGGGGAATATAAAAAAAAAATTTTTTTCTTTTCTTAACTAAAAATAATTCTATGTATGTATTTTCTATGTATGTAAAGGTTAAAAAAAAGATTGGGGTGGGGTCCAGATTTTTTTTTTTCTCTTTTTTTTTACTAAAAATATTCATCATCATCATCATCATCAACAACAACAACAATAATAAAATTAATAATAAAATAATAATCTATTAATAATGGAGATTATGTATCTGTCTGCTGTATGTCTGCCTGAAGCCAAAACTATACTATTATGAAATAGTATAGTATATACTATTTCGAACTAATGTACTATTTTAAAGGCTCAATTCAGGAGCATAGTGTAGTGTAGTATCTGCTCTGGTATCATGATACGATCCTCCCAGGCATTACCTCTTCCTTTTTGAGAGGTGTGGAGGTCGTGTAGTATATGTTCTGTTTTCATGACACCATCCTCCCAGGCATAACGTCCTCCTTTTTTGAGAGGTGCGGAGGTAGTGTAGTATCGGTTCTGTTGTCAGGATACCATCCTCCCAGGCATTACCCTCTCCTTTTTTAGAGGTGTGGAGGTAGTGTAGTATATGTTCTGTTGTCATGATACCATCCTCCTAGGCATTACCTCTTCCTTTTTGGGGGAGGGGATGTAGTATCCGTTCTGTGGTCATGATACTACCCTCCCGGGGATTACCTTCTCCTTTACTTTTTTGAGGCGGGAGGTAGTGTAGTATCTGTTTTGTTGTCATTATACTATCCTCCCAGGCAATAGCTCTCCCTTTTGGGGAGGAGGGTGTAATGTAGTATATGTCTTACCCGCCCTCTGATTATTAAGTTTAACGCACAGAAAGTTCTATTTCACTGAAAAGAGAGAGAGAGATGGACACAAAACAGGGGCGCGTTATTTGATTAATAACATGTAAACAAAAGATTTGTGGTAGACGCTACTACCGGCCAGGGGATATTTGTTGCGACTTCTTTTCTTTCTTTGTTTGCTCAACCCTTCTTCGTCTCTGAGATAGAGAAGAAGAGGTTATCTCGTGAAAGCACGTTGACCGAAGATTCCTGCCAATCAGAGACCAACAGATCAGCTTGACCACGCGTGATTTGACTCCCTATAAAACAAGTCACACACTCTATTTTCGCCCTCTTTTTTCTCTTCCGCTTTCCGGCTGAACGCACACAGAGGAGATCGTCGACCCCCCCCCCCTGCTCGACCGAGGAGGTGGGAGAGGCAAAAGTCAAAAAGTAGGTAAACTCTTTTAATTTCTACCACGAATAACGAACTTTTCTTTCAAGCACACACACACATTAAAATTGCCACAAAAATACATCAAACACGCTCGCATATACACATTCGTACAAACATGAACTTAAACAAACCGAACATTTCACTCGTACACGTTCGTACAAACGGAACTTTTCACTATTTAAAAATGAACTCTGTAACTGATAGCTCTACAAAATGTCTTAGTCAAATAAATTGTTTTGTTTTAATATAAATGTTTTACTCTAATTGTTGATTTTACAAAATACTATTCTTGTGTGTAAGCTTTATTATTCCTTCGCTTTCTTTCTAATATAATTTCAGATATTATAATAATGTTTTCTTTCTTCCCTTTATGTTATTCTGTTAATTATATCCACACGTGGTCGGGCCACTTCGAACAGTGGAAATAACATGCCGCTATAAAGGCATCTCTCTCACAACCTTTGGTCGGGGGACCCCACATGGGTTTAACTCTTTGTTCGAACCAACCCCCGGCCATAGATTCTCTCAAAAATGTCGCTCAAAGATGATATCTTTACTTTGATTTTTTTATTAAAACGTTTTGGGTTTGGTTTGTTTTTTAATATTATTAGAAATTATGTATTAAAGCACAAATTTATTGAATCAAATTATTTAATTTAAAAAATAATTGATTAAAAAATTATTATGTTTTTGTAAGGAAAACCAATTACATTTTACTGAGCAATTAAATAACTGTATTTTATTTTTTTAATTGTTGATTTTATTTTATGTACACCTTTTTTTTCGATTTGAAAAACTTCAAATATTATCATTTTTTTACGACCTTAAGTGAGTTTAGGATTTTTTGTTTTACATTTTACGGCGTAAAGGGTAAATTTTGTTTCAAAACTGTTTTTATTATTCCGTGTTTTATTTATTAAAATAAAGGATGGGGTGATTTTCTTTCTTTTTTTTGTTAAAAAAACAAACAAACACATTTTACTGAATAAAACAATTAGCAAAAATATGCGACCGTAGGCAGCATATATTTGCTAATAATAATAATAATAATAATAATAATAATAATAATAATAATAATAATGCTTACCAAAACACGGAAAATGTTTACAATCTATGGAGGTTTTGCAAAGAAAAGAGATGCAGATCGATTGTATCTACTTAGAAAAGAAGGGTGGTCGAGGTCTACTTAGTGTTGAAGATGTTGTAAATATAGAAGAAGGTTGTCTATATAAATATATTTCTGGAAGTAATGAGATTCTTCTTCGTGAAGTGAAAAGAGAGGAAATACTAAGAACAGGGATGAAAAAGAATCAAAGGTCATAAGAGAGAGAGTTAAAATTATTTGGAAAGAAACTACACAGTGTATTCTTTAAGAATACTGCATTTAGAGATAATGACAGCTGGAATTGGTTGGTTAGAGATTATCTCAAAAGATCTACCGAGAGCACCTTAATGGCAGCCCAGAAACAAGCCACCCGCACTAGGTTCATCAAACATTACATTGACAAAACTGCAGAATCATCGATATGCCGATTGTGTAATGAAAGGGAAAAAACCTTAGTGCATATTGTATCTGAATACCCAATGCTAGCACAACACTAGTATAAAAAATGGAGACACAAAAAAGTCGCTCAGGTACTACACTGGAATATATGCAAACTTTATGAATTTGAACACAATAAGAAGTGGTATGAGCATAAGCCAGAAGTGCTACAGGAGAACGACAATGTCAAACTTCTTTGAGACATGCGCATACAAACTGATAAGATTCTTGAAACATTCCAAACCCGACTTAATCTTTCTAAACAAAAACAAGAGAACTTGCTTAATCATTGATATAGCCTGCTCCTTCGATACAAGAGTGCAGGAGAAGGAACACGAAAAAATAAATAAATATCAAGATCTAAAATGGGAATTAGTTAGACTATGGAAATGTAAAGAATTAAAGTTGATTCCCGTTGTAATTGGAACGCTTGCAACCATAACGAAAAGCCACCATAAATGTCTTGAACAGATTGATGAGACAATTTCTTTTCCAATTCTGCAAAAAGCTTGCCTCTTAAGAACAGCGAAATTGTTAAGGTACAGCTTGAATGTCTAAGGTCAAGGGAATTGACTTGATGTTCAAAAAAAGAAAACTCCAACTAAAAACATCCAAAAGTTGAAACAACTATGAAATTTGGGGAGGTTTGTTGCCACTCGGGCCCAAGAGGGGACCAATGACCCTTATCAGTGGGAAATCGATGGTAGGTGGCTGTTGCGATACCGCAGGGTCATCAGCGGTGATGAACGAAAAGAAGTGGAGCATACTGGAAGTCTGAGGAGACTTGTTGTCACTCAGACTCCAGGGAATACCACAGGTTGTTGGCAGTGGGCGATCACTGACGATGACCAGTGTGATAACTCCTAGTGAGTAAATAATAATAATAATAATAATAATAATAATAATAATAATAATAATAATAATAATAATAATAATAATAATAATAATAATAATAATAATAATAATAATAATAATAATAATAATAATAATAATAATAATAATAATAATAATAATAATAATAATAATAATAATAATAATAATAATAATAATAATAATAATAATAATAATAATAATAATAAAGAAAAGAAAGAATACAAGAACAGACACGACTGAATGGAGAAAGCAGTACACTGGAAACTATGCAAACGACTGAATTTCGAACACTCGGACCAATGGTACAAACATAAACCAGAGACAATACTGGAAAATGAAAATCACAAAATCCTCTAGGATATAGAGGTGCAAACAGATAAACTCATACAAGCAAAGAGACCGAATGTAAAAACAGTCAACGTAAAGGAAGGAAAATCCTGTCTGCCAAGTTGTAGATTTTGCCGTACCAGCAGACCACAGAGTGAAGATCAAGGAGACGGAAAAATGAAGCAAATACATCGTACTTGCCAGAGAACTGAAAGGGATATAGAGCATGAAGAAAGTGTATATAACACCAATAATCGTAGGAGCATTAGGAACAGTCTCCAAAAACCTGGAGAACAGACTGGGAAGAATTGGAATCAAAGGGATCACTGAGACCATACAAAGGACGGCAATGATCAAAACAGCTGCAATCTTAAGGAAAATCCCTGAATGCAGAAAGCAATCCGCATATGCTACAGAAAGTAACCAGTCACATGGAAGCTACAAAAGGAATCAAAGAAAACCACATGAAGAACACCACAACAAGAACCAAGGAGCAGAAATGCAAGAAATCTCATAAACTGACACACACACAAAAAAAAAAAAGAGATGGCACCAGCCTCGGCTGATATCACACAAAATAGTTGTAAAGGGTCAAGTGGATGGGAAGATCGAGGAGGGAGAGCACTAACCAAACCTCCACTAGAAGAGTGCAGAGAATACTGGGACCTTTGGGAGGCTTATTGCCACCCAAATCCCAGAGGAGACTAATAGTTGTTCCCAGCGAGTAATTAATAATAGGCGGCTGTTGCGATATCGCAAAGTCATTTGCGGTGGTTATAGAAAAGAAGTGGAGAGTACTGGAAATCTGGGGAGGCTTTTTGTCACTCAGACTCCAGGTAACACCATCGGTTGTTGTCGGTGATCGATCACTGACGATGACTTGTGTGGTAACTCCTAGTGAGTACAAAAACCCAAAAAAACAACAAAAAAATAATAATAATAATAATAATAATAATAATAATAATAATAATAATAATAATAATAATAATAATAATAATAATAATAATAATAATAATGGATTGACTACAAGAAAGCGTACGACAGAATCCCTCAAGCATGATGGATAATTGAATGTTTTAAAATGTACAAGATACCCAACAGGATTATTAATTTC
Organism: Sepiola atlantica; assembly: GCA_963556195.1. Taxonomy (NCBI): domain Eukaryota; kingdom Metazoa; phylum Mollusca; class Cephalopoda; order Sepiida; family Sepiolidae; genus Sepiola; species Sepiola atlantica. The sequence goes on from OY744524.1 coordinate 161,216,506, forward strand.
ATCAAGAAAGCAATGGAAACATGGAGATTAGAACTGATAGCTGGAGGACAGTACTTGACGGAGATAAAAATACAGAGGCATTTTCCAAGGAGACTCCCTATCACCACTACTGTTTATCATAGCCATGATGCCACTCAACTACATACTCAGGAAATGTGATGCCGGATACAAGTTCACAAGTAGAGAACAACGAATAAACCATCTCATGTACATGGACGACCTGAAACTATTTGTAAAAAGCAAAAAGGAACTGGAAAAGCTGATAAATACGACCAGAATCTTCAGTCAGGACATTCAAATGGAATTCGGAATGGAAAAGTGTGCATTGCTAGAGATTAAAAAAGGAAAATTGGAGACGACTGATGGCATGGAACTGCCAAACCAAGAGCAGATGAGGGCGCTGGATGAACAAGAGAGCTATAAATATTTGGGAGTTTTGGAAGCAGACACAATCAAATCAACAGAAATGAAAGAGAAGATTGGAAAAGAATACCTGAGAAGAACAAGAAAGCTCTCAGAAACAAAATTATATAGCAGAAACCTAATCAAAGGAATAAATACCTGGGCAGTATCACTAATAAGATATTCTGGACCATTAATAAACTGGACTAAAGAAGAACTCAGGCACCTTGATCAGAAGACTAGAAAATTAATGAATATGCACAATGCACTACATCCAAAAGACGATACAGACAGACTCTACGTGAAGAGAAACGAAGGGGGAAGAGGACTGGTAAGTATAGAAATTTGTGTGGACAATACTAAAAAAGAGCTGGAGAAATACATAAACCAGAACACAGAAAGGCTGATCACCGCAGCAAGAGATACCGTCCCAACGAACAACGCAGGAAGCATCGAAACTGGACACAAACAGACAAGAAAAGAAAATGGGAAAAAAAACAACTACATGGACGCTTCATAAGACTCACAAGAGAAGAAACCAACGAAAATAGCTGGACATGGCTAAGAAAAGGAAACTTGAACAGAGAAACGGAATCTTTACTGATGACTGCACAGAACAATGCGATTAGAACAAACTACATTAAAGCTAAAATAGATAAAACCCAGGAAAACAATAAATGCAGACTGTGTAGACAGAGAGACGAAACAGTAAATCATATAATAAGTGAATGTAGCAAACTCGCCCAAAAAGAATACAAGAACAGACATGATTGTGTTGGGAAAGTTATACACAAGGAACTGTGCAAACAATTGAATTTCGAATATGCAGACAAATGGTACAAACATAAACCAGAAACAGTACTGGAAAACAAAGAACACAAAATCATCTGGGATATGGATATACAAACAGATAAACTCATACAAGCAAGGAGACCTGACGTTATTATAATAGACAAAAAGGAAAAATCTTGTAAAATCGTAGACTTCGCCGTTCCAGCAGACAACAGGGTGAAGATCAAAGACACGGAAAAACGAAATAAATACACAGAACTAGCCAGAGAACTGAAAGGAATATGGAGCATGAAGAAAGTTAGTATAATACCAATAATCGTAGGAACACTAGGAACAATCCCCAAAAACCTGGAGAAAAGACTGGGAGAAATTGGAATCAAAAGGACTATCGAAACCATACAAAGGACGGCAATGATCAAAATAGCTGTAATCTTAAGGAAAATCCTTGAATGCGGAAACTAACACGCATAAGCTACAAAGGCTAACCAGTCACAAGGAATTTACAACGGAGAAAACAAAACCACACGAAGAACACCACAACAAGAGCCAAGGAACAGAAACTGCAAGACACAGTACTTCATAATTCCCCCCCCCCCCAATAAATTACACCGGCCTCAGCTATCACTACACAAAAATGAACCAAAGAAACAGAAATTACAAGAAACACTATAAGCTCCTTCCCTCTCTCCCCACCCCCCACCCCAATTTTTTTTTTAAATTAAAAAGAATTCAAAAAAAAAATTTTTTTATTAAATAAGGAAAGAGAAAAGGAAAAAATTAAGGAATTGAAAGGAAAAAAACGTAAAAATATTTTTAAATTAAACTTTTTTTTTTTTAAATTAATTTTTAAAAAAATATTATATTTATTTATTTTCATATATTTTTTTTTAACTGGTGCTGACATCAGACAAAATATTTGTAGAGGGTCGAGGAGGATGAGAAGACCGAGGAGGGACAGCACAAACCAGACCTCCACTGGAAAAGTGCAGAGAATGCTGGGACCTTGGGGAGGCTTATTGCCACCCAAATCCCAGAGAAGACCAATTGTCCTTACCAGCGAGAAATCAATGGTAAGAGGCTGTTGCAATACCGCATCATTATCGAAAAGAGGTGAAGAATACTGGAAATCTGGGAAGACTTGTTGTCACTCAGACTCCAGGAAATACCACTGTTTGTTGTCGGTGAGCAATCATTGACGATGATCTGTGTGAGAACTCCTAGTGAGTACAAATGATAATAACAACAATAATAATAACAATAACAATAAAAATAACAATAACAACAACAACCACAACAACCACAACAACAACAACAACATCCAAAAGACGATACGAATAGACTCTACATGAAAAGAAACGAAGGGGGAAGAGGACTGGTAAGTATAGAAGATTGTGTGGAAAACTCAAAAAAAATACTGGAGAAATACATAACTCAACACATGGAAATCTATATCACTGCAGCAAGAGACACCGTTCCAACGAACAACTCGGGAAGCACTGAAACCAGAAACAAAACGACAAGAAAAGAAAAGTGTGAAGAAAAACAACTACATGGACGCTTCACAAGACTGACAAGAGAAGAAACCAACGAAAATAGCTGGTCATGGCTAAGAAAAGGACACCTGAACAAAGAAACGGAATCTTTACTGATGGCTGCATAGAACAATGCAATTAGGACAAACTACATTAAAGCAAAAATAGATAAAACCTAGATAAAACCCAGGAAAACAGTAAATGCAGACTGTGTGGACAAAGAGACGAAACAGTAAATCATATAATAAGTGAATGTAGCAAACTAGCCCAAAAAGAATACAAGAACAGACATGACTGTGTTGGGAAAGAAGTACACCAAGGACTGTGCAAACAATTGAATTTCGAATAAGCAGACAAATGATACAAACATAAACCAGAAACAGTACTGGAAAACGAAGAACACAAAATCATCTGGGATATGGATATACAAACAGACAAACTCATACAAGCAAAGAGGACCGGATGTTATAATAATCAACAAGAAGGAAAAATCTTGCAAAATCGTAGACTCTGCCGTTCCAGTAGACCACAGAGTTAAAATTAAAGAAACGGAAAAACGAAGCAAATACACGGAACTAGCCAGAGAACTGAAAGGAATATGGAGCATGAAGAAAGTCAGTATAATACCAATAATCGTAGGAGCACTAGGAACAATCCCAAAAACCTGGAAAAAAGACTAGGAGAAATTGGAATCAAAGGGATCATTGGAACTATAGAAAGGACGGCAATGATCAAAACAGCTACAATCTTAAGAAAAATCATTGAATGTGGAAACCAACCCGCATAAGCTACGAAGGGTCACAGGGAATCTACTACAGGAAGAAAACAAAACCACAGAAAGAACACATCACAAACAAAGAAACAGAAAATGCAAGAAACATCACTTTATAAGCTCCCCCCCCCAATAAATTACACCGGCCTCAACTGACACAACACAAAAATAAACCAATGAACAGAAATAGCAAGAAACACCATCAGCTCCCCGCCCCTCCCCAGCCCACCCTCAAAAAAAAAAAAAAATTTTAATTTAAAAAAAAAGAAAGAAATGGTACCAGCCTAGGTTGACACCACACAAAATATTTGCATACGGTCAAGGAGGATGAGAAGACCGAGGAGGGACAGCACAAACCAGACCTTCACTGGAAGTGCAGAGACTGCTGGGACCTTGGGGAGGCTTATTGCCACCAAAATCACAGAGATGACCAATGGTCCTTATCAGTGAGAAATCAATGGTAAACGACTGTTGTGATACTGCAAGTTTATTTGTGGTGGCTATCAAAAAGAGGTGGAGAATACTGGAAATCTGGGGAGACTTGTTGTCACTCAGACTCCAGGGAATACCACCGGTTGTCGATGAGCAATCACTGATGACCTGTGTGAGAACTCCTAGTGAGTAAATAATAATAAAACAATAATTAATTAGTTACGTGATGGAAAACAAAGTTTCTATTATTTTATAAGGAGTCATGGGCATTTAAAATCGCGACCAAGCCGATGCAAGACATATTTTATGGTATCTATTCAAATGTTGTATTGTGTTTATTTTTAGTTTTAACTAATTCTAGCTTCTGAGATTTCTTTTTTTCAGGGGGGGGGGGGATATTCTAGCGTTTTCTTTGAGTTGAAAGGAATTGAATTTAAAAAAAACAATAATTTATTAGTCATGTGAGAGAAAAAAAAGTTTCTATTATTTTATAAGGAGTCCTGGGCATTTAAAATCGTGACTGAGCCGGAGCAAGAAGCGTTTGATAACTCGGCATCAATTCATCAGACAAGCATGGGAGGAGAATCTATCGTCTTTTTTAATTATTATTTAAGAAAACTTATACTAAGTAATTAGGTAATATATACATACATATATATATGTGGGTGTGTGTGTGTGTGTGTGTGTGTGTGTGTGTGTGTGTGTGTGTGTGTGTGTGTGTGTGTGTGTGTGTGTGTGTGTGTACCATTGACCTTCATGAAAATGAGAGAAACACTATCACTGTGACAGGATCACAGGTAAACTAAGCCTGGGCCTGGTGGTGCCACAAATACCAAACCCATGATAAATGTCTACAAATACAAATAAACGCTGTGAGACTCAGAAGAAAGATCTGAGTGTCATGATGGGCAAGGGCTCCCTCGATGGCCAAGATGGGGGACCCGGTTTGCCTCCTGCAAATGTTGGCTACGTTAATTTCAGGAACAAGATCACAGACAAAAACAGGTAAGTAACCTCTCTTATTCCAGGTATGAGAAAGACACGGACCAAACACAATGAAGAAGGAATTAAAGGAACAAACCAAAAAGGCATAGAAAGAAATGGACCATAAAAGAGAACAAACTAGTAATGGAATGCGACTACAGAAGCCGTCACCCCAAAGAAAGAGGATACCGGAAACGAATGAAAGATCTATGAGACATTTATACTGACTGCCATACAACAGAACAAAGAATAGCAGATCAAGCAAGACAAATACTCAAGAGAGGTTGATAACAGGTTCTGGATTGCAAGAACTTTTTGAACTTGTGTATGCTTAAACAGGATTGAAACTTAACCATCGAGCTGACAGTCGGTGCTTCTACTCCTACGCTATCATGCGACACTCGCTAAATGCAAGTAGAATCTCAATGTAAACATTGTCAAATGCCTGTAGCTCGAATTGCTTTACCCAATGAGCTATGCCTTTTCACCTCCTGTCAAATGGTGATTCTCTTACGATAAGCTCTACCCGAGAAAATGGTTTTCAATACTCATCCACATATAGACTGTTTCGCTGTATCACAGTTCTTCAGTGCGGCGAGACCAGCTAGTACCTCAAGCCGGGATTGAAACTTAACCATCGAGCTGACAGTCGGGGCTTCTATCCCTACGCTATCATGTGACACTGGCTGAATATATATATATATATATATATATATATATATATATATATATATATATATATATAAAGTCCAGAGCTTGACATATAGATGGCACCACTAATAAACAACCTATATGATTTTATAAATTAATAACCTTCAACTGGAAGGTATCAAAATGTTAGCTTAATCAGGTTATTAGTTTACGAATTACAGTTTTTCAAAACAATGGAAAAATCTGAATTTCATGTGCTGATAAAGCATTGCTTTCAGGTGGGGAAAATACCTTTCAAGCAAAACAATGACTTCATAAGTTATAATTATTCGGACTCTTCTCCGTCGGAAACAACGGTTAAGAAGTGGTATGCTATTTTAAATGCAGTCGTACAGACACAAATAGAGCTGAATGCTCAGGTCACCCAAATTCGACAGTTATCCCGGAAAACATCAAAAAAATCCACTAACTCGTTTTGGCTGATCTTAAATTGAAGTTGCATATGATAGCAGAGGCGTTGAAGAGATCAAAAGGCAGTGTATTCACTATTTTGCATTAATATGTGTCAATGAGAAAGCTGTATTCAAAGTGGATGCCGCGTTTGCTTACAGACGATTCAGAGCAATGTTTACAACTGTTTAAACGAAACAAACGGGAGTTTTGTGTTAATATGTGACAATAGATGAAACATGAATCCACCATTTCACTCCGGAATCAAATCGACAGTCAGCTGAGTGGACAGTAGCAGGTGAAAGCCGTCGAAACGACAAACGACGTAAACATCCGCAGACAATGGAGAAGAAAAAGTGCTTTTCTCCAAAACAATGCGCCAGGTCACAAGTCGATTGCAACGATGTGAAAACTACATGAATTGCACTTCGAATTGCTGGTACCCACCCTATTCTCCAGATCTGGCCCCCAGCGACTACTGTCTGTTTGCAGACCTCAAAAGAATGCTCCAGAGAAAGAGATTGGACTCGAATGAAGAAGTGATATCTGAAACTGAGGCGTATTTTGAAATCAAAGACCGACCGTTCTACAAAAAGCAATTAAATTGTTAGAGAAGCGTTGGAATCAGTGTATCGCCCTAGAAGGAGACTATTTTTTATGAATAAAGTAGTATTTTGCCTAAAAGTTGTTGTTTTATTAGTTAGGCCCGGGACTTATTAAATAGCAAGTCAGACAACCACCCCGGACTGACCCCACAAACTGAAATGAATTCGGAAAGAAATCCTCTACTCTATGATAAAAAAATCAACGGTGGGTATTTTTTTATTTTGATAATCAGAAATGATACTAATAATTTATATAGACAAATTAAATTACTGACATAATTCTATGATTTTAGTAATATCATAGCGAGTGTGAAACTTGGTAAAGCATAATTTTTTATTTCCGTCATTTTTGACAGTTGGTACATATATATATATATATATATATATATATATATATATATATATATATATATATATATATCGAAACAACGTCGTACATAGGTAAAATATTAAAAATAATTTAATATTATTATAAGCCTCTTCCAGGTAAAATTGAAAGTTGAGCCCTGTCAGAAATAAACATTCACCTAAAAGCTTCAGTGCCATGCTCCGACTCTGTCGTTGAGTGCTATCGAATGTTTAGATGTCTATGCTCGCCGCTTTCAGTGTAAACATCACTTAATTTCAACATTATTACGTGACAATCTCTCGTGATCTGATGGGATCAGATGAACGCCTACAGATTCAAGGTGTATCTGTGAACTGGGTTCGCACCCTGTGACCGTCTAAGATTGTTATTTTCCTGCGCTAATAAGAGCCATAAGCTCGAAACGACGTCGTGCGTAGGTAAAATAATTTATATATATATATATATATATATATATATATATATATATATATATATATATATATATATATATATATATATATATATATGATGGACTCTCCCGTCGATTTCGACGTATGAGTGCCCCGCGCGTGAATTTGTAATTTCAAGGGTTGCGCAATCCCAACAACCGCTCTCCTGAGTCGGCATTGCTTGATTCCAATGGCAAGTAGTAATACAGGACGACTGGAAACAATGCCGAGATAAGCAGAGAGCACATATAGCACCTGGTATTCCTAAATGGTCACCCATTTAGTACTGGCCAGGCTCGACGCCGCTTAACATTTCATGACTCTATGTGATTATCGATAGTGTTAATGGCATTTTATTTTTCATTTCAGTTATTTCCCTTTACTCAAGTTATTTCCCCTGAAACTCAATAAATCCAAGGGAGGTAAATCATAAATAATATTTGGTAGAAAGAGGGAAACTAATAACTTGATGATTTGGGTAACGAAATGAAACATACGTTGTGTTTTGCAGTTGTAGTATTATGCTTTGTGCTAAAGGATAAATGTGAAGAAAATAAGCATATATATATATATATATAAATATATTATATTAAATTATTAACGTGTGTTTCCCTAAGGCTCTAATCTCTCTCTCTCTCTCTCTCTCTCTCTCTTTCTCTCTCTCTCTCTCTCTTAGCTATTCATGTATTTCTATCGCCCCTCTCACCATAATATTTCAACTACTCTTTAATATTCCTTGATGTCACTATGAGTATTTAGAGAAACGCGTATGTAAATTAGATGACACAATAATAAATCTTTTTACTTTTTTTATTATTATAATAATAATAATAATAATAATAATAATAATAATAATAATAATAATAATAATAATATGGAAGGAAAGAAACTTATTAGTTTTAGTTATGCATTATTAATATCTTCAAAGATATATCACATTTTATAAATCTTCGAATGAAATCACAGTAGAATAAATAGTGGTTGTGATATATATATATATATATATATATATATATATATATATATATATATATAGTATAATTTTTTATTCATACACACATTATTGGTTACATATGTGCATGCATGTTTCAGCTGCGATCTCTATCGAGAACCAGCTTCCTAAGATTATCAGTAAAAACCAGTTCTACTTGTTATTGAGGACTTTTTTATAAACACTGGAGTTTCATCTAGGAAACAACAATAATACATGTAATATATATATATATATATATATATATATATATATATATATATATATATATATATATATATATATATATAGTCTAGTGTTTGTTGCTTGCTTTCTTAACGCACAAATAGAACTTAATTCCCCTTCTTTATGTGATACTTTCTCGTGGCCGTGGGGTTAGAGTGCTAGCTTGCAGAGTCAAGGCTGATTCTGTACTGGGTCTGAAATTGTAACCTCTTACACTGATGATAGCAAAAGCTTGAAACGCCGGCGTCTGTAGGTTAAAATAATGTGATATTTATTTAATAAAATAATATTGTTGATATATATATATATATATATATATATATATATATATATATATATATATATATATATATATATATATATATATATAATTATTTCATGTATCCACATAAAACGTTATAAGGAGATATAATATTTTATGTATCAATTTTCAGTATTTACTTCAACAGCATTTTAGCCTGACGATTCCCTACGGGGATGAAATGTGGAAGCATCTGTGTAGCTTAATTACCATGAATATATTTTCATAACTTACTATATATATAATAGATCTTAGGTACACTTAATTATGACATAATCATATATTTACGCTCCAAAGATCCAACATAACAACAGTTGTGTACGATCGTTTCTAAGACAATATGTTTTTATTTATATCAGCATCAAGTCCAATGGATTAAGCACTTCCAATTATGCAGCAAATTAGATAGGATGATGGGAGTATGGGTATCGAAAAAACTCCCAAACTAGGACGATGGGAGCTTTGTTTATAAATTACAATTTTGTAGTGGATAGCAACTGATTGAATAACCAAGTCATTCCGGCAAGAGCAAGTTTGTTGGAAATAAATTTTGAGCATAAATTGTATGTATTTCTTCACGAAATGAATTAATATTCGTAAAGGGAAGGGTGTGTTTTATTAATCAAAACAAAACAATCACTGAAATTTAAAATCATAAGATACAATAGTTAATTCATGAAATCTCCATTTGAAAATTAATATGCAAATTAGTTGACCTCAAGATGTAGATAGCATTTAACATAAACAGTATACCAGAAATGTGTTTGTTTTGTCGTGTGAATCTAAAAAGAGCGTTTACACACACTATTCCATTGACCAGTATAACTTTCTCACCAAAACTTGCATATGCGAATCTGCTTCGGTAGCTATTTAGCTCAATTCCTGATATGTGTTTTGGAAAATATGCGTTCGTTCTGTTCGCTCTCAAAATTTTTTTACATTTTTTCGGCTCATCAGATTCTCTTAACACAGTCATCCACATAGGAGGTTAAAGGTATTTTTATTCTTATGCTCACACCTACTCCCACTGCCACTCATATTACCGGGAATTCTTCTTAATAGGCTCACTATTTCATCGTAGCACCGTTAGTAGTCCATACGTTCGCTTTTGCTATTGTCTAAATTTTCAATCTAAATACGGGGCGCTTTCTTTTACTTTCTAGATTGACTGAATAACATTTTAGCAGTTTAGTAGACTTGCATGAATATTAGCTAACAGTCGCTTCCATTCATTTTTACTTTTAAATGTTTATTTATATTTGCTGTGTTCCAGATTAACATTAGGATTTCCGTTAAAACAAAATTTCTCGGTCACGTCAGGTACATTAACTTTCTTTTTCCTACTTTCAGAGGTTTACAAAAACCTCAGTGAAAATATCACTTCATTTCTTTTACAAGGCATATGGTTTTTCATTCTCCGAATAGCGGATTACATTTCCAAACAGTGCGCAGCCATTGCAGACAATACCACACTTTCTCCATTAATAATCGCTGACTTATTCCAAACATAAACGTTTGTGAATTCTTTTTGAATGCAACATTCAAACAAAGACAATCTTTAAATAAGTAAGTTTGTATGACGTGCCCTATGCTACTTACAATCTCAAAGATCATCACAGAACTGGGAAACTTTGTGTATACTCGCGTGTATTTATATAGACAGGGTGATTAAGGTATTTGAGGTAACACTGAAGGTTGAAAGAAACATAATCACATTTTACAAAAATGCTTATGAGATGTACCCGCTTTCTGTCGAAATTATGGCTTCATGCAAAACAAGAATCGTTGACCTCAAAACCTCATGTGTGTCGTGAGCTTCTTCTTTGTCTGGTCGTGCAGACTCTAGCCCTGTAGATCGCCGAGGGCACAAGAACTGGTTTACAATTTGTTTGCAAAGCAAGTGACAATGCAGACACATAAGTCAACTTGTTAAACACGGACGTGTGTGTGTGGGTCGTTAGTGACCCGTCGCTAGCGCACACAACTGAGTTAGGCCTCCCATCTCCCAAACTACGATCTGAGATCATCTCCCGTTGAATCCAGTTATTGTCGTCCATTCTAAGTCATCTACTCGGCTGCTCGTCTCATCGTCTGCTCGAACCGATCTGCTCAACCCCATCTGTCGGTCCACTCTCGACAGTCATTGTCCCCCAAATATATGTACTCTTGACCGGAAATCCTAGATGTCTGATCTTCCTTCATTCTATCCCTAGAACTAGCTACATCTGCTTTTTTTCTCAGCTCATCGTTATCCGGCCACCCAGAAGGTAAAAACTAATTGTTACGGCGTCATTTGTCTGGGAAGTGCAAATTGATTCGCCGGTCTTTTTATTATAATTCACTTATCTTACTTCCTCATAACTTTGGTATTGTCAATTATTTCCTTCCTTAACATTTTCTGATGGTCCCGGCTGTAGAAGGTGGGGGGGGGCACTACATAGTATTACACATTAATCATATTGTCTGCACTGGTATGAAACATTACTTGGGTAATGGTGGCTTTTAGGGACTTTTCGTATTGTGGGAACATTGGATCATCACTCGTTAAACAACAACCAATGTATAATAGTCAGTGTTATGTATGATGCGATCGAAAGGATTAATTCATAGCACCCGATCTAGGGTCGCTATAGTTTTTGTAGTATGCGCAAAATACTGCTGAATCACTTGCAGTCTTCCATTGCATGCATACAACAAATGTTTTCAGTCCCTCAATGTAGCCAGCAGCATTCAAGCAAAAATCATGTTTAAATAAATGGGTTTGCACGACGTGCCCTATGCCACTTAAAACCTCTAAGGCCATCACAGAAGCGGGAAAACTTGGTCTGCATAAAATAAGGGGCATCAGAAAGCTCTGCACATAAACACCTGTTATTTTTCCGGTTTAATTTTTGGGCTTGATTGAAATTTTGTTCGTCTGAAAAAAAAAATGCCAGATTCTTCTGAGTACTTCAATGTGCCCAGTAATCGTTTTGCGCTCTTGTTCTTGTGGTGCCAACATAAAGTGTCATTTCCTTGTTGCGTATAACTCACAATGGATGTCCTCATGCACCATATTCTGTATTCAAAGCGGGCACTAGAATACTGGGCCATTTGATGAACAAATAAACAAGAAATACGAACGTCTTTACCTTAAGTCTTGCAGATGTTATTTGAACTTGAATTTGCATTCTCGAAACATTGGGTGTTCAGATTAAAAATATCAAGTCAACTAACTAGCTGAAAGGCAATAAAATAAAGATTTGGGACATTCGTGACTGAAACCCGTGAACAAATCCAACATAGACTGAAGTTTATTTAGACTGAAGTTTATTTGTACCAAATATGGTTGGATTTCAGAAGGGATTGTAAATTTTATTAACGATTACATGAGTCTAAAAGAATCAGATCACAAAGTGACTCCTCACTGCCGTATTAGCCACTACCATATATGGTAGTCTTCTTACTGTTATAAAAATAAATAAACGGAAAAATAGGAATTCGTTCAACAACGGTAGAGACAGGTAACAAAGACAAAGAAAATTCTAATATGTTCGTTATTTTCATTAAAAATAACGTTATTTATAAAAGGGTGTTGTAGTTTGCTTGAAGCATTGTGCGTAGTGTGTAAGATGTTAAATATTTTCGAAGGCGATGCCAATGCAATTTCGGTTGAAGACACCGTTTGATTCGAGGTAAAGATACATAGGTAAAATGATAATATTTAATAATTCAATCATTTTCAATTATATATTTTTTTACTAACGTAGCGTATCGAATCAGTATGTTATGGTATGGTGTCATATTTCATTATTATTTTTTTTTTAATTTATTTTCGAGGTATACCTCATTTTCAAGAAGAGATCTCTACTCAATTAAGAGAGTGTTAAAAAATTAGTAGTAGTAGTAGTAGTAGTAGTAGTAGTATTATATAATAACGTTGACGACGACGACGACGACGAGACCATTCACTTTTGTAATTTGGTGCCTGATTTTCAACATATCGGTTAAATATGAAGATTATTGAAGCTTTGTGTGTACAGCATTGATCGCAGTATGGAATTATAAAAAGATAGATATATATAATTCAAATATATATCTCTTGACATATGATTTCAGCATTTTACCATATTTTGTCATAATAAATAAAGCAAATTGCTCAGTAATGTACTGCTCTGGGCATGATTGAACTCACCACCTTCAGATTATGAAACTGTTGTCTTTAATACATCCTACAAGTCTTCAGGTGATTAGAGTTTTCTTTAATACATCCCATTTCCGTCCAACACTTCATTATCGCACCATGGTCGGTCAGTAGTGATAGGACGAACGGACAGGAAAACACGCATGCGCACACCCACACACATACACTTCATCATTTAGTGATTTTTTTTTTCAATCTTTTGACAAGACCATGATGAAGTCAGGGGAAGCAACTCCTTAACTTACGTGGTGTAAGGAAAATAACTCGTCCGTCTAAAAATGTTACTTTCCAATTTTACTTACGGATGGTACAAATCCCAAAAGAAACATTAATTCGAATAGGCTTTTTTTGATAAAACACCGGCGTGTGATTATGACGACAATTATTCAATATTTATTTTTAATGTAGGATGGGGTTTTTTTTACAAAGCTTTTTTAATAATCAAACAAAACATTGCAGAATGCTCGTTCTAAAATGTGTTTGTGACACTATTTACTTGTCTCCTCACGAGGGCAGAATGCATAATAAGATTTTTTAAATCTTATAGGATGCGTCTTTTTTTTTTTCTTTTTTTTTTACAATGCGTGTTAATAAACACATAAGATTCTATTTTTCGTGTTGTGTGTTTTAAGAAAACGGGGGTATATTAAATATTTATTTACTTTTCTTAAAATACACAACACGAAAAATAGAATCTTCTGTGTTTATTAAAACGTATTGTAAAAAAAAGACGCACTCTATAAGATTTTTTATTTTAGTATGCATTCTGCCCTAGTGGAGAGGCAAGTAAATAGTTACACGAAAACATTTTAGAACGAGAATTCTGCAATGTTTCGTGTAAAAAAGTAGTATAGTATACATATTTTGGGAGGCTCTGCGCATGCGTCAGATTTCATTCATGGAAGGTGGTGGTGAGTCGGTGGAGCTAGCGCATGCGTGTTGGCGCACAATTCAAGTGTACACGGATGAAAGCATTTTAGTTTTTAATTAAAATAAACGTGTTTTTCTAATACTTTTTGGGGGTTGTTCATTCTGACATTTTGATTTATTTCAAACACTTACATAATTAATAAAATGTTGTTTTTTTTTTCAATGTAAATATTCATTAAACCAAAAAACAATTTGTGAAAATCGTAAAAGAAAACAAAAAATAATTAAACAAATGTATTTAATTTTATATTCAGCATATTTTTTTGTTTTATTCCAAACACTTACATTATTACTAAAATGTATTATTATTATTATTATTATTATTATTATTATTATTATTATGGTAAAAACGTATTGTAGTATCCATATGGAAAAAGGGTTGAAGAAAGTGTCTACGGATGCCTGAAAGTGATACAACAATTTTTTTTATTCATATTAATTTCAGACTTTTCTTTTTTTCATATTAATTTCAGACTTTTCATTTTTTCATATAAATTTCAGACTTTTCTTTCATCATATTCTAATAATTAACATAATACAGACTATTTGAAAAATAAGTTATTTGATTGTTTTCAAAACTTTAAAATAAATTTCATTGAAGAAAATAAACAAAATAGAATAATCTTCTTTTTTTTCAAGAAATAATGTTTCTGAGCACCGGAATGTGTTTTTTTTATATTTAGTGAAAATAATGTTTTTGGGGAGGGTTAGGGTTACGGTTAGGGGTTAGGGTTTAGGGAAATGCCCTAACCTTAAGAAAAAAGTTTGATTCCGGAAGTTACTGGATTTCCAAGAAAAAAGGTTTTGACTATTATTACAAAAAAAATGTTTTGAAAACAATAAAATAAAAACAAATAAATTATTTTTCAAATAGTCTGTATTATGTTAATTATTTGAAAGAAAAGTCTGAAATTAATATGACAAAAAGGAAAGTCTGAAATTAATATGAAAAAAAGAAAAGTCTGAAATTAATATGAATAAAAAAAATTGTTGTATCACTTTCAGGCATCCGTAGACACTTTCTTCAACCCTTTGTCCATATGGATACTACAATACGTTTTTACCAATATTATTATTATTATTATTATAGCATATTTACTTAAAAATTAAAACGTTTTCGTCTATTTGCATTTGAATTGTGTGCTCAATACGCATGCGCTGGTTTGGGTCGCTCGCTGCGACTTTTTATGAATGAAATCTGACGCATGCGCGGAGCCTCCCAGGGCCTCCCAAAATATGGATACTATACTACGTTTTTACCATGTTTCGTTCGATTATTAAAAAAACGCATCCTACATTAAAAATAAAGGTACTACTTCAGGCTATGCGCCTAATTTCCGTGACTGCTCGGCCGCAGCGATCGGGCAGGTTGCGGAAGCGCCCGAGAGCTGCCGAGTCGAAAACGAGGCTGGCGAGACGAAAACAAGGCTGTATAAACAAAACCGAAAATCGTGCAAAACTGGAAGGTTGGCAGACGACAATATAAGACGATGAATACGGAAAGAAAGAAATGCATATATTTAAAAAAAAAAAATGAAAGAAATTGTAGCAGTTACCTCCTCCTTTCAAAACATAACTACACCGGTTTGCCGGTAGGTGTCGCTTTTTCACCGACAGGTGGCACTGTAAAGCGACACCAGAGTTATCTGCCCTTCTGACTATAAAAACCGTTGCAAACGGAAAATCCATCTCTCTTCTTCACCAGCCTCGACAGGAGTACGCTGACACTAGCGTTCCGTTTCACTCTTCTCTTCTGGTCACTTGGCCTCGGTAGAACGACGCTAATACACTAGCGTTTCGCATCACGCTTTTCTCTTTTTCTTTTCAACTAGCATCGGCATAACAACTACCAACACACGTGGTCAAACAACGGTAAGAGTTCTCAACTCATTTTCTTTGTGTACGGCTTTCAAAGACTTTCCTCACGCCGGATTCATTTCTTCTTATACCTTTTTCAAGAACTGTTTTTCCATCGACACAAATGCATACATCACACACTTCATCATTCCACGTACACACACGTTCAATAAACGTTATTTGAACTACTTCATTTTGTTTATTAATTATTACTCTGTCTTTGCATGCAACATTGCTTGATTTACTGAACACGTTTATAATCGGGGGAACACGACCCTCGATCCTAACAAAATGAACAAACCCGTAGTTGAAATAAATAAACTTTTTTTTTATTTTTGAACCATTTTTTGTTACTTTTTTTTTCAATTAGGCAAGTCTTTTTTTTCCATAGATTTTTTAGGGGGGGGGGGGGAATTCTGTACCTTTTCCCAGAGAGGTTCAGGGTATTCTGCTGTTGTTGCTAGCGCTTTTTTTGGGGGGGGGGAGGCTTAGCGAAAGACAGGCAGAAGAGGAGGAGCAGAAGGATGGTCGACGACGGGATAGAGTTCTGCTATCTGCGACAATATGGTGTCGAAGAGGTCGTTTCTAAATCTCTGACGCCACATAAATTCCCGCAGATAGCCGTCTACGAGTGCCCTGCTCGTCCCGCACTCTTTTTTGTTTATCTGCTTCGCTTCCTTCCACATCCTCTCTACGTGGTTGGTACAGGCACCCATTGTCGGGTCCACAAAGTTTTCGCTGTGGTTTCGACTCGGTAGCTCTCGGGCGATCGGGCAGGTCGCCTGCCCGATCGCTGCGGCCGAGCAGTCACGGAAATTAAGCGCATAGCCTGGAGTAGTACCAAAATAAATGGTACTTACTCAGATCCTGACCCAATCAATTGTTCAAAACAAGGACGTTTAGTGAATAACAATATTTTTTTTTTTTCTCTTTCATTCCTTAAGCTAGGCTTTTCAAAGATTAAAATCTTATCATCAGAAGAAGTTAATGATGGATAAGTTGACAGATGAAGACAGTCAATATTCGAAATTTGAAAAAGTTTTAAAGTTCAAACGGGGATTTTCCAGTGTATAGGAGCGTCACAAAAACGGAAATCCAAGTAGTATGGGGTTCAGATGTATTGGTAAATCCAAAAGAATCCGTGTAAAGATCCAGCGACGATGATTCCACCCAAGTTTAGTCCCCAGTTTCTTCCCGGCTTATTATCTATCATATCATCTCCCTCTCCCTACCACCATGTATGTCTGCTTTCCTCCCAATAATCTAATTATCTTAACCAGATCTACCCTGAGAACTAGCCCCAGATCCTTATCTGTAATCAATCTAAACTTTTAAACCCTACGGGAATCCACTAGAATATGACTTTTACCTTGCTGACCAGAAATTTGGGCATCTAACTAAATATTTTATGATTCGGCCCTTCCGGATTTTCTTTTTCTTTTCCCTTTTCTGCCTAAATATCATTTTGAACTAACCTCCATTAAACCCTCCACCACCACCACCACCCCCCACCTGTCTCTTTTCATAGAAAACAGGAAGAATTACGTTTTCTCAACATGGCCAATTTTATCTGATCTTCCCTCCATAGACTACAGACTTGGGTGGAATCACCGTCGCTGGATCTTTACACAGATTCTTTTGGATTTACCAATACATCTGAACCCCATACTACTTGGATTTCCGTTTTTGTGACACTCCTATACACTGGAAAATCCCCGTTTGAACTTTAAAACCTTTTCAAATTTCGAATATTGACTGTCTTCATCTGTCAACTTATCCATCATTAACTTCCTCTGATGATAAGATATTAATCTTTGAAAAACCTGGCTTAAGGAATGAAAGAGAAGAAAAATAAATATTGTTATTCACTAAACGTCCTTGAACAACCGAAGATTATGATTTGCTTCCCTTTGCAGGTCTAATTATTTTCATGGACTCATCATATATTTTTGCTCTATCCAGTATATTGAGCTTTCCTTACCTCACAATAGGTTCAACTCTCTAAAAGTTCACCTTTTAGTTATAAATTTTCATTATATATATATATATATATATATACTAGTTGTGCATGTATATAATTTATTTTAGCTTTAATATAAGAGTATAAATGTGACCCATCTACATGTACATAATTTATAAATCAGATAAGAAACTTTGGATTTTCTTAAAAACTGAAATGATAACAATTAAAATGAGTGATCATTCAGCATCTCATTTTTATAAAATTATAGTTTTACAAAAAATGTAACTGTGCACCCCAACGCTTATGGCATACTTGGAGCCGTTAAGTTGTTGATTACCTTGGCACACTCCTCCATTGGCATGCCACAAATCTGTTTAGTGATGGCTACCTTAAGTTCTGCAATTCTTTGTGGATTGTTCTGGTATAAATAGTACAATAATATTGTGAGGTCTGCGTTTGTGTCGTACTTCCACAGAATGGAAATATGTCACAAACTCCTACAAGGGTTTTGAAGATAGACCCATTATAATTAGAAATATTCTGAAACTACATTAACCGGAGTACGTAGATAAGTATGTTTCAGTTTGAACAAAGGTACAATAATATCGTTGGGTCTGCAATCGTGCCAGACGTTCATAAATTGCACAGTAGAAATATACAACAGATGAATGATACAACTGTGGAATTTTCACAGGTCCCACTAGTAACATGATTAATATATTAACCTTCAAATGAGTCACATATATACTGAGACACTCTATATATAGTTTTTTAATTGCATTGCAAAGATGCTTACGTTTTTCATGTTAGATGTTTGAATTTTCTATTTCATTGTGAAGTCAGACCACTAAACAAACAACGTATATTTACGCAACAGTAGTGGAAAGAATGCGAATGATACTAACTCAATACACTTACCCAATACTTTGAAGTCAATTCCAATGTTGGGGAAAATTTGGAGGAAAGATTTTAAAGTTGGTTCTTCATCAAGTCAGCTGGAATCATTGTTAGATCTTAGAGGAGGTATACACTCTCCAGGTGATTCTTTATTTTTCTCTTGGGGAAGAAGGAGGGTGTAGGGTAATGAAAAACAAATTTCAAATAATTGTTTTTAAAGAGAATAATTTATTTGAATTTAACATGATGAACAAACAGAAATAAACATACATTGAAAATGTACAACCAGAAACTATTCATTTATATATATATATATATATATATATATAAGCAAATGAACAGATGAAATGTTACAAAAGGTACCATATAACATGTATGATACAGATAGAATGACTATTCATTTATCACAATGAGATGTAATACATGCAATGAATATTTACAATACTGAAATATATAAAAGAACGGACTTAGAAACATTTGATATTATTTCATATATTCATGTATATATATTTCCTGTACATATGTGTATATATATGTGTGTGTAAGTATACATATGTGTGTATATACAGTAGGTGTTATTCATACAAGTCGGAGATGCATCCTTTACAATCGGTCCGACAGTGGCTCTGTTGCGATCGGGCTGAGGTATGGTTCTGTGCAGTCCTAATAGGTCGACTCTCCCAGGCTTCACTTTCTCTCCGAGAAGGGGTTAGGTTATTGCTAATTGCTGGGGGATACTGACAAGGCTATTCAGGCATTTTTTGTAGGCCAGAGTGCTTAGTACACTGGATTGTCAAAACCTTACCTGACCTCGGGTCTAATCTCCTGCAGAGGAGGTAAATAAACATATGTATATATATGTGTGTGTATATATAATTAGTTTATAACTTCAGAATCCAGATAGGCCTCAGAAAGATTACACTTTTAAGTATTGAACAGAAAGAAAAAAAAATCAAAAAGAATTGGTTGATTAAAAATTGTAATTTTCACTTTCCTATTAGAAAAGTCAAAGGCATGTCTATATTTTCAAATCTGTGAAAACACCTGGTGCGACTTTAACAAGGAACCTCAAAACTTTATACACATGATAAAAGGACTTCACCAGGTCTATAGCCGGCATTGGATTAAACATAACGAATGAGTTTGTAGCTTCATAACTTTTACTTTTAGAATACAACTCAATAATGAATATTATACAAAAGGGATATTTTTGTTCAGGCATTGATTTTGGGGATGTTTTTTTTTACAAATGAATGTTTTATGTTAATTTGGTTATGAAAATGTTAGGATTTCTACAAGTGAAAATAAAAACATTAAAGAAAAGAATTTAATTTGTTCGTACACAAACACAAAAAATATATATATGAATCATTCTCTCCCTCCTCTCCTAGCCAGGGGTTAAAGAGTAGGATAGACTAGACCCTAAAACCATCATAGAGCAACTAATCTTGGAGGAGAAGTTAAGCCAACACAAAACAGACCAAATAGAATCACTATGTATTTTTTATAACACTAGCCTCTAGGTGTATTTTTTTTTATTAGTTTATAAAATGCTATAAAAGCAAAATGTACAATAATTGCTATTTTTTAAACAAATCTTGGCCATTTTCTCAAATATTTTGTGCCAATATTTTGATAAATTTCTCAGTAAATCGCAAAATGGTTAAGCAAAGTAGTGAAACTAAATTCTCTTGAAATATTACTTTACTTTTGAGGTCAACATTTGGTTATGTAGTACGTTTAATATGCAAATTCTCTTGGCGATTTTGATAATGGTCGTTCTTAACTTTAAGGGGGATCAAAGACCCCTAAAGCGATAAACCCAATTGAACAAGATCCCCGCTTTTTTTTTTTTTTTTTTTTTTTAAATCAGACTATTATGAATTTGGTTGTTCATAAAATAAGAAATTGTTGATGTTTTGAGCCAAGTCCTGATTACCTACTTCCTGTGGCAAAGTTAGACACAAGTTCGGTTTTTATTATGGAGAAAATCCATCTCTCCAAAAAGGGGTAACCTGGATTGGAACAAAAATAAAATTGACTCAGTCTAAAACAAAAGAACAGGTACTAGATTTTGATCCTAGCACGAAGACCACGTGTTTTAAAGTATCTTCAGGATAAAAGGAGTTAGCAAGGACTTCCTTCTCTCCAAGTAAAACGAACAGGTGAAACTGCATTATATCCTTAGGAAAAATTACAAAAGATTAAAGTCCAAGATTTTTTTTTTTTTTTTAATTATTATTATTGTTGGACACTAGTGAAAGATTATAACTACAAGCAAATACATGCATGCTTCATATGAAAACATGCAATAGTTTCGATGAAAGACATATGATAGGCTTTTTCAGATCTTTTATGCTTGCAATGGGAGTGGTATCAATCCTTTGGATTGGACCGCATAGAGAGCAGGCGTGAGACGTTGTCTGGTGTTTCCCACCCCAAAGTTCAGGACACTCACAGCACCTTAAATGCCAAAGCATCATCAACATGATGATGATGATGATGATGATGATTTATGACATTTTTATTCAGTCATCGATGAGATTATGAGAGAAAATATTTTTAATTGAGTGATGCAATTTAAAAAAAAAAAAAATTTTTTTTAAATCATTAAATTTAATTAACTTTCCTTGTTTATCTAACGTGTTAGATAATAGGGGGAGGGGGGTTGCTGATAGTTAATAAGTCTGGATTGGCTCAGATGATAATGTGAGAAAAAAAAAATGAAATAGTAAGTCAGATCATTTGGGGAGGTGCGGCAATAGCCTGCAAATGACCGTACGGGGTGGGTGTCCTTCCCACATGTCTACCTGGAAAAGGAAACGATAATAAAAAATAAATGAATCGACCATGGTCGAGGATGACCCGGAGGCTTCTTTTTCATTGTATACTACACAAAGATGTAGGTAGGTGAGTGCCACTCCTTTCCTTGGATTGCTACACTTACTCTTGACCCTCACTATATAATGGTGAGTGTTTAACAAAGAGGCATCCAGTACCATTTTTTGAGTCTTTGGTATGACTTAACTGAGGATTGAACCCCAGTCTCCTGGCCCAGTAGCAAACACTCTAACCATTAGAACCTATGAAACAAGAAACCATTTGATTGTCAAATTTAAAAAATTAATATTTTAAATATTACATACTGTCCGTGTTCATCGATTCATCCCAATGATGATCCCAGCTATGAATAAGACAACACGACAGTCAATAACACCGTCCAAACGTGGGGAGTTGAGATAAAGCCATTGAAACAATCACACCAGGAATACGCAAAATTCAAAATAAAGGAAAAGAAAATTTTGTTTAAATTTTAATCTTAACATTTTACTGAAGTTTCATGATAAATCCAATTGTCAGAAAGTGAATTTCTATCTCCAACGCCCATATGCATTTGAATACTAACTCAAGCTAAGAATTGAATTCTGATGCTAAATTTCCAACGCCTGTTTCTTTTTTAATTGATTTGCACAAATTTACTTCACAAAATTATGGCTTAAGAATTTTGCTAAAATTGTGATTAACTTTGAAATGTATGGATAAAATTATACCTATTTTTTTTGTTTAAAATTATATTTGTAGAATTTGGTATATTCGAACTACTGTTCTCATCTTGGGTGTTTTTATTACAACGTTTCGGTCGATGTAACCTCCGACCTTATCAGGTGTACTTTGTCGAACTTGGGAATCTTTCTGTCGAACGAAATTCCGTCCAGATTCCCAAGTTCGACAAAGTACACCTGAAGAAGGTCGGAGGTTACATCGGCCGAAACGTTGTGATAAAAACACCCAAGATGAGAACAGTAGTCCGAATATACCAAATTCTACAAATTGTCAACCCTCATCTCAAAAATTCCAAAACATCAAATTATATTGTAATTAATTACAGGGTGGTTTGTTCACACAGTCCAAACGTAGGGAGTCGAGATTAAGCCACTAATACAATAATCACGTAAGGTATAAAAAAAAACATTAAAATTTTGTTTAAATTTTAATGTTTTTTTAAATTAATTAGGTTGAAAAACTTACATTAAAGAGCTTTATTTAATAAAATGTTAAAATTTAAATGTGTTATATATATATATATATATATATATAACAATAATAAATAATTAAATCTTAACACTTAACAATAGTTTCACGATAAATCTGGTCATCAGAATTGCATTTCTATTTCAGACTTCTGTATACATTGGAATGCTAACTCAAGCTAACCAGAATTGAATTCCAATAAATGTTAAATTTCCAGTGCCTTTTTTTTATTATTTGGTATAAGATTACTTCAAAATATTACAGTTTAAGAACATTGTTAAAATTGTGATTAAATTTGAAATGTACGAGTAAAGTTATACTTCCCTTTTTGTTTAAAATTATATTGTAATTAATTACAGGGTGGTCCGTTTCTAAATTATCATTAGTACTACTTGTTCCTATTCCAAATATGAAACGCCACAAATAAATTTTTTTTTTTGTTTTTGAAATTGTGTTATTTGTTTTTCTATCTAAATTATTAATAGTTTGAAATAAAACAAAGAGTTATACTCGCTTGTGTTTAAAATTACAGGGCAATTTAAAGGTAATTACAGCATGAGTATATATTTAAATTCAACTAATATATTTATATTATTTAACATATTTTAATTTCATTATTTAAAATGCTGTTCAACAATTAAATGGAAATCCAAAACTAATTACATAACAACAACATATATAAATATAACTAGTATATATATTATTATTTGTTATATATATTATTATTTGTTATATATATTATTATTTGTTATATATATTATTATTTATTATATATATTATTATTTGTTATATAATAAGATAAATCCACATATGCTTTTGCTGTAATTTCAAGTGGGTTTCTCGGCTAAAAATAATGAATTTCTGCACATTTGACAGATAAAAAATAACCTTACGGAAAACATAAAAGCATGTAAAATTACAGGCGTAATATAATTTAAATTTTAATATTTTGAGCAGTTCTCTGCTATTTTCCTCAAATAGCCAAGCATTTCAACCAAACAGACCACACTCTCCATAACATCAAATGTATTTTAATAAACACCAAAATTCCCGTCCATATATGCACACAAACAAAAAGAAAATGGATTTTAAAACTAAATTCACACAAAAACAGCTCTGAACTCCGATGTGAGAGATTTTACTCTGTATAATTATTTACGGGGAAAAATGTTTGTTTTGGAATCAAACTTTGTGTGCTAAACGATCTATTTGCTCTCAACAGTAATTCACGGCGAGATGAACGTGCATATATTCACTTTAAAAAGACAATAGAATTATTTGTCATTCGGTGGAGAGACTTTACATGGACTGAATTGCACAAAGAATTCATGCTGCACAAAATTAGAAAATGTCCAGTTTTTCACAACGGTTTTATATTCATTTGTTAAAAAATGAATGAAGATAAAACCGTTGTGAAAAACTAGACATGTTCAAATAATACATTTTTTGATAAAGAGCAGAGGACCACTTGAAATATTAAAATTTAAATTATAACACCTATAATTTTACTCGTTTTCCATAAGGCTATTTTTTATTTGCCAAATGTGAAAAAGTTCAGTATTTTTAGTCAAGAAACACACTTTATATTGTGTGTCGGGGTTGTGTGGGTGTTTTACTAAATTTAATCAAATTTAACTTTGTATTTGTCTTTAAAAGAATTATTAGGTAAACTTTGTTCTTAAAATTATGTTTAAACTTATGAAAAGTTTTTAAAGTGGATAAGCATATTAGTTTTCTGGGTGTGTAATGTCTGCGTTCGCTTTCTATTCCTGTATGGTACTAAGTGTTCATCTCCTAAGATTGGGGACAAATTACAAGCGGTTAGTTGATCTCTCAATATACAAAAACTGTGACCCCTAGTAAATTGAGAAGAGCTAAATCGGGATGGACCTGGATAAAATCCTATCCCTGGAAGAAACACCCTAGAAAGACATTGAAGAGGATATCTACAAGAATAAGCATCAATTTTTCCATTAAAAATTATACCAATCTGTAACATATAAAGTTTGGTTGTGTGAAATGTGGTCTTAAAAAAAAAGAAACAAGAAACAGAAAAAAGTTTCTAAATAAGATTATTTCAAATCTTTCATAATTGGCTCTCCCGGGCAACAATAAAAAAAAATGTTTTTAATTTTTGGGTGCTTATTTTTATTGAGATACATGCGAAATACGGCAGTTCAAAATAAAAGATTGCATGGCATCTTCATATTAGAAGAAAGGAGATACTCTTCTACGATGCACTGGCTTGACGCGAATGTTGTTCGGAGTTTGTTTACTCCGAATAGTAAATTAATTTTATATTAAAATTCTACTCGTTTATTTTCCACCATTTTTAGTGTACACTAATATTTTTCACTGATAAGTAAGTATATCCATAAGTTTTCCTGTTATTTTATTTTGAACTGCCATATTTTGCATGTATCTCAACATAAATAAACACCCTCAATCTTTTGAAAGCTATCTCCTCTTTATCCTATTTTCTGTGTTACTGACTGTGATTTTCACAATGACTTGTCACTATTTCAGTCAAAATGTTTCAGAGAGAAAAAGAGAAAAGGGGCGAGAAGAATAGAACAGTGAAAAGAAAAGCCATTTTTTTTTCACTTTCCCAAAGTTAAATCCTTTTATTATCAGACAAGTAGAAAAATTGAATTTTTTTCAACTAAAAGTTTAAATTTGTATTATTTGGAATATTCAGACGACTATTATTATCTTGGTTATTATTCTCACGTTTCCACCGATGTAATCTACAACCTTCTTCAGGTGCATCTTGTCGAACTCCAGAATCTGTACGGAATTTCAAACGGAACCCTTTATTTAATCCACGAGGGTATCTTGTCCTCGTTCTGTCAGCCATAACCAGGTAGACATCTTAAGTAATTTGTAATTGTATATTAGTATCGCCCGCACTGAGGATTGAAACTTCAACATCCAGAAGACTGCCACTTAGAACTAAGTATTATTTCGCACTTTTATTCGTTGCGAACGAAAACTATTTAAAAACAAAATCTAAAATTAGTCCCTTTCTGCACATTATCTATCTCTTTTTTTTCTCTCTCTCCCTCCCTCCCTCCTTCCTCCAACTTTTTTTTTTACATCTCTAACTACGGGGTAAATAGTACTACCAATTGTTTTGATATTCCCTTTTCTTTATAACGGACTATTCTTTACTCTGGGAAAGTATTAGTTTTAATCCTAAGTTATCTTTATCATGAGACGGTTTTAGAATTTCCGACAGCCCTTCAATTATTCTGCCACCCTTGAAGTAAACAAATATTCAATATTTTTTTTACAATTATGGACATCATAATCTTATTTCTTTTCAGCGAGTACAAATCAAAATCTCGCAAGTTACCCATTTATACATTCACACGTTCAGTAATGATAAGTAATGTCAAAATATTAAATGCTATCAATAAGAATTAGATCTTTCAGCTTCTTTAGAATCAAATTGTCCTTCTTTAGAATCAAATTGTCCAAGAATTTATTTGTTATTTGGTTTATTCACACTATTATTCTTGGTTATTATTTTTAGAACGTTTCGGCCGATGTAACCTCCAGCCTTCTTCAAATGCATCTTTGCGAACTAGGAAATCTATACAGAACATTTTGAACTGAACCATTTATTTAATCCATAGGGGTAGATTGTTCTCATTCAGTCAGCCATAACCGGGTAGAATTCTTGAGTAATTCTTATTTTATTCTTAATTAATATCATCTGTAGCAAAGATTGAACCTTCAAACTCCAGAAGACTGTCACTTAGAACTGATTGTTACTCAACACCTTTAGCCATTGTGTGACGGGCATTAGATAAAGGGTTCTGTTTGAAATTCTGTATAGATTCCCAAGTTCAACAAGATGCATCGGAAGAAAGCTGGAGGTTATATCAGCCAAAACGGTATGAAAATAATAATGAAGATGAGAATAGTAGTCCAGATAATAAAATTTATCAATCCTCATCTCAAACATTTTTAAAGAAAATGTAATTGTAAATAGCAAAGACAAAAAATGTTATCTGAAAACTAATTAAAAAATATTTTTAAACAAATATTATTATTATATGTATTATTTGGATTATTCGGATGATTGTTCCCCATCTTGGATGTTATTCTTACAATGTTTCGGCCGATGTAACCTCCGACCTTTTTCAGGTGAGTCTTGTCGAACTCGGTAGTCTTTATGCCGAACTTGGAAATCTGTACAGAATTTTGAATGCATTTCAAATGTACCTTTTCAAACTAGAAAAAAAAGGAATCCATATGGATTTACAAACAGAACCTTTTCTTTAATCCATGTGAGTAGCTTGCTTCCATTCCATCTGTCATGACCCGATAGAAGTCTTAAGTAATTCGTAATTGTATTCTTAGCATCGCCTGCTCTAAGGATCGAACCTTCAACCTCCAGAAGACTGTAATTTAGAACTGATTAATACTTAGTATTTTTATCCGTTGCGCAACGGGTCCTTGTGAGAATAATAGCAAAAAATGAGAACAGTAGTCCGAATAATACAAATAATTATTAATCCTTTTTTGTAAATATATTACATTGATGAACAAAAAATTAAATAGAGGATTTAGTTGTTGATTTGCATTTTGCTTACAATGATATATAAAAAAAAGAATCTGAGTGGCATTTATGAAAGGCTGATTAAATTAACCGGTAACAGTTATGAATGACACAAGTCTATATGAGACGCCAGTTCAAGGCTGGTAGAAAATGATGACCCACAACATTCGAATAAGAATTCAGATACACCAAAGCTGTCGACTGTCTGCAGAAGTGTACATTGCAAAGAACGTCTTCGAATCAGTAGTTGCTTTTTAGGCCTTTGATCAGCATTATGGCCGTCTACTGAGCCTGCGTTTGAATAAATAGCATCAGGGAGTGGTGGAATCGTATTATGAGTTGTTACATTGCCGGCAACTCCTGTGATCCGCAATCCAAATGCATTATCAGACTGTCTACCCCCGTATTCGTCGTCGTTTGTCACAACTTCTTTTTTGATCTTCAACTCGGGGCAAAAGTTTGTTGTCTCTTCATTTGCTGTTTTCGGCTCTGGCAAAGTAGTTAGTATCTGAGGAAATCCTTGTTTTTGATCGTGTACAATCGGCATCGGTAGCGGTGCCGGCAGATTGCCTATAAAAACCTGATTGTTCCCCAGGTTTGTGAACACAGGCATCGTGTTACCGAAAATAGTTACTGGAACTGCTATGTTGTTTGTGGCATCCATATTAGTAACAGGGAGAAAAGTGGCAATCCTTCGTACCGTGTTTGCTGGTATGAGCGGAAATCGCAAAGCAGGATATGATGCTGCTGTTGTTGTTGTTGTTGTTACTGCTGGAGATGAGACAACAGTTTGTGGGTTACCAAGAAGTTTACTCAATTGGATTGGTTCCGTGCGAACATTACATTCTTCAGACTTTATCTGACATGAATTTCCACTCACTTTCTCGATGCCATCAGAATTAGCAGAAGTGTAATTGATTAGATTATCCACTAACTCTTCCCGCCAAGTTTTTGTTGGCATGGGAATAACGTCCCATTCACTCTTGATTGCAGACAGAAGCGGTTTCTGAGCGTGTGGTGAAGATGTTGTCATTCTTGTCACACTCTCATGTGGCTCGCTACTATTTTCAACAGAAGTCTGCGGACTGTCTGTTTGTTCTTCATCCGCCACTTTTTTCGCTAACTTGCTATTATCATAAAGTCGTGGTATAAAGTCCTTGAATCGTAAGCGCAAAAGCTTCTTCTTCTGTAGTTCTTTATTCCAGTTTCTGGCTTCTACCGTCGTTTCTTCCATTATTTTTTTATTCTTGCTATTGTACTGACTCCTGCTTCTTTGGACATTCTTTTCACTTTCTTCAAGTTCATTATTGTTGTTCGCATTACTATGATTTTTATTATCGATATCATTGCTTTTATTTTTAATAGTAGTAGTAGTAGTAGTAGTAGTAGTATTTACCTTATCATTGTTATCCTTAGCATTACGATTACATTTATTAGTAGTAATAGTATTTATATTATTATTATTAATTTTGTTATTGGTACAATTTGTTTTATTTTTCTCATTAAAATTTTCCTTAGTTCTATTGCTTATATCTTTTGATGGTTCGCAAGTGACTGCTCGGGATTTAGCCGGGCTTGTATTGGTCAGAGATGAAGTATTAGTTGAAGTCACAACTGGTGACAGGTTAGAAGTTTTTCCTCCTGTCCACCCGGAAGTATCAAAATCTACACAGAAGTATTTCTGTGGTTTTTTATAGTTTCTCTTTGGAACACATCGGACTGGTTTCAAATAAAGTTCAGAGTCTGGCTTTGGTTTTTCCGAAACCAAATTAGATTTAATCGCCAAATCCTTGTTAGAATCAGAACACTGCTCATCAGTTGCAATGTTTGGAAGCTGAGGAAGAGATTCTAGTGAATTAGGAGATTTACTTGTGCCAGAATTCTTTTCTCTGGCACTCGTCTTAGCAATCTCTTTGGTTGTCGTGTCTTCAAACAATACTTCACGGCATGTTGCTTTTGAGTCTTTAGTTGACAATGTTTCAGAGGGATTCCTGGAGGATTCCTTAGACAAATTAGTATCATCGGACTCGTCTTTCATTGAACACTGGACAATAGTTCTTGGGGAACCAACACGTGGCATTGATTTGGAATTGCCTGAAAAATTTGGATCATCATTATTCGACAGGAATATAATTCTTTCTTGTTGGTGGAATGTTTCAGATGAAAGATCATCATTTTTCTCTAGGTTTTCTGATTTTTTAACGTCCTCCACAAGAATATCCTTTTCTTTTTGGACATCAGCACTGTCCACAGTTGACACAGCTGTACTGATTTCTGGACACGATGAAGGAACAGAATCAGCCTGATCTTCTTTAATCAATTTATTAATGATAAGGTCTGCCTGGAGCTTCAAGAAGCCTGATGAAAATATTTTTAAGTTTTCATTAGGATATTGAACCTTTGACAGGAAAGGAGGGTCTTCTATTTGTAACGGAGACCCTAAAGATTCATCACCATATGTTGCCGAAGTAGGAGAGGCATTCTGTGGACTTAACATGGGAGGTGAAAGATTAGAAATCCCTAATTCCTGACGACCAGAAATAATTTCAGTGGCAGGCTGTGTCTTGACAAAGTTTGGTTTCGAAGAATTATCAGAATTTCCTTGCAGGCTTTCAGAAGAATCTAAAGCTTGAAAGTCTTTAAAACCATGCGATACATTTTGTTTTGCTTTCAAGGACTTTCTAACCTTCTTTGAACAATGGGCCTTTTTTGGGGTCAGCTTCTTGGAGTTTATTCTAAGAAGATTCGTTGATTTACAGTCAGTCAGTTTGACAAATTTTTTATTGTCTTCAGATGATTTTGGTACTGTGGTTGAATTAGGATCTTTGATGTTATCATTGTCGATTGAAGTCACTTTGTTGGCAGACTGGTTATTGCGTTTCTTAGCTGCACCTTTATGTTGAAGGATTTTACCTGAAAAAAAAAAAAAAAAGTGAAAAACAATTTTATTTAACAAGAAAAACATTTCTAAAATAAAATCATCAATAGATTTAAACAAATCTTAAATCTAATCTTAGTAAAACATTCTAAAAATTGATTTTAGTTAAACAATTAACATCCGACTTTCCATTCTTTTTTATTAACAGGTAGCGAAACAGTCTGTCTGTGGATGACTATAGCAATACACATGAAAAAATTTAAATTACTTAAAATATCTCAACAATGATATATATAGAAAGAGCTTGATGATCTAAGAAAGAATCTTTTCAAATTTTTTAAATCTGACTAAAAATAAGGAAGTTATGACTATTTTTGTGCCTAGCACGATTAGATATTTTTCCCCTCTTTAAGACCATATGTGTTTCATCACATTTTTTAAACTAATATTTCAGTAAAAATGTTATATCTTTTTTAAAACACAAGATTAAGCAATGAAATTCACCATATAAGTGTATTTTTGTACAAGGAATCAGAATATGCCACTGAAAATCTCCAGAAATTAATGGTTTCCAATTAATGGCTTAAATGCACATAAATATGCTGCAATACCTTCAAAAATACCATGTATCCATTAAAAAAAAGAAGTTAGAGAACTCAAAGTTGAATTGTAATACATTTTATGTACAAGAAACTAAAATCTAATACTAGGACTGTTTAAAAATGAATATATTGCAAGATTTCTTTCGCATTATTGTAGATTAACACCTTTCGCTAAATCACCCCCTTGCCTCCCCAAAATATGAGATTCTACTTTTTTTGTAGGCAATTACATGTTAACACCCTTAAAAACTTGGCAGAAAGAAAGAAAAAAAAAATTTTAGAATTTAGAGTGGGGATTAGTTTCACATAAATTTAATGTAAAATAATCCCCCATTTCAGGGCCATTCTAGCGTTTTAGGGCACTTAATCATTTTTTCTATGGGAGATAAATCCTGTGAGTTTTTCTTGTTTTTTTCCGAAGTGTCTCCTTTTTTCTTTCTTTTTTTTTAGATGATTATGTGTAGTTTTAAGAGG
Organism: Sepiola atlantica; assembly: GCA_963556195.1. NCBI lineage: Eukaryota > Metazoa > Mollusca > Cephalopoda > Sepiida > Sepiolidae > Sepiola > Sepiola atlantica. The sequence continues at coordinate 161,247,824 of OY744524.1, forward strand.
GTCTTTGTGAAAGGAGGGGGTGGGGGCTTACCACTTGGACTTTGGGTTAGTGGTAGGGCTAGGGGCAATTAAATGTGAACACCCTGAAAACTTAGCAGAAAAAAATTATTATTTTAGAATTTAGAGTGGGGAATTAGTTTCACAAATTTAATGTAGAATAATTCACCATTTCCGGGTCATTCTAACGTTTTAGTGCATTAATCAATTTTTTCTATGGGAAATAAATCCTGTGTGTTTTTCTTTATGGGCGTCTGCTTTTTTTCCCTCTTTTTTTATTTTTAGACGATTATATGTGGTTTTAATGGGCTTTTTGTAGGATTGGGGGCTTGGCAATCAGACTTAGGATTAGTGATAGGGTTAAGGAAGGGATTTTGTTTTGGATGGAGGTTGCCATTCGGACTTAGTGTTAGAGTTAAGGGAGTTTTTTTAGGGGGTGGCTTGTCACTCGAACCTAGAGTTAGTGGTAGAGTAATTATTTATTTTATATCAAGTTTGAAAAAATATTTTTTAAACTGCACTAAAAGGCAAGAATCGCCGGGAAATGGGAGATCATTTTACGTTAAATTTACATGCGTAACTGGTCTCCCCCCCCCCCCCACTCTAAATTATTTTTCGTTGTCTTTTTTCTGCCAAGACTTTTAGGGTGTTCACACGTAATTGCCTAAAAAAGTAGAATTTTATTTATTTTTTTAATTGGCGACTAGAAAGTCATTACTACTAGAAGTTCGAAAGTTGAGTAAAAACCAGTATTCCTTGAAATATTTGGCGCTTATGTAGACAATGTTGCAGTATTAGAGGGAAGTAACTTTTTCAAAATCCAAGGGACATAACTACTTTTGACTTAAAAAATCTAATGCATGTACGGATGGACAGAGGGGTAAAAAATAACATTATTATTTTTTGAGTGGGGGGGGTTCTACTTTTTTAGGTAATTACGTATGCTTTTACAACCTGGAACCACTGGGATAATTATGTGTGCTTTTACAACCTGGAACCACTGGGATAATTACGTGTGCTTTTATAACCCGGAACCACTAGGATTTTTTAGAGGGGGGGGGGGACGGATGCACAGAGGTGTAAAAAGTAACATTATTTTTTTAGGGAGGGGGGGGGGGGTTATACTTTTTCAGGTAATTACGTGTGCTTTTACAACCTGGAACCACTGGGATTATCTTTAAACATATATTTACCTTTAATTAGTAAAAACATAATAAATCGAAAATTGAAACAAGTTAATTAACAAACTAAAAATGAAACAATGTTAGATTAAAATAACGTTAAAATAAAATAACGTTAAAATAAAATAAAATTTGTTAATTAACGACATTATTTTTTTTAGGGTGGGGGGGTGCTAAATAAATTTAAAAATTAAGTAACATTGACATTTCTATATGTTTCTTTATTACAGAATGAGATACGTTAAGCAATAATTAACATTGAAATTCCTGTATTTTTTAATTAAATAAAATAAAGAAAAAACAAATTTCTTATTTTTAAATGAGGGTGTTTGGTCTCATGCCAAGAGACACATCCGAAAAATGTTGGGGACCAAAACTGAGATGTTCCACCTTCATCTCATGGAGTTTCTTTGGCGGAAAAGAGAAAAGGGAGAAGTATTCCCGCGTATAATTCTTGCAATCAGGGAGCAATATGTGATATAATTTCATTTTTCGATAATTAACAATTTATTTAATTTTTTTATTTGGTTAATTAATATTGTTTTATTGTTCCAGTTTATAATTAACGTTATTTTCATCTAACCTTGTTTCATTTTTAGTTCGTTAATTAATTTGTTTCAATGGTCGATGGGTATTGCTAGTTTTAATTGCTGGGATGTGTTGGACGGCTTTAAGAAATTGACTTCCAAACTAACCTATCTCTGGCCAGATCATTATTTATCCCTCTTTTTCTCAAGTCCATCCTTATCACTTCCTCCCATGTTTTCCTTGGCCTACCTCTGTCAACTGACCATGCTACCTCAACTGTTCTACATCTACCAACCCAAGAACTCTTATTCATTCTTTGAACATGGCCATACCAACGAAGTCTCCTGTTATGCACACATCTCCCCATACTGTCCAGATTTAATCTTCCTTTGGGGGTCATCAGATCTAAGCCTTTAAAACTCACATTATACATCCATCGTATCATTCTCACATCAACGCATGTCCTCAACACTCTCTGGTCACGTTTTACTTCCATACATCATCACATCGTGTACACATGCCTGATAGACTCTTCCCTTGGTCAACAGTGGTAACGCTCTGCTTGTTAGTAATGGCAGAAGTTTGTTGAACTTACTCCATCCACTCCTGCCTTTTACAATAATACTAGCATCTGCTCCTCCCTGTGCTCGAATGGTATCACCAAGGTAAAAAAAGCTTCTGAACAATCTCAATAGCTTTGTCATCCAAATATACTTTATCCACATCTGAGTTCTCATCCACCTCCATTGTCTTACACTTCTTGCCCATTGATGTGGAGTAAGCTAGTACCCCTTCCTGAGGTTGGAGAATGAGATGCTCCAAGGGCATGAAAGAGAGGCAACTCTCGTCCCGACTCCAGAGGAGATGTTATCCAAGTCACCGTTTGGACTGTGTACGACTCTCGATATATTTTAATTATATGTTACCCGACCTTTTCCCAAAAGAGGTCTAATCAACATCATAATACACATAAACTGGTTACTATCTCTAACTTACCAATAATTTCCACTGCACTTCTTGTGTACCCAATGCTTACTAGTATAGTTTGTTTATAGTTTGTTAAAAATCCCTTGATTAGAAGTAGAAAGAGTCAAGAAAGAGCATCTCTCTCAATGGAACATCTGCAAGTAATCCACACAAGAACAAATAGAGCGAGACATTTCACCCTAAACGCTGGCATACTTCTACATCGGAATATCGGTTCACAGGGGACAAATTCTTGCTAAACATTACTTATCGGCATATTTGCTCATTCGTCAAACTCACGTTTGGAAGTAAAAACACAACTCCAGACATTTAAGCTATGGCAGTTTTATTTTGAGAAGCCACGGCCGAATGGACAGACAGGCAGCCAGCCAATCAACATAAGCGGCTTATTTTAAAAGCTGGACTCCGAACGACTTAATTTCTTTTTCACAAAAGATGCTGCCCTTCTACTTCTAGACTGAAGTAAGACATTTTTCTCTTTTCATATTGCAAAAATGCATGTTATTCCTACTCTTTTAGGTCTCTGACTCTACTAAAAAATAATTACCTTTCATTGTTTAAAAGATTAGTTATATAATTTATCAAAAAGAAACTAGAAAATGAGACATTTAAAGAGAACAAAAAAATCACTAACCCTAAGTCCAAGTGGCAAAGTTTCCTTCCCTCCCAGAAAAAACACTACCACAATCAGTAACCCTAAGTTGGAGTGGCAAAGCCCCACCCTGAAACAAAGACAACCCTACTAATAACCAAAAGTCCTAAGGGATGATTTAGCAGATAGTGTTAATCTAGTGATCAATTTATGGCAAATCACCCCCTTTCCTCCCATAAAACCATATCTAATATCCCTAAAAAGTAGAAAAACAAAACCCACAAAATGTATCTTCCAGAGCCATAAAATATCTGTTATCTACATTAACAAAGCTTGTCTCGTGGAACTATGAAATTATTTTTAATTAAATTTATAAGTGAAACTGATCCCCCATTCTAAAATAATTGTTTTTTTCTTTTTTTACTTCTTTTTTTCGCCAGGTTTTGGAGGATGCTCACATGTATATGCCACAAAAAAGCAGAATCTCATGGGGAGAGAGGGTATTTAGCTGAAAGTGTTAATCTACAATAATACCGTTTTTTTACCAATATATTAAATTTTTTTAGTAGTATTGGTCATTAAATTATTAATTGAACCAAATTGTCCTAGTTTTTTTTATGTATGGAGTTTTAATCGGCCATGTTACGTAAACACCCGAGAGATGTCGAAGCGATTAACCAATTAGCTGTCAGACGACGAATTTTCTAAATCTAACCAATATTGAAATTGATTAAAGCCAATTTTTTTAGGGAAGTCTGCAAAAACCATGGTTTACGAAATCCTCGTCAGATCGAAGGCCCAGGGCATACGGTTGAGATAGACAAGTCTCTGTTTAACCTGACCGATTAAAAAAGACATTGTCAAAAAAAAGCACTAAAAATAACTTATTTTTCAGTTTTAAGAAACACAAAATAAACACTTTTTAACCAGTTGACTGAATACAAAAAGAAATGCAGAAAAAATAAAAATGTATTTATTAATAGTTGTTTAGCATTGTTTTGTTAAAAAAATTTTTTTAATTATTTATTAACAGTGATTTCACTATGTTTTGTTCGTCTTTTTTTTTTTTTGCTATTTTCTATCTTTCTTGAAAATAAAACTGAAAAAATACGACTCAGCAACGTATCGAAGTGATCGTCTCAACATTCGCCTCGGGTGTTTACGTAACATGCCCAAATGCTGCCGATGCGAAGTTACTGGAAACTAATACATGTTCGATATTAGCACCAAGTAATTTAAAGCCAGAAATTATTTTTTTATTCAACAGTTTAATTCCTTGCAAATTTCGAAAGATAAACAAAATATTAAAATAGCTGACTTGTTAATGAATAAACCCAAATGCATTCTGATAATTTAATACTGTAATAAAATTACTTTTTTTAAAATGAAAAAAGTTCTTTGAAAGCATCTTTGAAGAATTTAAATTTAAAAATAGGCAAAATGCCTGATAAACCATGAATAAAATGCAAATACTTTTTTTTTTATTAAAAAATCATTATTTTTTTTTTTTTACTTTTGTCTTAAATTTTTTGGATAAATTATCCTTTCTCGGGGACTGAATTTGTTTCATAATCAAGGTATTATCTTTTTTATAGTTAGTAAAGTCCTTTTCTTATTATTGTTATTCAAGTGTCTGCCTATAATCAATCACTTTATATATAACTTTTAAGCATGTGGGTACCAGTAGTTTATTTAAAATGGAAAAAGATGCTTTAAAAGAACGTTTTCCATTTTAAATACACTATTTTTATTTTACTCTATTGCATTTTTCATTTCAATAAATATTCGATTAATAAATAAACAAACAAAATAAATTTGTGTAATTATCAAAGTTATGTTGACACGGGAAACACAAAGACACACAGATAGTGATCACACCATTATTATTATTAATATGAGATTTCATGACAAACGTGAAGATTAGGTGACACTTAAGGTTTTATGAAAAGACGATAAAAATTGTATATATCTTTTTAAGAGTATGACATGCTGAACGTATTGGAGTTAAAATCAATTTAGTATTACATATAAAATCTGAAGAAAAACACTTTCTACATGAGTAAATAAGCTAGTATTATCGGCTGATTTCCTAGATGACGACATGTTTGATTGAATCAACGTTAGTCACTAACAACCGGAATCAGAAGTAGGTTCGATGAAAAGAAGTTTTAGTGACTTATACAAAAATAATTTAAATTAAAATATTTATAAAAATGTGTTTCAAAACATAATTCTTGTGCTATCACAATCTATCTTGCCGAATTTATGTGGAGAGAAAGAGTGGAAGCTAATTGTTGGCATTTATTGTTTATAAGAAACTTTATTTAAGACTTTAAAATGTTTATTTATTTTTATGTTGAGAAAACACAAGAAGTGTTGCTAAAACAAAAGAATTATCGGTACTTATGCAGTTTACAGACCGGGCTAAAATAATAACGTTAAAATAATAACGTTATTATATAATAACGTTATTATTTAGAAACCAATTATTATTCTTAACATGGGGAGGGGTGGGTGGGTTATTAAATATTCTGTACTTTTACCTAACAATTTAATACATGGACGGCGGCACCGAGGCAGGGGGGGGGGGGGGGGGGCTCAAGCACCCACCCCACCCACCTTTTGACTTGGGTCCCCCCCACTTTACGGTCATCAATAATGAAGTTATATATGCATGTGTTTAACGGCCCCCCCCCAGCTTTTTAGGAGAGCCCCCCCCCACAAACTTTTATAACTGTCCCGCCGGTCCTGTAATAGACAAACCCTACCGTAAAAATTGAATTTAACTTGAAAATTCTGTCTAAAACATAGCTCGGTCCGTAAACTGCATAAGCACGGAATTATCTCGTGAAAACAATATTTTTACAAATATTTTAATTTTTAAAATTATTTTTATAACTCACTAAACGACTTCTTTTTATAACACCTCATTTCCATTTCACTTTTTTTTATCGATTATGCCTAAATCCTGGAAATAAACCGATGTACTTGTGGGGGATGCTAACGCATTCTATTCCTCTTAAATATGGTAGAAAGACGAGCAAGAAAACGCCAACATTCCACACAAATGAAGGAGAAACAAGATATTCAATATTCAAACATTTACATTAACAAAAACAATTTATTTTGTATTTCCACACATAAAATTATATTCCATGTTTTGCGAAGGTCTTTCAACGTCTTTTGAATAAATGTCTCTTTGACGACTTGAAAGAAATAAGTGTCCTTTCGTTATTTAAAACAATGTCTCTTTAAATAAGTTTGTATGGAGAAAAAGGGACGCACGTGTGTGTGTGTGCGTGTGTGTGTGTGTGTGCGCGTGTAATTGAAAAAGGGTGAAGGAAAATGTCAATCTTACTGTGAGTGTCCAGCAGTCAGAAAAAAAAAGGGGAGAGAAGGAAAGATTCTCCGTGGCTGGTAGTCGTCGCATAACTTGCGAGTGGCCGATGGAGCGAAACAATTCTTCCTGTCGTGTCTGAAGAAATCTGGAACCAAGAGACCGGATCTGTCACTAACGACGTTTATATATGTCCTAATCAGCAGGGGCAGTGACCGGAAACATATGATCCCTATTTTGGCGTTTTCTGCGGGGTGTTGAAAAAAACTCCTGTCGACTGCTGTTGAAAGGTGAATTCCATAAAACCCCCCTCAGATTGAAAAATATTGAAAGAAAAAAAATATTTTCAATATGTAACATATTGTTTTAAGTTGGCAGGCCAATTTACTCTCCTGCCGGATTTTGTCCTTAGCTTCGGTGTAGGTGGTGTGCTGCTTATTGTAGTATCTTGTTCGCACACGTCAGTGTCTTGTGAAAGTGTGAGGTGTTCCGACACGCTATTTCTCGATAGGTCCAAATATGCCGGTTTTAACCTGTCTATGGCAACCGTATCTTGTTTTTCATTTTTCATAATAGTGAAATACTTTGATTTCCTCTCGACTACTTTGAAAGGTCCTGAATATGTAGCACAAAGAGGTTTTTTTACTGCATCTATGCGTACAAAAACATATTCGCAGTTGTTGAGGTCTTTTGGGATGTAAATTTCTTTTGTCTGGGTCCTTGTAGGTGTAAAAACCAAATCATTCATCCTTTGCTTAAAATTTTGAACAAAGTTTGTAGTCGGTTGAAAATGACTTGTTTTTTCACAAAATTGGCCAGGCAATGTCAGTGTGGTCCCAAAAACCATTTCGGATGATGTGCACCCTAAATCTTGTTTCAACACATTTCTGATGGACAACAAAACCAAAGGGATGTTTTCTAACCATGTTCCGGAATCGTTATTTGCTGTCAGAGCTGCTTTCAGTTGTCTATGGAAACGCTCGACCATTCCGTTCGCACAAGGATGATAAGCCGTAGTGGTTATGTGTTTCACTCCCAAAAGTTTTGTGAACTCTTCGAAAAGTGTTGATTGAAATTGTGCGCCGCGATCTGTTGTTATTACGGATGGACAACCGAAATTAGCTATCCAATCCTGCAATATTGCTTTCGCGACGGAATGTGCGGATGTATCACGCAAAGGAGTTACGACAGGCCATCTGGTAAATCTGTCGATTATTGTCAGTAGATATTGGTGGCCCTTTGCTTCTGGTAGTGGTCCAACTATGTCGATGTGCAAGTTGGTGAATCTACCATCAGGGTGAATAAATTGTCCAGGAGGAGATTTTGTATGTCTGCCTACCTTGCTAGTTTGGCATTTTAAACATACTTTAGTCCAGTCAGTTATGTCTCTATGCATTTTAGGCCATACAAAACGATCACTAATTAATTTTTTTGTAGCTCGTCTGCCTGGGTGTGACAAGTTGTGAAAATGTTGGAAAACTTTTTGTCTTAGTGAAGGTGGTATGTATGGTCTGGAATAGCCTGTGCTCGTGTCGCATAGAAATGTTTCTGATCCGAAAGGGACTGGTTGTGCCTTTAATTTTAAGGAAGTGTTCTTTTTTACTTCGTCTAATGTCACATCATTTCGCTGTTCTACTGCGATTAGATCGAAGTTGAGTGTTTCCGATTTTATGGCATGAATAGTGGAACGTGACAAAGTATCTGCTACAATGTTATCTGTACCCTTGATGTATTGAATATCCGATGTAAATTGGGCTATATAGTCCAGTTGTCGGGTATCTCGTGGTGTATATCTTTCCATGCTTGTGTGTAAGGCGTATGTGAGGGGTTTGTGATCCGTGAAAACTGTAAAGTCTCGACCCTCGAGAAGATGCCGAAAATGTTTGATCGAGAGATAGATCGCAAGTAATTCCCTGGAGAAAGCGCTGTATTTTTGCTGTGCGTTATTCAATTTCACAGAAAAGAAAGAAATTGGTCTTTCTGTACCGTTTTGAAACTGGTGTAGAACTGATCCAATCGAATCTGAAGAAGCGTCCGTAGTCAGAGTGAGTAGTGAATTATCCTCATCACGGATGTAGGAAAGCTTTGTGAAATCTGCTAGTGCTTTCTTCGAGTTTTTAAATGCGATCAATGCTTCCCCTTCTACTGCAATTGTTGCATTTTTCTTTTTTTGTTTGCGCAGTAAATTTGTGAGTGGGGTTAATATCTTTGCGCAACCTGGAATAAATCTGCGGTAATAATTGATAAGACCGAGGTATCTTCTCAGTTGTCGTAATGTTGTTGGTTGTGGAAACTGTTGTATCGCTCCCACCTTTTCTGGTATTGGCGCAATACCTTGCTCATCGACTACATGACCCAAGAATGTCAGTTGAGGAACTGTAAAAACACATTTGTTCACGTTGATTTTTAAACCAAAATGTGCCAGTCTCTCAAAAACTTGTTCTAGGTGTTCGTGATGTTCCTGCATACTTCGGCTACCGATGAGAACATCATCGATGTATGCAAAAGCAAATGGTAATCCTCTCAAAACTTCGTCGATTAGTCTCTGGAAACTTTGAGCTGCGTTACGTAATCCAAAAGGCATTCTTGTGAATTCGTATAGGCCGAAAGGAGTAGTGATTGCTGTTTTTTTTATGTCATCTTCCGCCACTGGAATCTGATAGTATGCTTTGACCAAATCAAGTTTGGTAAAAAGTTTAGTTCCTTGCAGACCCATGGCAAAATCGTGGATATGTGGAATAGGATATCTGTCAGGAACTGTTTTAGCATTGAGGTGTCGAAAATCTCCACAAGGCCGCCAAGCCCCTGAATCTGGTTTTGGTACCATGTGTAGTGGCGAAGAGTATGGGCTACTTGATGGGCGGATGATTCCTAACTTTAGCATGTGTTGAAATTCGTCCTTTGCTATTTTGCACTTATCCGGGCGTAGTCTGCGTGGAGATGCATGAGTTGGTGGTCCGGTAGTCTTAATGTGGTGTTTAGCAGAATGGCGAATTTCATCCGTGTGCTTCAAAGGAGTCATTATGGATGGAAATTTTTTAAACAATTCCTGTAAATCACTGTTAGTTGGTAAAGTACAGCTGATTCCTGTTGATTTGTACACTGATGTTATTCCTTTCATCGACAACTGTGTTTCGTTGTCGATGAGACAGTGTGTATACATGTTTACTGATAGACGAAAATGAGATAAAAAGTCTGCCCCGAGAATGGGTGTTTTTACTTGGGCTCGTGTAAAAATCCATGAAAAAGGTCGTCGCAGTCCCAAATTTAATGTTAGTGATGTCTCACCGAAGGTTTGGATTTTTGATCCGTTTGCTGCTTGCAACGTGTATTCTGATGGTGTAGACTTGCTGTTGGGTTCTGGTGGTATTACACTTATTTGTGCACCCGTGTCGACTAAAAAATGATATCCGGTATTTCTATCCCGGATGTAAAATAGACGACTAATTTGTTTGATTCCAGCAGTTAATGTCGTCTTTAATCGCTGCTGGAACGTCCGTTTCCCGCCTGAGTCTGGTCAGCATTGAAATTGCATGGTTTTATGCATTTTCTCGCCTTTTTTCCAAAATTGAGATGATACCAGCAGGTATCGTGCGTTTGTCCCCATCTGGAGGAGGAATTTGACCGGCTCCGGCGATTCCTATGTGGAGAATAGGAATTGTCTCTGAAACGTCTCCGAGGTCGGTAAAATTGTTCTTGGTTGTTAAGGAGACTCTGGACCTTGAGCGTTAATTCTGACATGTTTTTTTCAAGCCTGGCTACAATGTCAGGTGTGTCTGTTTTTAGTATCGGCACTGAAGACGCATACACGTTCTTTTCTGGGTTGTTACTTTCGTGTATTTTGTCAGCTACTTCTGCAAGTTTCTCCAAATTTAAGTCGTCCGGTAGTGATGCCAAAATTTGTGTAGTGTGGGCCTGGAGCTTGTCTGTCCATAACTTTTTTAGAACCGTGTCGGACATTGTATTTGATCCCAACAATGTGCGCATTTTTCTTAAAAGTTGAGATGGTTTCATGTCTCCTAAATTTAGGTTGTTGAAAAGGTCATGGAGTCGCCTTTCGTTCGATTTGCCTGTTCGTCTTATTATGGCATCCTTCAAAATGTCGTATGGCTTTTCCAGCGGCATGTGGTCTAAAAGGTCTACAACTTCTGTAGCTACGTCTGCTGGTAGTTTTTCTACCACGTACACGTATTTTGAATTTTGCGAAGTAATCTTTTTCGCCGTAAAAATTGCATTCAGCTGAGAAAACCACGTTTGTACGTTTGTAGGGTTGTATGTTGGCAAATTCACAGTCAGTGAACATTCTGTAGGGTCGCTAAAAGCCATTGCTGTTTGAATACTGGAATCTTATTAAATAAATGTTCAACGGGGTCACCAAATTGTGGGGGATGCTAACGCATTCTATTCCTCTTAAATATGGTAGAAAGACGAGCAAGAAAACGCCAACATTCCACACAAATGAAGGAGAAACAAGATATTCAATATTCAAACATTTACATTAACAAAAACAATTTATTTTGTATTTCCACACATAAAATTATATTCCATGTTTTGCGAAGGTCTTTCAACGTCTTTTGAATAAATGTCTCTTTGACGACTTGAAAGAAATAAGTGTCCTTTCGTTATTTAAAACAATGTCTCTTTAAATAAGTTTGTATGGAGAAAAAGGGACGCACGTGTGTGTGTGTGCGTGTGTGTGTGTGTGTGCGCGTGTAATTGAAAAAGGGTGAAGGAAAATGTCAATCTTACTGTGAGTGTCCAGCAGTCAGAAAAAAAAAGGGGAGAGAAGGAAAGATTCTCCGTGGCTGGTAGTCGTCGCATAACTTGCGAGTGGCCGATGGAGCGAAACAATTCTTCCTGTCGTGTCTGAAGAAATCTGGAACCAAGAGACCGGATCTGTCACTAACGACGTTTATATATGTCCTAATCAGCAGGGGCAGTGACCGGAAACATATGATCCCTATTTTGGCGTTTTCTGCGGGGTGTTGAAAAAAACTCCTGTCGACTGCTGTTGAAAGGTGAATTCCATATACTAATTTAAAAAGTGTTGTTTTTTTAAATATTAATATGTAATACTAAATTGATTCTAACTTCAATACATTCAGTATGTCAATCTTTATTTTTTTAATGTACACTTTGTAAGGTACTGCATATCGCCTTTTCAACAAACAAAAAATTGAGTATCACCTAAAAATTAAGTATCATTCATATCTACTTTTTTATTAAATTGTTTTTATTTATTTGTTGTTTATTTTATTCAAGAATAATAATTTAATTCTCTCCCAACGTGGGTAAATTTAACACAGGGTCCGTTAAAAGTCGGGGATCGTTTCAATACTTAATTGCCATTGTAAACAGAGCCGCACTAATCTAATAAAACACTAAAAAAATCTGAATCTAATAAAACGATTTGTGAAGAGAAGAAAATCTTATGAATGTTCACTAACAATCAGAAAAAATAGTCAAAACTAAAAATGGTGGAAAAAGGGAGAGACGAAAACAAGGGAGGTAACCAAGTTATCGCCATTCGATGCAGAAATAAAAATGGCGGCGATTATTCTTCTTCTCTTTTCTTCCACATATTTTTCTTTAAGCTCGACTCAAACGAAATATATAAACATGTCGCCTGCACTTGCCACAAAATGCACAATACGTGGCATACTGTCAATTGTTTCATCTTAAAATACAAAAAGTTCGGTTTTATTTTTATTTATTTTTTAAATAAATAAAAAGGTCAAATTAAAGACTCATTGGCATTTTAAGTTTTTCAGACTTCACGTGTATCTGTATTTTTCTCGCGATTAGGGGAATTGATTTTTTTTTTATTTACTATTAAGCGAATATTTATTGAAATCAAAAATGCAATAGCGTCAAAAAGAAAACTTAAAATCCTATTAAAAAAAAAAAGTACGAAATTAAACCCACTACAATGCATTTCGGCTTCTTTGTAATATTTTGTTGGAAGTTTTTTTTTTTTTAGAGAATAAATTACTTCAAATTCCTATTTAAAAAAAATACTAATTTAGCAAAAAAAAAAACGGCCTTGTTAAAAAACAAAAAATATAGTAAAAGCAATGCATGGTTTGTATTAGGTGGTAATAAATACAAGGGATGTTATAAGGTTTTTAAAAATCTTGGGTTGCTTCCCTTGCATTGTAAATATTTTAAATTTAGCGTACTCGTTCCGTGACAGAGAGAAATGTTACATTTTTTTAACAATAAAATGGGTTTCCCGCTAAAGCATTAAACTATTTAAATCAAGGGAGGCGTGACAGCTGATTTTTGGCGGATATAGAGGTTCTAGGGTCTAGTTGATGGCATTTAAATTTCAGTTTACCATTTATCTTAGTTTTCCAGAAAATTCCAAAAAACCTTATTAACTAACGTTTATGTAGTAATCTGATAAAAATGCTGAGTCACTGAAAACGTCCCATAATCCCTTGCCGGATGTACCCGGTTTTGCCCTAAATTCTGTCCGGTTGCATCAGTCATACCATAACTTCAGTTCGGATGTATCAATAACATCATAGGAAGGCTACGATTTCAGTAGTGCTCTGGATTCCTCCTTGATTTTCTAAGTCCAGGAGAAAAGTGCTCAATACCCTAGATAGAGCTACTATAGTGATAAGTTTGTATAATATTTTAACACTATCTACGTTTCACTTCAGTGCACATGGAAATGAAGGGAAATAAGTTAGAGTGATTTCAGTAATGTTCTAGATGCCTCCTTGGTTTTCTAAGTACTCGGCGTTGTCCGGGAGAAAAGTGATCAATATCCTAGATAGAGCTACTGTAGTGATAAGTTTGTATAATATTTTAACGCCATCTACGTTTCTCTTCAGACTATTGTGTACATGGAAATGAGGGGAAAATAGTAAGAGTTATTTTAGTAGTGCTCGGGATGCGTCCTTTATTTTCTAAGTACTCGGCGTTGTCCAGGAGAAAAGTGCTCAATATCCTAGATAAAGCTACTGTAATGATATGTTTGGATAATATTTTAACGCCATCTACGTTTCTCTTCGGACTATTGTGCACATGTAAATAAGGGGAAATCAGTAAGAGTGATTTTAGTAGTGCTCTGGATGCCTCCTTGATTTTCTAAGTACTCGGCGTTGTCCGAGAGAAAAGTGCTCAATATCCTAGATAGAGCTACTGTAGTGATAAGTTTGTATAATATTTTAACGCCATCTACGTTTCTCTTCAGACTATTGTACACATAGATATGGGGGGGGGGGGATTAGTAAGATTGATTTTGGTAGTGCTCTGGATGCTTCCTTGATTTTTTAAGTACTCGGCGTAGTCCGGGAGAAAAGTGCTCAATATCCTAGATAGAGCTGCTGTAGTCATAGATTTGTATGATATTTTAACACGATTTACACTTCTATTCGGAATATTTTGCAGATGAACAGGAGGAGAATCAGTAAGAGTGCTTTTAGTAGTGCTCTGGATGCCTCCTTAATTTTTAAAGTAGTTAGCGTTGTCAGGGAGAATAGTGCTCAATATCCTAGATAGAGCTACTGTAATGATAAATTTGTATAATATTTTAACAGCATATACGCTTCTTTTCGGGCTATTGTGCAGATGAAAAGGAGGAGGAATCAGTAAGAGTGATATTAATAGTGCTCTGGATGCCTCCTTGATTTTCGAAGTACTCGGCGTTGTCCGGGAGAAAAGTGATCAATGTCCTAGATAGAGCTACTGTGCAGATGAAAAGGAGGGGTGATCAGTAAGGGGGTGCTTCTGGTGCTTCTACAATATAGACCCCGGAGGCTTGTGCAGAATAGGGACCATGGGTGTTTATGCAATATAGGGGCCAGGGGTGCTTCTACAGTATAGGACCCAGCATCAGGGGTGTTTCTACAACATAGGACCCGGAGGCTTCTGCAGAATAGGGACAATGGGTGGTTCTGCAGTATAGGGACCAGGGGTGGTTCTACAGTATAAGACCCAGCACCGGGGGTACTTCTGCAATATAGTACACAGAGGCTTCTTCAGAATAGGGACCATGGGTGCTTTTGCAGTATAGGGACCAGGGGTGCTTCTAATATTTATATGTATGGGGGAGGATGAAACAATTTTTTGGGGGGGAATGGGGTGTAAATTTTTTTTTCTTTTTTAAATTAAAAATATTTCTATCTATGGGGGAGGTTAAATTTATTTTTGGGGGGGGGGGGGGGTCAAAAAATTTTTTTTTTATTTTGCATTAAAAATATTCCTATGTATAGGGGAGGATCAAAAAAAATTTGAGGGGGGGGCGGTAATTTTTTTTTTAATTAAAAATATTTATATGTATGGGAGAGGATGAAAAAACAATTTGGGGTGGGTGTGGGGGGGGGGGTAAAAAATTTTTTTTCTTTTTTAAACTCAAAATATTTCTATGTATGGGGGGAAGGTAACAAATTTTTTTTTTGGGGGGTCAACATTTTTGTTTTTCTTTTTAATTAAAAATATTTCTATGTATGTGGAGAGTAAAAAAAAATTGGGGGTGTTGAAAAAAAATTTTTATTTAAAAAATTTTTTTTTTATTAAAAATATTTTTATGTATGGAGGAGGATACAAAAAACAAATTAGGGGGGCCAAAAAAATGTATTTTTTTCTTTTTTTAACCTAAAAATATTTCCATTTATGATAGTGACACTACATGAATGAACACTATTTTGTTTTTCTGACACGACAGGTGCACATTAATATGAGTTCTTATGGATGCGAACTGGGCTAAAGATAGGAACATATATAGTATGTGCACCCTTGCAGAGATAGGTAAGTATGTAGTATGCACACCAGAGCCACGATAGGTATGCATATAATATGCGCACCGGGGCGGCGATAGGTATATATATAGTATGTGCAAGGGGGGTGGGAATAGGTACGTATATAGTAGTGCATAGTGGTGACGATAGGTACATATATAGCATGTGCACAGGGGTGGCAATAAGTATGTATATAGCACGCGTTCTGGGGTTGCGATCGGTACATATATAGCCCGCGCACCGGGGAGGTGATAGGTACGTATTTAGCATTCGCACCG
Organism: Sepiola atlantica; assembly: GCA_963556195.1. Lineage (NCBI taxonomy): Eukaryota > Metazoa > Mollusca > Cephalopoda > Sepiida > Sepiolidae > Sepiola > Sepiola atlantica. The sequence goes on from OY744524.1 coordinate 161,263,474, forward strand.
GGGTTGCGACAGGTACGTATATAGCACATGCACCGGGGCGGCGATAGGTACGTCTTTAGCATTTGCACCGGGGCGGCAATAGGTACGTATTTAGCATTCGCACCGGGGCAGCAATATGTACATATTTAGTATTCACACTGGGGCAGCCATAGGTACTTATATAGTATGCACACCGGTACAGCAATAGGTACGTATTTAGCATTCGCACCGGGGCGGTGATATGTACGTATTTAGCATTCAGGGGTGGCGATAGGTACGTATACATCATGTGCACACGGGCGGCAATAAGTATGCATATAGCATGCGCACCGGGGCAGTGATAGGTATTATTAACATGCGTTCCGGGGCGGCGATCGGTACGTATATAGCACGTGCACCGGGGCGGCGATAGGTACGTATATAGCACGCACACCGGGGTGGCGAAAGGTACGTATTTAGCATTCACACCGGAGCGGCGATAGGTACGTATTTAGTATGATATAGTATGAACACCGGGGCGGAGATAAGTACCTATATAGAAGTCGCAGACAGAGGTGGTACTTTTTATAGAAATAGATCATACTATTGCCCTAGGCAACGTAGGAGGAATGGTGGGGAAGAAACACCTTTTGCAAAAGGCAAAATGAGAAAGTAGCGGTGAAATGGGGTGACTAGGGAACTAAAAGGTAGAAATATAAAGAGACGGCTATAGAGAGAGGGAGAGAAATAGAAGTATGAATATGAAGATGTTACACACGCGATTTTTCTTCAATTATATGTTTTTATGACCCTGAGCAACGCCGGGTAGCCCCGCTAGTTATATAGTAGATGATATCATTTGGGTCATTAATATCTAACTGCAGTCCTATTCAACATGAAATAGTTGAAGAAGATTTTCTTTCAGTTCTGTGAAGAAAAGTATAAAAGTCGGCAGTTTAAAGACTTAAAAGCAACGGTTTAATTTTGCTCTGTAACGAAACGCAACCAACTATGTGCGAAACGATTCCCCCGTCACTCTCTCTCTCCCCCTCTCTCACTATGTATCTCCCTATCTATTTTTTTCTTTTTTGTTCAACTAATAGCGCACACACGCAAATCCAGACACTTCCTATGAAAAGTGTTCATTAGATTATATTAATTGTACTATGTTATATGAAATATTAGTTGTAATAATTAACAGAAATGAAGTAGTAAATTAAGCATTATTATTATTTATAATGTAGGCCGAAGTATCATTTGAAATGAAGCGGAATATGCGAATTAAGGGAGGCGCGAGAGCGCTCTATCCTTTAATAGACTTCAAAAATGGCCTATGCTGGAAATCTCATTTCTTTGATCAATCATAACTCAAAAACCAATAAACCAAATTAGTCAAAACTTTGCACAATTTTTTTTATAGGTTCTATAAGTGTGTAGAATTTCAGCATCATTAGTCAAGGCAACCCAGAGATCCAGAAAGGTCAGGCATGATTTTGTATTATCCGTGTGTTCGTACGTACGTATGTGCCACCTTGTATCTCATCAACTATTTGATAGATTCAGCTGATTTTTGGCAGATATAGAGGTTCTAGTTTATGGCATTTAAATTTCAGTTTACCATATACCTTAGTTTTCCAGAAAATTTCAAAAAACCTTTAAAATGACCATTATATTGAGCCAACGCACACACAGACACTCTTTCACTGTCTTACGCATACTCCACTGAACCTAACCGTAACGACGAGGTCAAAGTTAGCGCGGGTCCCAATGTAACAAAGCACCCTCTATTTGTTAATAAGTTACGCTTGCTTTATCATGAGCAACCCCCCGGATAAGAGTGAAATACTTTTAAAAAATAATAATTTGCATTCAAATAACGTGTGTACGATGGACACTCTACTAAAATGGGTTGATATACCGTAAAAACTGGCAGGCTTACCAAAAGAAAACGAAACTGTACTTGTTACTTTCGTCCCTTTCGTTTTTGTTACATATTTTTAAAAACTTTTTGTGATTTATTTATTTGTTTTTCTTGAATTTTCACTTTTCAATTACGTTTAGTCTCTCTCTATATTTTCTCTCTATCACTCTCTTACGAACATACACACTCTCTTTCTTTAGTATGCGCTCTCTATGTTTCACTGAAAAAACAAAAAACAAACCGTGCTTAATGTGAGTTTAAAAAAACAAAAAAAATAATACTGGCTGTCTCTCGAACCTAAAAGAAAAGAAATAAATGGTTTTAACGTTTAAAGTTATCGTCTGCCAGCGTTTGCGTTGGCACAGCTCGTAAGGAGTTTGATTAGTTTCATTAGTTTTATTCGTAAATATTCTAAATATATTTCAAGAACAGATATTGGATTTTTTTATATATGTAGAAGTATTTGAAGCACAGAAATTTATAGAAGTTACCTTTATTTTTGATAATGTTGCATTAGAAAATGAAAATAGTTCACATTTCTCTCTCTCTCTCTCTATCTCGTCGTTCAAATGTTTAACCGAAGAAAAGGTGCATAAACGTCGTCTCCTCCTCCTTCCACGCTGAAGCGACAGTAGTGAGCGGGGGTCAGTTAATGGTTTAATTAAGTTAATTTTGATCTACTTAATGACTTCATTTAGTTAGCTCAGTGGTAAAGTCACGGCTTTTCAGCTAGATGCTACGGTTTCGATTGCAAGTCTCTCCGTCCAACTTCTTTGTTGTTTATTTTGAATTTCTTTAGGAGCATGACACACGTACGTACACATTAACGTATTAATATATAGATATGGCGGTTTCCAGGGAGGGAGGGATCCTATTTTGATTTACCATTCCTACAGGGCGCTACATAGAACAGTTTTATACAGGTAATTCATCAACTTCTTGTCAATTTCTTTTTTTTGTTTCTTGCTCAGAAAAGTACTGATTTTACAAGAATAAACCATAATTCTAAACAACACTTAACATTTTTTTAAACATAACTCAATCCCATAACTATCTTACATTTTAGCATAGGAATACAAAGGCCTTAAAGAAAACAACGTTGATTAACTCACAGTTAATATAAGTATATATATTAACTGTGAAAAAATGTGTTCTAGTTTGAATTGTATCATGAATAAATATACACTCATCATAATTAAAAAAAAATATTTACCTGTGAATATTGGAAGAAACACTGATTAGTCAAACTACCAACTATATCAGTTATGAGAAGGCATTGTATTGAGGCATAGCCTTTACAAAAGTAGTAACATTCCATGAAAATGCCAGTATACTGAAATCATATGCCCTTAATAGGGTTAAGATGAACATTCATATACACTAAACACTAAATTTACAAAAGCAAAGAAATTCCCAAATTTTTACACTTTTATTGTCATTAAGGGTATGCGAGCACAACAGGGCTATGTATTTTAAAAATAAATAAATAACTTACTTTAACATTAACTCTAAGTCTACGGATTTAGACTTAGTAGTAGGGTAAGCGTTTTTTTTTTTTTATTATTATCTTTTAAGCCTGAAATTAGCAACCATGTCCAAAACAAAATCGACCACCATTTCTTTTTATTTACTCCTGTTTGGATAAGTAAAAGTGACGATAACAAATTCAATGATAAATCTTACAGTCAGTTTTCCACACTTTAAAATTATACAGGTCGGTAGAAAATTAAATTTTCTTGCATTTGGTAAAAGTTATTTGCTGTATATTTTGTTTGTTTTCAATTTCTGCTCTGTTTATTATACTACATGAATGTCATTTATTTTATATTTCATTATTTATTAATTTTTTTAAATCTTAAATTTATTAATTTTTTTTAAATATTACATTTAAATAGTTTTCAATTTATTTCTTTTAAATTTAATGTTTTAAATCTATTTTATGTCCCTATTTACTTGCCTTCCCACAAGGAGAGAGTCAGACACAAAGTCGGTTTTTAATGTGAGGAAAATCCAGATCCCAAAAAAGAGCACTTCGGATTGGGACAAAAATTTAAATTGCCCCAGTCTAGAAAGATCACATCTTCACTGGCTGAAGACAAAACAGATACTACACTTTGATCCCAGCCCCAAAAGAATCTATTTTCTCTCTGTGTGCAAGAATATTACTTTGCCCCCACCCCACACATGGGTAAGCTTAACCTATGGTCAGTTTAAAATAATGTGCTGGCATCACGAAATGACAAGGAGGTTTATAGAAATAAGACAGAGTAAATTAAAATTTACGTTAACTTTATTGATTATCTTCGTTCAACAAGTAAAAGACAGGTGTTGGTGTAATGGAGAGTTAATAAACTGAAATGAAATGTATTTGGTTCACTACTCAGAGTTAAAAGAATGCCCTACCACTGAGTTCAAACGGGACACCGAATTATTCTTTCTGTTCTTTTCATCAACAACAGTCCAACACGCATGAGAACGACGTGGCGTTCGCAACCCAAACTGATACCGTTGAGCAAAAAAACACTCCTTTTATCCCGTCTTTTTTACCATCAACAGCGCCTATTTTGAATAATCCAACACACGCCGCCTCGTAATATCATGGGCCCGGGTTTGCCATCACCACACAAACACAGTTCGTTACTCACTGCCTCTTTGACCGATGAACTGCAGCTGGCTCATCGTCATTAGTCTGGGGGTTCTCCCTTTCAACCTCGCTACAGTTAGTAATAAAGAGGTTAAATGTTCATATGTCTTAACGGAGAAAGTTGGTATTGAATGTCCTAGAGTTAAGACAAAGAAAATGGTAACTTGATTCTGGATGAGAAAATGGTATTAAGAGTCTCTGAAAAAGAATATTGTAACCGTACGTACGCCGGTATTATTGTGTTAGTTTGTGAGACTGGCAGAGTTCATATTATTATTAGGACTTTAGAAGTTTGTCTACATAGCGAAGTATTGCCATCTTTGTAAGTTAAATCCACTTGCCGATATCGATAATCCAAGGCTAAAGGCAGGTTTCATTTGCATGCCAATACAGGGTTTTGGTATGGTAATTGTTCTGAGTGACGCTCCGATAACATGACAGAGAGATAAAGACTTTTGCGTGGTCAATTTCAGCATTATATTGTACATTAGTGTATACATTTTGCTCCTGAACCGATTGTGAAGGTAAATTGATATTTTAAAAGTATGTTTACTTATTGATTGTTTATGGAACACAGATAATAAAAGAAAAAGTAAAAGGTTAAACTGATTCAACAGGATCAATGTTCTAAATAACTGTAACAGAATCAATCGACAAAACACCCACTTTTTGGCACGTCCAATTTTCACAAAGTCAAAGGATTTCAGAATACATTTTGATGTCATAATAAACCTTTCTATTTCTCTTTCCAAATTATTTGCAGCATCCAATTCATCCCAGCTCTTCTTTTATCATTTGCCCTTTATTTATGTCATCGACCCTGCTTCCCACCATCTAAAACATTCATGCACAGATGAAAAGTGTGCACGTGATTACAGAGTAAACAACATTCTCAGAGTTTTAGTAGTATATAGATTAAGCATTCACCATCAACAGTAAGAGGTTATTATTAAATATCTAGGCCGGTTGTACGGAAAAGGTCATTTGACAAAAGTAGGTGCAATCGGCTGAAGAAAACAGCATGACATGATTGATTGTCAAAATTAAAATAATCGTTGGTTGATGTCGGACTACCTGGCTGGGAAAAACAAATATGTTAAATTGTCAAAAATAAAATAATTGTTGATTGAAACCACCTGCAGAAATTTAGAGGCAGAAGGAAACATCACGTTGCTGGATAAAATGCCCTGAGGGTGTGGTTACATTCACAACAAAGTCCCAGACTGGACGTTTGCAGGTGGAGGCGAAGGGTCACAAATTGTGATATAATAATTGATATCGGCAGTTAATCAGCTATTTGAGCCAGAGAAAAATCACCCGGAAAATTCTTGTGCGTGCGTCTTCCTTCCTCACTAACCCACACTCTTCCACTGTCACCGACAATAAAGATATATCATTTTAAGCACAGCATAAATGCTAGTTACTAGGGAGTTGCCTTTAACCCTAAGTTTGACCTTTGGGGCAATAGGAAATGCTGGCTGAGAAAAGCACTCAAAAAATCATGTCTAATTTTAATTACCTTTTCACACTGGCTATATATCAAAAGATATTAAGCACAGAACTCTGGATATATAATATGTTTTGTCGAAATTCCTTATCCTAAAACTTTATTAGTAATTTTCATTTCAAATGAGAAGGAAATTGATTTTCCAACACGGATCACTGTCTGCTATGAATTAGATAGTCGAAAAGTCTATTGCAAATCAAAGCACAGTCTGAATTACAACAAGTCATGAATATCAACAAGCGATCAGCATATTAATGGGAAACTAGCAGCGCAAGGAATAAGAATAGACTTAAACGTCCAGCGAAAAGGGTCGAAACAAGCTGATAGGGATCAATAGTGCTCATTTTTATAGAGCCGCAACCACCAAAGATTGTGACACGGATTTTGTCATGTGATAGGTGGAGAATTTACATCAGCACCAACAAACGCTCAAAATCACCCGCATTATGAATAAGCTATTTTCAATTGTGTCCGACCAAACACGCATGCAACGTAATGCGCAGCTGCTTTCTTTGTGCAGGCACAACCTCATTATAACCTCAGTAACTTAAAAATTTAATCAACCAATCAAATATCTTGAATATACAAGGTCTGTCTAAAAAGAAACAGGATTGGGTATGCTGTGTGAGCTATGGGCAAAAGAGGAATAAGCCGATTGTATTATCATCTAACCTGATAGGTTTTGAAAAGAGATGAGAGTTGTGGCAGGATAAGTCGTGGCTGCTTCACCATGACAATGCACCTGTTCACAATACTCTAAGCATTACCATACTGGAATAACCTCCTTATTCATCTCATCTTGCTTTGTATGACTGTTTATTTTCACCAAACTCAAGGAGATCATCAAGTAATGGATCTGAAGGCCATCCAAGAAGTGCCTATAAGCGTGGCAGAGAAGGATGGGAAAATACATTAGACTCAAGATGTATTATTTTGACGGGGAAACCATGTAGTATATCATTTGGTATTTAAATAAACTGTTAGCAACATCAGTCTTGTTACTTTTCAATCACCTCATATAATCAGTTTTTATTATCAAAATAAAAAAACATTTTAGGCTTTTCCTTTGTTTACTTATTTTTTATTTCAAACAAAGTCATGAAGAAGATAGAAAAAGAAGCAAACTTTAACGACGGAAACAAAAATCATTTCACTCGCACGCTACCTCAATAAATAGGGATCAGTTAAAACACTGAATGACGATTGCTTCACACATAAAATAACTAGTTACCATCAAAATTAAATATGTACTAACGAGACCTGTGGAAATTCCACAGTTGTATCTTCATCTGTTGTATATTGCTCCATGCTTAAAAAGAGCCGATGACAACTTTCTATTCTATGGACATCCGGTGCAAACAAAGACCCCATGATATTATTGTACCACATTTGTTTAAGCTAAAACCTTCTCATCTAAGTACTCTAGTTAATGTAGTTCCAGAATATATCTGGTTATGAGAGGCTTTCTAAAACGCTTGTAGGAGTTTGTGACATATTTCCATTCTATGGAAGTCTGGCGGAAATACAGACCCCATGATATTATTGTACCAGCTTTGAACAGAACAGATACTACACTTTGATCCTGGCTCGAAGGCCAAGACAGTGTATTATTTTAGTAACAGCAGCAGCATCAGATGAAATTTGAAAGAATTACTTTTTTTGCCTTGGATCTTTAGCGATCAAGCGATCCCATCTTTTAAAAAAAAGGATGAAGAATGATAACGTACGTACAAACATGAAATTCCCTAAGCGTATTATTATATAAATTATATCTTATATGTATTCAAACTAGATTAAAAGACCATCCAGAGGGTTGTTGTCAAAGTAGTTTGTATAAAAATTCCCCACCCCTCATTCTGTGACACACTTGATAATCTAAAAGTGCTTCATGGAAAATAATTTGGGAGCATATAAGTGTTTATTAGCAGTAATAGTAGGAATAGCAATAGCAGTGTTATAATTTTGAACCCCCTAAGACATACCCAGCATACCAAGGTTGCTTTATGCCAAATTTGTTGCAATTCTAACTTGTAGTTTTGAAGCCTATAATGTTTTATTAGCAGCAGCAGTGTTATAATTTTTACTCTCCTATGACACCTGGCATCCAAAAGGTTCTTTATGCTAAAATTTAATGCAAGTACAAGTTGTATTAATAGTGTAAATATTGTTGGCAGTTATTTATCTACCTCCCACAAGGAAAGATGTGACAAGGTCGGGAAAGTGGGATTAGAAAAACCAGCGCCCGAGAAGGTGAGCACTCTGGCCATTAAAAATTGCCTGGGCAGCCCCCTCGGCATTCCTCGGTAGAGGCGCCTCAGGCGATTAGCAATAAACTAACCCCTTCTCAAAGGGTGAGAAGGCAAAGCCTGGGAGGGTGGACCTCCTAGAACTGCACAGGACTGACCCATAGACCGCCGTAAATCAAGCCCCGAAGGCCAAGACAATACCAGTCTATGGGGTGCAGTATCCATCAGAACAGATACTACACTTTCTTCTTGGCCAAAAGGCCGAGAAGGAATTCAGAAGATAGTTCAAAAGGGAGATACCCAAAAAGGCATATGAAATAAAAAAAATAAAACAAATGGATCAAAACGCAAGTCCTTATTTACTTGCCTCCCCATGAGAGCAGAGTTAGACACAACGTCTGTTTTTAATGTGGGGGAAAATCTAGCACACCAAAAAGGGGCACTCTGGATTGAGACAAACATTTAAATTGCCTCAGTCTAGGACAGAAAAGATAAGTGTAGTATCAGACCAGATACTACACTTTGCTCCTAGCCAAAAGGCCAAGGAACGGGAGACAATGTTTGTGCACTAACAAACAGAAGAAAATGATGTTTATGGTTGCTAAAGAAATAACATTCATGGTGTATGGATGGAAGTGATATTAGGTGATGAATCAAGAATACAGACAAGGTGATGGTGTTGTGAACTTTTGCCCAAATCCATTCAAATAGAACATAGAAAGATGATTGCATGAAGATAACAAGTCAACTTCCCAAGTGATTTATGGTGCAATAATTTTACATGGATAGCAATCTACTTGTTCGCAATTATTCATATATCGTCACGTTTTCCCTTGTTCAGGGGGCAAACATTTTCTGATATTTCACAAGCTCGCTCTCCAGTTTTCATGGGTCAGCAGGTCAATTGTTTCCTAATTCCACTCTGTGCCATCTTGTCCAATCACTTGCTTCCAAGTCTTCCTTGGCCGGCCAACCTTCCTGCGATCCAACACATCCATGTTTCTGCAACGATTTATCCAGGAAGACGAACGTTCCACATGACCATACCAATGTAACAGATTCGGATAAGCTCTATTGTAGGCAAATGTAGTGCTTTCAGCTAATGTGTCGGATTTAATCAGATTTCACGTTGCAGATCCATCTAATCATGGATCTGTCATTGCGCTGCAGTCGGGTGAAAACGGGCTGGGTGAGGTCCCAGCATTCACTGCCATATAACATGACGCTCCTAACACAGCTGCTATACAATTGACCCCGAGTATAAAGAGGGATAACACGCGATGCTATCACAGACAACAGCAATCAAAACATTAATTTACAATTGTTCATCTTTAAATTAATTTAATTAATATTTATTAATTCTATCAATAAAGTTATCTTGTTGGAATTTCAAAGTCAGACACAAACAGCATTTAACTTGACACATCAAACTTTGTTTCTGATGAGCTAATTTTCAATTGTTATTGCTGTACCATATTATTGACAGCATAATAACGTATTTAGCTACAATTTAATTTTTAAATTACTTAGTCCAACTCAGACAATCTATCTTATGCAACATTTTTAGCTAATCATCAAAAAAAAAAAAAAAAAAAAATTTTTTTTAAATAATAAAAACTGGCAAGGGAAAAAACCCATATTTTTTTGTTACAGAATATAAAAATAATTGTCTCCCTTAAAACTAAAATTTTGTTTCTTTTGCCATATAAGTTTAAAAATATGCAAACAAATAAAAATTAGAAACTAAAATGATAAGTAAGAGTAGATTTGAGATAAAGAGGGATAAATAAAGACCTAGTCAGAGATAGGTTAGTATGGAAGTCAATTTCTAAAAGCCGTCCAACACATGCCAGCAAGTAAAACCGAGGATGTATTCACACAACTCTATTCAGGCTCCATCCATCGGTAAACCGGTTGATATGTCACGCATAAGTTTGGTCTAAGTTTGAAAAAGCATTTTTGTTGCTAAATATGAGGGAGTTTAAAACATGAAGTGAAAATTTCAGACAAAATAGAACATTAGTAGATGGAATAGTTGATAAACATAGCAAGAGACAAGTAAAATGAGAACACAAACACATCTTTAAAGCAGAACCAAGATATATGGATCAACTGAAATATCTTGGTTCTGCTTTAGAGATGTATTTGTGTTCTTATTTTTACTAGTCTGTTTTTTGCTTATCTACCATTCCATATACAAATATTCCATCATTAACCATGCAAATCAAATGGAAATGCAAATCGAATGGATACATCTTAAGAATGGGCCCATTCTTGTTTTAAGCCGTTGAGGGTTTAAATTTCCATAACATTTTAACTCAAATTTAAAAAGATAAACAGTAACTCACCTTTGTGCATCCACCTGTGTACGAAACATGTTTTGTGTAGGTCTTTGCGCAGTTTGAGATGTATACCAAGTTTATGGCGATGTGTAAACGGATAATTGCAATCACTACACAACATGTGAACCGAAGTGCTCATCTTTTGTCTACCACAAAAGAGATGCTTTTTATAAGCCAGGTATGCTAGCTTGTTTTTGTTCATCTTGAATGGCTTCTTCCATAGTCGCCTTTGATTAGATTTAAGTTTGGGTTCAGGAGGAGAAAGGTGACGGCTAGAACTTGTATCACTCATTTTTGCAGACGAAGGCATGGCAACCGCAGAGACTGAAACGGACGGAGGTTTAGAAGGTGTAGCAGAATCGTTGGTCTGTAGTCCCATGGGAGGTGTTGGACCTAAAGAAGATGTGCAATTAGCTGTGGAGGTACTTTTAGGTGGAACATTGTCTGTTGAGGGCATGACAGTCGATTCCTGCTTCTTCACAGATGACTTTGAACATAATTTCATTCCCTCAACTGAATGTGTCCGTGGTAATACATCACAAGTGGCCATTTCATGTTTAACTATATTTTCTCTCTTTGGCAAAAGTGTTACCTTGGTTACTGGTTTCGCTAAACAGGGCACTATAGAAACTCGGTTGCTCATTTTAATGTCATGACTTGAAGGCGATGTTAATTCCATGCCAACGTTATTTGTGGAAACAGTAGCATTCTCTAGTCCTTGTAAGCATACAGAATTGGCATTAATAGCATTGGTTGAACCTAAAGGATCAACATTTGTCTTAGCAGCAGATAATGGAATTGACTGATCAACCACAGGTTGCGTAGTCTTGCCAGAGTTGTTCAAATTTGATGAAGATGTCGGAATGCTTTGGGTAGACACCGGCAACCACAATTTGGTATGTTCATTCAATTTCTTAGGTTTTGATGCAAGCATATCAGGTTTTACCAAATTATCAAATCCAGATTTTGCAGTTACAGATGTAGTCGTGTCAGAAACACTGACCTGGGAAAAAGGTTTCTGAATATTGATTTTTAGAGATGACAGAGTATTTCTATCTATCTTGTTGCTTTGAGTATCTGCCAAAGATGATTCTAGGATCTGTTCTGTTATTGAAGTAATTGGTGTCGATGACGAAGCAAGATTTTTCTTGTGATGGCAATCAGACTTTTTAACGATAGATTTTGAGGTTACAGATATAGTTGCGGAAGACACATCAGCCAAAGAGAAAGATTTCTGAATATTAATTTGTTGAGATGACATCTTACTTTTATCCGTCTGGCTGCTCAGAGTATCTACAAACGAGGATTCTGAAAGTGGTTCAGCTTTTATGGGAATTGATGTCGATGACGAAGCAAGATTTTTTTTGTGGTCACAAACAGATGTTTTTACTGCAGAGTCTGGTGTTACCGATAGTTTTGCAGAAGAAATGCAAGCAGAGGGCAAAGAAGGTTTCTGGATATTAATTTGTTGGGATGACATCTTACTTTTATCCGTCTGGCTGCTTGGAGTATCTACAAAGGAGGATTCTGAAGGTGTTTTAGCTTTTATAGGAATTGGTGTCGATGACAAAGCAAGATTTTTCTTGTGTCGGCAAACAAATTTATTCACAGCAGAGTTTGGGTTTACAGATAGAGCTGCAGAAGTGCAGACAGGGGATGAAGAAGCCTTCCCAATATTAATTTGTGGAATTACTGCTGATGACGAAGCAAGATTTTTCTTGTGTTTGCTAACAAACGTTTTTACGGCAGAATCTGGTGTTACTGATAGTTTTGCAGAAGAAATGCAAGCAGAGGGCAAAGATGGTTTCTGAATATTAATTTGTTGAGATGACATCTTACTTTTATCCGTCTGGCTGCTCAGAGTATCTACAAACGAGGATTCTGAAAGTGGTTCAGCTTTTATGGGAATTGATGTCGATGACGAAGCAAGATTTTTCTTGTGGTCACAAACAGATGTTTTTACTGCAGAGTCTGGTGTTACCGATAGTTTTGCAGAAGAAATGCAAGCAGAGGGCAAAGAAGGTTTCTGGATATTAATTTGTTGGGATGACATCTTACTTTTATCCGTCTGGCTGCTTGGAGTATCTACAAAGGAGGATTCTGAAGGTGTTTTAGCTTTTATAGGAATTGGTGTCGATGACAAAGCAAGATTTTTCTTGTGTCGGCAAACAAATTTATTCACAGCAGAGTTTGGGTTTACAGATAGAGTTGCAGAAGTGCAGACAGGGGATGAAGAAGCTTTCCCAATATTAATTTGTGGAATTACTGCTGATGACGAAGCAAGATTTTTCTTGTGTTTGCTAACAAACGTTTTTACGGCAGAATCTGGTGTTACCGATAGTTTTGCAGAAGAAATGCAAGCAGAGGGCAAAGAAGGTTTCTGGATATTAATTTGTTGAGATGACATCTTACTTTTATCCGTCTGGCTGCTTGGAGTATCTACAAACGAGGATTCTGAAAGTGGTTCAGCTTTTATGGGAATTGATGTCGATGACGAAGCAAGATTTTTCTTGTGGTCACAAACAGATGTTTTTACTGCAGAGTCTGGTGTTACCGATAGTTTTGCAGAAGAAATGCAAGCAGAGGGCAAAGATGGTTTCTGGATATTAATTTGTTGAGATGACATCTTACTTTTATCCGTCTGGCTGCTCAGAGTATCTACAAACGAGGATTCTGAAAGTGGTTCAGCTTTTATGGGAATTGATGTCGATGACGAAGCAAGATTTTTCTTGTGGTCACAAACAGATGTTTTTACTGCAGAGTCTGGTGTTACCGATAGTTTTGCAGAAGAAATGCAAGCAGAGGGCAAAGATGGTTTCTGGATATTAATTTGTTGAGATGACATCTTACTTTTATCCGTCTGGCTGCTCAGAGTATCTACAAACGAGGATTCTGAAAGTGGTTCAGCTTTTATGGGAATTGATGTCGATGACGAAGCAAGATTTTTCTTGTGGTCACAAACAGATGTTTTTACTGCAGAGTCTGGTGTTACCGATAGTTTTGCAGAAGAAATGCAAGCAGAGGGCAAAGATGGTTTCTGGATATTAATTTGTTGAGATGACATCTTACTTTTATCCGTCTGGCTGCTCAGAGTATCTACAAACGAGGATTCTGAAAGTGGTTCAGCTTTTATGGGAATTGATGTCGATGACGAAGCAAGATTTTTCTTGTGGTCACAAACAGATGTTTTTACTGCAGAGTCTGGTGTTACCGATAGTTTTGCAGAAGAAATGCAAGCAGAGGGCAAAGATGGTTTCTGGATATTAATTTGTTGAGATGACATCTTACTTTTATCCGTCTGGCTGCTCAGAGTATCTACAAACGAGGATTCTGAAAGTGGTTCAGCTTTTATGGGAATTGATGTCGATGACGAAGCAAGATTTTTCTTGTGGTCACAAACAGATGTTTTTACTGCAGAGTCTGGTGTTACCGATAGTTTTGCAGAAGAAATGCAAGCAGAGGGCAAAGATGGTTTCTGGATATTAATTTGTTGAGATGACATCTTACTTTTATCCGTCTGGCTACTTGGAGTATCTACAAAGGAGGATTCTGAAGGTGGTTTAGCTTTTATAGGAATTGGTGTCGATGACAAAGCAAGATTTTTCTTGTGTCGGCAAACAAATTTATTCACAGCAGAGTTTGGGTTTACAGATAGAGTTGCAGAAGTGCAGACAGGGGATGAAGAAGCTTTCCCAATATTAATTTGTGGAACCAGAACATTTGGTTGAATAAGGGGGCTCTTGCCAGTGTTGTTCAAGAAAGTTTGAGACTGAAAATTTGGCAAAGATATCGAAGTGCTTTGAATAGTTGCTGGAATCAACAATTTTACAGAATCTTCAGATTTTTTAGAAGTTCCTGAAACAAGGTTATCAGTTTTTACCGGATGTATTTTGTTGGAACTGGAAGTTTTACAAATACTGTTTATAGTGTCATAGGAATAAGTAGAAATACTATAAGAGGAAACAATTTTGATCTCATGCTGACAGTCAGAACGTGTTACAGCAGGGATTGGGGTTACAGATGTGCAGACAGAGGGCAAAGAAGGTTTCGGAACATTAGTTGGTGGAAGAAGAACATTTGATCGATTTAGGGAATCCTTATCAGAGGTTTTTGATAAAGTTTTAGACTGAAAATTTGGCAAAGATGTTGGAATACTTTGGGTAGTAGCTGGGGATAATAATTTGCTATGTTCATTCAATTTTTTAGAAGATCCTGATACAAGCAAACCAGGTTTTACAAAATTATCAAATACAGAGTTTTCAGTCGCAGATGTAGTTGTATAAGAAATACTGACCTGAGACAAAGGTTTCTGAATATCATTTTGTGGAGATGACAGAGTATTTCTATCTGCATTGTTACTTTGAGTATCTGACAAAGATGATTCTAATATCTGTTTTGTTTTTGAGGAAATTGGTGTGGATGCTAAAGCAAGATTTTTATTGTGCTTGCAATCAGAATTTTTTACGATAGATTTTGAGGTTACAGATATAGTCGTATCAGAAACACTGACCTGGGACAAAGGTTTCTGAATATTGATTTTAGGAGATGACAGAGTATTTCTATCTATCTTGTTGCTTTGAGTATCTGCCAAAGATGATTCTAGGATCTGTTCTGTTATTGAGGGAATTGGTGTCGATGACGAAGCAAGATTTTTCTTGTGATGGCAATCAGACTTTTTAACGATAGATTTTGAGGTTACAGATATAGTTGCGGAAGACACATCAGCCAAAGAGAAAGATTTCTGAATATTAATTTGTTGAGATGACATCTTACTTTTATCCGTCTGGCTGCTCAGAGTATCTACAAACGAGGATTCTGAAAGTGGTTCAGCTTTTATGGGAATTGATGTCGATGACGAAGCAAGATTTTTCTTGTGGTCACAAACAGATGTTTTTACTGCAGAGTCTGGTGTTACCGATAGTTTTGCAGAAGAAATGCAAGCAGAGGGCAAAGAAGGTTTCTGGATATTAATTTGTTGGCATGACATCTTACTTTTATCCGTCTGGCTGCTTGGAGTATCTACAAAGGAGGATTCTGAAGGTGTTTTAGCTTTTATAGGAATTGGTGTCGATGACAAAGCAAGATTTTTCTTGCGTCGGCAAACAAATTTATTCACAGCAGAGTTTGGGTTTACAGATAGAGTTGCAGAAGTGCAGACAGGGGATGAAGAAGCTTTCCCAATATTAATTTGTGGAATTACTGCTGATGACGAAGCAAGATTTTTCTTGTGTTTGCTAACAAACGTTTTTACGGCAGAGTCTGGTGTTACCGATAGTTTTGCAGAAGCAATGCAAGCAGAGGGCAAAGAAGGTTTCTGGATATTAATTTGTTGAGATGACATCTTACTTTTATCCGTCTGGCTGCTCGGAGTATCTACAAAGAAGGATTCTGAAGGTGGTTTAGCTTTTATAGGAATTGGTGTCGAGGACGAAGCAAGATTTGTTTTGTGTTCGCAAACAGACGTTTTTATGGCAGAGTCTGGTGTTCCCGATAGTTTTGCAGAAGAAATGCAAGCAGAGGGCAAAGAAGGTTTTTGGATATTAATTTGTTGAGATGACTGACTAAATTTAACTTCCTTTGTGTTGCTTGGAACGTCCACTAAAGATGATCCCGTCATTGATTCAGTCACTGAGGAAATTGGCATTGCTGACGAAGCAAGATTTGTCTTTGTCTCCAGCTTCTCTAATTCTGGTGAATCAGAAATTTCACTTTTAGCTACCGAAGCTTTCACTTCGGGGATGTCACTGTCGGTCGTATCCACAAGCTTTTTCATAAGTTCCAAAGCCCTAAACAAAGCAGGACATTCAGATTGTTGTGATTCTTCCATAGACTTTACTGGAGACAGTTTCGACATTTCGAGTTTGTCAGGGGAGAAATTTGCGGATTTACAGATGCTTGCACCAGTGACAAATGATAATTCTGATAAGTCAGACATTTCGTTATATGACTCAGATAATTTGGACTTTTCAGTGGAAATTCGTGGTTTTGACGATTTGAACGTTTTTTTTTTAACATCAGTTGACACCTTGTTCTTTTGAGAATCGACTGACAATTCTGATAACTTGCGCTTTCTAGTTTTCGCATCCGATGATGACTTGGACGTTTTAACCTTTTCCGACACTTTTGACACTTTTGACAATTTCGGCATTTTTGCAATTTTGCCAGTTGACATTTTTGATGACTTGCTATTTCTTGTTTTGCCTTTTGTCAACAATGATGTTTTGCCTGCTTTCATTTCCGGTGACAATCTTTTTGACTTAATCTTTTTGTCTTTACCCGATACAAATAGTTCTGTATTGGTAGATTTTGAAATGTACATTGAATTAGATGCCCTTTTTTGAAGTCCAGACATTTTTCGCTGGCCCTGGCCTCGAAGAGGTGTAGCTTTTGTGGCATCTTCTAGAACGGGCATATCATCAGTGGAACCTTCTACTCTTAAATGATGTTCTTTTAGAACCGGTTCAAATTTTTCCAACGTGGGTAAAAACTGGCTTTTAATAGTTTTTTCACATACTTTGCCGGCATCATTAAGAAATAAGTTTGAAAGTTTAACTTTCTTTTTAGGAGACATTATTTTAAGTTTCTCTGACTTAAGTAATTTCATCTTTTTTAAAAGTTTTTCTTTGTTAGACAGCATTCTTTTTTTCTTTTTAACAAATTTCTTGCCAGTTTTATCAGCATTAATCAAAGAAGATGGACAATCTACTGAAACCAGAGCAAGTTCAGTTGGAACCGGTTTTAATTTGGTCTTTTTCATGTCCTCTTCAAGAGCACCGTCAATCATCTTTTCCGTTAGAAGCTGACTTGAAGGATTGAACTTTTCACTATTATCAACTTTCGATGTTAATTTTAAATCATTTGAAATGCCAGATATTGTTGAATTTTCTGATACAGAAAAACAGCAATCTGACTGAACCTTTAAGATTTTTTTTTTGGTTTTGGATAACTTTTTAGGCAATTTATTAGACTTAGAGTCGGATGAAGAAACTTTGGATGTCTCTTTTAAACGCTTTAATTTTTTCTTTGGTTTTAAAGACTTCATTTTATTCACTGAAATATCAGCAATGGAGATTTCCTCAGCTGGAAGTGACTTTCCTTTTGTCTTTTTAGTTGGAATATCCTTTGTGGATTTAGGAACTATTAAGACATTTTGGGGAGATTTAAGAGCATCAGCATTTGAACGAGATACTATATCTACCTGAAGCGCTTCACTGTTAACAGAAACCGGCAAAATACTTGTTGAATCTAAATTCTTTGATCGGACATAGGTGTTCATTTGTGATCGAGGATCAAACTGCTTAAATTCTTTGGCCTCACTTGCAGACATACCATTTTTATCTGTCTCGGCGCCTGAAGTGTCTACAAAAGACGATTCTGAAAGTGGTTGCGTTTTTATGGAAGTTGCTGTTGATTCCAAAGTAAGATTTTTCTTGTGTCGGCAAACAAACGTTTTTTTGGCAGAGTCTGCTGATAGTTTTGCAGGAGTACTATCAGTATCTTTTCTGCTCGCAGAAACAGGAAAGATGTTTTTAATATGCGAAGAATGACTTTTGTTCACAATACCAAAAGAACCAGGTGCAATTTGATCAACCAATGTTTCTGAATCGCTTACGGAGTTCTTATCCGCTAAAACTTGCTGATGTTTCAAAAGTGTTTTGTCACCCGTAGAATTTGAGCCTTCATTACCGCTCGTATGACGAACTGGAGAAATGGTCAATGTATTACTACTCGGCAGCAAATGAAATGTCATGACTGGTTGACCGAGAAAAGATTTTTTCAAGAAAATTACTCTATTTGATTTATCATCTGAGAATTTTATTTTTTCTGGTACGAGGTCATTCGATTTCTTAAAATGACCTTTCGACTTTGCGGAATCGGTAATTATAGCCTTTTTAGAGGAATAGAAGTCATTTTCTTCTGAACTATGTGATTTGAGATTTATAGTTAAATTAGCACTTTCCTCAGATAGAGATTTACTCTGGGAAATGACATGTTTCTCAGAGCCACTTTGAGGCGAGTATTTCAATGGAACTTTATTTTTTTTATTAACTTGGGACAATGTTTCAGGAAATGGTAACCTTTCATTTTGTGCAGAAAGATCACGGACATCTTTTCCTTTCAAGTGATGTTCCAATGTTGAAGAGTCTTTAATGTTAAGCTTCTTTGATACACTAGAATTTTTCACGGAAACAGGCTTATCATGTTTTTTAGGTTTGCTTTCAGTAGACGGCTTAGAGTCAACATTAGCGTTTTTAATATTACCCCGGGACGAGTAGGTTTTGCCAAATTTTTTAACAACGGGTCCGATGTTACCATAAGGAGAATACGTTTTTCCATAGCGCCGTGTAAACGCAACAAAATAATCAAGGTCGTCTTCAGACGAGGTATGAATTTTGGATGACTGATTCTTGGAGACATCATCGTTACTCTTTGGAATTTTTGTCACAGAGTCTGCTGGAGGCAAACTGTTAAGAATTGATGACTGAGATTGGGATTGTGTTGTCATTTCAAAATTACATTTAAAATCCATCATCAGATATGTCTGTCATTTGATTATTTTTTGGGTTGTTTTTTTTTACTTCATGTTAATGTGGACACTGGAATGGAAAGAAAAATAGAATAATATTAGAAAATAGTCATTTATCAAACAAATAAAATAGTTATTTTTTAATACTAATGAGTCATTACTTATCAAGGTAAAAAGCCACTCGAGGATAAATGTTAATGAGATAGATTGTCAGTTGTATGATGAAGAATATCATGAGAGGATTGAAACTGATGAATGGAATGAATAAAATTTGATTACTTATAATTATGACAGTTTATGCCAACTATTTATTGACATTGTATTTAAAGACAACTATGTTGTAGTCTGTAAGGAAGCATTCCCGTAGAGATTTGTTCTACAGACAAAAAGTTCTTAGAAAGAAACTCTGTAGAAATTCCATTCGATGTTAGGTACAGAGAGAAAGAAATGTAAGTTCTTTCTTTGTAATTGTGGTAACAAGTTATTGCTGTATCCGTTGAGCATCTTCTATAAAAATAACAAGTAGAGAAAGACTAGCAACGTCTCTTCTATGAGAAAGGGTCTGTAAAGAACAAAGATCACCCCTTCACACACTAGATTGTCAAGTCGATTTTGTGCTCTGTCACATTAAGAAAAAGGGCTCTGAATAGCACCTCCCCAGATGTGGCAGCAGTAATGAGAATTTCTATTTGTCACTGTTAACATCAACACACAATAACCAAAAGGATTTGTTCTCTTTTTTCACCCATTTTACTTCAGTAAGTTCTCAGAAATCAACGGGCCCATTTCTGGGGTTAACATCTGATTTCTTTATGAGATACATAGATTACCGAGTGCTTATTTAAGGTTCTCCTCTACTTCTCAAACATGGAATTTGTAAAGCAGTGAAGAACATTAATTTTCCTCTCCCCAATTGACCACTTAACTATGTTATACTTTATCTTTCTTGTGGTCTTTTCTTGGTTTTGCCGAATTCCAGGACAAGAATTCATCTGGTCTGGTGGAGTATCCAGCTTAGTGCTGTTACATGAGGTAACATCAGTAGAAGGTGCACTATTCCTCTGTTTAGCCATGCTGAGGGAATCTTATTTGGGCTTCGAATTAATATACCATTTTGAATATTTGGTCAGGGTTTACTAAGTATCCTCATGTCAGGGGATCCTAACAAACCCCTGTACGGAGAGACCAAAGACACTCGAGGATGGTGTCTAGTAGGCATTCAAACTCTCTCCTGAAGAAGACAGAATGTTATATTTCAAAACAAAGTAAAATGATGTCATAAAAAAATAACAAAGAATTATTTTAAGCATGTTTCAACTTAAACAAAACCTATTCTTGTGCTCTTCTTAATTTCAGAAATGGTTTAGAAAAATGGCTTCGAAGCAATTTTTTTAATGTGCTTCGTTCCAATATTATTGAATATAAAAAATGTTTTTTGCCAAAAAATTAACAAAGTCGACATTTAAAATGACATAGTGTTCATATTTAATGAACACTATGGCAGAGACCTTGGCTACACAAAGTCTGATCATATAGATATATACAGGGGTTGAACAAAATAATAGAAACACCTTGTGAATTTTGCATCAATTTTAAAATACCTATAAAAATTGAAAAAAATTACTAAAATATTGATTTTTTTTTTTTTTAATTCATGGTTATTGTTGTTCTGAATTAATTGGTTTAATTTTTTTTTTTTATTTCAAATAGTGCATATTAGTAAGAAAAATGTAAATAACAGATCTATCAGATTTCCAAAAAGGTCAGATTGTTGGTACTCGTATGGCAGGTACTACTGTAACAGAAGTGGCTGAGATGGTGGCAGTATCGAGAGGAACTGTCTCGAAGGTGATGACAGCCTATGAAAAAATAGGGAAGACATCCTCCTCTAAACAAAATTCTGAAGAATGTTTAAAATTTAAGGCTTTTTAAGCTTAAGGGGTCTTAAAAAGAAATTGAAATTCAGAGAATCGTGCTTACTTGGTGTCTAATGACCACGGATCAAATTTAATGCAAATATCTGAATTTTCACATGGGAGGTTGTGCCTATATTATACCCTCTAAAAAAATCCATTTAAAATATGCCAAATCAAGTGAAATCTGAAGAATATTTATTAATTGATGTCTAACAGTAACACCTATTATTAAAATTTCACAAAAATCAAAGATATCTGATATATTTTCACAAATCCCTTCTTTCCCCCCCCCCCTTGCATAAAACTAAATTAAATTTAACATAACCCACATTACCCACCCTTACGCCTAGCAACTGTGTTCTAAAATTCATAATGATCGATGAATTAGTTTAGGAATGAATCCTATGCATTAGAAATATATAAACATACATACCTAAATTTATATATAGATATAGAGATACTAGCTGCTTTTGCCAGCTTTCTATCGCTTCATAAATTTACTACTTGAAATACTTGAAACAAAAAGTTTAAATAATAAACATTTCATTCATAAGTTGGTTGTAAACATAAGACAAAAAGTTTCGCATTTATTCATATAAATAGATAAATATTAAGATTTTAGTAATTTTGATACAAATTTATTTACCTTTTAAATAAGACCATAAAGATATGAAAAGAAAAATCAATTTGTCACAATGATGGTGTGTGTGTGTGTGTGTGCGTGTGGGGTCTTCTTTTTCTTTTTTTAACTTACAATTTAGAAACAAATGCCAACTTGTTGAACATTAAGTCAGTCCCCCTAAAAAAAAGGCCAGAAAGGAACATTCGAACACAAATTCGAAACGTTTGTCCACAGGATCAAAACAATCATTGAATTTAAAAGTTGGGTCGCTAATGAGAGGGAGGTAGGGAGACAGAGAGAGAGCAAGCAAGCAGTCACCCTCCCCTTTTTTTGACCGCATCTTGCTTATGTTTTCCTGGTATATCTTTCTAGTTAGTGATGATAGTTTTATTTAAATTACTTCCTTTGAATTTTAAGAAAGGTTTTATCCTGTTTTTATTAAATCACTTTAATTACAAAACTATTGCATAAATATAGGTAAAATAAGACAATAAAATTACAAATGAATAACAGCAAACATTAATTTATTATGAACTGTTTAAAAAATAGTTATGCAAATTAGGCATACAAATAGATGTGTTTTGGTCTTTCGTCTCTTACTATATATATAGTATTTCAAAATACTATGTTGTATTATTGATTTAAGTAACAGCAACCCATTTTGATGGTAATATAGATGTGATAAATGAAAAAACTTTTGCATTTATTCATTTAGGTATATATATTTGCAACTAAATTATGCTTGATAATTCAATTTTTTTTTCTATAACATAGTCCACATAGAACTACTTAAAGAATATAAGTATCAACCTTTTTATGTATCAAGCCGAAAGATGGCAAGCCTTTTATTTTAACCAAATTCTGACGAGGAGACATGTCCAAGTTTGTATTCAATGAGAAAGAAACTGCAGAAATATGAACTTTTCATTGTTTTTTTTTGTTGTTGTTTTATATATTGACCTAATCACAACTGAAACTTTTGATCTTGGAAACATTACAACAATTTGGTATTTTTGGAGTTTTCTATGGTGTGGATGAATTTCTGAAGCATGATAAATAAGTATATATATATATATATATATATATATATATATATATAGTGTGTCAGGTTGTATATGAAAAGAAATCAAATAAAGTGCTCGATCATATAAGAGAGCTAATATAATTTATTTAGATACTGTATATTACATATTTCAGCAATGTACCGCGGTTTCATCCAAAAGGGCAGATTTAGATATCTTTAGTAAATCTCCGTGCCCAGTGGAATCATCGGCAAGCTGAAACGATTGTAGTCACGCCTGACAGGGAATGGCGTCAACAATGACAGAAAACGGTATATCTCTGAGGGGGTCCCCGAAAAAAAACGGTGTGGGATAGTGATTAACTAAGACTTAAGGGAGATCGATATTTATCTGTTAGCAAGTTTTATTTATTTATTTATTTATCTGTTCTTTTTATTCATTTATTTATTTATCTGTTCTTTTTATTCATTTATTTATTT
The DNA here is from genome assembly GCA_963556195.1 of Sepiola atlantica. Classification (NCBI taxonomy): domain Eukaryota; kingdom Metazoa; phylum Mollusca; class Cephalopoda; order Sepiida; family Sepiolidae; genus Sepiola; species Sepiola atlantica. The sequence goes on from OY744524.1 coordinate 161,286,658, forward strand.
ATCTGTTCTTTTTATTCATTTATTTATTTATCTGTTCTGTTTGTAATGTTATAACAATAATGTTATAACAATAAGATTACAAAAAGAACAGATAAATATATAAATGAATAAAAAGAACAGATAAATAAATAAATGAATAAAAAGAACAGATAAATAAATAAATGAATAAAAAGAACAGATAAATAAATAAATGAATAAAAAGAACAGATAAATAAATAAATGAATAAAAAGAACAGATAAATAAATAAATGAATAAAAAGAACAGATAAATAAATAAATGAATAAAAAGAACAGATAAATAAATAAATGAATAAAAAGAACAGATAAATAAATAAATGAATAAAAAGAACAGATAAATAAATAAATGAATAAAAAGAACAGATAAATAAATAAATGAATAAAAAGAACAGATAAATAAATAAATGAATAAAAAGAACAGATAAATAAATAAATGAATAAAAAGAACAGATAAATAAATAAATGAATAAAAAGAACAGATAAATAAATAAATGAATAAAAAGAACAGATAAATAAATAAATGAATAAAAAGAACAGATAAATAAATAAATGAATAAAAAGAACAGATAAATATACTGATGTAGAGTGAAGGTGAGCGGGAAGAGAGAAGAGTTTATTACATTTTTATTTGTTTGTCGACATATACACAGACATGAAAAAAAGTACATAGACACCTCACAACTAATTTATAACTGTTTAAAGTTTCTGCTTTCTTCACCACCGGCTAGCACTCGGCGCCATACAAAACAGCAGTAAAAGTTTGAAACATCAATATTTTATACTAATTGACATTTTTTGTGTTTTAGATACAAATATATCAATCATATATCACCATTTAAGCATTTTATTTACCTCCTCTCCAGACGGTTAGACACAAGGTCAGGTGTGGGTTTTGATGAAAGTGTTTTTGTGAAACAAACTGGATTTGAACCCAGCACATCCAGGTCCTCAGTTAACCACTTAGCTACCGTGCCATTTCCAGGCCACTGTGTCATTTTAAGTATGACAACGGTCAATGAAGTCTCTCAGAGTTTCAGAGTCATATTATAAGTTAATATGACCTCAGGATTCTCCTTTCCAACGTTAATTTAGTGATTGTCCAATTCATCAGCAAGGGAAAATAATCAATATTATCTTGCCTCAGTCCATCAGGATCCTTTGATAGCAGTCTTCATTATTAATGATAACATGGGTCTCTATTTACTTCTTTCATGTTTGTGTATATTTACATTCAATAATTTTTAAAATAGAGATTAAATTATTATTGTAACAAAAATAGTTATGGTTTTATAAGAATTTGGTCCAATTAATAATTTTATACCGTTATAATTAAATTTAACTTTCAAAATAATTTTACAAAAAAAGAACAGTTAAAAAAAAGGAAAACTAAAATGAAAGTAAAAAGACTCCCTTTCAGTATTTTATCCGGAATGTATGCATCGTGTGATGTTTGGAAGTGAAGATTGGGGACATGCGTTGTACAGAGAAAAATGATATGAGAATGATACGATGAATGTGTAATGTGAGTTAAAGAAAGGCTTAGATTTGATGACCTGGGGAAGATCAAATCTGGACAGTATAGGGAGATGTGTGCAAAATAGAAGATTTTGTTGGTATAGTCACAATGAAAGAATGGATGAGAATTCTTGGGTTAGTAAATGTAGAGCAGTTGAGGTAGCAGAGATATTTGGCAGGAAAACATGGGAAGAAGTGAAAAGGATGGACTTCAGAGAAAGAGAGATAAATAAAGACCTCACCGGGTCATTTGCAAAGTGGTCGGCCTACAAATAATTGCTGCCAGCACATGGCCCTGTAAATTTGAATAGATTTGCCAAAGCTCAGTTAAGTTTTCTTTGCACGTTTTAAATATGACTGGTATTTTTATTAATTTTAACTTGTTATCTTATTTAATTGTATTTATTTTCTATGTTTTTATTTTATTTATGTTTTATTCTGTGTGCCTTATATTCACTCTACTGGCCGGAGATATGCCTGTTTCGATTATTCTTGAGGTTAAATGAAAAAAAAATTTGTAAAGAATAGGTAGCTTAAATATGAGGGGAAAAAAATGGTCTGACCACCCATAAAAGGATACCCCCCCCCTCCATCTTATTCTTACTTACGAGAGAGGAACCCATGTTCAACTTTCTGTTATCTCTGGGAGGTGACGTGTAAACTTATTCTATCTACACATATATATATATATACATATATATGGAAATGTTTTTTTTTTTTAATACCTGTGGGAGCTCTGAAATACTTGACTAGTACACAGGCACAGGATTAACCCTCTCAATGTGATGGACCCATAGACCTTGTCAGGTCATCCATCTAGAAGGAAAACTGATATAAAAACTGTGCTACTGACTACTTATGTCTTGGCAGCAAACCGTTCGGGGAGGGAGGCCTCCTTAGTCCTGATCGACAACCTTCCTAAAGCTGGAGTCTCAAACAAAATATCCGGTTTGCAAACCTAAAATTGCTTAATGATTAGATGGGGTCTGTGTAGCGCAGAGCAGGAGAGGCAGCCGACTGCCGTGGACCAAGATGCTTGTCTGCGCCGGTCGAAGAGAAGACGGTTGGTTTGCTGCTTGTACAGAGGAGAGCGTTTGCCCATTCACTAAAAGTTGAATGTAATTTTTTTTTAAAGAGGAAACGGCGGCGGCAGCCGGCTTTGGCGTGCTCATTTGCATATGTGAGATGTTATTACTACAAGAAGCACGAAAAAAACGTGATTTATGAGATTCGTTGGGAGTTGAGCACGAACGAAAGAAGAAGAAAGTGCCGCATTTAATTTTGTGAAAGCTTTGCATTGACTCGTTCAAGCTATCTCAGTGTTAATATGACCAGCAAGCAGTTCGACATTTCATTGATTCCAGAGTTTAGTGGAACTGTCACTGATCTCTCGATAGTAGAATGGCTAAAACAGATGAAACTTGTTTGTGAATTGTGCGAATTTTACGAAGTGGCGCCAGTCCTTCCCTTGCCGTTAAGAGGGGGTGCTCTTGCTGTGTATAGACAGCTAGGCAAGGAACAGAGGGCAGATATAAATCATGTCAAGCAGGCACTGATAACTGCGTTTGCAACTGATTAATTTGTGGCATATGAGGACTTTACGATGGCTACAACTCTGTGAGACTGTAGATGTGTTTTTGGCTGAGCTTCGAAGATTTGCCCTCCTTGTTAGGAAGATACTCCCAGAAAAATGGATGGTGTGCGCTTTTGTAGCAGGACTGCCAAGTCACGTAAGGCAACATCTTTGGGCGTCGTTGAGAATGGATGACATGACTTTAAGGCAGATTTTAACTAGAGCAGGGGCTATCATGGCAGATGAAAAAGAATTAGTTGTGGCAGCTATACAACCGGTTCAGTCTAATACCAATCGGACGTTACACACTGTGTCAGCTAATGGTAGCATTAAATGCTATAAATGCTCTGGTCCAAACCACTTCACAAGAGACTGCCAGTATCAGCATGGTGAAGGGCGTAATGGCCCCAGATACAAATCGCGAGGAAAGATGCAGTGCTACAGATGCCAGAAGATAGGCCACATTGCATCTGAGTGTCCGGGAAATGAAAAAGGAGGCAAGATATCAGCATCAGTCTCTCTGCAGTCAATTTAAGAGAGACGCTCCCTACTGTAGACGTGTGACTGATGGGAAGAAACGCAGAGCTCTGGTGGACTCTGAATGTTCCCGGTCTCTGATAACTGGATCAATATGTAGTCGTCAGAAATCTAACATCATGACAGCTGACGGCGAAATTATCCACAGTCATGGCGTTGGAACCATTTTGTTGGCAATAACCAATAGAAGTCCTATAAAGGTCGATGTCTTGGTCGTGGATAGTCAACTATTAGGTTTCGACATGTTGACTGCTTGGGATGGATGTTATTAAAATGCTGGGTGAAGTCACCATTGACCAGTCTGGCGAAGCCATCTTCTACAAAACAGATCCTCATGTTTGCACTGCGATTAAGATAGAGGAACCTGATTTTAGCGCTGTTTGACGAACAGGCCAAGGTGTGGACAGCATCGTGGAAGTGGTCAGGTGATCACCCGCCTGGTAAACTTAACAACAGGGTGCCTGAATATTCAGCGCCCGCTCAAATCCGGCAAGACTATAGACATGAGTTACGGGCATGGCTAGATAATAGGTGGCTACTTCCCTATCCTGAAGAAAAACTAGGGCCCCCAAAGGGCCTAATTCCGCTAATGGTAGTCTTCCAGCAAAACAAATCTAAGGTACGACCAGTTCTAGATTTTCACGAACTGAATGGGCACGTCGATGCCTATAATGTGCATGCTGACATCTGTGCACACAAGCTGAGAGAGTGCATGGGCATCAATCCCTGTGGCCATACCAGACTGTCATATTAGAGGGGAAACACGCATGGCTTTTGGGCTCAATGTGGCACCAGCCATTATGCGAGCCATCGTAGATGCTGCATTGTCAAAGGACGACGCTATTAGGCGGTCAACATCAACATATATCGATGAGGTCTTTATAGACGAAAATATAGTGTCCGCAGCTAAAGTGAGGCAGCACCTGGCTAACTTTGGACTGGTAAGCAAGAAACCTGAACGGCTGCAGGACGGTGCTCAAGTACTTGATCTGGTACAAGTCGACAATCAGCTAAATCCCATCCATTCACTGTGGAGATCCCCAAATGCCGGAGAGCCTTTTACTCCAATAGCTTTTTTCCTCGAGCTGCTGGCCTTTGGAACTTCCTCCCTGCTCCGTTTTTCCCCCCCGATTGTACCGACATGCATAAATTCAAAACTAATGTGAACAAGCATCTCGCTGCACAGCTTCCAATTTAGGATGACCCCCAAAATGTTCACCCTAATTCTCAGTAGCCCATTACGTCTACAGTGGCAACTTGCCTTGTTTGGGGGAACTAAAAAAAAACAACAAAAAAAAAATACAGGATCAACAGGAGTTGGTAATTTTATAGAATGACTCCCGTCTCCAATAGTGTTTTTTGTGATCCCCTCCTAATAACTAAAGAGCATGCATTACCATAAAAAAATACAGTTGGTACAGCTGTGGACAACTCTTTCAAACTGACACATCACAGTATCAAGATGGCAATCAAAACCAGACAGGTTCTCTACCTGATCGGGACATTCATTCTAAGCTTTAGAGAAGATGATTTCCTTCCTCTATACATAACCCTGGTACAGCCCATCCTTGAGCATGCCATCTAAGCAACCAATCCCGATCTTAGAAAAGATATCGTACACCTGGACCATTTTCAACGGTTGACAACCAGGATGGTGATAAGATTATCCATGCTTACCGATAAGGAACAGCTTCAAAAACTAAACTCTCCTCACTTGAGCAGCCGAGGGTGCGATTCAAACCTAATTCTGGCATACAGCATCATCGAGAATGTAAATCTACCTTTAGAAGAGTTTTCACTCCAACACCTAATCGCTACACAGCTGTATCATCGTCGCTTTCGTCTCAACAGAAGAAAAGCAGCATTCTTTGTCTGTTGGAACAGCCTGCCAGAGGAGGTTGTGATGATGCCAACCATATCCCTGTTTAAAGTCACCTTGGACAAACATTCAGGCGGTATATAGATGCAATATCTTCTGTCTTTTTACATGGCTTGCTCCACTTTACTATTTTTTTTTGTTAATAAAATTGATTTATTCATTGATAGATCTATCTCTTAACTAAAAATAACTTTTAAACTCACCCACTAACCCTAAGTTTGGAGACAGAAGTGATTGGATAAAAATACCCAGGAGTTTGCCTGACGATTCTAGTTTGGTGAACGGCTGCTCATTTATTTCTTAGATTCTCTAATTCATTCTCTTTTGCTACAATGTTATTTTATTACATGTAAAAAAAAACATGTCCAGTTTCATAATGTTTGCTTTCAATTTAAACTTATTTCATCGTTTAAACTCTGGTGAAAATAAAAGAAATATTGATGAACAAAACATGTCTGGAAGATAAGAAACTGCTACATGTATCCTACACCTCTACAAAGCCATCATTCGCCCGTGCATGGAGTATTGTTGCCATCATTCGCCAGTGCATGGAGTATTGTCGTCACCATTCGCCCGTGCATAGAGAATTGTCGCCACCATTCGCCCGTGCATGGAGTATTGTTGCCATCATTCGCCAGTGCATGGAGTATTGTCGTCACCATTCGCCCGTGCATAGAGAATTGTCGCCACCATTCGCCCGTGCATGGAGTATTGTTGCCACCATTCGCTCGTGCATGGAGTATTGTTGCCACCACCATTCGCTCGTGCATGGAGTATTGTTGCCACCACCATTCGCCCGTGCATGGATATTGTTGCCACCACCATTCGCCCGTGCATGGAGTATTGTTGCCACCACCATTCATCCGTGCATGGTATTGTTGCCACCATTCGCCCGTGCATGGAGTATTGTTGCCACCACCATTCGTCTGTGCATGGAGTATTGTTGCCACCACCATTCGTCCGTGCATGGAGTATTGTTGCCACCACCATTCATCCGTGCATGGTATTGTTGCCACCATTCGCCCTTGTATGGAGTATTGTTGCCACCATTCGCCCGTGCATGGAGTATTGTCGCCACCATTCGCCCGTGCATGGAGTATTGTCGCCACCATTCGCCCGTGCATGGAGTATTGTTGCCACCACCATTCACCAGTGCATGGAGTATTGTTGCCGCCACCATTCGTCCGTGCATTGAGTATTGTTGCCACCATTCGTCCGTGCATTGAGTATTGTTGCCACCATTCGTCCGTGCATGGAATATTGTTGCCACCATTCGCCAGTGCATGGAGTATTGTTGCCACCATTCGCCCATGAATAGAGTATTGTCGCCACATCTAGGCTGCTGCACCAACCACTAGCTTCTCCCTTCTAACCTAATATGTCGTGCACTGTCTGCCAAACTCCAGCCCCTTTCGCATCGCTGCAGTGTTGCATTCCTATGCTTATTTTATGAGTACTTCCACGGAATGTGCTCCGATGAACTTACTGCATGTGTACCCTCCCCTCAACGTAAATACACCCGCCCCATCCGACTAGCAGCAAAATCCCACTCCTTCACTGTAGAGATGCCGGAAGATTTTCTACACTAATAGCTTCTATGTCGGCCTATTTGTCTTCGCAATTTCATCCTTGTTTCCATAACAGTACCAACATACACAAATTTAACATGAACAAACATCTTGTTGCCCAACTGCCCACCCAGGTTGCCCCTCTATAAATCTGGTCTCTATCACAGTAGCTCTAGTGGCAATATACCGTGTTTGGAGTGAATAAAAGTACTTTAATTTGTATTATTCGGACTACTATTCTCATCTTGATTGTTATGTTCGCAATGTTTCGACCGATGTAATCTCCAACCATGTTCCCAGGTTAAAAAAAAAAAGTCAGAGGTTACATCGGCCGAAACGTCAATATAACAAGATGAGAATAGTAGTCCGAATAATACAAATTATTAATCATCCTCTAGAAAGTTCAGAAACAAATAACTAAGATGGTACAAATATGTGTTATAACCGTCTGACTCGAAGGTAATTCATCACAAACAAAAAACATTGTTTTTGTTTTCTTTCGTTTAAAAAAAAAAAAAAAAAGAAAAAAGATAAATCTGTTTTTTTTTTCTTAAATGACAAATTCTTTTCCACGAATCTCAAGAAAAATATTGGTTCCTCAAAATGATATAAGTATTTAGTAAATACTATTTACCATGTCGGGGTTTTCTTCACGTAACACATGTAATGAGCTAATGTTCTGCCTATAGATCTTTTTTATTTACTCAATATAATCAACATATGTTGTTATTTTCGACTTAAATAAACAAAAAAATAAGAGATAAATACTAAAAATATATAAATGCTTGATTCGACATTTAATTTAAAGCAACTTTATTAATCAAATTGAATTTATAAAGTGTATTTATTTAAAAATAAATTGAGATTAAGTTTTACGATTTACGTCAACTTTAATCTAATACCAAATTACAGATTCCTAAGTTAAACTAGAAGGTTCTCAAGTTTTTAAAAATATATACATCTAAAGAAGGCCAGAGATTACATCGGCCGAAATGGTGTGAAACTAACAACCAAGATCGGAATAGTGGTTCAAATAATACAAATTATACATAACGTTGTATTCTATTTGAACTGTTTGAGTTTTAAATAAATAAATAAAAAGAAATCCAGATTAAAAATATATTTTTTATAAATCTGGCCTAAAATAAAAACCTGTTGAGAATAAATTTAAGCATCGTGTGGCGTGGAGGAAAAGACTTGCATATTTAATTTCTTAGTTGTTTTTGATAACCATTTAAAAAGGAGGGTAAGACATTCAAATAGATTTAGTTTAAGCTTCTTCGCTTAGCTTATCTCAACAAAACAATATTTCGATTAAAATAGACCTTTTAAAACGAAAAAATATACTCGAATTGACCTCGAGTATTTGTGCTTTTCATCTTTCCAGGGGTTTGTTAAATACAGGGTGTGTTGTATTGTGTGCGTATTTTTTACCCACTAACCTTCTTTCTTGTTCTTTTTAATGTCGCATTATAATTCCTCTGTAATGGTGTCGAAGTCAGATGGTGACTGTTGTTCTAATAAACAACTTGGTTTGCAAAAGGGAAGGCACGAAAAGACCAAAAGATGACCAATAATAATAATTCATAACGCAGCAAAAAAAAACACTATCAGTTTGAAACTGGGAAGCGTAGGTTTAGAGAATCGACCAATTCCGGAATGAGCGATTGAAAAAACGAACACGCATTCCTATATTCGCGCGAAATTCCGTTTCTGTTCTGTTCCTTTTCCTCTTAACAAAAATAAACCCCCTTTAAATTCTATTATGTTTGTTTATGTTTACTTATTAAACTAACTACAAAAATGTCTTGCTTATAGATTTTATTTTTATTTTGTTTTTCGCCTGTTAAATTTAATTTTGAGCTCAAAACACGAATTTCAAGTTATTGCATACATTGAAAACCAAAAATATGTTCCCGTTTTTTATTTAAACTTCAAACCATTTTTTCATGAAAAATAAATAAATATTTTATCAAATAAATACTTTTTCATGCAGAATGTTATTCTGTGTTTTTTTTTTTTTTTAAACGGTTATTAGTACATTGAACAATAACAAACTTATAAATTCTTATCTGTTTTAATTAGTTTTAATAAAATGATGTATTTATACTCTAACATTATTATTGCTGATATAAAGTTATTCAACCTTCGATTATTTTTTAAACTAGTTAATAACAAGTAATACATGTTATTAAAAAAACTTAAGTCGAATAAAGAACTATAAACGCGATAGTGTTGTAAAGTTGTGCAAGAGTTCTCTCCCTTAAATCAAGAAATTTTACCAAGTATAAAGTTATTCGAAAATCCTGCTATTGTTTAAATTCACCATTGCTGTGTTTAATTTTTCAATTGACCAGTAATAAATTTTCCTTTTAAAATATATTCCAGTATTCTCTTTAGGTTATTTATACGGAGTTATTATAACTATTGACTACTTCTGAATTTTATTTGTTTATCAACTTTTTATTTTGTTTTTAATTCACTTTCTCTACGAAAGAAATACTACCAGAAAATCTGAAATCTTAGCTAATGTCTAAAAATTGTATTTCTTTTTTCAACTATATGCAAATCATTAACTTGGAAACTGAAAATGGCGTTATTTTTATTATTATTATTTTTTTAATAATAGTTTTAAGTATAAAAAGCTTCATTTTTGCTTCTTAACATCGACAACACGTGGGTATATTTAAATTAACCCAATTTTTGTTTTCCTGTGTGTGTCAGCGGATTATTTTTGAAAATAGAAATAAAACAACGGGTGAAATTTTTAATTCACATCAACTGGCACAAGCCCTCGGGTTGTTCGGTCTCAAGGGGGTACGGCTATACGAAATTACCTCCTCCTTGGTTGGATCGGTGGTCGCCCGAAGCGCGCTTACTGGAGAATGTCGACGGTTCCGATCATGGCAACGTTTGCACCCATCCAGGGAGGAGCTGAATTTCATACGTTAAACAGACCTCGTGTCGCATAGTTTTGATGGAAAGAAGGACAAATAAACACACCAATACTTCGCGAATCGTGTAAACGACGATGAAACTGTTAAATAAGATTTTTTTTAAATCTATTTTAATTATGACTTGACAGAGTGAATTAATTCCGTAGAAGGAAAGGGATGTTTATTTCTAAAAACAAAACAAAAAGGTTATCAGATCACTGAAATTTTTGTAATCAGTATTTTTTTATAAAAAAAATACATTAGTATATTTTTAATTCGTTGCGCGAAATGAATATACGGAAAAAAACTAAAACACTTAATGTTTGCAATCTCTTAATTGCACGACAAGTGAATTTAAAATAAATTTTTAAAATACGTTGAATAGATTTTAGGTGAAATGAGTAAATTACGATATTATAATTTGAATGCAATTGCACAAGTCGCGTTAACGACAGCCAGTTGTGACCACTTACGTGTACATTTTAAACGCAATAGTTAAAAAACATAAGTTGTTTTGTGTTTGTCCCAGAATAATATCTTAATAGCGCTAAAGATACATTAAAAAAGAATTAAATAAATGTAAATACTTGCCTGTCTGTGTATAATAACGATAATTATTCGCGTATAGAATCACTGCTGAAGATTTTCTTAACGATACAACCGACGTCGAATATCACGTTTATTTCAAACGATCACTTGACACGCCAGTTCGTTCGTCTTCTGTTTTAGATTTTTAAATCTCGACCTTTAGAGAAGGCGGACGATTGGAAAGACAACCAAAACAACCTTAGAACTGTTGTATATGCTGAAGTAAAATACAACATGAACTAACTTTTTCTCTTTCTTTTTTTTTGTTTTTTAATTACTAATTAGATGGCGTCGACGTGTGCACTATTTAAAAGAACGTAGAACGATCGACGCTTTCTAATGCCAGCTGATAGAAATAAAATCAATGTTGGAAATTAGGATCTGTATTTGATTTTCCTTCCTCAAATTCGTATATCTGACAAACAAACCAAACCACGAAGTATTTCCATCGTGTATTTGTGTTTTCTTAACAAAATAGTTAACCTCGAAGCTCCGTTAACGTTTAATAACGCTGAGCCTCACTCAAGTCTGAGTATTACTCAGACTGAGTAATGTTGTAAATCTGTTCTTTCTCTTTCCCAAGAGCAAATTAACGTATGCTGTGGCAAATAGGGAAATAAAATGTAAATACTAACTGAAATAGTTACCATCACAGTTAGTATTTCCTAAAATAATTGTTGAAAGGGAGAATTCAGTTTTTTAAACTTCAATTTCAAATAATACAGCTTTTTTTTTTTTTTAGCTTTCTTCCTTTTTATTTGTCTGTCTACAAAACATTAGTTTTATTTAACTAAATTTTTAAAGAGAAAGTTTCTGTTATTGTTCTTAATTTTATCAATCAAAATTGGGAAAAGATGCATTATAATTAACAACAAAAAGGGGTGAAAAAACAAACAAATTTACACCAAATAACTTTTACAAAACGCAAAACAATATAATCTATCGACTTTCATAGCTTTTCAGATTTCACACTTTTTGTAAGTATTTTTTTTTGGGGGGGGGGACAAATTTTGTATCATATTGTAAAAATAGGGATTAAAGACGGCACTGTATTTTTACTTGATGTGATCGTTCGATGTTGTATGTTTAACAACTGAAAAATCTAAAATTAAACAAAAATACAACTAATAACTGTTAGCAATCGGTTGAAAATTAAATTTTCGACCGATCTGTATATTTTAACTTAGTGAAACTCTTTAAATTCTTCTTTATTTCAAAATACTTTGCACTATACCGAAGATTTCGACCTCACATGGTCACACCATCTTGAATCCATTTTTTTTACAAGCCTGCTAGTAAACGATACAAAATCTGAAGAAAAAAAAAACACTTACAAAAAGTATAAAAACTGAAAAGTTATGCAGATTAAATTTGCTTGCGTTTGGCGAAAGTTACTGTAAAAAAAATTTTGCTGTTAACTATAATGCACCATTGCCCAAAATTGATATATATTTTTTGTACTAATGAGTCACCGCTTATCAAGGTCCAAAATCAACTCGAGGATAAGTGTTAATGAGTTTGTCAGGTGAACGGTGAGATAAACACCTTAAGGATTGGAGAAGATGATTGAAACTGGTTCGAATTTGATTATTTAATTTATAGACCGCGCAACAGGAATTTGTTAACATTGGACTTGAAAACGATCATGTTGTAGTCAGCTGGAACGGTTAGTTCTTGGAAAGAAACTTTGCTCATGGAAGTTCCATTTAGCTCCAGGTACACCAAGGAAGAAAGGAAAATTATTTACAATGGTTTTTTAAGATTTTTTTTTTTTTTTTAATGGAAATCGCTCCAGACAAGGCATGATGTAAGTAGCTAACAAGAACAAATATGATCATCGCAAACACATGAGATGCCTATTGGCCTTAGTCTTGAAAAGACCAAGGTTATAGGTAGGAGGAAAACAGTCAGCAGGAAGAGAGTTTTATTTTTTTTTACTAATGAGTACCCACTTATCAAGGCTAAAAGCCACTCGATGGCTATGGGTTAACGAGATTTATAGATTCTCAGTTGAATGATGAATATTATGAAAGGACTGAAAATTAAAAAAAAAATTTTTTCTGGAAATCGCTCCAGACATGTAGCAACTTGATGTAAGGAGCTAAAAAACACAATTCAAGGTCAAAAACTAGCCAATGATAAGTGTTAGATGGATAGATACCAACCCAGAAAACAACAATTCTTCCTCCCTTATCAGAAACATCGCTCATGAAATGTGAGAACTAAAGGACAAAATAAGGGAAGCAAGAGTTGCGAAGCTGCCGAAAGTAAACCCAAGGTCCACTTTCTACTGTCCTAGAGAGTAAATGATGAATGGAATGAATAAAATTTGGTACTTCTGCAGTTTATAGACCGTGCTGAAATAATAACATGATTATTTAGAAACCCATTCTTAACATGGGAGGGGGGGGAGGTTTTGGGAACTATTCTGTACTTTCATCTAACAATTTAATAAACAAAAGATACCGTAAAAATTTAATTTAACTTGAAAATTCGATCTAAAAAATAGCACGGTCCATAAACTGCAGAAATACCTAAAATTTGATTACTTATAAGGACGATTTATGACAAATATTTGAAGTCGACCATGTTCTAGTCTGCATGGAAACAATCCTGTGCTAACGTATTCCACAGTTGGGAAGTTCTTAAAAAAAACTGTTCATGGAAAGAAATTTCTTTGCAATTGTGGTAGATAGATGAGTTTGAACCAGAGATTGAAGTTCAGTCAAGCACCGTCCATGGAAATAACGTTAGAGTAGAAAAAGACTAGCAACATTTCTTTTGTGAGAATGAGGCTGTAGAGAACAGATTAGAGCATCATCCACTAAATTTCAAACTTGATTTTGTACTCTGTAAAGGCAAGAAGTGCTCTGAACACCACTTCCCAAGATGTGGAAGAAATTCTCCATCTTAGGACGTATTTGACTCCTATATAGGTAGAGGAATGCATTATGAGTCAGCTACTTTCTGGAGCAGTAGAATGATCCAACCATTTTTCAGCAACCTTAACAACAGATTGCACACGTCTTCCAATTCAATTTACGAATTTCCATCCAATTCCAAGGCATTCTGCGACATTTCAGTAGAAACTGAGGAAAATTGATGGGGCACAAGACAAGATCAAACACCTCAAGCTAGGACTTTCCTGGCTAACCCAGTGCAGATTGAGTGAAAACTGATGTTATATTACAAAAATCGTCGAAAGGCTAAAAAAAAAAGTGCGGCAAAATCCAGACAATGCAATGCAGAAGTTGGTGAGAGAGATAGGCGTTGGACTATGAAGAAAGCTCTTAAGGATCTTCACTACTCCTCATACAAGGGTCATAAGAGCCAAATACTCACCACCAATGCCCAAGAGAACTGCCTTACAAAAGCCAAGAAACTCCTCAATAAGGTCAATCGAGCTGGGAATGCTCTGATTCTTAGACGAAAAGAACTTTTGCCAGGACCAGCTGCAACAATACTCCATCCATGTGCGGATGGTGGCTTTGTAGAGATATAGGATAATGTCAGGTGTAAGGAGTTTACTAGCACGGTAGAGGGATCCCACCTTCTTTGCTGCAGCCTTGGCACCATCCCTGGAAATAACATTAGAGTAGAAAAAGACTAACAACATCTATTTTGTAAGAAAGAGGCTGTAGAGAACAGATTAGAGCATCAATGTATTTGTTCCAATTCATGTTACCTGTGAAAGTTATGCTGAGGAGTTTGAATGTTGAACTCTCGGGTAGGGTGTTATTTGCCATGGCAATTGGTGGTTGAAGAGGTTTCTTGTAGTTGTTGAAGGAAAGGAGCTTTGTCTTTGTGGCATTAAAAGTTACCATCCATTAATGACCTCAATCCACTGCAGACTGGTGGTCATTTTCTAAGGATTCAGCTATTGCCTCGGATATGATCACGTCTGTTTTGCCCACATGATGAGAGTAAAACGTGGTGTCGTCAGCAAATATACCAATCTCAGACTCAATGTTATCAAGGAGATCGTTTATGAAGATCAGGAGCAATAAAGGTCCAAGGATAGATCCCTGGGGTATACCAGCATTTATGTCATGTTGCTTAGATGAACGACCATCGAGGACAACCTGGATCTTTCTTTTGGTTAGGAAGGATCTAATTATATTAAATATTTGACCAGTAATATCATATGAGCATATTTTTAGGAGAAGCCCTTTATGCCAGACCTTGTCAAAGGCCTTAGATATATCGAGCACTACTGCCCTAGCTTCACCTGTCTTGTCCAGTGTATGATATATGCGTTCAGAGATGACCGTTAGGATGTCTGCAGTAGATCGTGCTTGTCTAAATCCATACTGGTGGTTAGAAAAAAGTTTAGCATTAACTAAGTGCCGGACTATCACTAGATTGATTAAGGATTCAAAGATTTTAGCAAAGATCGGGAGTTGGGCGGTAGTTCTGAGGATCAGTTCTATCCCCAGAATTCTTGAAGACTGGTACCACAGAGGCAATTTTCCAGCTATCGGGGAAGCAAGATTCAACTAGGCATTTGTTGTAGAGTTTGTAGAGATTACAACCCCATGAACTATTATGTTTGGGGCGCAGTTCAGAAAGGCACCAACTGTACTGTCTGCAACACCAGGGACAAGCTGATTGCCCAAATCAACCTTGTGAAGGCCATGTTCTCCAGGTTCAGGTTCCGCCTGAAGGTCATGGAGACTCAGAGCAACTTCTTTGAGTGAGCTATAGTCAGCAAAAGATCCTCTAAGAGATGCACTTTGAATTTCAAGAATACATCAATTATTGGCCAAGATATGACAATTGTTTTCTTTCTTTTCCAAAAAAAGTATCAAATTTATCCAAAACACTCTGTATACTGGGTGTCAGCTCGATGACAAATGCGTCACTGAGCTGGCGATGCTCTGATTCTTCTCAGACGAAAAGAACTTCTGCCAGGACTCTGAACTATTATGTGGTTATATTGAGTTGCTGTCCACTGTTGGCAAACACTGTATGGAGAGGCTCTGGATCCAATCATTCCAAAATCGGGTTTACTTTTATCTATATGCAAAAATTCCCCCTATATCAAATAAAAACGCAATAAATAAACAAATAGACAACTATTTTTGTAATAAAAATGGAATAAGAATGTAAACATGTTGAGTGGGGTACATACATGCATGCTGCAGACGACAGACAGGTGATAGGGAAAACATCTGGCTCAGGGATTGACCACCCAAAATTTGTTTTCTCAACTTTAAAACGGGGGTTCATGTTGAGAAATCAGACCACTTGAAACCCTACAGAATTAAGGTCCACTCCAAATAAGATATACTCTGGCCAGTAAGTTTTTATGTCCAGTGATAAAACAGACCATCATTTTAAAGTATGCTGATTGTGTGGTTTACCTAAAATGATATGTATGTATATATTCCAGCAAAACGGCAGAGGAGAGCAGTTTCGTCTCTGTTGGTCTGAGAAAGAGAGGAGCCTTTGGGGCCTTAAGCGAAAGAACTGCTTGTGTTTGATTGAAAGATATTCGTCCGAATTGCAAGTCTGTTGTTCGGTAGAAAACTCAATTATCAACAAGGTTTTTGATCACTCCTGGAGGAGGAATCCCTTCCTGGTTTCCGTCCACCTTGTTGATGACATGTTTTTTTGCCATAGTCACCACGCTAGGCACTGCGGGTTGGCGACGCTATTTGCCTATAGCTAGGTGTTCACATAGAGCACCTGGTATTCCCAAATGGTCACCCATCTAGTACTGACCTGTCTCAACGTCGCTTAACTTTGGTGATCTAGTGGAAATCGGTGTGTCAACGTGATTATGCCGTATATATATATTATTATTATATCTTCTCGCAATAAAACATTGAGGAGACTTGTTTTAAATTTGAGTTGTGATTTTTGTTTGGAAGGAAAATCCTTTTGTTACAGCAGTGAGCGAGACCGCACGATTGATTCTACGGCGAGTGTCGAAATCAAGCAGCAAATTCAGATGAAGACAACATCACAGTCTGTGCAGGGAACGCACACGAATGCATGTTCACAAGAAAACAAAAACAAAAAATAGAACAGAACACAAATAAGCAAAGAAACAAAGGTGTGAACATAGTGAGAGGATTTTATTTATTTGTTATGAAAATTAAATATAGATGTGCGTAGTATAGAACATCTTTTCTTAACCGCAATTGTTTTCACACTTCTGTCGCTTCTCTCGACATACTTGCTGGTTCGTAGGCACACCGGAATTGGAGGTGTACACCCCAGTCTTGCAGGAACTGAAAAAAGTATTGGCTGGTAAATGCAGTCATGGACGGCAGCACCGGGGGAGCAGGGGGGGGGGGGGGGGGGGGGGGGGGCTCAAGCCCCCTCACTTCTTGACTTTGCCCCCCCCCCACTTTACGGTCATCAATAATGAAGTTATATATGCATGTGTTTAACCGCCCCCCCCCCCCCACACTTTTTTAGGAGAGCCCCTCCACTTTGATAACTATCCCGCAGTGCCATTCTCGGATAGGATTTTAACTAGCAACCCGCACTCATAAAATATAGATTCCAGCTGACAAATGATACTTGATGAGTCTTTCTGAGTTAGAGTCTGCCAGATTGCAAATCGCAAAAGACCACAATAAATGAATGTAAGAAAGTAGCCACCGCCATAATGAGCGATGACCACTCTTAACTTGCTCCAATTATCTTCTACATCAAGCCTTCCTTTCTGCCGATGTACAGACACAGGATCAATTGACTGGCATGCCTTGCATGTTTTCACTGCTATTTGGACATCGGGTTTTTGAAACAGTCGGGTCCTTCCATTTGGCAAAATACAACATACGTTTTATTCCAGGGTGTCCACTCTATTGATGGATAATGTTGGCTGAGCTCAACTTTGTTTTTAATCTTTCCTGATATGTAGTACCTTTGCTTGCCACTGGAGTGCCATGTTAAGTTCTGCTAGGTTAATGTGTCGCAAATTATTCACTGGGTGCAACCAACTCACATCTTCAATGACTGAGCTTGCGTCTACCCAATTCACATCTATTCATACACCAATCGCATCTTACAAGATCATCCTGTTGTACTTTGGTCAGGGTCTCGAAAAGCAAAGTGGTCAATCTTGTTGCACTTGAAGCATCGCAATTTTGGCACGATCTCAAGGTGCTCATACTATCAGGCTGTCCCATTTCAGTCTCTGGCCATGTTGCCCTAGTCACTGCACCTGTAACAGATAATTCCTGTTCGGGGATTTTCTTTGAGAAGAATTTCAACCTCATTTTGATGTGGCTGTGACCGTGTCTTTAGCCATATCTCTTGTGATTACCCTCACCCGTGTCAGCAAATCTTTCATGTGTCTGTTGCAACTCAGTTGAGACGTTTCTGAAGGACCTTGTCACAAAATCCTAGCTTTATCACCATCTCGAGCCTGCACCTAGTGAATCCTGTCACTCCTGCAAGCTTCCATAGTTTATTGGCATATACGTCGACATGCTTTCCTGCCCACCTAATCAGTTTCAACTTTGGGTAAGCCGAGAACACCACAAAAGCCTACTTTGACTGGGCTTCAATTAGGTTGAAGTTCCTCTGATGATTCTCATCCATCTTCAAATAGAGTTTAAGCGGGTCTTCCTCAAAATATGATGGTAAAAGGCTTGCCACATCTATTTTCTGGAGTTTTGCAACCAGCCGCACCTTCTTGAGCCATGCTATCAGGGCTCCGTCACCACAAAACGGCTTTATTATGTCACTACTAAACTTCACCTTTGCCATTTTAAGTAAGTCTACAAATAAGGAGCAGACTGAAATAGAAAGTCAACACACAAACATTCCTGGACAATTTTCTAACAGGGTACAGACACCGGGTAGACATTGCTTTTTCTAATATTTGCTTATACTTCACACAGGATTATCTCATTCGTCTTGGATGTGTTCCTTTCATTAGTAATCACTTTTTTCCCTCTACTATTGACACAATTCAACATGGTTATACAGGCACTCAAAGTCAAGGATCCGGCATTTAATGCAATCGCGAATATGCAAATTGCATTACAACCAACATCCTGTCACCTCAAATCTTCGTCCACAAAAATTGCTCCATGAAAATTCAGATACCTCCTATTTTTTGTGAAATTTTTACAATGCTTATTAGACATCAATTAATAAATATTCCCTCAATTTCAGTTTCTTTGGAGAATTTTAAAGGGATTTTATGGGACATAATAATTAATATGGACACAACCTTCCATTTGAAAATTCAAATATTTCAGATTTGCATTGAATTTAATCCATAATCATTAGACACCAATTAAGCAAGATTCCCTGATTTTCAGTTTTTTCTTAAGACCCCTTAAGCTTGAGTTTTAAAGTTTAGACATTTTCTAGAATCAAAATCATGTGACGGATTTTAATCAAAATTGGAATAAGGATTTGCGACATAAGGTTTAGTATCATTATGTTGATTTTATAATATTCATAAGAGGATATAAAAGTGGTGCAAAACTGTTCTGTTTGGGGAATTCATTTTACCCGTCCTTGGATGCGTTTTCTTCTAATATTATAATATATATGTATATATATTGTTGAATATAAGAGATAACTCATGTCTAGATATGCTTTGGTAGAACCTTTCAATAGTCCGAATCAGGATCTTAGTTTCGGAGGGAAATTGGCTGATGAATTTGCCATAGTTTGGATTTGTCTCCCAAGTAATTTCAGACCCATCCGGGTCCATCTTCAGGGGAATGAGGGTCTGAAAGTACTTGCGGAGACAAATCCAAACTATGGCAAATTTATCAGCCAATTCCCCTCCGAAACTAAGATCCTGATTCAGACTATTGAAAGGATCTACTAAAGGATATCTAGACATGAGTTGTCTCTTATATTCAACAATACTTGCCTGCAAGAGAAGATGCTGCCTATATATATATATATATATATATATATATATATATATATATATATATATACATACAGAGTGCATAAGATATTTGAGGACAGATTTATGCATACATAAAAATGACTCTTAGAAACATATCAAAATACCTTTTTACTTTTTAACGCTTTTGAGAGTAAGAACAAATATATTGTTTTGTAATTTTATTCAGTAAAGTCTCCTTCAGCTTAGATAACAGCTGTTTATGTAAGGTCAGATGATTTTATTCAATCAGATGATTTATTTGGGGTATATCCTTAGTTAGGTGAAACGGGACCGTCATGGTTTCAGGCCAATAACTCTGCTAAACACAGAGTTAAAGATTTTGGCCTGGATCTTATCTAACCGGTTGCAGGTTGTCATTGAGGAAATGATCAAGCCCAAATAGAACTATGCTATGAATGGGTGATCAATTCAGAGAAACTTGCATCTGATTCTTACGATCATAGAGGAGATAGAAGATAAAACGGAGGCAGTGCTCATCAGTTTGGTTTAGTCCAAGGCTTTCGACAGGGTTGACCACTGGTTCTTGTCATCAGTTTTAGAGAAAGCCAATTTTAAACTAAACTTCCACAAATATATCTCTATTCTATATCACTTGCCAAAAGAAGTGATGTTTGGTGCGTCAGGGTCGTCCGCTGTTGTTCCTACTTTAGGTTCTTGCATTGGAGCTACTACTTTGCAAACTAAGGAATGTGGAATCGCCTTACCTAGAGGGGTGCAATCCAGGACTTCTGCATTCATCGATGATATCACTGTCTTTGTGTCATGCTTTGGAAACATTGAGGCAGTGATGGAGGCGCTAACACATTACAAAATAATTACGGGGCCAAAATTAAGTGCAGCAAGTCGATCAGCCTGCGATTGCGTGTCTGAAGTGTTAACGCTTCACTTCTGGGTCCTTTCTGCTGAGTGGATAGTCCAGTTCAAATCCTCGGATTGTGGTTAGTACCAGATCTCCAGCTTAAAATGAATTGGTCAGAAGAGCAGTCAAAGGTTGAAATATTGGTTCAGGCTTGGCTTTGAAGGAATCTTTCCTTAATAGGTAGAGCTGAAGTGTGTGCTATGTATACCTTTTCGTTTATTATTTACCAACTGGCTGTACTTCCTCTGGTTGCGAACTGTGTAATGGTCTTCCAGTGTCTTCTCTCCACATTTCTTTGAAGGAGAGAAAGGCTGTGCTTTTACGAACAGGTCTGTATTCAACATTCATGTAAGAGGGCCTTTGAGATGCCTAACTCGGCAAGTCATCCACATGCTCAGAGACTGGTTTTACTGAGTTGAACCATGACAGAGTAGTCTGTGTCGGACCATGTGGTTGAAAGTTCTTTTTTTGGCCTCATCCTCAACCCTCTGATCAAGGGCCATCATACACCAAAGGGTGAATCACAGTTCTTTGTTGATTGCCGAGCCATGTCCAGAAAGCTACCTCAGTCCAGTAACCTTTTATGGTCTAGAAAGGAACTATAAAAGGATTTAGTGGAGGATTCTGATTCGGATCTATTTGGGGATAGATTGGGATGGTTGAAGAAGGAGATCCACTCTCAATGGAGTTTTGGTGGCATTACCCCTCAATGGCATGCAATTCAGAGAACATGCTTGATTGTCTGTATCGTACTTCAACTGTATCGGCGGTTCTGGAAGTATCTTAACAAGGTGATGGCTCGAATTATTCCCAAGCAGTTGATGCCGTTGGATATTCTGTGATATATGTGATTGATAACATTGACCTACCATGGGATAGGGAGAAACAAGTAGTATTTCTCTCGACCCTACAATAGCTAGACTGGTGGTGTGGACGGCGTGTCTAAGGGGATTGCATATGGTTGAATCATTTTCTGATCAAGATCTGATTTCATTCTTCAAGCATCAGCTTATGGTTAAAATTAGATGTGATATAAAGAGATTACATCCTATGGCATTCTACAAAAAGTGGGTAGAAGTTGCAAGCATGTGCATACGAAAGGGAGTCAAGTATGAGTATGTGTTCCCTGTCTGAGTATAGCGTATATCTTCTTTAATACATATATAAATAAATATATATATCTATGTAAGGTTAGTGGGAGAGAACCCCAGCAGAGTGCTCGATTATTAAGAAAAAAATCCAAAAATAAGAGCATAATATTTATTTATATATGTAATTAAAGAATATTAAGACAACATCGGTACCGTCGGTTTCAAATTCAAACAAAGGGAACCTATGCCGGACTCTCTACAGCCTCTGTTTATGTCTGTCTCTTCGGAAAATCTGACGGTACGGATGTTGTCTAAATCTTCTGTAATTACATAAATAAATAAATATATATATATATATATATATACCAATATTAATTATTTTTCCTACATACGCCAGCGTTTCAAGCTTTTGCTCTCATCAGTGTAAAGAATGATAATCTCAGACGGTCGCAAGATCCAAACCCAGTTACAGAATCACCCTAGACTCCGCAAGCAAGTGCCATAACTAAACAACCACGAGACATTACCACGTCAAGAAAATTAATTTAAGTTCTATTTATGTGAAGGAGGCACATATAGTGTTCGACAAACATTGTCGGAACATGCCATATAGCTATATGACAGTCTATTTTTAACTTCCCGAACAGGGCTCAACTTCAATCTCTTAAAGGGGCTAATAACAATATTAATTTTAAGTAAATATTAAATTATTTTTATCTACATATGGTGACGTTTCAAGCTTTTGTTCTCATCAGTGTAGGGAATGATAATCTCAGATGGTCGCAAGATTCGAACCCGGTTACAGAATCACCCTAGACTCCGCAAGCAAGTGCCATAACCAAACGGCCACGAGACATTACCATGTCAAGAAAGGGAATTTAAGTTTAATTTATGTGAAGGAGATTTATGAATAAAATTAAATTCAAACAACTTGGGATAATGTAAGTATGGTAGCCCATACAATAAATGTGTTATTGTGGTGATTTCTGAAGTGAAAGTGATGGAGAAATGGCAGAAGAATAAAAGAAACAGTTCTTGGACAAATGGGTCAAAATGCGTCTAATTAAGAGTAGAATAGACAAACAATGACCACCGACCATAGGAGGGGGGTCGCGACCCACCCACCCTCACACACACACACACTTTTGATAGCTTTATGCTTATTTTGTAAGTGAAACAAAAAATTTTATTTGCAAATAAATAATTCAAAGAGTAGTACTTTGAAGGAGAAATCCTTTCAGACTGGGACAATTTATATTCTTGTCCCAATCTAGAGTGTCCCTTTTTAGAGGAACTGGATATCCCCCACATTAGAAACCGACATTGTGTCTAACTTTGCCCTCGTGGGGAAGCAAGTAAATAGGGAGAAAACATAATTTTATGTTCTGCAGACTCAAATAGTCAAAAACAATTCTTGTTCTGACTTTGATTGAAAAAAAAGCAAGTAGTTCTTTTTTTTTTTAAGAATTTCAAATTTTCGAATGATAACATAAATGAAATGGACAATTTTACAAAAAACCCTGAAAATATTTTACATTGATATTAAAGTGATAATCATATAAAACTTTGCTTTCCAGAAAAATTTGACATAAAATAGAAGGCTGTGGCAGGTTCTGGTGATGTCTGAGCTTCAAATTCGACATAAATTTTAATTGGAAAAACATTTTTTTAGTAACAGAACTACATTTTTTGTGAAATCAGTACATATATAACAAACTAAAAATGAAGATCATTTGTAATATGTTGAGACTGTAAAATAACTTCAAAAATATTCAAAATAAAACATTTAAAAAACTGGTGCTTGTATAATAAAAAGCCGAAAAAAAGTCTTTTTTGTCTTTTAGTGTTGGAGAGGTAAATAAGGGGCAGGTAACTCTTACCACATATTTTAAGCAAGATTTTCCAGTAATCAAAACTGATGGCTTTAATTGGCGTTGCACATGTGGCTACTGTGCAAGGAGAACGTTGATTAGACATAAAAGGGATAGGGTTATGGTTTAGGGTTAGAAAAATATTGTTCGAAAGCTAGAGCTGTTGTGAAGAGTTACCTGCCCCTTATTTACCTCTCCAACACTAAAAGACAAAAAAAACTTTTTTTCAGCTTTTTATTATACAAGCACCCAAAAACTATTTTTATTAAATTACGTTTTTGGAAAAGATACAACTTAAGTTAACACTACACACGTTTGACATGTTTTTTTTAATTCTTCATTTAGTATACTTATACTGATAGTTTGTTTTCGTTTTACTGCTTCATCATTTTCTTTTTCATGTTTTGTGCTAGTTGATGATGACGATCCGCACTGCAGTGTTTCATCTTTAAGTCTCCTGTTTTCTTCAGATTATATCTCCCATATGTTTGAAATCTCGGAATTCCAAGAAAACCGCAGAACACTTTCACCGCAGTGGTAAGAACGTGTAGCGGAGAGCTGCAGCATAAATGACCTAGGGGAGTCCAAGTTGTTGAGTGTGTACCATGAGTAACATAACTTTTTCAGAGAAATAAACACGTCCCTTTGCTTGTATTTCATGACTCGGTGAATCATTAGGATTTTAATGGTGAGGCTGATGTGGCAGTATTGGAATGTCACCAGCCATTGTGAGTCATTAAGGGTCGACTTGTCAGTGTATGATTATGATGATGATGATCTGCACTGCAGTGTTTGAAAGGTTCTAAGAAGCCTTAGTATTGCTGCTACTGAGGCTGCACTGCGAGTAGAATCGGAACTGCTGCTGCTTCTGCTATTGTCATTTGGTCAATGTTGGCGTTGCGAACAAGATCAGAACTGCTGCTGCAAGTGCTGTGGGCAGGATTGGAGGCTGTTGCTGCTTGTTGTAGTCATTGTGGATAGCCACTGAATGGCTACTGCTGCTGCTTCTTGCTGTTGCCATATCACCTGAGAAAAGTTATATTTGTCCTTCTCACAAAGAAGCATCGAGATAGGTTGTCATCTGTAGGCATTGAGTGGCAGTTCACATATGTGGCAATATATGCTGTAATCCAGTTCCCCCTGAAAGGGCACTCTGGAAGGTTGTAAAAATAGCCTGGATCAAACCTGTCAGCATTCACCCATAAGGGCGCCTCAGATGACCAGCAATAAACCAATCCCCTTCCAAATCAGGAAGTAATGCCTAGGAGGATTGCTTCTCGAGATCAAGCAGAACAATTTTGATTTTTTTATCTGAAGACCAATTTTAACTCAAAGACTAGGAACCAACGATTTCTCCTTGGGAGCCGAAGAGTTTCAAAATATGGTGCCTTTTATACTGCTTGCAAAGCTGTTGCTGTTGTTGTTTTTGTTTTTTTTGTATTTTGTTTTTTAGCAAGTTAGACCTGAATGCAGCGTCGAAAAATGGAGATGCCGATATCGTCTGCTTTTGATCGAGGTCCTTCTCATAGATTTGGAGAAATTCAGGCTCCTGAAAGATTGCAGGTTACCCACGACACCAAGGTGAATCAGGACTAGCACTTGCTTCAAAGCATCGAGGCAGGTCGTCATCTGTAGGCATTGAGTGGCAGTTCACATATGTGCCAATAATAGGCTGTTTTCTTCACTCTGGATTGTGGTAGATGACTTAACATCCTTGCTTGCCATAGATTGTCCACAAATGCATTGGCAAGAATGACCAGAGCCATTTTATCCGTGTTGCGGCCCTAATGGCACAAGATGTCAGATCAATCCGCCTTGGGTGGCCTGCCAAGAAACAAGGTTCCGACCGCATAGCTCCAATACTATCCATTGCTACAGCCCTGCCACGTTGAGGAGAGGTTGGACTACTGCTGATGCTGACGTCACCTGATTGGTCAACGGAAAGGGAGATACACGAAGAGAGACGAAATTATGTCTATTTTTGTCACATGCACCAAAACTGTTGCAGGATTAACTTCCGGTTTGGTTACGAGGAGTACCGAGCTGTAAACGAAGCACGACAGATGAAAGACACCATATTGATCATTACTCGACAAGACGTCCGCTTAAAATAAATATATTTAGAAAGTCTTGGTAGGATCCATGAGTTACATTTTTTTTTTTAAATTTAGGTTATTGTAGATAAATGATTGAAATACTTTTTCTAGAAATTTTGCAAAATAACAGCTGTATACGCAATGTTATCCTTGTGTATACATAATGGTGGCCTTCTTTTTTTATTATTGGATTCTCAGTTTTAGGGAGGGTTTTATCCATTTTTCAAAGTTTAAAGAGGGATTTTCCTGATGCCCAGTGTAAACACGGTGTTTACTAAGCACCAGTTATGTGAATAATCTATTAACACTAAACTTACATAAAATAGAAAATTGATACCTACCCCCTCCTCCATTAAACTTTGAAAGTAACTTTTTCATTGAAAACATGTAATTTTAAAATTAAAAAGAAAATCTTACTGTATGGAGACGAAAATGAAGGCTTAGCAGCTTCAAAGCATGTAAGCTGTTTCACATGTTGGGCATTCGTTTTTGTTTTTAGTTAAAAGAACTTGCGTTCGTATTTAGATTTTTTATATGTGCATTAATTTGCATATGTGAAGGACAACTACTTTAAGAAGGGCAAGTTGGGGAAGACAGACAGTTCAATTTTGGACAGCTGAGATAGTGCATTGGAGTTTGAGATGTGATGGTTGGTTGTTGCCTTTTTTTGAATTACAAAATAAATGCTTGTTGCTAATCTGAAAATTTGGTAATAAATCAATAATAATCTGAAAACGTTTTTTGTTTTTGGAATTTTATTTTAAAATTAGTAATGTTTCCCTACGGACTACAACATAGTCGTTTTCAAGTCCAATCTGAACAAATATCTTGTCATGTCGTCCTGTGAATTAATCATAATTCTCAATCCTATCATAGTACTGTTCCATCATCCAACTGAAAATCTCATTGACCCTTATCCTCGAGTGGTTTTCGCCCTTGGTAAGTGGTGAACCATTAGTCTAAAAAAAAGTTATCGCCTGTAGTGAGAATTGAACTTTAAACCTCCATTAAAGTGCCACTTATAACTGATTGTTAATGAAAACCTTTATCCACGCCACACGTTCATGTGGAGTTCAACAAATATGAACCTGAAGAAGGTCGGAGGTTACATCGTCCAAAATATTGTGAAAATAACAACTAAGATGAGAATAGTAATCCAAATTGAAAATTTTAGTTTTTTAAATCTTCAATTGCAAAACGTATTTTGACGTTGAATTTTTTTTTCTTTTTAAACATGAAATATTAATCTTTATATTAAAAGAATTGTGTGTCTATTTCTCGTGTCAACATAACAAATTTAATTACTATTTTATTATTTCCTATTAATCGAATATTTATTGAAATCAAAATTGCAATAGCGTAAAATCAAACGAAATCTTTAAAATCCTATCTAAAAACATAATTTAATTACGAAAGCAAATCCACCACAATGCCTTTTAGTTTCTTTGTAAATGAGTCAACCATTTTAATTACTTGTTAATAGTTGAAAACAAAAAGAATTAATTATTTGTGATCTTTTGAAATTTGAAATTTGGAAGCATTTAAACTGTCAAATAGAACTTCGTTTCTGGGTTTAAAATGACTGAAATGCGTTCTGGTTGATTTAATTTTAGAATTAAATCATTTTTTAAATAGGATTTTTAAAACTTTGTTTCAATAATGTAGACGATTGCATTTTTGATTTCCAGTCACAAGAACATACACACATATGTGAAATTGTCTTATACACCAAAAATATGGCATGAAATAGTAATAAATAAAAAAAATATGGTATGAAAATATATGGTATGAAATAGTAAGAAATAAAAATATGGTATGAAAAAATATGGTATGAAATAGTAAGAAATAAAAAATATGGTATAAAAAAATATGGTATGAAATAGTAAGAAATAAAAATATGGTATGAAAAAATATGGTATGAAATAGTAAGAAATAAAAATATGGTATGAAAAAATATGGTATGAAATAGTAAGAAATAAAAATATGGTATGAAAAAATATGGTATGAAATAGTAAGAAATAAAAATAAGGTATAAAAAAATATGGTATGAAATAGTAAGAAATAAAAATATGGAATAAAAAAATATGGTATGAAATAGTAAGAAATCAAAATATGGTATGAAAAAATATGGTATGAAATAGTAAGAAATAAAAAATATGGTATGAAAAAATATGGTATGAAATAGTAAGAAATAAAAATATGGTATAAAAAAATATGGTATGAAATAGTAAGAAATCAAAAAAAAAAATTCTTAGTCACAAGAACATACACACATATGTGAAATTGTCTTATACACTGATAAAGCAATTGAAAAAATAAACAGCAATCATGGAGTATAATTAACAATCGAGAGATCTAAAAAGCAAAATCAAAAACAAAATATATAACAAATAACTTTTGTCAAATGCAATAAAATGTAATTTTTTATCGACTTGTATAGTTTTAAAGTTCTGAAACTGTTTGAAAGCTTTTTTATTTAGATATAAGATTTTGTCGATATCTGTCTTTCGGATGCAGAAGAAAAAAAATCCAATATGTGTTGTTGGTGGTGTTTCATTCTTTAAAAAATAGTTTTAAAAAATTACTTACTTTACCACTTACCTTAAGTCCGACTAGCAAGCCCCCTCTCCCCCTGAACTTGGGTTTAGTAGTAGAGTAAGCCTTTTTCTTTTTTATCTTTTAGATAGTAAAAACTTAATTTTAACAGGTTTAGTAAAAGTTATTTGTTGTATATTCTTTTTTTTTTCGATTTCCCGACTGTTAACTATACTGCATGATTGCCAAATTGACAATTTCCCTCTATACTTCCACAATAATGATGGTATCACAATTTACAATAACCTTCACCTCTTTAGTGCAACCAGTTTACCTAAATAAGCCTAAATTATACATATATAAAAGAAAATAAATGTTCCTGTGAGGAATGGGATCATTCCTATTTCAGTTACCTAAATTATTTAGAATAAAATGGGTTTTGGCAGTATTCCTAAACAACGCATTTTTACTTAAATCATGTTTTAATGGGAAAATAAGATCAAAAATACTACATTATAGCAAGTTTTATCATACACGTGAAACGCTGAAATGAAAACTCACCTGGAAAAAAATAATCGCCATCTTTAAAGGATAGACTTTAAACTCCACCCACTTAAGGTTACCAATGCTACAATCTAAAAGGTTATGGAAACAAAAAGCTACATTCCCAATATTTTATTTAGAAATTTACATTTTTATAAAATGAGGCATTTTACATTTTATCCAAATTATAAGACCAGAGGTATAAATTGTTAGATCTATGGTAATTCCAATGTTTTTAGTTCAGTTAGAAATTAGCAATCACTGCGTAAAAGTGTCACCATGCCTAAAGCAAGCAAACTTACCGAAGTTGAGCGTGCTCGAATTCTACATTTCCATAAGCAAGGTTTGTCACAGCAGGCGATCGAAGCTAAGGTAAATCGCAGTAAAACTGTGATTTGCAACTTTCTAAAGAACAGTGAGAATTATGGAAAAGCAAAATCTACTGGCAGCCCCCAAACATTTCTCCTGCATTTAGTAGGAGAATAAGATGGGTTGTTGTGAAAGACTAGACTTTCTTCTAGTCAAATTAAGGCAGTCACAAATGCTGTAACCATCAGACGACACTTACGACAAAAAGGCATGGTAAATAAAAAGCGTACACAAATTTCTCGGCTGCTTCCACGTCACAAGGTGGACGCTTAAGGATTGGTTGTGAATACCAAACATGGGACGTTGAGAAGTGGAAGAAAGTCCTGTTTTCTGATGAGAAAAAAATAAATCTAGATGGTCCTGATGGCTTCCAATGATATTAGCATACCAAAAACATGCCTCCTAAAATTTTCTCCACACGTCATAGTGGTGGAGGGTCCCTAATGGTATGGGGTGTCTTTTCTTACAGAGGGACGATGGAAGTCCAGGTGGTGCAGGCTCGTCAGACAGCGGCTGGTTATGTTAGCATGCTACAAAAAGCATCATTGATGACGGAGGGGCATCGTTTGTGTGGTGATAGATGGTTATTCTAACAGGATAATACTGCAATCCATGCTGCACGAAGAAACTTGACATTTCTACAAGAAAATGGAGTTCATCTCTTGAGACATCCTGCATGCTCACCGGACTTGAACCCAATTGAAAATAATTGGGGATGGATGATAAGAGATGTTTATCGAAATGGCAAACAATATTCAACAAAAAATGAACTTCGTGAAGTCATCTTCAGAAGTTGGCGCAACACCCTCCGCACATTGATAGAAACGCTTATTTCTAGCATGCCCCAGAGAATTTTTGAAGTCATCAAAACCAGTGGAGGTAGAACTCATCATTAAATTTGGTTGTTGAATGTTTTCATACACTTTTCGTACAATTTCGTAGAAGTTTTGTCTCTGGTCTTATAATTTTGATCAAGTGTAAAATGCCTCATTTTATAAAAATGTAATTTTCTCAATAAAATGTTTGGAATGTAGCTTTTTGTTTCCATAACCTTTTAGATTGTAGTATTGGTAACCTTAAGTGGGAGGAGTTTAAAATCTATCCTTAAAGAAAAGGTTTCTTTTAAAAGATTTTCAAAGTGGTCTTAAATTTTTAATCAGGAATGTAAGTCGAAAATGAGGTTATGGGCACATAACTTGTTCAGAATTTTCTAGTTAAAGGCGGGGAACATTTTTTTAAGGTAAGCCATTACTTTACCATAATTTCTATTTTTAAATTTTTCAACCAAAAAAAAAATAGTAAAAGTGCAGAATAATTAACAGTCGATAAATCATAAACAAAAAAAAAACAATACCAAACGAAGAAGAATTTAATTATCTACCAATCTGTATACTTTTAACACGCTGAAACTGTTCTTAAGTCTTTTTATTTTAAAATTTTATTTAGTTTA
Organism: Sepiola atlantica; assembly: GCA_963556195.1. NCBI lineage: Eukaryota > Metazoa > Mollusca > Cephalopoda > Sepiida > Sepiolidae > Sepiola > Sepiola atlantica. The sequence continues at coordinate 161,316,979 of OY744524.1, forward strand.
AAATGATCTTTACCTCACACAAAACAAAAAGATAGCCGCCTGTTGCTTAACTGTTTGGAGGAAGGGAGCTTCATGGTTGAAAACCCTAAGTTCGAATTGTAAGCGTCCACCGGACTTAGGGTTAGTAGTAGGGTAGGTCATTTTTTTTTTACTATCTTTTTAGCCACAAAGCCACTCAACAGGTAAACAACAGGCGGCCACATTTTTTTTTTTTCTAATCGTAAAGACAGCTTTAAAAGAATTAAACATTTGGGCGCTGTTTCCTAATAGACATTTGGAGATTCGCATGCGTGGCGTAAGCAGTTCTGATTACGAACAGAGAAAGACGAATACAATATACAAATATAGAAGCCGCTTATTTTTTTCTTACCAGACGACTTTTTTTTAAATAAAATGATCATTTTCCAACTGTAATACTTCTTTTGAATTTGTGCATACTAGACGACATTTTTATTCAATTAGAAAAATCGATTTTTTTATATAATTTCTTTACACCAAACTGTGTTACAAACGTTTGTTTGCGTGCTTTTTTTTTTCGTAAACTTTCGGGTTAGAGTTAGTTGCGATGGTTTAGGGTTACGATTAGGAAAAGTAAGAACATAGCCTCATCTGTGCACTTATTAAAAAAAATACAGATTAAAATACGGTCATGGCAAAAATGAGAACACAATTGACATGATAGTTTGCATAAAAAACAACAGAAACCACACGCGCAAAACAAAAAAAAAACGTTTGCAGACAAGTTTGTTACATAAATTGGAAAAATACACAAACTAACTTTTCTTACTTATAAACAACCAGAAAGACAACAAAAAAACAATTCCTGAAAACAATTATACCTACAAGCTAAACAAGGTTTCTTTCATTACATTTCTTCTTGCAAAAAAAAACAAAAAACGAAAGCCAATAATCACTGCTGGAACATTTAATTTGTTCGGCAAAGTTCGTTAACAATCGCCGGTCTCGGAAGTGTTCGGTAAAACTCGTCATTGATGACGTAAGTACTGATATTTTTTTTTTTTAATGTCCATTAGGCAACTGTACCAAATTTTGAAAAAAAAAGGGTATATGTTACGACGCTCAGCAGAGGCGCGAACGGGGTCCAAAAAAAGAACGAGAAAGGGTTTAAAAACATAAATTTGCAACAAGTTAAGTTGACCTACGACGAGAATAGATATTTTTCTACTTACCTATGTAATTTGTTTTTATTTTTACGTATTATAAATGGGTTTTCATTAGATGTAAAAAAAAAATTTCTTGTTTTTTTTCCCACCGTTTTCACAAAAATCAATATAGCCGCTCCTAGTGCATTCGTTAGTAACCCCCCCCCCAAATCGGCCATTTTTTCCCCCAAGTTGCGGTGACAAAACTTGATTTCCAATAAATAGCACTTCAAACGGGTTTAAAATACAAACAAATAGCACATGCAAGTTTGAAACTAACTTTTACAGCTTACAGTTACTTTTATTTGTTGTATATTTGTTTTTTAGCGTTTTTACTCTGCTGAGTCTCGTAAAAGATGCCCCCCAAAAAACCTTAAAAACAGTTTCAGCTACATTAAAAGTATACAGGTCGGTAGATAATTAAATTCTACTGCGTTTGGTATAAATTATTTATTATTGTTTTTTGTTTTATTTTAGGATTTCTCGACTATTAATTATTTTGCATTTTTACCCAAAAATGGTACAATGTTTACTTGGCTATTTTATTTACCCTTAAATAAAGGTTCTCTGTCCTTAACTAGAAAATTATAGCCTCGTTCTCGATTTATTCATAATGGCGGTACTTCTCCTCGACGAAGGTAGGGGTGTTGAAAGGGTCCAATGGCGATCGTAACAGCCGAAGCAGGAGCTGCAACTTCAGTGGCCTTCGCAGCTTTTCCACTTAATATTTGCTACCTCACTCTCGTGTTGAGTTGGGTAGTTTTAGGGGGTAAAAGTTGCAGTCTTTGTGTTGACTTAACATGAGAAAAATATATGGGTCAATTTCTAGACTTGGTAAATTCGAACCCCCCCCCCCCCCAAAAAAAATGTTACTCGCTGTTGAGATGGTAAAACAAAACACGTTCAAGTAGTGAAGGGAAGTGAGAAAGCACATAACAAGTCGAACAAGCCACCTCACACCTAGCCCCTCCCTTGAAGGAAATTAGGAAAGAAATAAAAGAATAATTTTCAAAATAAACATAGCGATTATATTTTTTTTTTCAGACGATTTTTACTTTTGCCACTTTAAATGTTTGTTGTTTTTTTGTTTTTTACTAAAACATAGTTTAAGTAAAAAATAAGTAATTAAGAGGGTAACGTCAAAACCATGTCCAAACTCATCTCACTCTAAATAATTTGGGTAACTGAAATGAGAATTAACCCAACCTGCCATTAGCACAATTATCTCAATAGTGAATGTCATTGTTTGCGTTTTAATATATTTTTTTTTGATTTTTCATAAACAAAATAAATCGTGTTATTTCCCGCCCATCTTAAATCTAGATTTAAAAAAAGAAAAGTGTTTGTTTGTTTTTTAGTAGTAAAGGTTTAGCAATATACTACAAGGATTATCAACATCAAGAAAACACAACAGACTATCTAACAAAATATTTATTTTTGTACTTACGAGTAGAGTTGAGTTTGTCTTGAAGATCGACAATGAATAGTGTTAATAATAACACATTTGGGAGCGGTGAATATCGAAAAATCCCCCTATTCTTAAAATACGCAGTAAAGAAAACGAACAATTTATCGCTCCAAATTTGTTCCAGTAAACACCGTTCAGGGTTAATTTTACAAGAAAGTTATATGGCGGAGAGAACCCTACTAACAAGTAGGAAAATAAACAAAATTTTAGCGAAACTGACGTTTAACTGTCATTAAAATGTTAATGGTTCAATTACGTTAACTGCGCGCACATCGTTTCCGTCTTCTTTTTTTTCGCATTGCCACCCGGACTTAGGGTTTGTGTTAGAGTTAAGGAAAGGGCAGATGTTTTTTGTTTGTTTGTCCAACAATTTATTATGCCTGACATTATTATTCCCAGTTGTGTGTGGCTTGCTTATAATAGCATTGCAAACTATCCTGTAAACCCTCTTTATGTGCCAAGGATAATAATTTTTTGAATGACGAAAGCAAAAACACATTACCTTCGTTAACACTAACCCTAATTCCGAGTGGCAATACGAAAAAAGATGGAAACTGCACGCGCGTATCGGTGCCGTTAAAAGTCACTTTCACGCAAAATTTGCGGGGGGTTTTTTGGGGGTTTTTTTTAACCTTGTAGTTGTTTTAGTAATAAAAAAATTTTTTTTTTTAAATAGAGATTTTTACGGGGGGGGGGGGGCTATAGCTTAACCGAAAATAGATCATCACGTTGAATACATTTGAGAAGAATTTTATTTTGGTGTTGTTTCGTTCTCAACTTTTACGGTAGTTGTATTTTCTCCACTCTTTTTTTAGCCATTAAAAACAAACAACAGATTGTTGGGAGATTAAACGCGGTCGACAAAAACAGTCGAATCGAGAATAATAATGGGCTATTCAACATTGTGTGCAAGTAAGGGTGAATAGGTAAGTCTGTTATAACACTAGATCCAGTAAGGCGGGGATAAAGCTTTACGCAGAAAAATATTATTACACTTTTTTTTTTTTTTAAAGAAGAAGAATTAATACGACGGGAAAGGTAGACGACATAAGGTCTGTTTTTAATATGGGGAAAATTCAGCTTCCCTCCCCCATCCAAACCAGACGTTCTGGAGTGAGATTAAAAATGTAATTACCTTCGGAGGATTTCTCCTCCTCTGACTGACGACAGAACGGATACTACATTTAGATCTTTACCAGAAGGCCAGGTTATAGTCACCCTATACTGTATTGCGTCAAACCTTCCGTCCAACTATTTTTTTTTAAATAATTAAATGGTCATTTTTTTTTCTAGCAGTAAAGGAAAACTCGTGATGAAAACGAACCATGGCGCCTGAAATACGCAATGTCATGGGACTAGTTGCTATTTTTTTTATCTTTATTTATAAAATTATTCGATGTAAATAGCTTCCAAACCTTTCCATTTTTTTTTTTTTTCATACGTGGGGAATTTTTAGAAAGCTTGAGATGACTTTTTACCAGATTAGTTTAAATCGTTCACAATTCCTTCCAAATTACGAAGGGTCACGAAGTAATTCTTTTTTTTTTTCAACCTTAAACAAGAAATTAAAATGACTGATTTATTTACGAATGAACCGAAATGCATTGTGGTGCATTTAATTCCGTAATTAAATTTATTTTTGAATAGGATTTTTTAAAATGCGTTTTATTTTACGCTATTGCATTTTTTAAATATTTGATTAATAGTAAATTAAAAAAAAAATCCCATTACTGTAGTCGCTAGAGAGAGAAACACAGGCAGACACACGTGAAGTTGTTTTATTTTATTTATTTTTTTTTTTTTGGGGGGGGGGGGAGATTTATCTTTCTCCCACAGCGGGAGGATGTTACATAAGTCGGGAAAGTGGGATTTGAAAAACCAGCGCCCGATAAGATGAGCACTCTGACCTACAAAAAATGTTTGGGCAGCCCCCGTCGGCATTCCTCGGTAGGGGCGCCTCAGGCGATTAGCAATAAACTAACCCCTTCTCAAAGGGTGAGAAGGCAAAGCCTGGGAGGGTGGACCTCTTAGAACTACACAGGACAACCCCACAGACTGGCGGAATCAAGGCCCGAAGGCCAAGACGATACCGGTCTATAGGGTGTAGTATCCATCGGAACAGATACTACACTTTCATCTTGTTATTTATCTACCTCCCACAGCGGTAAGATGTGACACAAGGTCGGGAAAGTGGGATTTGATAAGCCAGCGCCCGAGAAGGTGAGCACTATGGCCATTAAAAATTGCCTGGGCAGCCCCGTCGGCATTCCCCGGTAGGGGCGCCTCAGGCAGTAAGCAATAAACTTACTCCTCCTCAAAGAGGGGAGACGAAGCCTGGGAGGACGGACCCCCTAGAACTGCACAGGACCAGTCTCGTGCAGTATCCATCGGTACAGATACTACACTTTCATCTTAGTCAAAAGGCGTTATTTAACCCCTACCCACAATAGGAATATGTGACACAAGGTCGGAAAGTGGGATTTGAAAAGCCAGCGCTCGAGAAGGTGAGCACTCTGGCCATTAAAAATTGCCTAGGCAGCCCCGTCGGCATTCCCCGGTAGGGGCGTCTCAGGCAGTAAGCAATTAACTTACTCCTCCCCAAAGAGGGGGGGGGGTAAAGCCTGGGAGGGTATACCTCCTAGAACTGCACAGGACAGACCCATTGACCGGCGTAAGTCAATCCCCGAAGGCCAAGACAATACCAGTTAATGGGGTGCAGTATCCATCGGAACAGATACTACACTTTGATCTTAGCCAAAAGGCAAAGAAAATTGTTTTATAATTTCATGAATATCGACATCGACATCACGATTGAAACTATTTCTTTCAAACGAAGTTGTCTCCCTTGTTTCTTACAACGACGACAAATCTGACGATTGAAAAAAAAAAAGTTTTTTTTTAATGTTTTAAAAGACGTGGAATAGAGGACTTATTGCGGATCAAAAATTAGTCTCTGTTCTAATCTGTCTTGGGAACTCATCATCCCAAGCATTACCTCTTCCTTTGAGAGAAAGGATTGGTTTATTGGCGATCGTCTGAGGCGCCCATACCGGAAAATGCCGACGAGGTAGATCATCGTAAATTTTGCACTCGTTCAGTGTGCCCTCTTTTGGGGGGAGATGTGTTCCCTACTATAAACTAACCTTGTGCTTAACTTTGTTGTAGTGGGAGGCCAAGAAATTTTTTTTTTTAATGTGGTCCGATGGTCTTGTACCGACCCCTACCCAAAGCTAACACTATAGAGAATCAAGTACTATAGCAATACAAAATGCATGTCCTTGATTCAACTTATTCGCATTAAGAACATTAATAAAAAAAAAATAGGTTCAGTTTATTCACTTTCATTGACACTCTATCATATATCGTGCATAAATGGTTTTCGTGTAACTTAGATTCACCAGAGCTGCTGAATATTTAAAAGGCTAAATATAATTTATTCGTAATCTGCTTTCTTGTTATTTAATATTCCCTATTCGCAGATGGAATAACATTCAACCAAACTTCTATCCAAAATCGGATTTTGCCACTTTGCTGTGACAGTGTGACATCAACATACCCTAGTGGTATTGTTGGGGAACTGCTTTGAAGCATCCTGGATCACTGGGCCAATGGCATATTTCATTTCGACTTTTAAAAAAAAACATGGTTGACCCTAGGATCATAAGATTTTATCGAAAGACCTACTATAAAAACAGCAGCAGTAGTCGCTTAAAATTCCTGTTGTCGACAAAAAAAGCAATCTTAACACTAGAGAGTTCCTTTGCCAAGAGATAACCAAAGGTTGTCTCCCTTGAATCTAAAATAACTGTAAACAGAATATCACATCTCTATCTAATCGTCCATTGCCAAATTTGTATGTATTTGTAATAAAATCACCGCTCTATTTACCAGTTTATCGAAAAGTAAATAGAATATAATCGTTACTATTACTGATATAAATTATTTTAAAGTAAATACGGTCGGGAAATTACTTGCGTTCAAAAAAAGTAATATTTAATAGAAGTTGAGGAAAGTAGCCATCTTTGTTTAATGTTTCCGTTACTAACTGACTAAACAAAAATGGCTACTTTACTCATGTCTGATATTTACGGAATTTTAAAGGCTTATAACTTCTATTAAATATTTTTACGCAAATAGGTCACAAATGAGTAGGTAAAGCAAAATTAATCGTTTGTAAAGGAAATACGGTTGGGAAATTACCCAACTGTATTTCCTTTAAAATAATTTATGTCGATAATAGTAATGGGTTATCAAATTATGAATAAATAAGTGTTTTTATTAATATCACAAATCTTGCCACACGTATGTTTCCTTATCAACTCTAAAATGACATTTTTTTTTTAAAATATCTATTTAAAAATAAAAACAAAAAAAACAGCGTTGTTATACTTAAGTTTTTATTAACATTTAGTGTGCAGAAAAAGTCGAGTGTACTTTAAGAAGTGCCTAGAAGTCTTCTGCTTGTATTCCTACGCTAGGGAGCGGGGGGGGGCATTGAGTGTGCATAGGGATATATTTTAACGAAATTGGTTCTAGTTTTATAACAATTTGGTTAAATTAATAATTTAGTGGCGAAACAATATCGTAATAATTAGGTTATATTATTACACATACATATATCATAAAATTATTAATTGAACCAAATTATTATTTTGAAACTAAAACTAATTTAGTAAAGGTAACGTTGTTTCAATGGCAGCCATCTTAAAGATGAAAAGTTTAAAATAACCCAGTAATGAGGCAAATAGTTTGGTGCATTTGATTGATTGCTTAATATTATCACACCACCTCCACACTCTTTTTAGATGCAAGGGGAAACATTATTTTGAAAACGTATTAGAATGTTTTATTAAAAGAATTGTGGAGTTTCTGCTTCTCGCAGTTCTCTTGTTTATTTAATTTTTTTGTTCTTTGTTTTCTAATCTCTTGTTTTTTTATTCAAGTGTAGATAATTCCTTGTATTACAATGATAATACCTGGTATTGAATGCTAAGACTATATTAGTTACTTCCCTTGAATCCACGTCTATTTTTTTTTTCTTGAACCTATGTTTTCCTAGATTTAAATTGTAATTTCGAATTTCAAACCTTGTGAAAGCATTTATTTTTCCTGCTTTATTCTCATGATAATACGTTTTCGATTTTCTTCATTCTAAGCTGAATTCGATTACGTTTATATTGGAAGTGATGGACTCCCAAAAAGTTTAAACGGCAAACGCATAATTTATTATTTCATTTTTTTAAAAATTGTTTTATTTCTTTTATTTAAAACTTTAAAAAATATCTCATCTGGGATAAAAATGAAAAATATTGCTATTTAAACTATTTTATAACTTCTGGTAACGTGGCATTTATTTATGTATTCATTAAAAAACGAAAAAAGCAGTGAAAAGTTTACATTAAATATTTTCACATGAATTACTTAGAACAGAACATATATTTCTTATTTAAAAAAATGATTAAAAATAAAATAAAAATTTAGTAACCGAAAAAAAAATTGTTTTTTTGGTACGATTGGAACGCGTCTGAAAATCAATGTTTTCTTGTTATTTTGAAGCGCAGAAATGAACCGTAATAATTTACTGTTGCCTTTGAACTGTAATTCAAGCCAGAAATTACTTCAAAAACATTTCGAATTACGAAAACACCGACGATGTAGAAAACAAGTTGGCCATTTTCATCCATTAACAGATTTTTTAAATGGCTATTATTTTCTTCCGTTTCAAATTTAAAAGCGATTGGGCAACCCTTTTAACTGCAACTGCTGATTAAAAAGTCATTTCTACCCTTAACTTATAGTTTAAAAATAAAAAGAATGGGGGTTTATTTTGAATTTCCGAACGCCGTATCAACGAACCACAAATATTATCATTACGTTTTGTTTTTTTATTTTAATTATCATACAGTAAATGGTAACCATTATTATGATATAGTAATTCTAATTTAATAATTTTGTGAGGTAAATAAATGTGTACAACAATGTATTTAAAAGTGGACTGTAAATCATTCACACTTAAATATCAGGATTATGATCGATTTAAACGAAATAAGAACTTTTTGCACGATTTTAATTTTTATTTAACACAATGTCAGTTGGGAATCCCTGAGTGGTTGTTGGCCTTGGTGATTCGCTAGTACAAAATTAATTAATTAAATTTCAAAATAGCTAGAATGTTAAGGATAAAATGTCGGCCATATTGTCAACTGGGTGTTCTCCTTGCGGCAAAGGGAGAGAAGTAAGGGGAGATAATATGAGTCAAGAGGAGACAACCTATGGAAATAAGCGGGTAAGTTTATTGTTGTTTATTATTAAGTTGAACACTAACAGTGTTAAAGGCTTCCTGGCCGTGACAAGATTATTGTATAATAAATTTAATAATTATTTGCATATATATATGCTTCTACTATAATGTCATCCACATTTATTAAGTTAAAAAAATTACGTTTATATTAGCCCAGATTTTCTTATGGAATTTGATGACCTTAAATACAAGAGTTTAAACTTTTGAACTCGTTCTTTGTTTGTGAGTGATAAAATGCTTTGTATATAATTTACACAGCTAGACTCAGACAGTAGGAGAAAATCGTTGTAATAATAATAGCAATAACCATCAAGGCATAGAATATTGGATATAATTGGGTTAAAGAGGAAGAGCATTTTCCTTATTCTATATTTAAATTGAATGACAAAGAATTTCATATTAAATTTTGTGACACCACTTATGTATATTGTAAAGAAATACAAAGGGAACTCCTCTTCAATAAACAACGACAAATTTCAAACTCCAATCATTCCTCTTCAACAACACCCCAACAAACAACGACAAATTTCAAACTTCAATCATTCCCCTTCAACAACAAACAATAAACAACAAATCTCAAAATTCAATTCTCTATCTCAACTGTTCAAAATTCAACTGTCTGTCTTCCCCAATTCATCCTTCTTAAAGTCGTTGTTCTCCACATATGCAAATTAATGCCACCTATAAAAAATCTAACTATGAACACAAGTTCTTTTTCTCACTGAAAAAAAAAAGCTGTCCGACATATTAAACAGCCCACATGCTTCGAAGTTGGTAATTAATTTTCGTCTCCATTGTTACAGTAAGCAATAGTTTTTCTTTCAAAATTTGATGACAGATTTATACATGGACACAAAAATGGCTGTTAGATATAGATAATGTCCTTTTACTGAAAACCGTTTTTGAGGATACAAATAAATATATTATTTTATAATTTTATTCATTAAAGTCTCCTTCAGCTTCGATAACGGCTTTTCTGTGAGTTATGGATCACCTACATGCTCAGGTCAGGTAGTCCTTGTTCGTATATATTCAACATTCCTCGAACAATGGCGACTTTTAGGCATTATTTAGTATTATGAAAGTACTCATTAACGTTTTTCCCAACATTTCAGAAGATTTAGATGTGGGGGGCTAGAAGGTCAAATGTTGGGGGTCATGTGATTATTAAAGCTTTTTAATTTGTTTAGGATTTTATTAATTCTGATAAAGTGATTTTATTAGCTCTGATAAAGTGATTTCATTAACTCTGATAAAGTGATTTTATTAACTCTGATAAAGTGATTTTCCTTTACTGTAGTTGTATCTGATTTATGAACACAATTTCAGATTGTTTTTTTTAGCAATCGACCTCATGGATCTTCTAGGATTACCATGAATGTTGTGCTGTATTTGCTGAATCAATTTAGATGTTCATTGGTATGGACACATGGAACGCTCGAGTTGTGCCATCATAATAGCTCGAGATTTCGAAGTCTCTGATAGACTGGGGAGAGGACGACTTAAGTTGCCTTGGTAGGAACTGTCTGCTGATAGATCGCATAGTGTGAAAGCTCTCTGCAGTTGATCCTCATAGATAGAATTTATTGGAGGTGTGAAGTAAGATCTGCAATGCGTAGAGTAAGCCAGCTACCTAGTGTGGATGATGCCCCTCAACCTGCACGTTAATAAAAAAGAACTGACGATGATGATGATGATCCCGATCCCTGTGTGTCTAAAATGTCCTTTAAATTTTGACAATAGTGGTACCTTTCCATCTTAAACCTTTAACTATTTGCAAAATTTGTAAATGTAAGATCAAACGACTTATAAAAATGGTTCTATTTCAACATTGCTATATTCAACCTTTATGCTCATGCTAATTGTGCACCTCTTCATTTGTTCATATAATTATATGATGATTGAGCCATATCTCTCTCTCTCTCTCTCTATATATATATATATATATATATATATATATATATATATAAGAAGAAGATTTAATGAATTATAAGATTCCAATTGTTCAAAGAATTAGAACAACAAGTCTATTATGGCGTACGGTCGTTTCCAAAACATTCTATATATATATATATATTGGGTTGGTGCAAAAACAATGGCGTAACTTCAAAAGACCATAACTTCTTTTATACCAAACTTTATTAATCAAAATAAGAATCATTAGAATCAACACATTTTTGTCAACAGGAAACAAGTTTACTTATTCCATTATCATAAAAATCCGGAGTTTTGGAAGCGATGAAGTCATTGAAGGCCGATTTGGCATCATCTCGGCTTTTGAAGCATTTCTCGCACAGGAAGTTGTAGAGATGCTTGAAAAAGTGATAATCGGTCGGTGAGAGCTCCGGTGAATATGGTGGATGAGGCAGAGTCTTGTAGCCCAATTCGTTCAGCTTCTGCAGGGTCAGTTGTGCAACATGCGGGCGAGCGTTGTCATGAAGGAGAATTGGTCTCTGTATATTGACCAATCTCGGGCACATACATTGGAGCTTCTGGTGCATTTAGTCAATTTGTTGGCAGTACTTCTTCGCTGTAATCGTTTTGCCCGGATTCAAGAAGCTGTGATGGATGAGACCGGTTACAGAGAACCAAACAGTCACCATAATCTTTTTTTGGTGCAATTTCGACTTCGGGAAGTGTTTTGGAGCTTCGCCGGCATCCAACCACTGTGCCGAACGTCACCGATTGTCATAGAGGATCCACTTCTCATCACACGTCACAATTCGCTTGAGAAATGGGCAGTTTCTGTTGTGCAGCAAGAGCGTAGAAGACACCTCAAAACGACGATTTTTTTTCATTATCGTTCAATTCGTGCGGCACCCATTTATCCAGCTTTTTTGACTTTCCTATTTGCTTCAAATGGCGAACGACAGTTGAGTGGTCGACCTCGAGTTCATCAGCAATATGACGGTGGCGCTACATAGATGAACATGAGTTTATATAATAGGGATGCTACATAAACGAACATACTTTACGAGTTGAAATGGAGGAGGAGAAATCAAGAATTGACAGTAACCATTTGTGCTTTTCAGCGTTGTCTGGGATCAATAATTGTATAAGTAATTGCATTAAAGTTCGATTTCCAAGTCTTTAAAAAAAAGTGGCAGCCAACTCATACTTCAAAACAGGAAATGAGTCAGCATTTATTAGATTTTACATTTTAGTGGACACTGCCTGCCACTACCCATTAGTGTCTGCCAGTGTCCGCCATGTAAAGAAATCGCCAACTCATAATTAAAAACAAGAAATGAATCCACATTTTGATAATTTTACATTTTAGTAGACGATGCCAACCACGACCTGCTAATATCCGCCAATGCCTGCCACTATGCGGTATGTAAAGAAATCGCTAACTCATAATTGCTATGAGTTCTTTTATATATCGGTTACATAAATGCACATGCTTAATGAGTTCTTTCATATGACAGGGGTGCTACATAGATGAACATGAGTTTATATAATAGGGATGCTACATAAACGAACATGCTTTACTAGTTGAAATGGAGGAGAAGAAATCAAGAATTGACAGTGACCATTTGTGCTTTTCGGCGTTGTCTGGGATCAATAATTGCATTAAAGATCGATTTCCAAGTCTTTAAAAAATAAAATGTAAATTGATGATAAACTGTATTGAGGCAATCATTCTCACTGGTTGTGGCAAAGGTGAAACTGTTTTTATTCCAAGGATACCAATTATACCATCAAATATACTCTTTCACTTTAAGCGGTTGCAGTTTCCTGTACGACTTTGTTTCGCTATGTCCATCAATAAAAGTCAAGGCCAAACACTAAAAGTTGCCGGATTGCAACTTGAAGAACCATGCTTTTCACATGGTCAGCTTTATGTAGGAGCATCACGTGTAGGTGCAAAAATAAATCTTTTTGTGTATACACATCGAAATAAAACAAAAAACATTGTTTATAAAAAGATCCTCAATCTTAATGCCAGATGATTTTCTGATTATTATTAAATGATTGCATTTTGTATTTCTTTAAACTTTCTTTAAAGTTTTGAAACTTTCCATATCAGTTTCAAACTTTTACTTATAAAATAATTTTTTTCATAAACAGCATATGATAATTATACATTTTATTCACTTGAATATTTGGTTTTGTTAACTGGAAACATGTTTTTAAAATGTACACTAAAAAAATAAAAATTATAGAAATTATCCTCTGAAGGAGTAAAGCTGTAACACACCATGTGATGAAAAATAAAATAATAAAATCGACAATCATGTTTTTGTGGTTTGTATTTAAAGAAAAGAAGCTAAAAGAAGTTATTTACTTTAACTGGTTTCATTCGTCTTGGGAAACCATGTATAAAAAATCCGCCCACCTGTACATAGAACAAGCTATACTAATCTTACTATTGAGCTATGAGATTGTAATCTACTTTTTCATGTGTGCACTACCTCCACTATTGAAAATATTGGGTGATAAGAGTTTTTAAGAGTATAAAAGCAAGTGATGTGAGAACAGTGATCAAAGTGATAACTTAATCTTGCTTATTGATTCTGCACCCAGGCATCGCCGGGTAGCCCTGCTAGTATATATATATATATATATATATATATATATATATATATAAAGTAGAGTGAGGAATTCACCTGTACTGTTGACTAAAAACCTGTTTTGTCAGTTACTTATGCCAATTGCTAGTACATGTTTAAAAAAAATATGTTATTTTCACTCGCATTTATCTACTTTTATATTTAATCTGACCAGCATCTTCCCCATTGATTACTAAGGTCATAGAGGGAGTCGACGTAGATACTCCTCTGTCAGTCACAAGACCTCTTACCCTTTCTCGAATTGCTGGGTCCAAATATTTTGTCAGGTACATAATTTTATCTTGTAAACTCTACAGATACTCAAATATGTAATAATCATTCTCATTTTCTTGCATAAACGCTTATAATTAAACTTAAAGTAAACACTGAATATTAATTAGTCGTAATTTTTTAGTTATTTGCTTTACAAATATTTAAGTCACACATCAACAACGAGCTACATACGATAAATTTATAAAATCATTAACACTTTTCTTTCGCTTATGAGGACATATATTTTTCATTATGCTTTATAGTAAAGACATAATGAGGATTATGCGAGCCTCATAAAAACTTTATGTTTAACTTTTACTAAACCATTCTTTCATTAATGGCATTTTTTATATCGATAAACAAGATTTAAACATATCTTTTATTTTTTACGTATTGATGTCTGTGATTAATAAGCTAACTCTGAAAATCACTGATTGTTCTTTGTGTGCAAAAAATTTATTACTACTTTCCTCCCAAATAGAATTCGCTGCCAAATTACTGTCACTCTCGCCTTCTGTCCAATCAACAAATACACTTAGACGGAGAGTAACAAAAGCCCAGTATACCGTTGGTAAAGGTTTTAATAGGGGTGGAACATAATGGGTGAAAATTTCAGATTCATGCGAGTAGTATTTTTTTGTGTTCATTTATACATAAATAACACTAAACAATCAAACATTTTGAAAATTTTGCAAAATTCAGAAGGTGCAGGCCACTAGTTTTTGGCTATTTTACATTCATGAAAACCCTTTCACAGTCTGAAAATGGTCCTAAATTAAAGTACTATATCAGATTTAACAATCTATATCCATTCATAGCTTTTGAGGATGTTTTAGGACCTGTAATGTCGCATGAAACCACTTTTTCACCGAAAAATGATGGATTTTGAGTCCCGTGGAGCCCTAACGGCTATTTTTGGCCTGCACCTTCTGAATTTTGCAAAATTTTCAAAATGTTTGATTGTTTAGTGTTATTTATGTATAAATGAACACAAAAAAATACTACTCGCATGAATCTGAAATTTTCACCCATTACGTCCCACCCCTAGTTTACTACAAATACTACAACAACAAAAGTGGGGAGGATAGGCAATTAAATAGTTTTTGTGCCTAGTGGCAGAGAGACTGACTAACAAGTTCATTTGGGGGAAGGGTAAGAAAATAATTTACAATGTTTTTACCAATCAAGTTTTATAATGAGAAGGAGTTGATAGTGTTCTATTTAGTAACAAAATCTTTGTATTCTTCAGGAAATTTCTATATTCTGTAAGATTTTCGTAGTGGCTCAGGCTGAATTTCATTCTCGGCTGGAACTTCACCCATGACTGGTTCTCCACAAGGGTTGTTTGCTTCTCTCGGTTCAGAAAGTTGCGTACTTTCCTTCTAACTTGTAGAGCTTTCTGGTTCACTAACAGGTGGCTTCCAAGCATTCACTGGATTTCTAGTATTACTTCCACAAGGGTTGTTTGCTTCTCTCGGTTCAGAAAGTTGCGTACTTTCCTTCTAACTTGTAGAGCTTTCTGGTTCACTAACAGGTGGCTTCCAAGCATTCACTGGATTTCTAGTATTACTTCCACAAGGGTTGTTTGCTTCTCTCGGTTCAGAAAGTTGCGTACTTTCCTTCTAACTTGTAGAGCTTTCTGGTTCACTAACAGGTGGCTTCCAAGCATTCACTGGATTTCTAGTATTACTTCCACAAGGGTTGTTTGCTTCTCTCGGTTCAGAAAGTTGCGTACTTTCCTTCTAACTTGTAGAGCTTTCTGGTTCACTAACAGGTGGCTTCCAAGCATTCACTGGATTTCTAGTATTACTTCCACAAGGGTTGTTTGCTTCTCTCGGTTCAGAAAGTTGCGTACTTTCCTTCTAACTTGTAGAGCTTTCTGGTTCACTAACAGGTGGCTTCCAAGCATTCACTGGATTTCTAGTATTACTTCCACAAGGGTTGTTTGCTTCTCTCGGTTCAGAAAGTTGCGTACTTTCCTTCTAACTTGTAGAGCTTTCTGGTTCACTAACAGGTGGCTTCCAAGCATTCACTGGATTTCTAGTATTACTTCCACAAGGGTTGTTTGCTTCTCTCGGTTCAGAAAGTTGCGTACTTTCCTTCTAACTTGTAGAGCTTTCTGGTTCACTAACAGGTGGCTTCCAAGCATTCACTGGATTTCTAGTATTACTTCCACAAGGGTTGTTTGCTTCTCTCGGTTCAGAAAGTTGCGTACTTTCCTTCTAACTTGTAGAGCTTTCTGGTTCACTAACAGGTGGCTTCCAAGCATTCACTGGATTTCTAGTATTACTTCCACAAGGGTTGTTTGCTTCTCTCGGTTCAGAAAGTTGCGTACTTTCCTTCTAACTTGTAGAGCTTTCTGGTTCACTAACAGGTGGCTTCCAAGCATTCACTGGATTTCTAGTATTACTTCCACAAGGGTTGTTTGCTTCTCTTGGTTCAGAAAGTTGCGTACTTTCCTTCTAACTTGTAGAGCTTTCTGGTTCACTAACAGGTGGCTTCCAAGCATTCACTGGATTTCTAGTATTACTTCCACAAGGGTTGTTTGCTTCTCTCGGTTCAGAAAGTTGCGTACTTTCATTCTAACTTGTAGAGCTTTCTGGTTCACTAACAGGTGGCTTCCAAGCATCCACTGGATTTCTAGTATTACTTCCATTGAGTTGGGAGCCGAATCTCATATGTTGACAGTAGTTTCGATGCTAGAAAATAGGCCTACATGGGCATAGGAGAGAATTGATTTTCAGTAAAGTAGCATGTGTGACCGGAGGGTCATACCTTTTTTTTTTATCTTAACTTAGTTCACCCCAAACAAGGCAAGTTGCCACTGTAGACGTAAGGGGCTACTGAGAATTAGGGTGAAAGTTTAGAGGGTCATCCTAAATTGGGAGCTGTACAGCAAGATGTTTTTTAACATTAGTTTTTAATTTCTGCATGTCAGTACAGTCGGGGAAACAGGGAGCAGGGAGAGAGTTTCAAAGGTCGACAGCTCGAGGAAAGAAACTATTGGAGTTGAAGGCATCTGGGGACCTCCACAGTGAATGGATGGGATTTAGCTGATTGTCGGGTTGGTCGAGTGTATTTACGTTGAGTGGACACCAGAGCAGCAAGTTCATCGGAGCACATTCCATAGAAATACTTGTAAAACAAGCACAAGGATGCAGCATTGTGGCGATGGGTCAGGGGCTGGAGCTTGGTGGATAGTGAGGGACCTATTAGATTAGAGACTCTTTTTTGGACCTTGTCTAACTGGGAGAGACTAGTGGATGGTGCACCAGCCCAGATGTGACAACAATACTCTATGCATGGGCAGATAGTGGCTTTGTAAAGATATAGGATACTGTCAGGTGTAAGAAATTTTCTAGTACGGTAAAGGAAGCCCACTTTCTTTGCAGCAGCCTTGGCAATGTCTTCTATGTATTTGTTCCAGTTCATGTTACCTGTGAATGTTAGGCCGAGGAGTTTGAATGTTGGACTCTCAGGAATGGTGTTATTTGCCATGGTATGGTTTCTGATGTATACTTAGCCTAGTTTTGCTCATAGAAGAATTGAAGTACCAGAATGGGATTTACGGCAGTACTTAAACAATCTATTGTAAGGGGTCACATTCGTAGCTTTTATTAATACGGAATTTAGGGTCTTTTTTTTCGTAATATATGAGAACTAAGATTTTTTTATTGTTAACATTTACGATTCTTTATTTTCATTAAAAAATACATTCCTGCGTTTTTTTTAAGTATCCTGCGATATAACTTTAGTAAAGGTGTTTTTTGTTTACACGAAATAATACATTTGTACTGGGATTTCTAATAAAGTAATGGGTTAATCATATTCCGTGATCGTTAATTAATAAATACTGAAAATTTCATTAAAATTGGTTGATTTCCTGAATTTTGATGAATTTTTAAGTGAAGGGAAGGGTCAAAATGTCCAAAGTCTGACTGTTCGACAGATCTCGTTTGTTACGATACAGCATGACGTCATTTTCCCGTTAATAGGCCTTAGTTTACTATTACGATGGCCGTGGTTAAGCTCTTGATAACAGGATCGTCACTACACAATCTTCATTCTGGATCACCAGTCAGGATATTGGGTTAATAACCGCAGACAGTTTGAAACATATTGGAATATGGTGCTTTCATTTGAATTTGTTGGATGAGAATGATAATGGCATTTTATCGATAAGACAAGTTTGTTCCATAACTCAAATTCAACCTTTCTCATTTGCAAGAGTCAGAATATTCAAATTGTTCACAGAGGTATTTTCGTCAACTTGAAAAGTGATAAAGGCTCTTTTCCTTTTTTTTTCTCTTTGTCTTTGTCTTCTTCCTTTTCTTTTTCTTCTGCATTGATATGGTCCTATTGACGGTTAGGAAGAAACTGTGAATGCCATGTCTAAGTTCCCACCTTTGGGGACTTATATAATTATCAGTTACGTGACTGAGTGGGTGGGTGTATCACCTGACAGCCAATTCTGGTGAAAAAGGTCAGATATACTTAGATCCAAAGTAGCTGAATGTGTCAACCTTTATTCGATAGGATGATGAAATCGACAACGCATGGCTGACGACATGGGAGGTACAGGGAATAATATGTCTTTACTCACTTAAAAATCTCACAAGGAAATAAAGTATAAAAATGCATCCATGTGCTTGGTCGGTATTTTATCTGATAAAATGAGTTGTACAATCTTAAGTTTGAATAGTAGTACGACATGACAATCGATATGTATTTGACGGGAACTCTGAAACCATTCAACTCATTATATTTAGAACAAACATTCTATGCATAATAGCTAGTTTTATAAGATTATATATATATATATATATATATATATATATATATATATATATATATATATTAGATATTTTTTAATTAATTAATTTATAAATTAATTTTTGTATGTATAGATTTTTCTAATGAATTCATAAATTAATTTTTGCGTGCACAAAAGGTAGACATGGACACGTGTTTCTGGCTATGAGCCGTCGTCAGCATGACTTATCCGGGAAGGGATCGAATATTCGTAGTCTAGTGCTTTCCCCCAGCCCCGAATGACCTGCCACATTTTGTGCTCGACTTTTTGTCACCTATAATATTACGCTGATTTTTTGTTATTGTTTTTTTCTGGCGATAGTCGACCGGTGTTTACCGGTGCGTTTTTATTATTTGTCGCTAACCTGAGCAGTTTATTTATTTTAAGAATATGCAAAAGACCGCATTTTAATTCGCCCTTAATCAGACGTTTCATCAATTTTTGTATATATAGATTTTTTTATTTAATTAATAAACTTTATATATGATATATATTTTATATATAATATATATTTATGGTGTGTGTGTATTTAGGCAGCATTTTATCATTTAAGCAAACATTGTTGAAAATAACAGAATTCTTCTGTTTATTTATACCTTTTATTTTTCAATTTTTCTAATTAAAAAATTTAAAAAGGTATAATTAAACAGAAGAATTCTGTTATTTTTAACAATGTTTGATTATATATATGGATATATATATATATATATATATATATATATATAGGACTGTAGTTTAGTAGAATATTATGTATTAGAATGTTATCTGATGTTTCTCATTTGTAATCTCATGTTTCTATTTGCTATTCAGGTTCGCCAATAAACTAGTCAGACATTGCGCCCTGCCAATGAGTAATTCATGCCTACTTATGTATGTCTGACTCGTTTACTCGTGTGTGGCTGCGCCAGTAATGAGACAGAAATCGGGAGGACTAAAATTCAAGATGTCAGAAATCAAACGTACAACCTCTAACTGCGAAGTCACCTTTGACAACACTCTAGCATCTGAAATACTCATCCGGCTGATCGATCTGCATATCAACACAGCCCATCCTCTGCCACCAGCGGCTACAGTAATACCAGCCAGGATGGAGAAAGTGAAACGGTGCATGATATCCACAGCCGGCTCAAGCAAAGAGTTTGCCTACTTCAAGCAGAAATGGGCCAAGTACAAAGCCGCTTGCCACCTCCAGGGCACAACATCATCTTCCAATTGCTTGAATGCTGTGACGATGCACGAAAGAAGGACCTCACCCGGACCTTCAGTTCCCTGTCAAGTTCCACTGAGGGAACTGTACTAGCAAAAATACAAACCCTTGCAGTATGACAGAAAAACGTTATGGTGACCAAAGTACAACTGCATAGCATGCAGCAGGACAAGGACGAACCCGTCCGCATCTTTACAGCTCGACTGAAAGGGCAGGCTGGTGTATGCCAGTACCTCATAAAATGTACAGGTTGTAGCACAGACATCAGTTATAGTGACAACATCATACATGACTCTCTTATATGTGGTATCTACGATGAGGCCATCAGGCTGGATGTGCTCGAGCAGCTCAAACTGGCGGAACAGACTCTAGAGTAGACTATCTCTCTCATTGAAGCCAAGGAGAGTGGCAAACGCTCCACCGGCCGCCTTCTCCTCAGGGGCAATGAGCCGTTACATCTGCAGCAGCCATCAACTCATACAAGAGGCAGGAAAAAAGCTGCCTACAAAGCAAGAACCCACGCATCACCACTGGAGGTGATTTACCCTGTGACTATTGTGGCCAATCCCACCCTAAACCATCCTATAGAACAGAGAGAATGAAAATATGCCCTGCATACAACCACACATGTGCCGGATGTGGCATATTACACCATTTTGAAAAAGTGTGCCGGCACAACCAACCGAAGTGCAGTTCCCCTGTTAACAACAATGCCACTGCTGTTGATGATACAACCACTGTATTTAAAGCCCTGTGTTCCATAGACTCTCCCAGGCATGATCTCTGAGGCACGCTCCCTCATCCTGGAACACCACATATACAGTGACCTGTGCAAAGTGTGGGAGTTCCGAGCCTCTAACTCAGTCTTTTATAAATGTGAACATCCAGATCATACTCTCCAACATCGCTGACATCGACATCAATCCCATCTTCCACAGCCTCACTGCCATCGTAATGAATCCTGCCATGGCAGATACAGGACGCCAATCATGCTTAGGTGGTGTCTTAGTATTAAATAAAATGGGCCTAAAAGCTGACCATCTCATCCCATGCACCATGAAAATGTCAGCAGCCAACGAAAACTCCATTAAAATCTTAGAAAAATGGATGCTAGATTATTATGCATTCAGCACATTTAACGTCTGTCAACACCAATCACTACCCATGATGAGGAAGTTAAAGCAGGCCTGAAGCAGGCCTGAACCAGGATGTCCATCTGGGCATCATAGAATCAGTTCCTGTTGGTGAACTCTTTACCTGGTGCCATCAGATGGTTGTGTGCGCCAAGAAATCCGGCAAGCCTTGACGCACTGTTGATCTTCAACCTCTCAATTGCTATGCTACTCGAGAGATGCACCACACCCAATCCCTATTCCACCAGGTCCGCTCCATCCCTCCTCACACAAGAAAGACTATGTTTGACGCCTGGAACGGATACCACAGCATTCCCCTGCATGAGGCCGATTGTCACTACACAACATTTATCACCCCGTGGGGTAGATACAGATACTGTGTGGCCCCTCAGGGGTACATAGCCTCGGGTAATGCCTATACATGGAGGTTTGATGAAATAGTGACGGATATACCACACAAAACAAAGATAATCGATGATGTCTTCCTATGGACTCCAATGACCCAAAGTGATAATGGCCTTCAAGGAAGCTTTTTTAAAGCAGCTAAATGGCTCTTCGACAAAGGTAGACTTACTTGCCTAGCGACTGACTGGAGCAAAGACGGCATAGTGTTCTGACTATTCCAGAAGCACTGCGCCTGCCCTACACCCCTCAAACCATTTTTCTGCAAGGAGGGATGGAAAATAGTTCCGGTGGGCAGCAGATTCACGTCCTCGGCTGAATCCTGCTACACCTCCATAGAAAGTGAAGCCCTAGCCGTAGTAGAAGCACTAGACAAAGCGAGGCATTTTGTCATAGAGTGCCCTGACCTCATCTTCTCTGTGGATCACAAACTTCTCCTTAAGGTATTTGGTAACAGACACCTAGATAACATACCTAACCCACGCCTCCGAAACCTCAAAGAGAAACCCCTACGCTATCGCTTCCAGATTGTCCACATTCCAGGCCCCGCCAATGTGCCAGTGTCCTGCCACCCTGTCAGTCCAGCTGACCATTTACAGCTACCTCACACGCTGCTGCTGCTTTGTACACCACATCACTGCCTCAGCCCATTCTCGATTCCATCTGCCATGCTTACCCTCTCGCCCATGAAGTCTGCTCCTCTGACCTAAGCGACAGCACCACAATAAAGTCAATCTCATGGGATGACATCCGCATTGCCACTGTCAGTGACCCAGCCATGGTGTGGCTATTGGATACTGTGGAAGACGGCTTTCCAGCTACAAAAACAGACCTCCCAGAGGACACCCGTCCATTCTACCAGTACCGTAATAATCTGAGCAGTTTTGATAATGTAGTGTTGTACCATGATCGCATAGAAATTCCTAAATCTCTTCAGCCTGGAATACTAGAGTCTTTGCGCTTGGCTCATCAAGGTGTCTCCCAGATGTACTCCAGGGTGGAGTCCTCGTTCTTCTGGTCCGGTATGAACCCTGCAATCTCAAATATGTGTGAGAAATGTTCTGCTTGTACGTAATACATGTTGATTGCTTAGGACGTGTCACCCTCAGGAATAGGCGTTTCCTACGACACTATACCCCTGTTGTAGAGAGAGGCACTATAACCTCACTACCAGGCCCTCTCCCTCAACCACCTTTCTCTTCCACCCCAACAAGATCTGACCCAGAACTCAGACCTGCCTCAGCTGACCCAGTTCCTCAGCCTAAACCCCAATCACTGCTCAGCCCTGAACCTCACCTAGCTGACTGCTCCACCCAGACCATCGACTACTACTAACCCACAAAGCTGTGTGCCCTCAGTACAACCTTTCAAGAAGCTACCCCAAGCCCTGGCCAAGTTACTTCCTTACAACAGTGCCGGGCATCAAGAGATGCGACCCCTACGGCCTAGACGTGATCCAACCATATAACCTACTCAGCATATCAGTCCTACACAGCTGATGAACTTTCTGTGATATTGCTTATTTTATTTTTCAAAAGGAACTTTTCCATACTTCCAATTCAAGTACTTAACCAACGGTTTTATATATATATTTTTTTTTTACAAAATTTTCAAATCACTAGTTTAACACACATCTTTAGAAATGTATATCTGCATAAATATTAAAGAGATTCAAAACGGTGAAAGATGAAAAAAATTTTTTTTTAAATCTATAAAATACTTTGAAAAAGAAAAATCATGAAATATCACTTTTATCCTGTGTCTACTTGCATATCAGTCCTACAGAGCTGATGAACTTTTCCATACTTGCTGCTCCCCCCAACTAAACTAGTTTATCAGATTTTCAGTCCTTGCCACTCGATAATCGTGCCAAAAACTTAAGGGGGCGTATAGGACTGTAGTTTAGTAGAATATTATGTATTAGAATGTTACCTGATGTTTCTCTCGTTTGTAATCTCATGTTTCTATTTGCTATTCAGGTTCACCAATAAACTAGTCAGACATTGCAGACTATGGTTTTTATGGCCGGATACCAATAAAAATTTTAAAAAACAATGTTTTATTTTATTTTAAAAACTAAATAATATGAATAAAATGGTAATATAGGGATTTAGGGCGACATTATGTGTGCCTATGCTAGTGTATTTATAAAAATATATACATTTCTTTTAAAACTTTAGGTGTTGGGGAAAAAGAGAATATGCAACATCTGATTGAAGAGATAGTCTAGATGTTCTTGCATCAGAATAAAAGTGGAAGATGTGCCCACCCCTCAATGTGGTGATGCATCATCTCATCTTGGCTAACATTAGAGAATGTGTTCTCTTGTCTGGAAATTTAAAAAAATCGTTTCACCCACATCATTAATGGCTGCTGCTACTGCTGCTGCCGTTGTTGTCGTAGTGACTACTACTGCTACAATCTCATTACACTCATCTTATCCCCATAAATTAAAATTTATACCAAATAAATTTAAACAAAAAAAATAATCCTCTTAATCATAGTTCTAAGTCTCCTCTCATTTCCGTCATCAGTCAAAAGGATAGGTGACCAGTGATTTCTTCAAATCTACTATGACCCTACCAACAGTGACCACCCATCAATCCTTCACAGGAGCTCACCCCTACAAAAAAAGAATTCAAAATCCTCTCCAAACTTCAAAAACTACATACAGGGATTCTCCTAATTCATCAACTCATCCTTATTTCCACCATCTCTTGACCTCCTACAAATAGTTTGCTAACTCCCCGTAAGATAAATCCATATTCTAGATTTAATTGAAAACTGATAAGGCAAAATTACATAAAAAAAACATGTAGATTGCATTTACCCACATGTCACCCTCCCCCTGATTCAAGTGATACTTAATGCTACATATATAGTTCATCGCGTCTCTTGTCTGATCGTCCATGGTAACTACAAAAAATATTTTCAAAATCCACTGTGCCTTCTGCGCATCACACATCACATGTAAATTTAACAAAAAATGATGGTCTTATCCGTTTTTCGTCTCCTCTTTTTAACCAAAGCATCTCCCAAATCCCAATTCAGGTTATTTTTAACCTCATTCCCCATCTCGGGGATGCCTGCTTTGGGCCCTTTTTCCATTGAGATTTGACTCCCTCTAAATTATCGAAAATCTTTATAAAAAAAACTACAAAGATATGTGGATCATACCCACCTCTACCGTCTGATCAGTCTTGAAAAACAATGAAATATTTTCCTTTCAGACTGTGACCACCTTGAATCATATATTTAAAATTTAATATTTACAAACTCATAGTAAATTATATTAACACTCTATACGTTAATTCATGAAATATTTTTTGCATAATTCACATTTCAAAAGTGACACCATTGCTTGCATGTTTAAAAATAGCTTCATAAAATACATACATGTCAATCTTAATTCAAAACAATTTCGACCGCACAAAATGTTTCACTTTTTCCCCATTTTACTTCAGTTAGCTTTCAAAAATGAAGGGGGCCCTTCCCGGAGCTAACATTTGAATTCTAAATGAGATATATAGATATATGAGTGTTTAATCAAGACTACCTCTCAAATGTTGAGTCAGTAATTCTGTGAAGAACACAAATGTTCCTCCCCCCAATTGACTACTTAACTATGTTATAGTTTACTTATCTTGTGGTTTTTTCTTGCTCTTGCCGGATTCCAGAACAAGAATTCATCTTGTCTGGTGGAGTATCTAGTTACTTGAGGTAACATCACTAGGAGAAGGTGCATCATTCTTCGTATGAACCAGTTTTTAGCTGTGTCAAGGGGATCTTATTTAGGCTTTGAATACTTTTATTTTGAATATTTCGTCAGGGTTTACTTGTAGGGTGAAGTATCCTCATGTCAGGTTGTCCTGACAAACCCCTGTATAGAGAGACTGAAGACACTCGAGGATGGTGTCTAGTAAGCATTCAAATTCTCTCCATTGTCTATCTTCTGATTTCTCTTCACATAATAAAAAAAATAATTGTCCTCAAATTATATCACTGTCTATTTCTTTCATTGTTTTATTGTTAATGTTCATTTCTTCCTTGTTTGTGTGGGGTGTGGGTATGTTCTGAACGTTGTGTAAATCAAGTTATATAAGTGTCTATCTCTTTTCCTTTTTTCCCTCCCACTATTACCGTCAGTTTTTTTTAAAATCTTTTTTTCTTTCTCTCTTTGTGGGGGTGTATAACCATCTTTTATTGTTCATTTTTTATGTTCATGTGAAATTTTATCTTGCTTATTTTTTCATGAGTGTATCTTTTGTAAGCTAAGAAACAGTTTCACTTATATTCTTGTTCCTTTCTGTTCATAGGTTTTTTATTATTTCTTTTTTTGTATCTCATCTGCTCAGCCCAGACGTTCTTCTTCATGGAAATATATCTTCTTTTTTGTTTTTTTCTGTTATTGTGTGTCTTGATGTCAATGGTTCTTGACTCCAATGTTGTAATGACTGTGACAATGCAAGTTTGTTTTACCAGCCATGTTAAATGGACTGGTCAGTAAGGGGCGAAGTCGGCTATGTCACATTATGCCGTTCTTTACCTGTCCCCAAATGCGAAAGGGGTTACAGCAAAAAGGAAGAGTCAAAGCAAGAATATTTTTTTATAGCTTACAATTTATTTGCAATAGAATGTCGACATTCCCTTGATATACTTCTACCTTACAGATGCAGTTAACTCCCAGCCCCAGCTGGAGGGAGCAAAAGCGGTATGTCTGCTCACTTTGACTGCAAGTCTTACTCTCTCGTTTTTTTTTCTTCTGATTCTCACTCAATCGATGACTTAAATCTGACAGTTGTTTTCAACTCATTCCTCAAATCGATATTCCTCAAAATAAAAACATGCAAATGTTTACAATTTCAAGTTTAGTCTCAAACTTGAAATTATCAAAACAATCACAGTCGCATTCCAACACAACGTCTACGCACACCTCTGACCTACATCTCGTTAGCATCCAGGCTTCAATTCTTATTCACTATCTTGCTTTTTCGATTAGCCAGAAGTAATCTCGTTAGACTACGAGATGGGTCGCTTGATGAATTAATTGCAAATTACCGTCGAGTTAGAACAATTGAAACATATAACTCACTCCCAGAACTAAGAAGTGCTTTAGCATGTAGTATATTGTGTGATTAAAGTATATAAGAAAAAATCCATTACGAAACAAACGTTGATTCACTCAGATTTAATATATATATATATATATATATATATATATATATATATATATATGATATAGATATATATATATATATATATGATATAGATCTTAGATAAACTTAACTATGACATAATCATTTATTTACGTTCCAGGAATTCAACATAAAACAGTTTCGTGTACGATCGTTTCTGAGACTATATGGGTTTTTATTGATATCGAGTCTTCATCAGAACAGGGTATAGATACCAACTTAGAAGCTAACATTTAGCATCAAGGCCAGAGAATTGTTCATTTCCAGTTATACAGCAAGTTTATATATATATACTCGAAGCCCTCTACATAAAAACTAAACATCCCACAATTAATAATGTCAATTATGAAACTAGTCGCAACATTTTAAAGTGTCTAGCATAATAATTAACATTACCAAATTCTTAGCCATTAGGTAGTTATGCGTTTGAATTGTATACACTTTATTTAACGTCATCTATTTCTTAACGGTTTAAACAGTCAAACTTTAAATCTCTCGTATGTGTAGAACGCCATCACGCTCTCATGTACATTTCAACTTTACAGACGCGTTTTCAAATATAAACTACTTGCCGTTATAATTCAAAAATTAGCACAACAGTAAAGACACTAAAACTAATACCGCCTGAAGATGATTTGACGATTCAAATCGAAAGTACTTGCAAAAAAGAAAAAAGAATGGAACAAGAAAGCCATGGATCATATTTACATCAATTTGACCGAAATATATATATATATATATATATATATATATATATATATATATATATATATATATATACTAGCATAGGTACCTTGCGTTGCATGCATGTGGATTCTCAAACATTTCTTTTTATGTGTATTTATACTTTTAAGGGAGGCCTTCTGCCTCTTTTTCTCCTTATATAGTCGGAAAAAGTTGAAATTTTTTAAAACTCTCTAAATTAGTGTCTTATACATGTTTTTTTTTCTTTCTGTAAGGAATACACACAGACAGACAAACATTGACATTTACAGAGTACTCAAAATAAATTTGACACTTTTTGGAAAGGAAAGAAAAACGTAAAATTTTGGCCAATAATTGATGTAGTTTTAAAATTCAAAGTGCATTTCTTAATAGATCTTTCACCGAATACAGCTGACTTGAAGAAGCCGCCCTGAACCTCCATCATGGCCTCCAGGCGGGACCAGGCTTAGTGGTGTCCTTTGAGAGATGCCTGAACACCAGTTTGATCTTGGCAATCAGCTCATCCTGGGTACTGCAGGTGATACAGTTGGTGTCTTTCTCAACTGAGCCACATAATAGTCGACGGCGTTGCAATCAGTTGAGTTGAGGGGCCAAATGTTAGGACTGGTAAAGTCATAGAAGTTCTCAGAAAAGCATTTCTGGATTTTCCCGGAGGTGTGACACGGAACTGAGTCCTACTGCCACACATATGGCCTTTTCGCAAACACCCTCTCCACCCAGTACTTGACAACAGTGGATAGCAACTCAATATACCCGTCTGAATTGAATTGGAGTTTCTTTTTCAAAGATGGGGGGGGGGGGGGGGCGTCATAATGTGGCCTTTGCTAGAAACACCCCTAAAGACCATCACAGTTTGAAGGAAATTGGTCTTTATGATACGCAGGACTTTGTGTGCACTCTAAGCTAGCCACCTGTTGCTCTGTGCATTGTGCAATTGTGCATTGTGCAATTGGTCCTAAGAAGAACCAGAGACTGTCCGGTCAACTGTCGTTCTGTGCAGTCTCCTCCTGCACTTCACTAAAATCTTTGATCATTAATCAATATAGTGATTATTCAACACCTTAAAAATGCTAAACTCCTCTCTGACCGACAGTATGGATTTAAGCAATCCTGTTCTACTTCGGATATCCTAATGGTCATCTCTGAACACATATACCATACATTGGATAAGGCAGCTGAAGCTAGGACGGTAGCGATAGATATCTCCAAGGCCTTTGACAAAGTCTTGCGTGAAAGTTTCAGGCAAATCAACGTGTACAGTATTACTGGACAAATATTTTATATAATCAGATCTTTATTAGTTAAAAGAAAGGTTCAGGTCGTTCTCTTATGGAGCAATAATTTTATGGGTCACTTCTTTAACCAGAAATTTTTAAAACTGGTATCACAGAGGTAATTTTCCAGCTATTAGGGAAGCAAGTTTAGCAAGGTTTTTGCTATAAAGTTTGGAGAGGACAGGAACCAGCTCAGCAGAGCATTTTTTTTATTACTATAGCAGGGATAAGATATGGTCCACATGCTTGTCAAGGTTTTTTTTATGATAGCCAAGACATGGGAAGAGGTGATAATCCGATCATCTAGTGCAGTTTCTGTCCGTAGTGGAAAATTTTGGAGGAAGTAGTTTGCAGAGTTCAAGGTGGAATTTGGGTAAACTGTTGAGCAAGCAGTTCAGCCTTGCCCATTGTCATAGAAGCGACGACTTCATGCTGATTGGATAGTAGAGAAATTGTTGATTCCCATTGTTCACCACACCATTATAAATTTTCCAGAAATCGTGAGTTCCTAATTTCTTTGACACGATGCAATTTTTAGTCATCTCAATATATATACGTGTGTGTGTGTGTGCGTGTGTGTGTTATTATTATTACTAAAAGTTCAACAATACAGAATAGTCAAATAAATTCTGTTAGATTGAAAGACTAGAGAGGAATGTCTCTGGTTAATCATGACAGCTTTGTTAGTTGTGTTTTTGAAAACACATTCAACAATACTTAAAAGATATTTATGGTTGATTTAAACTTATTTAGTATTACATTTCCAAGGTTTATAAGTCGATTGCAAGATTGAATTTCAACTCTTATTCCCAAATCAATCAGGCAGAATGAAATGGAAGAAAAGAAAACTGGTGAATACCAATCAAACTAAGGGAGGCGACTCTGTTAATCAAATTCATGAGTTACTTCCCGTATGTTTTGAAATTTTTGAGATAAGGATTGATAATTTGAATTATTCGAACTACTGTTCTCATCTTGGATGTTATCTTAATTTTTTTCTTTTTTTACAACATTTCGGACAATGTAATCTCCGACTTTCTTCAGGTACAATTTTTTTAACTTGGAAATCTTTCTGCCTAGAATACACATTCCATAATTCATAATAAGTTCAATAGTTTAAGATTTTACCAAGCACATACATATTATTGATGCTCACCCGCACTCACCGATCCTTTTAAAAATGTATTACTTAATAGAAATCAAAAGTTGTACGTCGAGTAATTTTTTTCTCTATTAAATTTTTTGTATCTAACTTATTTGAAAAAAAAATTGGGGGGAGGCACACCTCCTAAATGGTAAAATTTACCCAAAAAAAAATGATTGCGCTCATGTTACTCACCATGTTGCCGAGAATATGTATTCCAAAGTTCATAATGAGCTGTTCATTAGTTAATGAGATTACCCTGTATATATATATATATATATATATATATATATATTATTTATAAATAATATTTTTCAAATTAACCCATACCTAACTTTATAAATATAGAGATTAACACTTCTGCCCAGTTATGGCTGATGGAATGAGAACAATCTGCCCATGTGGACTAAATAAGGGGTTTGGTTCGATAACAACCAAGATGAGAATAGTAGTCCGAATAATACAAATAATACAAATTACTTCCCTTATTTAAAGAAATTTAATTCCAGGGTTTGTCTCCTTTATATTAAAGAATGGCAGCATTGCCCAATGATGACTAAAACCAGACGTCTTAAAGGGAAGTCGACCACCCGAAACTAATCCCATGGGCTTCCCGTCTATGGAACACCTTATCACGGGACTGCTTCCCTGCAGATTACAACATGATCACTTTCAAATCCAATGTGAACAGATTCTTCTCATAAATCGTCCCCATAAGTAATTAAACTGATTTCATTTCATTAGAAAGAAAGAAAAAAATCATTCTCAATCCTTTCATAATAAGTTTCTTCATCTTTCAACTTTACCCTTATCCTCGAGTGGCCTGTGGCCTTGATAAGTAATGACTCATTAGAAGATCAGACATATATACACACAGAGATATATATACACACATATACAGATACATAAACCTTCAAATTAGATCATATAGAAAACCCTTGACGCGTTAGCTACAAAGATCAATCATCAGCTTGCAAAAACCAGCAGTTCAATATTCTGTAAATAGTTAGAGCTAAATATTTTTACTCTTATAATACTCTTTATTATATGGGTATTATATTTAGCTCTAACTATTTACAGAATATTGAACTGCTGGTTTTTGCAAGCTGATGATTGATCTTTGTAGCTAACTCATCAAGGGTTTTTTGTATGATCTAATTTGAAGGTATATGTATGTATGTATGTATGTATGTATGTATGTATGTATGTATGTATGTATGTATATATGTATCTATGTATGTATGTATGTATGTATGCACACACGGCAGTGTGTGAATAATATGCTTAAGGTCAACATTTACCCAAAGTGACCAATCCTTGGGCTTGTCATCAATTCAATTTTCATCCAAACTTGATGCGATTTTTGCACTAAAATTGACTAGTCCCAAGCCTTTTTTGAACATAAAGAAATTAAAATTTGGCTCAGTAGAAAAAAAGTTATTCAAAATATATGTGGTCATCAGCGTGTAGGATAACGCCCCCCCCCCCCATTGACTTTGAATAACCATAACTTTTTTATTTAAAACAAATATTTATTTTTTTTATACCCAAAATGTAGCAAACACCACAAGGAATCTAAAATTATAGATATCTCGAAAGGAGTTTAAGATATGGAAGGGTTGAACAGCTTGAATTGACAAAAATGCTAATTGAGTAACGCTCCACATGCCCTTTAACTCGACATAACTTTTAAAATTATAAATATAATTTAAGGATGGAAAAATAGAAAGATAGAACTCGATGATCTGATTCTAAATGTGTTAGTAGTAAAAGGACTGGTGCCATAGAAACAGAGCTGTGTGACTTTTAGTAGAAAAATAAATAAAGAAGTTATAATTGACTTTTGAAGCTAAATTTTTCAGGAAATAAGGCCAAAAAATGCCAAATTGAAAATGAAGAAAATGAAGAAAAATTGGCTATATTGAAGATATTAACTCTTGGGTATGTTGAAGATGTTAACCCCCAAATATTTGTATCTTTTTTTCTATTAGTTTCGTATTTTCTTAGCAGTGAAAGCAAAGATGTTACCTAAGAAATTGAAACTGTGGGCGTTTTATATATGCTTTTTGTGGAAAATCAAAAAAAAAAATTTATATATTTATTGCACTAAATAAATAATACTTTCTACAGTATACATAATTATTTTTATATCGTAATGGAAGACTTTAAAGAATATTTGAACATGTTATATTTAAATAATTGTTGATAAATTTGTAGATAGATACCCTCCCCTAATCAAAAGCTAGATTATCCTTTTTTTAGGCGATTACGTGTTGGGAAAGAAAAACAATTATTTTAGAATTTAGAGTTTTGCATATAAATTTAACATAAAATTATCACTCATTTCTGGCCGATCGCTATCGGAATAGCGTTTTAAGAGCATATAACCATATCTTTTTGCAAAGGGATATAAATTGTGTTGTTTTTTTTTTTTGGGGGGGGGGGGATAAAAAATCCATTAATACTACCACTAACCCTAAGTGCATGTGGAAACAGTCCCCCCCCCCCCAAAAAAAAATCACTTAACTCTATCAATAACCTTAAGTCTAGGTGGCAACCCAAAAAATTTAACTAGAACAGTTACATACTTTCTTGGCCTTTTGCCTAGGAGCAAAATGTAGTATCAATTTTTGTATAATTTTGTATTTTTCGTGCAAATTACTATTGCAAAGTATAGTATCTGTTCTGATACTACACTTCACCTTTTTTGTCCTCGGTCAGTGAAGGAGAAATCCTTCTTGACTAAGACAATTTTCATTTTTGTTACAATCCAGAGATCCCCTTTTTAGAGATCTGGATTTTCCACACATTAAAAACCGACCTTGTGTTTACCTCGGTGTAATGGAAAATTTGGCAACGGAAAATCCAGTAAAGGAAAATTCGTCAATTTTGTCAAAGTAGGACAATTTGCTAATTATGAAATAAATATCGATTAAAAATAGATTTTAGAAGCGTTCTGGCGCAGGATATAGTTGTAAATACGGGACTACCTCCCACCCCAATCAAAAAAGAACACTTCTTGTATTATCTTTTTGGTACTTGTGCAGTTTACGGACCAGGTTATTTTTTAGATAAGATTTTCAAGTTAAATTCAATTTTCACAATATCTTTTGTTTATTAAATTGTTAGGTGAAAGTACAGAATCGTTAGCAAAGCCCCTCCCCATGTTAAGAATGGTTTTCTAAATAATGTGATTATTTCAACTACAAAAGTACCATCTTTTCCAATTATTAATAATAAAAAAGTAGTAAATTAAAATCCTATTACGAGATTAAATCCATCATAATGCATTTCAGTTTCTTCGTAAACAAGTTAACCATTTTAATATTTTGTTAATAGTTGAAATAATAAATCCATTACTTCATGTTCGACATTTGAAAGGAATTTTGAAGTATTTAAACTGTCGAATAGAAAGTCATTTAAACTTGCTTTAAAATTCTTAGCAAATTTTATGTATTAAAAGTCATAATATTTAGAAATAAATGTTTGAGGGGGATATAGTTGTATAAAAGGGGTACCCCAACGCACCCCCCCCCCAAAAAATTTTTTTAAATAAATATTTTAGAATATTTATGGTTCCTTAATATTAGAGCGGCACGCGCGAAAATGCTTTTCTTGATTTTGGGACACCACGTGCTACACGATGTCGTTAAATATTTAAGTTGAAAACCATTTTTTTTAATAAGTTCTAAATGATAATTGACTTGTCGTTGACGCATGAATGTGTACTCAGCAGCGTAAGAAATCTATTTTTTTAATCTTGAAAACAAAACAAAATTGGAAAAATTGAAAAACAGGAACGTTCCGAAAAAATTATTTTAAAAAGTGGTCTAAATTTTACTAACAATTAATTTCAAATGTATGGTAGGGCAAAAGTATAATAAACAATTAAACACACGGAATGTTCATCGCCACACACAATCCACTATGAGACGTCATCGAAGTTTTACTTACAGACAATCATTCAGTTTAAGTAACTTTTTAATAAAAATAGATTAACTGTTTATATTTATTCTAATAAAACTATAAATAAATTAGGGAAAATTATTAGAAAACCATCTGACAGATGGTTTTCTAATAATGTTCTATTACAAATTCATACCTTCTATATAAAATTAAAAATACTAGATGAAATTAATAAAATGAAATATTATAGTGATTATGATATTCTATACATAGTTTTCTGTCGGAAAACTAATTGTTGCTATTCTGATCGGTCAGACATTTTTTTGATCGCATGGACATTTTTTGGATAATTATTTAATTTTTAGTAAAATCTATGTAAATTTTTTTAATTCAGTGTCTTCAGATCTTTGAAATAGTTCTAGAAAAGTGATATTTATATTTCAAAAGATTAGCAAAAAAAGCAACAAAAAATGTTACTGAATTTCTGTGTTTTTTACCCATAGTGAGAACATTTTTCATTCTAAAAGTTTTTGACAAGTAGAAATACTTTTTATTTAGATTAACTATAGGATTTTACATTTCAAACATAATCAAATTTTATCTTGAACAATTAAATAGATATAATGAAAATGAGTTTAAAATGAATTGCATTATGATATTTTAATTCATTCTGAAATAATTATAAATTATTTGAACTTATTTGAAAATCAGAAATTTAAATTTATTCTTATTATTCTGAAACTTATTCTGAAAATGAGTTTTTCTGAATTTATTAATATTTGAATTTAAAATATTCAACATATTTCTATCTTATTTTACTTTAATCTAAAAATTAAAATTCTGAAAATTTTTGCAAATCATTTAATTTGAATTTGAATATGGAATTAGTATTTTAAAAAAGAAATGTTATCCATGATTTTAATGCTATTCCTATTGATAATTTTAGATAGCTTGTTGCTTTTAAGGAAGCTATTATTCTAAAGTGCTTATGCAGGTTACGGACCGCATTATCGTCAGCACATTCCGGCAGGTTACGTAAACCTCTGGAAGGGGCCGAACGAAAACTTTTGTGTTTTTATCTCAAAAACACTAGCCATTAAGTCAGAGGAGAAGGGTTCAATCACTTAACCGTAAACCATAGCCTGCAGTTCATAGACCCAATTACGAAGGCTACAACTAATCACATAGAGAGGATGGTGAAGGAAGCTAAGCAAACAAATAAAAAAGAGTGCGGTACTAGCAGAGATCTCATCGACAGCTACCTGCGTGAATTTATGTGGAGACGGAAATTCAGAAATTCGACTCCTTCTTTTCTGTCGTTTGCACTTACGTCCACACAAACACCCTAATCCTAACCCTAACAGAAAAACACTCTAACCTAGTCAGTTGTTGCACTATACTTTCTTTGCTAAAAATAAATATTTAATCATGAAATTTACCAGATGATGAGTGTTTTTTTCTTGATTTGAACTTTTTCCATAATTTTTAAAGTTCCTGACAAATTTACATATTTTTCCATTCAATTTTTTTTTGTTGAAATTTCCATACGATGCCTGTTTCTAGCATTTTAACATTGGGCCAGTGTTTTCGATACAAAAAGGCAAAGTTTTCATTTGGCACATTCCGGCGGTTTACGTAACCTGCCGGAATGTGCCGACGATAAGGCGGTCCGTAAACTGAATAAGTACCATTCTCAAGTATATTTTGCCAATTTGTGTTTCTAACTTTCTGGTGGATAGAACCAGATTATACAGCGTTTTCTATTATTTATGTTTCTATTATTATTATTATTATTAAATTTTAATTTATCAAAATGTCCACTGTTTTTGTTTTGTTTTGTTTTGTTTTGTTTTTAAGCTATTTTCTTTTCTTTCGTTGTTGTTGGTGATGGCGGTTGAATATATTTATATTGCTAGAATTAGTTGCTTGGGATTTGTTTAAAAACTACTGCACTCATATTACAGGGGCGTATGCCCTACAGCAAAAGTCAGCAAATGTTTAAAATTTACGAGAAATGTAGAAATAGGGAACATTCTTATTATTTACTAAGACAACAAAATATTTAAAACTTCAAATATATATATATATATATAAATATATATCTAAATACAGACTGTTTCGCTGTATCACAGCTCTTCAGTGGGCTAGACAAGTAAGTGCCTCAAGCTAGGATCAAAACTTCAATTTCGGGTTGTTATTATATAACAATCTGTGACATCTCTGCCTCCACCTGCAAACGCCAACTGTTGGACTTCGCTGTCAATAAAGCCACGCTCCTAGGGCGTTTTATTCGGCTATGAGGTATTTCATTTTGCTGCTAACTTTTGAAAGTGGTTTAAATCAATCAATTATTTTATTTCTGACAATCCGTCAAGTTTTTTTTTAACGACCATGAGGCTTGACTTCAACCAACGATTATTTCATTTTCAACAATCAATCATATTATGTTATTATTTCCCAACCAGGTACGTGTCAGTATGAAGTGCACCTACTTCTGTCAAATTACCTTTTCGGTACACCAGGTCTAGATATTTAACACTCATATCTGTCAACAGTCTTAGCTATATGATTATTTCAGTCATCACAAGGGATGAGGAACTCGTTTCTTGAGACTTTGGAGATAACGCTCTTCAACTCTTCATAGAAGACGTTCTTTTCAGCATCACTGAGGATGATTTGTGCCATGTAGATAAATATGAAAGTGAGCACAGAGCTACGCGCTATCACATGACCACAATGATTCTGTCCGATATGCATTGGACCTCAATGCATGTTATGAATCCACAAATGTCTAGTGGCTTGTATAGAAAGCTGGTACCAGATTCCCAACTATAAGTATAGAAGGTGTCTGGGGCAGGTACGCCTGCTTTACTGCCGACCTTGCACTGCAATGCAGTTTAATGATAACTCTCTCGAAGTGATAGACTCCTTTTGTTATCTTGGGGATATGTTGAATGCTGGGGGTGGTTGTGAGTTTAACTCTACGATTAGAACAAAATCAGCATGGAGTAAGTTCCACAAACTGTTCCCAGTCCTGACATCGCAAGCTATCCCTCTTACTACCAGGGTGAGGGTATATAGCAGCTGTGTTAGGAGCATGATGCTGTATGAAGGTAAGTGTTGTGTCCCCATCCAGTGCTTACATTCCTATCTTCAGCATAATGACAGAACAATGATCAGATGGATATGCAATGTCGTGTCAGATCAGACCTGGCATATTAGCTCCAGTACCCTGTTAGCAAGGCTGAATATACCAAAGCCTGATGAGCTTCTGGTGATGAGTAAACTACATTGGTTTGGCCATGTCAAGAGGAGTGATTCCTGGATAAGAAAATGCAGAACGTTTGAGATGAAAGGCCTGAGGAAAGTGGCAAAACAGGGGCACTAATATATGCACACACCCTTTCATGCCTATCCATTTACACACATGTAAAGGCACATCGCGCCATCCGAAATGAACGCCGCAAACGACGATGATTCGGTCATGTATTATGACATCAAACTCTTGCAAACACCATACTACAATACATGGTTATCGCAGATCAGGATGCCCGAGAAAGCAGTGGATGGACAACGTGCAAGAATGGACAGGGTTATCAGTAAAAGAAGTGATGCAAATTGCTAATGATCGTGTGGGGTGGGGGGGGGATCGTACGAATATTTGCCAGACTCCCCCGACGACATCCCTTGACGTTATGGATATCAAACAAAAATAAAAAAACAAATAAAAAGATTAGTTCTTTTTGTTTTTTTCCTTTCTCATAAAATATATACAGAATTAAAAAAATACATACAAGGGAAATAACTTTCCTTTGCGGAATTACAGAGTTACCTCCCATTGATATCAAAAGTGATATTTTTTTTTTATTGTTGTCGCTTATCAACCAACGTACTTACATCAACCTTCTTATCAATGTTAAGCTAAAAACTTGTACGAATATAAGTGATTACATAATAAATGCTCTGATTTTATCGCTTTTTAAAAAAAATAAATTGATTAAGACATGTTTACTTTTTTCATATCTCCACGAGCATCAGGGGGCAAAACACTATAAAAAAAATCCCATTATAGTAACGAGCAATGAAAATAAAAGTAATCTGTTTTAAACAAAAAAATCCACCAAAATCAGAGAATTATCCAATCTTAATAATTTTTTTAGTATTTATTAATTGATAAATTAATTTTAATATGTTATTTTATGTCACTTTTTTAGCCCCCCCCCCTTTCATTTTAAATATGAAATACCCCTTATTATACCTATAGTCGAAACTCAGTGACTACCTGTATAAAGAGATCACTCTGAAAGTTCGAATGAAAAAAGAACATTTAAGGCAGATAGTATTTAAAGCTCATAAGACATTTAAATATTTTTATATTTAAATTTCTGATTTTCTACCGATAGCTACTTTTAATTTTGTTTTTATTTCATTCGAACCTTTTGGGTCACTGGGTTTCGACTATGGGAATAATAATTTCGTCCTTGAAATGGAGGGAAGTAAGGTAATCTAAGTGTCCTAAAGTTTTTTTAATAAAATTTGTTGGGATTAAATGTACCCTGGAAGAAAGTTTAATTCTCGCACGTGAGAATGCAGTAACAATTGTGTAGATAAGTGCAAAATAGAAATAAGGCGAAGGCTTTGTGAGAAGGAACACAACAACACTTGTATATAATTTTAAAGCAGTTTTACTTGGTTAGAAAAATGAAGACATATATACACAACAAAATAGTGAGTTCAAAGTTCAGAAAGGAGGAAGTTAATTTGGGTTTGTGAAAATGTGCTTCGTGAGAACTTATCTTGTAAGAGAGTTCGGGTAATGTGTTGCACGTGTACGCGCCTCAATTCTGGCTCTTATCGTTGAAAGTAAAGACTTTTTGCGAGTGCCGTCTTCAAGGACTTTTGTTGCAATGCGAGCGGGCCGAAAACAACCAAGGTTGGGAATCCAGGAATAAGGGTTGGCTAAGTCCGAACTGTCATCTAGGGCTCTGCCGAGAAGTAGTCAATTGATGGTGGGTAACGGGAAGGAGTGGGAAGGCTCTTTGTGACTGCCATCGTGGGCTTTGTCACCGAGGGGTCCAGCCACAATCCTACTGGGTTGAAAGGATGGGTCGAAAAGAAGAAGAACACAGCGTGCAAGCATTTTTATGGGCTGACTCACGTGAAACATAAGGGAGTAGGGGTTGGGATGCCTGACAGCCAATCCGTGAGGCCCCTAAGGGACAAGGCAGCAGCCAATCAGTGAGAGGGACGTTAATAAATTCCAACACATCATCATCATCATCATCATCATCATCATCATCATCATCATCATCATCATCAGTGTAACCTCCGTTTTACATGCTGGCATATTTTGGACGGCTTTTGGAAATTAATTTCCAAACAAACCCATCTCTGGCCAGGTCTTAATCTTTCTCCAAGGTCATCAGATCTAAGCCTGTTTTTAAGACATTACACATCGATCGTATCATTCTCGTATCGTTTCTCTCTATGCACAGCATGTCCTCAACCCTCACTGGCCAGGTTTCGCTTCCATGCATCATCGCACTTCGTACACATGCCTGATAGACTCTTCTCTTAATCGATAGTCGTAATGCTCTACTGGTTAGTAAGAGCAGAAGTTTCAGGAACTCATTCCATCCACTCTTAACTATTGCAATCACAATAGCACCAGCTCCTCCCTATGCTCCAATGAACGACCTCAATAGCATTGCCATTCAAATATACTTTCTTCACATCTGAGTTCTCATCCGTCTATATTGTCTTATACTTCTTGCACATAAACTGGTTATCATTTCTCAACTTACCTGTAATTCCACTTAACTTATTGCATGCTCAATGTTTACCACAAAAGATTGAGTTGCACTTGACTCACTTTCCACACTTTGAGCAAGAGAACTTTCCACTTTTTTTACTTTACTTTTGTTCGCCCCAAACAAGGTATATTGGCACTGATGTATAAGGGGCTATTGTGATAGGGGCCAGATTTATAGGGGAGGAGGTAACCCGGGTGGAGAGTTAGGCAGTAAGATGTTTGTTCACATTATATTTAAATTTCTGCATGTTTGTACAATCGGGGAAGCATGGAGCAGGGAAGGAATTCCAAAGGCAAGTAGTCCGAAGAAAGAAACTATTAGAGTAGGAAATCATCCGGCATCTAGGGAACCTTTACAGTGAAGGGGTGGGATTTTGCTGATAGTTGGGTGGGTCGAGAGTATTTATGTCGAGGGGGTACAAGTGCAGTAAGTTTACTAGAATATATTCCGTGGAAGTAATTGCAAAACAAGCACAGAGATGCAACACCGCAGTGGTGCGATAGGGACTGAAGCGTTCAGACAGTGCAGGACCTATTATGTTAGAAATTCTTTTTTGTACCCTGTCCGAGAGGGAGAGGCATGGTTGGTGCACCAGCCTAAATATGTCAACAATACTCTATGCATGGGCGAATGGTAACTTTATAGAGATATAGGATACTGGCAGGTGTAAGAAGTTTTCTAGCACAGTAGAGGGAGTCTACCTTCGTTGTGGCTGACTTAGTAGCATCGTCTATGTAATTATTCCAGGTCGAGGAGTTTAAAAGTTGGACAGTTGGTAAGATCTGGTCCACATGCTTTGGAGGTGTCAAGGTTTTTTTATTATATCCAGGATATCAAATTATCTAGTGCGGTTTTGTAGTTAAAAATTAGGGAGGGAGGGGTTTGCAGAGTCCAAAGTGGAGTTTAGGGCAAACCACTGGGCAAGCAATTCAACCTTAGAACTGTTCCGAAAAACCTGGAAAAAAGACTAGGAGAAATTGGAATCAAAGGGAAGACTGAGACCATGCAACGAACAGTAATGATAAAAACAGCTGAAATATTAATAAAAATCCTTGAATGCAGAAACCAACACACATAACCAACAAACGGTTACCAAACACATAAAATGTTTTTAAAAACACCACACATATGTGGTGACACCAGCTTCGGCCGATACCACATAAAATTGTCAAAAAGGGTGAAGGACGATGGAAAGACCGACAAGGAAGCGCACCAACCAGAACTCAATTTGAAGAGTGCAAGAGTATTGGAACCTTGCAGGGGTTTATTATCATTCAAAATCCAGAGAAGACAACAGTCAATCAATGGTAAAAATAATTTGCAAAGGTTATCGAAAGAGGTAGAGAGTGCTGGAAATCTGAGGAGACTTGTTGTCACTCAGATTCCAGGGTAACATTACTGGTTCTTGTCAGTGAGCAATCATTGATAATGACTTGTATGAAAACTCAAGCGAGAAATTAATTGTAAATGACTGTTGCGATAACGCAAAATGATTTGCAATAGTTATCAAAAGAGGAGGAGACTGCTGGAAATCTGGAGAGACATTGTCACTCAGACTCCAGCGAACATTACTTGTTGTTACATGGGAACAATCATTGATAATGACTTGCGTGAAAACTCTGAGTGAGAAAATAATAATAATAATAATAATAATAATACTACTAATAATAATAATGATAAAATAATAATAATAATAATAATAAAAACATAGATGGTCTAACAGATCAGGAAACACCCCTTAATAAAGACCAACATGTAGACAACTGGCAAAACATTAACACTGAAACCGAGGAGACTGAAGATTACGAAATCAAAGAACTTACTAAAGATGAAAACAACGATTTATGAATGAGGACAAAACAAAAATCCCATCTCTAAGGAACGAAGAGTGGAAGAAATTAAACTTAGAAACAGAAAAGGTAAACAGACTCCTTCCATACATCTCAACAGATACTATCACAGATCTAAACAAAGAAAAAACTATGTTGATACAGAAAGCCCCCGATAAGGGAACGCCCCCCAAGTAACTACAGACCAATAACCTGTTTACGAACCATGTGCAAAAAACCTAATGGCACAACTGAGAGAACAGACCTACCACTCCCTGAACAATTGTGGACTATTATCCGAGGAATTAAAAGGATGCCGGAAAGGAAAAGGAGGGACGCACAACCTGTTATACATAGACCAAAAGATTCTGAAGGAGGTAAAAAGCAGGAAAAAGAACATAGCTATGGCATCGATTGACTAAAAGAAAGCCTACGACAGAATAACTCAAGCATGGATAATTGAATGCTTAAGAATGTACAAGATATCCGACAAGATTATTGATATTATTAAGAAAGCAATGGCAACATGGAGACTGGAAGTGACAACTGGAGAAAAACACCTGACTGAGATAAGAATACAGAGAGGCATCTTCCAAGGAGACTCTCTATCACCACTACTGTTTATCATAGCCATGATGCCACTCAACTACATACTTAGGAAATGTGATGCCGGATACAAGTTTACAGACACCGAACAAAGAATAAACCACCTGATGTATATGGACGACCTGAAACTAGTTGAAAAAAGCAAAAAGGAACTGGAAAAGCTGATAAACATGACCAGAATATTCAGTCAGGACATTCAAATGGAATTCAGAATGGATTAGTGTGTACTGCTAGAGATGAAAAAGGGAAAACTGGAGACATTGTAGGGCTCAGAACTGCCAAACCAAGAGGAGATGAGGGTGCTCGAAGAACATGATAGCTACAAATATTTGGGAGTTCTGGAAGCAGACGCCATCAAACACCATCAAATCAACAGAAATGAAAGAAAAGATTGGAAAAGAATACCTGAGAAGAACAAGGAAACTCTTGGAAACAAAACTATATAGTAGAAATCTAGTTAAAGGAATAAACACCTGGGCAGTATCACTAATAAGATACCATGGACCATTCATAGGCTGGACTAAAGAAGAACTTAGGCATCTTGACCAGAAGACGAGGAAACATGACCATGTACATTGCACTACACCCGAAAGATGATACTGACTGACTATGCATGAAAAGGAACGAAGGAGGAAGAGGACTGGTAAGTATAGAAAACTGTGTGGAAGACACAAAAAAAGACTTGGAAAAATACATAATTCAGAACACAGAAAGACTGATCACTGCAGCAAGAGACACTGTGCACTGAAATATGATACCCACATTTGATAAATGTTTTACACAATTTCATCTTATTGTTTAGAAAACACTGTAGCAGATAGGTCCCGCCACACACAACTTACTCAACAGCCTTGGTGTGACGAGCAACACAGAGGACCATAAGTGGACAAATGATGTGGGTTGCTTCCCAAACAAGACCAGATCTAAGTTATGAAACGTGTGTTATGAGCAATACAGGAAAACATCTAACTGTGAAAATGCTACAAGAAGCAAACAAGGCGCTGACTAAATTGAAGGCGAGGAAAATAGTGCTAAAATTTCCTAATTTAGATAATCCAAAAAAAAATGAGAATCTTGGCATATTCGTATGCTAGATATGCTAGCCTGAAAGATGGATCATCTCAAGATGGTATCATTGTTTTCATTCAAGGTGAGAACAAGAAGGTGGCAGCTAATAAGCTGGCAATCCAAATAGTTGGACAGTAACAAAAAGTCCATTAGCGTCTGAAACTTTGGCATTAAGTGAGGCAGCAGATTCAGGATTCTTGGTCTCTTCTTTGGTGCAAGAAAATTTTGGTATAGCTGTATTGCCACGAGTACAATGCTATACAGACAATAAATCACTGACTAGTGCTTTGGGCACTACAGACATTGTGGTTGACAGGAGACTGAGAGTGGATATGGCAAGACTGAGAGAGATGGTGTCAGAAGGGGAAATCGATGTATTTTGGAAAGATGGGAGAATGCAATTGGCGGATTTATTAACAAAAAGAGGTGCTTCTACACTAAATCTGTTAGAAGTACTGGATACAACTAAACTTTAAAAAAAAAATGATTTACTAAAGGTAGCTGCAATGTTGATTGTGAGTTCTTCCTCCTTTAACAGTTTTGAGTGATCTCCCTTGATACCCGGAAGTATAAGAGACTGACTTGGATGAGAGAAGGGTTGTTCAGTCTTGGAGTACTCCATTGATGAACCAGACCGTGGAGAGCTTTGACAGTACAGACAAAAACCGGAGACAGCACAGGAAAACGAAAACCACAAAATCATTTAGAACATGTAAGTACAAACAGATAAACTTATTCAAGCGAGGAGACCGGACGTCATAATAATTAAGGCAAAAAACTGCCAAATTGTAGATTTTGCCGTCCCAGCAGCCCACAAAGTGAAGATCAAAGAGATGGAAAAACGAAGCAAATACACGAAACTTGCCAGGGAACCGAAAGAAATATAGAACATGAAAAAAGTCAATATAATACCAATAATTGTAAGAGCACTAGAAACAGTTCTGAAAAACCTGGAAAAAATACTAGGAGAAATTGGAATCAAGGGGAAGACTGAGACTATACAGAGGATGCCAATGATGAAAACAGTTGAAATCTTAAGGAAAATCCTTAAATGCAGAAACAAACCCACATAAATTACAAACACTAACCAGACACATGGAAAATGCAACAGAAGTAAAACAAAAAGATGGCAGAACCACCACATGAACCCAAGGGAACTGAAACTGCAAGAAATCTTATAAACTGTGCCCCCCCCCCCAAGAAAGGCGTGCTGATACCACACAAAATAGTCGTGAAGGGTCAAAGAGGGAGGAAGAACCAAGGAGAGAGAACACTAACCAGACTGGATGCAAGTA
The DNA here is from genome assembly GCA_963556195.1 of Sepiola atlantica. Classification (NCBI taxonomy): domain Eukaryota; kingdom Metazoa; phylum Mollusca; class Cephalopoda; order Sepiida; family Sepiolidae; genus Sepiola; species Sepiola atlantica. Next base: position 161,361,148 of record OY744524.1, read on the forward strand.
AAAGAACAATACAGGAAACAGCGAATATGGAAAAAAAGAAGCAAGAAAAGAAAAATGGAAAGTGAAGCAGCTACATGGACAATTTATTAGACTGACCAGAGAAAAGAGGCACGAAAACACCTGGACATGGCTAAGAAAAGGACACTTGAATAGAGAAATGGAATCGTTACTGACAGTCACACAGAACAATGCAATTAGAACAAACTATATCAATACTAAAATAGACAAAACCCAGGAAAAGAGTAAATGTAAACTGTGGCAAAAAGGACGAGATAGTAAACCATATAATAAGTGAATGCAGCAAACTAACCCAAAACAAACACAAAAACAGATACAACTGTATAGGAAAGGCACTCCACTGAGAACTATGCAAATGCTTGCACTTTGAACATGCAGACAAATGGTATAGATACAAACCGGTGACTGTATTGGAAAATGAAAAACAGAAAATCCACTGGAACATGGAGGTACAAGAAGGCAAACTCATCCAAGCAAGGATACCGGATGTGATAATCGTCAACAAGAAAGAAAAACTCACGAAATCGTAGAATTTGCTGTTTCAGCAGATCACAGGCTGAAAATCAAGGATACAGAAATGGAACTTGTCAGAGAACTGAAAGGAATATGGAACATGAAGAAAATCATTTTAATATCAATAATTGTAGGAAGACTAGGAACAGTTCCGAAAAACTTGGAAAAATACGATGAGAAATTGGAATCAAAGGGAAGATTGAAACTTCCCATATGTGGAACACATTACCATGGAACTACTTCTCTGCAGACTACAATATGGTAGTCTTCAAATCCAATGTCAACAAATACTAGTTATAAACTCTCTCCATAAGTAATCCAATTTTGTTCATTCCATTCATCATTTTCAATCCTCTCATACTATTATTCATCATTCAACTCACAATTCTCATTAACTCTTGTTCTCAAGTGGTATTTGGCTTTGATAAGTGGTGACTAATTAGTAAAAAAAAAATGAAATAAAATAAGACAATACAATGCATGGCACCGATGAAAACCAACGCACATAACCAACAATCGCTAACCAGTTACAGGTAAGTGGAATTAGAAATAGAACAAAAAGAAAGCAGAGAGAATATCACACAAGCCCAAGGGAACTGGAACTGATAGAAATCCCATAAAGTGACTCCCCCCCCCCCCCTCCAATGAAAAATAAAACACACACATGCGGTGGCATTAGCCTCGGTTGGGACCACACAAAATGGTCGTGAAGGGTGAAGGAGGATAGAAAAAGTGAGGAGAGAGAACACTAACCAGACCTCCACTGGAAGGATGCGAAAAGTACTGGGACCTTGAAGAGGCTTACTGCCACTTGAATTCCAGAAATGATAAACGGTTGTTGCCAGTGAAAAATCAATGGTAAACGGCTATTGTGATAATGCACAATGATTTGCAATGGTTATCAAAAAAGGCAGAAAGTGCTGTAAATCTGGGAAGACTTATTGTCTCTCAGACTCCAGGGAAACCACTGGTTACTGTTAGTGAACAATCATTGATAATGACGAGTGTGAAAACTCCTAGTGAGTAAATAATAATAATCTGATCAACACCCACCCCACCCCCCAAAAAACACAGTGACATAAACATCAGTTGACATCACAGACAATGGCTCTAGAGGGTTCTGAGAAGATGGAAAGACCGAGGAGGGATAGCACGACCCAGACTTCGACTGTTAAGGCATAGAGTATTGATTTACTCCTCTCCAGGAGTTAGGCACAAGGCCAGTTTTTATCTTACTCCCACAAGTAAGATGTGACCCAAGGTCGGGTCGGGAAAGTGGGGTTTAAAAATTGCCTGGGCAGCCCCGTCGGCATTCTCCTCAGGCAGTAAGCAATAAACTTACTCCTCTCCAAAGAGGGGAGGCAAAGCCTGGGAGGGTGGACCTCCTGGAACTGCACAGGACAGACCCATAGACCGGCGTAAATCAAGCCCCGAAGGTCAAGACAATACCGATCTATGGGGTGCAGTATCCATCGGAACAGATACTACACTTTGATCTTAGCCAAAAGGCCAAGATGTGTTAAGGCATAGAGTAGAATGCATGAAACCAACCAAAATGACCAAGTAACTGTGACAAACACGCATAAATTGAAATAAAGTAACGCTTCGAAAACACAACTAAAAATACAACTGGAACATGCTAAGACGAACCCAAGGGAAGTGAGAATGCTAGGGTAGATAATATAAGAAAAAGAAAGACTATAATCTGACACCACACACAAAAATCACAGACGCACCAACATCAGTTGGTACCACAGAAAATGACCATGGAGCATCTGAAAGACCGAGGAGAGATAACACCTTCCAAACTGGAAGGGCATGGAGAGTACTGGAATCCTGAGGAGGCAAATACTTACTCAAATTTCTGATAAAGTTATGCATTGAGAACTCAATGGTAAATGGCTGCTGCGAGAACACAAAGTGACTTACAACAGTAATGCAAGTAATAAAAGTAATGCAGTAATAAAATAATGCAATAAAATAATAATAATAATAATGCAATATGCAATAATAATGCAATAATAATAATTTAATAATAATAATAATTTAATAATAATAATTTAATAATAATAATAATAATAATGCAATAATAATAATAATGCAATAAAATAAAATAATAAACAAGTAATGCAGTAATAAAAGTAATGCAAAGAAGCGGAGTGCACTGGAAACTGGGGAGAGTTGTTGTCACTCAGACTCCAGAGAACACCATCAGTTTTTACGAGTGGTGATGACTCGTGTGAGAACTCCGAGAGTCTAAGTAAGTAAGTTTGGTTTGGTTTGGTTTACGGCATATCAACCATCTATGGGTTATTTAATATCGAATAAAGTTATCAAATGTAATTCTATAGGTAGGATAATTATTTTATATTCCTAGAATACATTACTCTTTGAAAACATTACTCTTACAAAATATTACTTTTAGAAAACATTATCCTTAGAATGGTTTGGTTTGTTTTAACCATCCATTACTCTAAGAAAACATTACTCTTAGAATGAAATTTTACACTGAGAGTGGGAACATTACTCTGAGAAAACATTGCTCTTAGAAAACATTACTCCTAGAAAACATTACTCCTAGAAAACATTACTTTAAAAAACATTACTCTTAGAATTTAATTTTACAGTGAGAGTGAGAACATTACTCTTAGAAAACATTACTCCTAGAAAACATTACTCTTAAAAAGCATTACTTTTAAAAACATTACTCTAAGAATAACATTTTATAGTTAGAGTGGGAACATTACACTTAGAAAACATTACTCCTAGAAAACATTACTTTTAAAAAACATTACTCCTAGAATGAAATTTTACAGTGAGAGTGGGAACATTACTCTTAGAAAATATTACTCCTAGAAAACATTACTTCTAGAAAACATTACACTTAGAAAAATATTACTCTTAGAAAACATTACTTTTCGACAGTGGTAAGATTCTTTGTTCTCAATACGCTTGACCCTCAGCCAACCCTTCTAGTATCTATTTGGGGAGAAAAATAAAAATAAAAAGTAAAGTTTTGATTTTTAAAAGAATTAGATTGAATAATACGGTTGGGGATAAACTTATAGATACTAGGGCATGACGTGACCAGCCGATTGATCGAATCGGGCCTCTCCAACCTCCTGTCTAGCCGAAGTAAGGGTTGAAGTCGAGTTTTGCAAGTCACATGACCATTTATGCAACCAGACCATGGACTGCTCAGCCACCAGGATCCCGTTACGGGTCGCCATCCACAGCCTACAGGGTGCCCTATTTGAAGGGAGAGGGTTACTCCTCTGCATGGGGTTGCAGTCAGCGAATTCGAGACCCCACCAACATAGCGTAAGTAAGTGATGATGATGATGATGATGATGATGACGACGACGACGACGACGACGGCGACGGCGGCGGCGGCGGCGGCGATGATGATGTTTTTAAATTGTTACTGGTTATGTTACTACTTATGTTGATGACAGGGGAGTGTGTGTCCTGGAGGGGGTGTGACAACATTTCTTGGCATACATTACTTAATCAGTTATTAAAAAAAAAAGAATTGTCACTCTTCGTAGTAATATTTATCATATATTGCCTTCCATATTTTAAAAAAATTGAACAGTTTTTTTATTTATTTAAAAAGATTATTTAAAGATTCTAACTTCCAAAGCATCACGGTGCCATTATATTTCTTTTAATGGCACATATACTAACGAAATTATCAAATATTGCCATTGATCTCCTTAATAAACAGATTTCTGTTTTTATTTTCAAAATCTCCGATTTATATATTCTAAGTTGAAAGCAGAAGATCCATCTCTTATTAGTACCCCCCTACATAGAATATACTCGTTAGAATATTTTGTGTGAATCATTATAACGACTTGTTTTTAAATTTTAAAACAATATTATTTAGGCCGAAGAATAAAGAATATATCAGCCAAAATGTATGATAAAAACAATAAGTGTGAGAGTAATTGTCTGTGTAAGTTTAAGAAATAATTTGGATTCATTGGAGAAAAGAAAACCCCATTCATTGAGTCCATATAATCTTGATACGATAAAAGATTATCTCCCTTAGACCTGTCTAAACCTAAGGGAGATAAGCGTGTAAAGCATACAAACAACTGTGAAAGGATCTCAGATTTCGTTTAAATACAGTGACCCAAAAAATGCCACTCATAGAATGGTTAATGAAATTAATTTTATTGCTTTCTGCAATCTAACGAAATTTGGTACAAATAAACTTCAGTCTATGCTTGACTTGCCCACCAAGTTTCAGTCATGAATGTCTAACAGTCTTTGTCTTATCACAATTCACTCATATGGTGGGCCACTTTGGTAGACAGTAGGAGGTGTGATCCTAAATTGGCTTCACATTCAGCGAACTTTAACCACCCAGATTTTTATCTGTGGTGTTATTTCAAAGATAATGTCTATGAAAATAATCCCCTGACTATTCCTGAACTGAAGAGTGTCATCGCAGCCAAACTCAGGTTAGTTCCAAGAGAGGAGTGAGTCACAGTTATTGACAATTTTGCATGTCGTCTCCAGGTGTGCTTATCATAAAACAAAGAGTGAAAATTATAGAATTGGTAGCAAGAAAAAAGACATATGAATTTAGATTTAAACAAATTGTCTGTTTTTTTTAACATAGTTCACCCCAAACAAGGCAGGCAACCATAAGGGGCTACTGAGAAAAAAGGGTGAAGGTTTTTTTTTTGGGGGGGGGGGGGGTCAACCTAATTTAGGAGCTGCACAGCGAGATGTCTGTTTACATTAGTTTTAAATTTCTGCATGTCAGTAACGTCAGGAAAGAAAGGAGCAGGGAGGGAGTTCCAGAGTCCAGCAGCACGAGGAAAGAAGCTTTTGGAGTAGAAAGCTCTTCAGCATCTGGGGACCTCCACAGTGTATGGATGGGATTTGGCAGATTGGTCTAGTGAATTTACGTCGTGGGGCTACCAGAGCAGCAAGCTCATCAGAGCACAATCCATTGACGTACTTGTAAAACAGGCACAAGGAAGCAACGTTGTGGCGATGGGACAGGGGCTAGAGCTTGGTGGATAGTGAAGGACCTATCAAGTTGGCGACTCTTTTTTGGACCTTGTCAAGGAGGGAGAGACTAGTAGATGATGCAGCAGCCCAGATGTGGCAACAATACTCCATGCATGGGTGGATGGTGGCTTTGTAGAGATATAGGATAATGTCAGGTGTGAGAAGTTTACTGGCACGGTAGAGGGAGCCCACCTTCTTTGCAGCAGTCCTGGCAATGTTTTTAAATGTATTTATTCCAATTCATGTTATCTGTGAAAGTTAGGCCGAGGAGATTGAATGATGAACTCTCAGGTAGGGTGCTATTTGCCATGACAATCGGTGGTTGAAGAGGTTTTTTGTAGTTATTGAAGGAAAGTAGCTTTGTCTTTGCAGCATTAAAAGTTACCATCCATTTTTGACCCCATTCTACTACAGACTAGAGGTCATTTTCTAAGGATTCAGCCATTGCCTCAAATATGTGCACATCGGTTTTGCCCACATAACGAGAGTAGAGCGTGGTGTCGTAAGCAAATATTCCTATCTCAGTCACAATGGCATCAGGGAGGTCATTTATGAATATTAGGAACAATAGTGGTCCAAGAATAGATCCCTGAAGTACACCAGCATTTATGCCATGTTGCTTAAAAGAACGGCCATCGAGTACAACCTGGATCTTTCGTTTTGTTAGGAAGGATTTAATTATATTAAATATTTGTCCAGTAATACCATATGAGTGCAGTTTTATGAGAAGCCCTTCATGCCAGACCTTGTCAAAGGCCTTGGATATATCGAGCGCTACCGTTAGGATATCTGTAGTAGATTGTGCTTGTCTGAATCTGTATTGATGATCAGAAAGAAGTTTAGCATAAACTAGTTGCCTGACTATCGCTAGATTGATTAATGATTCAAAGATTTTAGCAAAGATCAGGAGTAGACTGATTGGGCGGTAGTTTAGAGGATCAGTTCTATCTCCAGAATTCTTGAAGACTGGTACCACAGAGACAATTTTCCAACTATCAGGGAAACAAGATTCAGTAAGGCATTTGTTGTATAGCTTTGAGAGGACAGGGGCCAGCTCAGCAGAGCATTTCTTTATTATTATTACTGGTATGGTTTTGATCATAAATGGATACAAGATATAAGAATGTGTTGGCTTTGATCTGTTATGTTCCCTCATCGTTGGTGTGATGCCGTTGTCGGTCTTGGACTGCTCTCGGTCCGATATCAGGTGTGCCTGGAATGTGATCAATGGGGATTGATGGTGAGCAAACGGCTAACAGGGGCAACGCATGTTATTCGCAGTTTACAGTAGTAGTTGAAAGGAGAGGTTTGTTGTTGAAAAGATCGGTTGTCAGGGTGACAACAGTAGGTTGTCTTAGTGTAATGGAGTTGGGTCGACACAAGTTGCCCCCTTGTTGACTGGCTTCTGGTGAGCGATACTGAGTGCGACTGTATCAAGTGTACCTGCCGCCTGCTGCTTGGCCCAGCTACTTGAAAGCAGCATGCGGACGTAGTTGCAGACATCTGATTTCAAAAAGATAGGCAGAAGAAATGCCCATCGGATTCAGAAAACTGTTTCTTTTAAATTCTATTTTCACCACAGTGAGCATGACACATAAGTATTCAGCACACAATTTTGTGATAATGCGCGTGAGTATGTTCCCCAACTCTGGTGCAATCATGGCGAGTAGAAAACAAGTCCCAGTGTACCCAATTCCACTTTTAAGCAGTTTGTAACCACAGAAATAAGGTACGCTTGGATGCCAGTCGGCATAATAACAACAGGGAAAGGGTATTTGGGTTCAACATTAAATAACCTTGCAAGAATTGATATGCCATAAAACCGATCAACCAAAACAGAATCATCTTTTTACTGACTGTCAATTTTGATCCATCTATCTATTTATCTATCCCAGTCTGTTCTATATCTATATAGTTACCCCCCCCCCCTCCAAAAAAAATGTCACCCATGGAATTGTTAATAGAATTCACAATCTTTGCTGTAATTCAATCATATTTGGTACAAATAAACTTCAGTCTATGCCTGACTTGTCTAACAAGTTTCAAACCGAAAGAATTCCACAGTCAAGGGCAGATAAATCAGTAATCGAATGACTAAACTTAGAAGGGAGACAACTAAGGATAATCTCATTGAACAAGTCTAGAAATTAGAAAACTATAGAAATTAATGTTATTCTTACAGAGAATGAAATAAAATAACATAACATGAAATAAATAAATAAAATAAGAGGGAGTACCTTTTTCATCCACACCCATAAATTGAGAGTAACCATTCCCACATACATTAAGAAAAAAAAACTATCATTACGAACATTTCACCTCCTTAATCAGGGAAAGAGAGCAACTTATAAAATCAACCGGAGATATTTTTTCAAGAAGAACAGTACAGTGAATGACACCGGTAGACACCCTACTCCTGCTGACAACTCTATCTCGATTAAGCAGGAATTTTTTCCAAATACCGGATAACTAGATGGGTATCTCCAGCGGACACAGTAATGTATAATATTTAAATAAAAGAATAAATAATCGAGCATTTTGATAGTTTTTTTGGTTATATTGAAAATGTTAACTGTTTTATGGCGGCCAGATGTGACGTTGCACATTTTGACTGGTGTTAGAATTAATAAACCAAACAATCGAATCACATGGTGAAATTTTTAATATTTCGTCTTTATTGTTTAAAAAGACTTTCTCAAAAAACGAGTGAAGATGTCATTTTTATAAAAATCTTTAAAAAGAAAATGACATAAACATGATAGATTAATGTCATGGTGAAGTAGAAAAAAGGCGATAGATGACAGAGGGAAAAGGAAGGAAGATAAAAGCAGGATTTCAAATTTCTGTTTGAAAATTTGGTATGGATACGAAAAAATAATGTAAAATAGAAGAGAAAAAACAATACAGAGCAAGAAAAAACAAAATGAAAAATATACTAAGTATAGTAATAATTAGATGGGTTTTAGGCCAATTTCTTGTGGACATTGTGATAGGAAAGCCATGGGTATGGATTCCGTCAGACCTCCACAAAGACAAGAATGGAGAAGAAAACTTAAATCGAGACTAGACAATCAGGCCCCACCCTTATCAGAGGATTACTTGTGGCCTGATTCAACAAATAAAGCGGTTGTTGTTGTTGATGATGATTATGGTGATGATAATGAAAACATATATCTGTGATACAGCGAAACAGTTGGTATGTGGATTACTAAAACATGCTCTCTTTCTTGGGTTGAGCATACTGGTAAGTGAAATAACAAACTGCCACTAGCGTATAAACGCAATGCTCTTTGTCTAAATAAATGGAACTTCCGGCATTTGACAATGTTTATCATTGCGATTGACCTTATTAGTAGCAGCCAATTGGCCTAGGGGTTATAAGCGCCAACTGTCGTCTAGATCCCGGCTTGAGGCAGTTGCTTGTCTAGCCACACTGAAGAGCTGTGATACAGCAAAACAGTCTGTCTGTGGATGACAAGTTATGAAAATATATCTATGGCAATTAAGCTACACAGAGGCTTCTGCTTTTCATCCCCGTAGAGAATCGTCAGGCTAAAATGCATGGAGTTTGTGTTGCCGGATGTTTTTATATATACACGTGGTGTTTAGTCTAGCTAATTAATTCTTTGTTATTCCCCCCACGGGTTAATGTTTCCAGTAGCCAATTGTAGGTCTTCTCACAAACAAAAGTACGGTTTATTTTACTTCCTATTCTTTTGTTCTGTTTTGTATAGGAGTGACTCATCCCTGTTTCTTTGTTGTGTCGAATTAATAGGTGACCTTAGTTTAACACGTGCGCGCTTGTATTTCTATTTTTAGGTGTTAGTTTAGTTTAGTTTTTTATTTATTTATTTGTTTATTTATTTGTTACGTATTGTTATCATGAAGTAAATTTTATTCTGTGTAAACAGTTTGTTTGCTATTTCACTTCTACAGTTTAATAGGTTTTACGAGTCTTTAAATTTAGAATTTCAAATTTCTTATTCATAAATAATCTACATGGGTCGTCTAAATTTCTACATGTACTGGTTTGTCGTACTATTTTCCATTCGATTATTGGTGAGCGTCCGCTTTCTTTGAGCTCTCAGTAATGGTTTGCTAGTGCTGTTTTTATTCTGTGTTTTTTTTGTGTTTAAATGTGCTGTTGTGGTCGTAATATCTGGTTTTAAAATCCAGGAAGGTCTTACCCATGTAGTACTTCTTGTTATCTCTGGCAAATATTGTTGCTTGGTAAACAATACATTTGGTTAGGCATTAATTTTGTAGTGGACAAAGTGTACAAGTTTTGCAGTTACAGCTTTTCTCTTCATTACAAACTTTTTCATTTCTATTTGAGTGATTGCTATTAGGGTTTGGGTTATTACTATTTGTAGTGGTTATATTATTGTTCTTCTTAGTGTTATTTTTGCCAGATTGGTCACTTTTTTATGCAATTTGTTATTATTTTCTCTACTGTTCTCCTTTAGTATTATTTTTAATTATAATTTCTAAGTGTTTGCAACAATTGTATGACAGTTTCAGCATATTTTTATTGAATATTTTATGCAGGGGATTTGTTACGGGGAAGTTTTTGTCGATGAGGTTTAGGAATTTCTTGCCCAGTTTAGGTTTTAGCATCTGATTATAGGGCGGTGTATACCAGATTACATATTTTTTCTTTTCTTTTTAATTTTATTATAATTATTGGTGTCCTGTTGCTTATATTTAATTTCGATATAATAGTACACATTATTTTTTAGAACTGTATTGTAAATGTTGCTTGACTTCTTAAATACATTTTCATTGCTAGAGTTATTGCTAAGCCTACGTTCGATAGAATTAGGAATCTGTTTTATGATTGATAAGGGGTGATTGGACTTTGGGTTTACGTATATTAGATTAGCGGTATCCTTTAAATATCACTTGTAAGTATTTTCATTTAAGTTTACAGTGACACCTAAAAAGTGAGTTATTTTTATGTTAGCCAGTACTTCTACTCTTAGGTCTAATTTTTTCATTTCCATATTTATAATTTTCTTGAAGTTTTTTCCCTTGACCTTGTTGGAATCTCTTATTATAGCTAATCCATCATCTCTATATAGGCCGATATCTGTATTATCAAATATATTTGTGAGGGTATATAAATAAATAACCCCACAAGATATATATATATATATATATATATATATATATATATATATATATATATATATTAATGTTGTTCTAATCTATTATTCATAATTGATGGTTCCCATATAGGATTAAATTCTATATTACGAGGCATATATATAGGCATATGTAGTAATAAGTAGTAATATATAGCATGACGACACATCTAAAACAAGAATAGGTTCAAAGCTCTTAAAATTCATACAAGAAATGTCTGCAAGGACTCAGTGCACAACGGATAAAAGTGCTAAGTTATAATCAGTTCTAAGTGAGAGTCTTCTGGAGCTTGAAGGTTCAATCCTCAGTACAGGCGATACTAAGAATACAATTAGGAATTACTTAAGACTTCTATCCGGTCATATATACCTCTGTAAATAAAGGTTTCCGTTCGAAATTCTGTACGCATACCAGAGATTGACATACAGATTCCTAAGTTTGACATAATTCTCCTGAAGAAGGTCGGAGGTTACATCGGCCGAAACGTTATTAGAACTACAATTAAGATAAGAACAGTGGTCTGAATAATCCAAATAATACAAACCACTCCTTGTTTTAGCTTCTCTTTTCCTGAGGGCAATCTTTGTCGTGAGCTGAAAATCAAAGTCAGACACCCTTTACTTTTAAACAAGTTTCATGTCGAAAGAACAACAGCTTTAATTACATTATACTTCGTTAATTACATCAGGCTGTGAACGTCTCATGGATAAAGAGAGAGATTATTAAGTTTAACGCTTTTTAGATTACATTATTCCTTAGCTCATAGTAATCGATTTTTTAGGATCTTTTATAATCAGAATTCTCTTGCCTTCCTATGACGTTGCCTCCCCTTTTCTCTATCCCTACTTCCGTTCCCACGATTTTGATTCCAAGTTACCTTTTGATCTTCGTCTATAGTATTTCCTGTCTTTAATTCCTATATCTTAACTGCTAATTTATGTACTAGTTAACATGCCTACCCGAATATTTGACAGATAGTTTACTTAAGTTGTTTTGTTTTATGACATATCAATCCTTTATGTAATGCTACATAAAGTCATTTTTTATGCTCCAACTTTATTAATGCCTTCATTGTTTAAATTTATGTGTATATGACTGGATACAGTTTAATGTCATATGCAGGACATATTCTATTTAACCCATAGATTGGACCCTGACAGGTACTACCACTTTGGATTGGTGTAAACCTGGAAGTAATGGCGACAAAGGGATGATTCGACACTTCCCAAAGATACAAGATGACCTTCACCCCTCCCCCCCCAAAAAAAAAATGCTACACATGGAATCCTTAATAAAATTGTTAATTCATTATGCAATTCAACTATATTTTGTACAAATAAACTTCAGTTTATGTCTGACTTGTTCACTAAGTTTCAGTAGCAAATGTTCAATAGTCTTTATTTTATCACATTCCATGATATAGGGGACACTTTGGTGAACCTCTTACCAGTAGGAGGTGTAATCCCGAATGGGTTTCACACTCACCAAACCTTAACTCCCCAGATTTTTATCCGGTGTTATCTAAAAAATAATGTCTAGTAAAATATTCTCCAAACTATTTATTAATTGAAGAGGGGCATCATAGGTAATATCAGGTCAATGCCAAGAGAGGGAAGTTATTGACAATTTTACATGTCGTATCCAGGTGTGCTTGCAATGGCAATAAAATTAAAAACTGTTGAACATTCATTACTAAAACTTAGTGGACAAGTCAAGCATAGACTGAAGCTTATTTGTACAAAATATTCATAATCTTTTCTGAAAAATTCATAATCTTTTCTACAGAAAAGATTATGAATTTTATTAACGATTCCATAAGTGACATTTTGGGGGTCACTATATAGAAAGAAAGATATGAACAGACTGGGATAGATAGATAGATAGATAGATAGATAGATAGATAGATAGATAGATAGATAGATAGATAGATCAAAATTGACAATCTGTGAAAAGTCGATTCAGTTTTGGTTGGTCAGTTTTATGGCATGTCAAGCCTTTCTAGGTTATTTAATGTTGAACCACAATACTTTATGTAAATAATTAATTGTAAACGATCATTGAACACTAACTGCTGCAAAGAAGGTTGGCTCCCTCTACCAGGCTAGAAAACTTCTTACATCTGCCAGTATCCTATATCTCCTTAAAGCCACCATTCGCCCGTGCATGAAGTATTATTGCCATATCTGGGCTGATGCACCAAACACTAACCTCCCTTTTGGACAGGGTACAAAAATTAATTTCTAACCTAATAATCTGTAATTTGATTGACCCCACCCTATCTTTTCTCTCTGTCTCTCTGTCTCTCTCTCTCACTCTCTTTCTCTCTCTCTCTCTCTCTCTCAAACATGATGTTGCTAGTCTCAGTCTTTTCTATAAATACTATTATGGCATGTGTTCTTCAGAATTTTCTGATCTATTTTCTGTTTCCTTTATTCCAGCTAGTTTGGCTCGTTGGTCTAGTGGTCTCCATCAATTCGTTGTTTTGATACCTCCTATTCCAGTAGCTTCTTTCCAAGAACTGCAGACTTGTGTAACTCTCTTCCTTCTGACTGTTTTCCTCCTAACTATAGCTTTGGTCTTTTCAAGACTAGGGCGGATAATCATCTCCTGTCTTTGCGATAATCATCTCCTGTCTTTGCGATAATCATCTTTCGTTCTTGTTAGCTCCTTACATCAAGTGGCTTCATACCTTGTCTGGAGCGATTTCCATAACAAAAAGGTTCTGCAGTGTCTGCCAAGCTCTAGTCTATTTTACAAGTATTCGCTGCACTTGTACCACCCCAACGTAAACACCCGACTAACAGCAAAATCCCACTCCTTAATTGTAGGGGTCTCTAGATGTCAAAAGATGTTCTATTCTGATAGCTTCTTTTCTTAAACCACTTGCTATTTGAATTCCCATCCTGCTCCCTGTTTTCGTGACCGTACAAACATGCATAAATTTAAATGTAATGTGAACAAACATTTTGCTGCCCAGCTCCCCACCAAGGCTGCCTTCCCCCCCTCAAAAAAAAATCTGACTCCTATCACAGTAAGGGGCTTACGTTTTAGTGGCATTATGCCTTCTTTGGGGTTGACAAAAGTAAAAATATACATGTAAAAAAGCATTTCGCCTCCATAGCTGGGGTAAATTGTAGTGCATACCTTTTCCTATCAATGTGAAAAGGATAACAAAAGACTTGATAAGAAATTGAACTCTGATTGCCGATTTCATAGTCCGTGTCAGTATTCATTACGCCGGTCTGATGAATAATAGAAGGAAGAAAAGTAAGAAAGAAAGAGATAGACAAAAAAATAAGATAAATAATTCTTCTCCCGCATCAAAAAACTATGAGTCATTATTAACAAAAGCACCAACTCAACTTCCCACACTTGGAATACGAATTCTTCTGTTTATCTTTACTCTTGTATTCTGTCTTCCGTTGTCAGATCAGATTAAAGTAGACACAGCAGACCTTTATACAAAGAAAACAATTATCTATCCCAGTCTCTCTCTCTCTCTCTCTCTCTCTCTCTCTCTCTCTCTCTCTCTCTCTCTCTCCTTATATATATATATATATATATATATATATATACATTATATATATATATGTACATATATATATACATTATATATATATACATTATATATATATATGTACATATATATATACATTATATATATATACATTATATATATATTTGTACATATATATATATACATTATATATATATATATATATATATATATATATATATATATATATATATATATATATATATATATATATATACATTCACTAATTATAAGATATCAGTTGACGCTTTATCTTTTGTTGGATTACTTTATATATATATATATATATATATATATATATATATATATATATATATATATACATTATACATACATTATTTATAGATATTTTTTTCAAATTAACCCATATACACATGTGTTTCATGCCAAACCTGCAATCATCAGTATGGGAGGCGACACTCCCTGCCGGTTACACTCAGTAGTCGGAGCGCATACCAATGTGTCCACCACGCATTGCTGTAGAAAAGTCTCAGGCCTAACTAGTAAAACAACTTTCAGGCAAAATTTATTCATCAACATAGTCTCATACAAAGACAATAAACCGATTCCAACGTTTCTCTTACAATTTGATTCCTTTTTCCAATTGGAGTCGCATCTCTTTCACTGGAGTATTCTTTTGAGGTCTGCAAACAGTCAAATTATAAGAATAGGGTTACTGCAGAAGCAATCTGAGCAAATCGCTACTGACAATTGCACAAAACAACACAATCAAAACGAACTACTAGCTAAGCTATGATAGACAAGAGCCAGTCATAATCAGTGATTGCTCACTGATAATAACCGGTGGTATTCCCTGGAGTCTGAAAGTCTCCCCAGATTTCTAGTACTCTTCATATCTTTCGATAACCATTGCAAATGACTTTGCCTTATCACAACAACCGTTTACCATTGAGTTCTCGCTGACAACAACCATTGGCCTTCTCTAGTATTTGAGTTGCAATAAGCCTCCCCAAGGTCCCAGTACTCTTTGCACTCTTCCAGTGGCGGACTGGTTAGTTCTCTACCTTCTCGGTCTTTTCATCCTCCTTGACACTTTACGACTATTTTTTGTTGTATCAGCCGAGGCTGGTGCCATCATTTTATTGGGGGGGGGGGGGGTATGAAATTTCTTGCAGTTTCAGTTCATGTGGTTGTGTTCTTTCTATGTTTTTGCTTTATTTCGATTGCAACTTTCATGTGACTGGTTAGCGTTTGCAGTTTGTGTGGGTTCGTTTCTGTATTTGAGGATTTTCTTTAAGATTTCATTACTATTATTATTACTATTATTATTATTATTATTATTACTATACTACTACTACTACTTCTACTACTACTACTAACTTGGAATATTCTCTCCAGTTGTTACCAATAATTTCTCAAAGGTTATTGCAAGGGTACTTCATGACAAATTTGGTGCAATTCTGACAAATTGATTTGGAACCTATAAGTGTTTTATTATTATTTACTCATAAGGAGTTTTCACATGAGTCGCTATCAGTGATTGCTCACTGGCAACAACAGTAGTGTTCCCTGGAGTCTGAGTGTGACAAGTCTCCCCAGATTTCTAGTATTCTCTCCTTCTTTTTATAACTGTTGCAACCTACTTTACGTTCTCACAACAGCCGTTTACCATTGATTTCTAACTGATAATAGCCGTTGTTTTTTTCTGAAATTTGAGTGGCAATAAGCCTCCTCAAGGTTCCATTACTTTTTGCACTCTTCCAGTGGAGTACTCCCCATGCCCTTACAGTGCAGGACTGGATGGTTATCTCCCCCTTCAGTTTTTCTACCCTCCTTTACCCTTCACATTCATTTTTTTGTGACACAAAGAGATGCCGGTGCCGCTACATGTATGTGTTTTTATTATGTGATTTTCCTATTCTAATCTGGTAGTTTCAGTTTCATTGGTTTCGTGTAATGTTCCTTCTGTTACTTGTGCTTACACAGTGTTATTGAAAGAGGCAGAGAGAGCTGGAAATCTGTGGAGACTTGTGGTCACTCAGACACCAGGAAACAGCAGTGGTTATTATCGGTGAACAATCACTGATAATGACTTGTATGAAAACTCCTAATGAATGTGAATAAATAAAAATGATAATAATCATAATAATAATAATAATAATAATTTATATATATATATATAATAAATACTCTAATTATGTTTTAATTATATATATATATATATATATATATATATATATATATATATATATATATATATATATATATATATATAAAGAATGATGAAAATAAAAGTTGGAATTTGATTAAATAATTAATAGTTCGAAAACAAGGAGAAATCTCAAATCCATGGATTTTCAAAATGGAAAAATGGAAATATGGATACATTCAACATATGTATGTTAAATGTTTCCATATTTCCATTTTAAATTTAACATCATTGATTGCCTTAATTTAGGATCTTTTTAGCCAATAAGTCTTTATTTATATGTATATATTTTCATTTTTTCAAAGCTTCTATGTTACCGGTAATACATAATTTACCAGTCTTTATCCTCTGATAAGACGAATTTGTCTTTGAAAATCTATGGATTAAGGATTTGAGATTTCTCCTTGTTTTCGAACTATTGATGATTTAATAAAATTTGTAACTCTTCCAACCTTTATTTGCGTCATTTTTTTTATTGATTTATTGCTCTATCCAGTATACTGAGCACTGAGATTTCCATTATCACGATAGGTCATTATTTAAAGATACAACATTTATCTTTAAATTTTAATTCACTGTGATATATATATGTATATATATAAACAGATCACACAATAAGTCCCTGGCCTGAAATATAAACGGCACCACTAATAAAAAATCCATATGATTTTTATAAATTATTAACTATCAAATAGCATGCGTCAAAATTTTAGCCAATCGGATTATTAGTTTAAAAATTACAGTTATTTAAGTAAAGCTACTGTTGCTAATTTTTAAAACAATGGAAAAATCTAAATTTCGTGTGTTAATAGGAAAAATGCTGTTAAAGCAAAGCAATGGCTTTATACGTTTGATTTGGATTCTGCTCTGTAGGAAACAACAGGTGATATGCTGACTTTAAACACGGTTGTACAGACACAAATGATGCTGAACGCTGAGGTCACCCGAATAATTCATTAGTTATCCCGGAAAATATAAAAAAAAGTCTACAGATTGGCCGATCGTAAATTGCGATAGCAGAGGAGTTGAAAATATCAGAAGACAGTGTCTTCAACTTTTTGCAAGAAATGAGAAAGCTGTGCTTAAAGCGGGTGGCGCGTTTGCTCACAGTGTATCAAAAACAACAACGTGTAGACGATTCATAGCGTTGTTTTAAACGGTTTTAACGCAACAAAAAGGAGGATTTTTTTTGCATTAATATGTGATAATGGATGAAACATGGACCCATCACTTCATTCTGGAATCAAATTGGCAGTCAGTTGAGTAAACAGCAGCAGATGAAACCTGCCCAAAGCGACCAAAGACGCAAAAATCAGCAGACAAGGTTTGGGCCTGTGTATTTTAGTATGAACAAGGTATTTTGTTCATCGATTACCTTGAAAAAAGGAAGAACTATCAACAGCGTATGAAAGAAGGAATAGCCGCAAAACGGCAACGACTGAAGAAGAAAAAGTGCTCTTCACCAAGACAATACACCGTGTCATCAGTATCTTCAATGTGACGGGTGAGTGTCATCGGTGTGTCATCTGCCTAATTCAAGAACCTAAACATTTTGTAGTAGGGTTGTTACATCGGTATCCATCCCACCGGCCTTGTTTGCCATGAAGAAAAGGGTCACCAAGTTTTGGCTAAAAGGACAAACTTCCTGTCTACAATTTAAATTAATTTGATTCAACAGTTTCATCAACACAAAACATGGTCCGGAAAGAGTTGTGAAAACAGCAATACAAAATAGGTTGTGTCCGCCGACGTATGTGTACTATAGAAATTGAATTGGGGCCATTAGTTTCATCTCGTCTAGCAAAGCGATTGTTAGAAACGAGAAGAGAGATATAACGTCTTGTCGCATTCACATCTCAAAAGGAACTTTATCTCGCCTCTCGCCCAAGAGATGCGAGGAAGGAAATATGGCGTTTTGAACAACAGAGTGCTCAAAGTCCGACTGTTCATAGAATCCCTATAAAACATTTGGGCGGAAGTCCTATCCCACACAAAAGTGTTTCAGCCGAACAACGCATCAATCGTTCTGCAAATGAGAACATGCAAGTGTGTTCTTACTGAATCACGTATTATTCACTCCGCGAGTGAGAACATGCAATTCCAAAATAAAATATATCGTACTTATGTAACTGCTACATATTTAATATTTGGCTAGAATTAAAGTTTATAGGCAAAAGTCGGTTATTCTGTGTCCTTAGATCAAAGAACATCAATATTTTCCGATTGTGTCACAATTTTATAAAATAACCTAAGTTTATATATATTTAAAAAGATAAATAATAGGGTTTTCTGCGAAGAATCGCCTGGGGTGGGGGTAAATGCGATACGATTGTGAAACAAAAGATCGCTGGATTATTGGTTCATTTTAGAATTTCAGAACTAAATGATAACGTAATTATTGAACTTACCTTTCAAAAAGTGTATTTAGGAAGAAAAACATTCAAAAGGGAAACAAAAATGAAAGTAAAAAGGCTTCCGGGCAACGCCGACTAGGTAAGCTAGTAGCTAATAAAAAAAATAATAATAATGTGTAAGTCACGTACAGGCGAGAAACGCACACCTAAACGAGAAATGGTCACACAATTTTATTAATATAGAGATTTTTTAATTTTTTTATTATATATTATCATTTATTATATACTGCAAGGAATTGATAAACTGACGCCGACATAGATCAAAGAAAAAAGTCAGTCTGTGTAATAGTGGGAGATATATTATAATGTTTGTCAACGAATACTTCTGTTGTAATATGTTATTGGAGGAAATAAATAACAAAAACAGTTCAATTACAGATCGCTGCAACTCATCGTTTTATTTATTTATTAAATCCCTCCGGTTTGATGTGATGTTTTTAGAAATATGGTATATATATATATATATATATATATATTGTTAAATATATAGGTATTTTTATTTTTATTTTCCCATTGCAGGATTGGAAATTTTCGGCAACTTCTGTCGCCTTCTTCAACCAAATATGAAATTATGAAAATTAAAGAGATAGAGGAGGGGGAGAACATACATTCCCCTAATATGGAATTAAATGCTATTTAGCATAAATGACTTGACCAGAACATTGAGAAAAAACTGCATTTCCATAAACCCTTGTTTTACATACACTATGTTCCGCGAACCTTTGTTCCACATACACAATATTGCTCTCTGCGTTCATTTCAATGCTAGCTCGTTTTTGTATCATGTTGATACATGTTTGCATATCTCCTTAAAAATAAATTTGAATAAGAGTTAAATTCTTTATTCATTAGAATCTTCGTTATTATTGTAGCTGTACCCCAAAATGAGATTCTACTTTTTTATGTGATTACGTGAAAAGCTTGTTGGAAAAAAAAATTACGATGAAAAGTTAAAAGATTCTACTTTTTTAGGCGATTACTTGTGGTGTTACGAGTTTTTTCCATTTGGACTGACTTAGGGTTAGTGGTAGGGTTAAAGGAGTTTTTTAGTGGGGGGTGCTTGCCACTCGGGCTAAGAGTAAGGGAAGTTTTATTGGCGGGGTGGGGGCTTTATCTTTCTTAATTTACGGGAATTTATCTCCATTAGCAAAAAAACAAATTCTGGTTAATGCCCTAAAACGCTATCCGGTTAATGGTCCGGAAATAGATGATAGTGTTACGTTAAATTTATATGCGAAACTGATCCTACACGCTAAATTCTAAAATAATTGTTTGTTTTTTATTTATTTATTTATGTTTCGTCTCAATTACTTTGTGTGTCTATACCTCATAAACAGGGCCTATTTTATCTAGAAATTATGACTATAGCTCGGGTCTGTCATTGTGGGTCGTAATAGTCACATACAGGCTAGAAACACAAGCATACACATATACACATATACACGAGAAGTGGTCACACAATTTTATTAATATAGAGATTATTTGTTATTATTTATTATATACTGCAGGGAATTGCTGATTTGACGAAACTGGCGCCGACATAGATTAAAGAAAAAAGTCGGACAGAGAGAGAGAGAGAGAGAGAGAGAGAGAGAGAGAGAGAGAGATAGAGAGAGAGGGGGGGAGAGAGTCGTTAATGGACTTCTTTGTGTGAGATGCTACTTAAGAGATGGATGAAATAGGCAGGTGACCGTATGTTAAAAGCTTTGAGAGAGAGAGATAGAGAGAGATAGAGAGAGAGAGAGAGAGAGAGAGAGAGAGAGAGAGAGAGAGAGAGAGAGAGGCGACGGGAAGGGGACGGGGAGGGGAAGAGAGAGAATCGCGAGAGAGGACGTCAGCCAATATGGCGCGGCTTAGAGTTAAGGACTAGACCGGAAATAAAAGCAAATCAAAGACTGACGGCTAATGGTCAGCGAGGAAGAGAGGCAGCGGTAATGGGTTAATAGTACTACTGGCCTTAATCCTCGACTTTCAATCGGAGATTTACCGACAACAAAAGATCAGAAGCCGCGAAGATTTAGGAGAAGCGGGGGGGGGGGGGGGGGCGTCACGTGGAGTGGAATGGAAAGTCACGGAAATGTGTAACGCTTTGTCTTTTTTGTCTCAGAGAAAGATCAAGATAGAGAGAAGCCAACTCTAACGTTTGATCTTCACCTAGTGCTCAAGGACGTTGGCCTTGTTCCAAACTGGTTGGCATTGCTGTTACAAATCCAGACAGTTTGGAACAAAGCCAATGTCCCCGGGAATCCGGTGAGGATCAAACTTATTACTCTTTCTCACTCGGCGTAAGAATGTTGGTAACACTAGCTCGGCAGTAGGGGTCCCATCTTAAAGTAAATGACTCCGCTATTAAAGAAATAGAAATAAAAGAAAAACATGTTGTGACTAATTTTTTTTTCCTATAAAGACAAGTTCTTTCTTTACGACGGGGACGCGTGAGAAATTTCCTTTTTTTCCTTGATTCAGGATCACAAGAAGAACAATAATACTTATCTTTTGCCGTTAAACTTTAATTCAAGCTAGAAATTGATTTTGATCCGGCATTTTACAGACTTAAAAATACAATTAAATAACGTCAAGATAACATAAACACGTCAGTCACACGAAATAGCAATTTGTATTTGTATAGGCGATATGAAATCTATTAATACAAAAAGTTACCCCCCTCTCCATGTCTCCTAAATAATTACCCCTCTTTGTCTATTTTGATGATGAATTACTTCCCTTGTATTCTAAAATGGCCCCATCTAATTGGACAAAACAGTTCTCTTTGACCAATCAACAGGCACTTCTTTTTTTTTTAATCAACAGACACTTGATTTTGTCGGGATGTAAGTAAAATGCCTTTGCTGTCCCTCTTTTGATTGCAAGAAACCTAAGAGACCCATTATTTATCTACCTCCCACAAGGTAAAATGTGACACAAGGTCGGAAAGTGGGATTGGATAAGCCAGCGCTCGAGGGTTGAGCAATCTAGCCATTTAAAAATTGCCCGAGCAGCCCCGTCGGCATTCCCGGTAGGGCGCCTCAGACAGTAAGCAATAAACTTACTCCTCTCCAAAGAGGGGAGGCGAAGCCTGGGAGGGTGCACCTCCTAGAACTGCACAGGACCGTTCAACCCCCAATAGACCGGCGTAAATCCAGACCCAAAGGCCAGGACAATACCAATCTATTAGGTGGGTTAAAAACCCGTGGCCGAATCGAAACCTAAGAGACCTACTAATCTTTTTTTAATGCGGTCTTAGTCAAGGCGAGACGCTTGACTTGGCAGTAGTTAGAGACGTATTTATTTGGAACACGTCTGTTATATTAGCCGCTGACTGATGTTTCTGTGTCAGTTGGAAACCGAGGGGTAAATAACTTGACTTTTTTTATACACGAGATTCTAAAAGATCCAGAAGAGACCGAATGATTCTGGAAGATTCTAACAATTATTAAAAGATAAGAAAAAATTAGGTTACACATATCTTTACCTTTTTTTTTAGAAGTATATTAAAATCTTTAGACTAAGTAACAGACAGAGCAACAAAAGAAAAGGCAAATCTTAGACCCTCTCCAAAAATTGGGGAAGGGGGGGTACGAAATTTAGAATTATCGATATTCAACCTTCCTAACGACAAAATTAATGTGTTTGCCCTCCTAAATCGTGTATCTGAGCCCTTGTAGCAGACTGAATGAAATAGGATCTATTTCTTCTCGTCCCCGGTGAGAAAATTGGTCATACACTGACCAATCGGCTTGCAGGGCACATTGATATCAACTGTCCCCTCATGGACTATTTTCTACCACCTGGTCAGTTGAAGAATTCAGCAGAGAGAAATCGGCCAGCAACGAAGAAACATCTCTCTCCTGCCTTTCCCCTGCATCGTTCCAGCAGCAGCCATCTCCACTTGGAATATATTTGCTGACGACCCGGCAGCCTCTTTTCTTCACTGGGACACAGTTCCAACCCTCTGTTAAATAAACCCTTTTTTGTTGCCTGTTACTCGATTGTTGTTCGTTCAATTCATTTCGTGCGATAAATGTAAGGAAGGGACCAACACCCCCCCTTCTATTACACCCTTGAACGATTTCTTTATGAATGCGCTACTTTACAAATTATTCCAAAAGATTCCATACCAAGTCACACGAGATTCCATCTGTTCTATTGCTGTTTGTCTGTCTCTTTAAATAAAAAAAAAACAGACAAGCTTCAAAATCGTGTTTTCATTTTTTGTGAGGGAGAGACAAGTTATTATTTATTTTTAGTTATGAGGTCAGTCTAAAGTCAACCCGACGGACACAGTAACAATAGTGTCACCTGATTTGTTACTTTTTTTTAATCAGTCTTGTACGTCCATTTTTGGGGCCGTTGTTTGTATAAAAAAATAATTTTTTAAATGTCAATTTTGGGGCCGTGTCTTGTTTGAGTTCACACTACTGGCTTATTAATTTAGATTATTTTGATTATTCGTACTACTATTTTCATCTTGGATGTTATTCTCACAACGTTTCGGCCGATGTAACTTCCGATCTTTTTCAGGTGCATCTGGTTGAACTCGGGAATCTTTCTGCCGAACTCTGGAATCTGTACGGAATTTTGAACGGGACCCTTTTAATTAATCCACGAGGGTAGCTTGTTCTCGTTCCGTCAGCCATGACCGAGTAGAAGTCTTAAGTAATTCGTAATTGTATTTTTAGTATCGGCCGCACTGAGGATTGAACCTCCTACCTCCTGAAGACTGTCACTTCGAACTGATTATACTTAGCATTTATATCCGTTACGCCACAGGAACTGACGGCTGGCGGAACGAAAGAAAGCTACCCCCGTGGAACTAAAGAGTTCCTTTCGAAATTCCGTACAGATTCCCGAGTTTGACAGAAAGATTCCTGAGTTCGACAAGACGTACCTCAAGAAGGTCAGAGGTTACATCGGCCGAAACGTTGTGAGAATAACAGCCAAGACAAGAACAGTAGTCCGAATAATTCAAATTATCATTCCTCATCTGAAAAATTCCGAAACATGTTAATTTAAAAATTTAATATATTTTACTTCTATGGCCTTCTTGGCCTTTTAGCTAGGATCAAAGTGTAGTATCTGTTCCGATGGATACTGCACCCCACAGACTGGTATTGTCTTGGCCTTCGGTGCTTGATTTACGCCGGTCTATGGGTCTGTCCTGTGCAGTTCTAGGAGGTCCACCCTCCCAGGCTTCGCCTTCCCTCTTTGGGGAGGAGTAAGTTTATTGCTTACTGCCTGAGGCGCCCCTACCGGGTAATGCCGACGGGGCTGCCCAAGCAATTTTTAAACCCCACTTTCCCGACCCGACCTTGGGTCTCATCTTACTTGTGGGAGTAAGATAAAAACTGGGCTTGTGCCTAACTCCTGGAGAGGAGTAAATCAATACTCCTATGGTATTATTAGACTAGGTTAGTTAGTGCTCGGTGGAGCTGGAGAAATATACACGAGTATAGCTCCGGACGATTGGACTTAATGGTTAGAGTGTTTGTTAAAGGTCGGGTTTCAACCTTCGGTCGAGTCATACCAAAAACTTTTTTTTCTTAATGGTACTTGATTTCTCGTTGCTAAACACTTAGTATTATAAGGTGAGGATCAAAAGTGAGTGGAATAATCCAGGAAAAGGTGTGGCGGCCTCCCCTACACCTCAGATTAGTAGCAAATGAAAAAGGAACTTTCGGGTCACCCTCGACTCTCGTCGTTTCATTTATTTATTTATTTTATTATAGTTCCGGAACTTAAAAAAAAAGATGTCTGATTTTCATAAATAAATGTGTGTAAAGCCACTCTCTACCTAAGTCAATATTCACATGCATTATCTGACAGTCGTCTCAGGGAGACACCCTCCCATGCATTATCTCCTCCTTTCGAAGGCAGGTGGATATTGCCTGAGGCGGTTTCATCCGTGACGAAATGCTAACGGAACTAATCATGTTATTTTTGCACTCAATCCAGGTGCCCACTTTTTGGGATGGGTGGGGGTGCTGGATTCTCCAGATTAAACCGATCTTGTGTCTAACTTTATCTTTGTGGGGGACAGTTAAATATACTCACGCGCGTTGCTATTGTGATATCTGAACACCATGTAATTTCCACGGGTAGACAGCTAAGTCGTATACAAAGAAATATCATCCTAAAAAAAATAAAATGAAATAAACTCGCTGTCCAACATAGGTGTTGTCCCAAAGGCAATAATCAGTGATTTGACCCCTGCTGTTAGCCTCGTTCCTCGTCTCACCGTTAATCACCAAACCTTCTTCAATCTCGACTTATTATTTTTCACCCTTTAACACCGTTCTTTGATGGTATCGAGATTTTCTTCTTCTTCTTCTCTTCGTTTAATTGCTCACAATGCGCTTTGCTTTCTTCACAGCTAAAGCCGTTAACGCACTCTTTTATTTCCCCCTCAGCAATACGCACCCAAGTCTTAATCAAAAAGAAAGGTAAGAAAACGAGCGAACCTAGTTAAGATAGTCGGACAAGTCATTTCTGAGAGAACGCCTTACAAAGAGCTGAGGTCAATAATGCGTCACGTCGTACCCCTTACCGGGAAGGGAAGGGGAAGTGACGAGGTCATTTTAACTTCCAGTATGGAATTTCTGTCTCTTTTATTTAGCATATTTTTCTTCTTTCTGCCTTCCTGTTTAAGTTGGTTTGTGTTCGTATGATGTTACATTGGGTAATTTATTTCACATACGAGTGTCGAACAGTGGTTATCAATGGTTTATTTATTTATTCATTCTTATAATAAGGATATATTTTAGTTTAGAACAATGGTTTTCCTATCTGCCGTCCTTTGGCTCTGTTTTCAAAAATACTAATGAGTCAGCATACACTAAGGCTAAAAGCCACTCAGCTAGGGTTCCCAGTACGACGTGACGCATTATTGACCTCAGATCTTTGTAAAGCGTTCTCTCAGAAATGATAAGGGTTAATGAGATTGTCAGTTGAATGATAAACAATACTATGAGAGGATTGAAAACGATGAATGAAATGGGCAATATTTGATTACTTAAGAGGACGGCTCGAGGCGCTTGTTCGTAATAATCCACCACCTGTTTTTATCAACTTTTTTATTGACCATTTTTTTTTTGTCGCTAGAGAATTCCGTATTTTTGGAATTTTCTTTCAAATATTTTAGATTTTAAGAGGGGGGTCAGTTTCTTAATTAAATTTAACGTAAACTAATCACCTACTTTTTGACCATGTTGTATGTTCGTTGTTTGTTCACCCATTTATTTTCACCGTTTTTACGGACCAACTTTTAAATTTTTTTCTGTGTACAATTATCTATCATGCCGCTAGAGAATTCTGGGTTGTTTGGAAATTTTTTAGAAAAATTTGTGACGGTCAAAACGTGGGGGATCAGTTTACGTTAAATGTATATAGGAAACTGACCCCCCCCCTCCTAAAATCTAAAATATTTGAAAAAATTCTAAAAAATCCGGAATTCTCTAGCGAAATGATAGGTAATTGTGCACAGAATTTTTTTTTTAAATTTGTGATAGTCAAAAAGTGGGTGATCAGTTTACGTTAAATTTATAAAGGAAACTGATCCCCTTCCTAAAATCTATACTATTTGAAATTTTTTTAAAAAGCCACAGAATTTTTCAGCGACATGATAGGTAATTGTACACCGAAAAAAGAAAAAAAATTGGTCAGTTGAGCAAAACAGGTGGTGGAGTATTAAGAACAAGAGCCGGCTCGATAAGTATTTGTTGACATTGGACTTGTTGTAGTCTGCATGGAAGCAGCCTCGTAGTAATGTGTTCCACAGATGGGAAGTTCTTAGAAAGAAACTCTGTTCGTGATAGTTCTGTTTGGTTTTAGGTGCACAGAAGAAGAAAGTAAAGTTGTTTTTTGTAGTGGTGGTAATAAGATGAGTTCTTGGTGTAAATGTCTTACAAGGAGGAACCAAAGATTGGAGCTCAGTCGAGCATCTTACATGGAAATAAAGATCGAGTAGAGAAAGGTTAGCAACGTCTCTCCTGTGAGAAAGGGGCTTTAGGAAAGGGAATATATCACCTTCCACTAGATTGCCAAGTCGACTTTGTACTCTGTCAAGGCAAGAATGAGTGCTCTGAATGGCAGCTCGCAAGATGTGTCAGCCGAACCCATCTTACGACGTATCTGCCTCTTATACAGGTAGATGATTGCAGCCGGAGTCAGCTACTTTCTGGAGCAGTAGAATGATCCGGCTATTTTTCCAGCGACCTCAGCAACAGATTTGATGTAAGTCTTTCATTGAAGGTCAGCGCAAGGAACTTATCAAAGCAAGGAGCTTCCTCAAGGAAAGGGTCATTCATTTCACCTTAGACGACGCCATTAGCGCCCCCTCCCTCTGACATACAAAGGTTTGATATTAGGAATACTACAAATCGATACATATGTTTCCTTATGACTTAAGATAAGATAAATTAACAAATAAACAGGACCTTGTCACCTGCAGACGTCCACTGTTTGATCTGGTTACCATGCGATGTCGCCTGTCTATGTTATTATATCAACATTATACAAACTCAGAACGATAAAATAAAATTTTTGTAAAATTCTGCTATTACCGCTTTCGACCAGGCGAAAAACTTATCAGGCATGTGTATGCAGTGTGATGATGCATGGAAATGAAACTTGGGCAGTGAGGGTTGAGGATATGTGTTGCGTGGAGAGAAATGATGACAATGATATGATAGATGTGTAATGTGAGTCTTAAAGACAGGCTAAGATCTGGTGATCTCCAGGGAAGATTAAATCTGGACAGTATAGGGAGATGTTTGCAGAACAGGAGACTTTGTTGGTTTGGTCACGTTGCAAGAATCGATTAGAGAGTCTTGAGGTTAGTAGATGTAATAGTTAAGGTAACAGGGTCAGTTGGCAGAGGAAGGCCAAGGAAAACATGGGCGGAAGTTATAAGGATAGACTTGAGAGAAAGGGGGTTAAATGAATACCTGGCAGAGACAGGTTAGTTTGGAAGTCAATTTGCTAAAAGCCATCTAACACATGCCAGCATGTAAAACTGACATTAAACTGATGATGATGATTATTATGATGATGTTGTTATTGTTGGTCGTGGTGGTGGTGGTGGTAGTGGTGTTAATGATGATAATGATGATGATTGTGGTGGTGGCATGGTCTTTTTAATGTTATTCTTTGTAAAGCATACAGCTTCCTTTAAGTGTAAATAACTTAGATTTTGTAAAAGTCATACATACGTTTAAATGTGTAAGACTGCTGTGGACCAAAACGCTTGTCCGCGGCGGTCCTAGAGAAGACGTTTGGTTTGCTGCTTGTCGGAGGAGAGCTGCGGGCACGAACCCGGAAACGCCCATTCATGAAAAGTTTAATTTTAATTTTTTTTAATTTTTAAAGAGGAAACGGCGGTGGGCGGCTTTGGCGTGCTCATTAGCATATGTGAGATGTCGCTACTATAAGAAGCACGAAAAAACGTGATTTTGGGAGATTCGTTGGGAGATGAGAGTGAACGGAAGAAGAAGAAGAAGAAGAAGAAGAAGAAGAAGAAGAAGAAAGTGCCGCATTTACTTTTGTGAAACGTTGCATTGACTCGTTCAGTTACTTTCCTCACCTTTTAAAGGGAGATAATCGGAAAACAATGTAATTATTTTTTTTAACCGTTTTCACTTTTTTTTTTCTGGACGCTAAAGTATTTCTGAAGACATGTCTTTCGAGGCTTAATAGATATGGAGGGAATCGTGTTGTCAAGCGTCACTACTCAGATGTGAAGCAGCAAACAGACAAGCAAGGGGAGAACATTTTCAGATGAATAACTAGTTTCTCACTTTTAAATATTTTGTTATTGATTTTATTACCGATTAAACAATTGAAATCATGAATGCCAACAATTCTGAAATGCCCGGTATTTATCTCGTAGCTATAAGTGGGAAATCTACGGACGGTTTTTAGCCTAGACATTTTGGCATATGGCGTCTTTACCAGCTACTTTTCAAGGTAGGACTTCTTGGAAAATAAGGAAAATTACTTTAGAAACTGAAACGGTGTCTTAGTATTTATTATTCAAGTCTGTGCACGTAAAGGTGTTTTGCTTTTGATGATAGATGATAGCCGATTAAGCAAGCTGTTCGATTGTCGGCAGGCTCCTGTTTACAATTTACCGTTTGTTACTATCCGGTGTTCCCTTTTCCACTTCCCTAGGTATTAATCGTCCGGGGCGGGTTATCGCCCTTTGATTGGGATTTTAGTTGTACATTACAACATAGATAATTGCTAGATAAATAAGACACTCTCTCATTAAACATGAACAAGAGAAAGGAAGATAATTGCTTGACAAAGTAAGACTATTCTTTAGACAATGGGTGTCACTTGCTAGAGAAAGTGATGCAATTGCTAGAAAAATTGAGACAATTGGTAGCTATAGGGAAACATTTGTTATACAATGTGGGACAATTCATAGAGAAAGTGCTATAACCGTTAGACAAAGTGATAAAACTGCTTGAGAAAGTGTGACTATTGAAAAAAAAGTCAGAAAATTGTTCGACAAACTCTGACCATTGTTAGAAAAGCAACAATGAAATGCTGTAGTAGTAGTAGTAGTAGTAGTAGAGAAAGAAAGATAATTGCTAATCACAGGCAATTAATAAAGAAATGGAGGCAATACCGAGATAAAGTGAGACAATTGCTAGACAAAATGATAGAATTGTCAGTGAAAGAGAGACATTCGGTGGAGAAAGTTTGACAAATGCAAGATAAACTTAGACAAGTGATATAACTGAGATATGGGAGTCAATTGTTAGTTAAAGTGAGATCATTGCATAGGCAAAGGGAAACACTTGTTAATAAAATTGAGACAATGGGAAGAAAGGAGAGACAATCCATAGGAGAGTGAAACACTTACTAAAGAGAATCATACAAAGTTGTAGCAGTTACATTTTGATGGACTATTTTCTATGTAAAATAATGTTTCTATGCGGAGTGATTAATCTGTTATCCAATAAAAACACTTTGCGTGGCATGTACTTCCACTGAACTATTTACAGTTTTTCCTGCTTCTCAACCAAGGCAGTAGGACTTAAGATATCAACCCAAGTGGTCGTCTGGAACACCCATCCAACTCACCAGCGCTATGGAACCCTTTATTAACTTTTGATATCAAATCTTTTTATAACCTCTTTCTTTTGTTTGGTAGATGTGATTATAAAGTTGATAAAAATGTTGGAATAAATTTTGCCATTAATTTACCTTTTGACAAAATATCTCTTTTTTTTTACAAAGTTAGACAATTGTTAGAGAATGTGAAACAATTGCTAGACAAAAAAAGACAATTGCTAGAGAAAGTAATTCGCTTGCCAGATTAAATGAGACAAATTAAGACAAATATTATGGATTTTTAAAAAGAAATTTCATTGCTGTTTATCAAAAAGGGAGAATTATATCATTTTCTGTTGCTGATATTAAAAAAAATGATACAAACATTTCCATAAAGTTGTAAAACGATATGATTTTTGACAAAAACATATCATTTATTACTGAATACAAAGCAGACATTTTATTCAAATCAGTTTAAGAGCCAATACAGAGAAAAGCTTATTTTTTCTAAGTAGAGTAAACATATAGTTTTTAGCAAAAGTCTTTATCTATATAAATTTAGGTATGTTTATATATTCGTATGTACAGGATTCAAAGTTAAACTAATTAACCGATCATTATGAATTTTAGAACACATTTGCTAGGCGTAATGGGTAGGTAATGTGGGATATATTTAGTTTAATTTAGTTTTATGTAAAAGGGACCAAGAGGGTGTGAAAGTTCTCTGTGAAAATTCACATGCCTCCGATTGAAATATATTCCCTAAATTTCAGTTTCTTTTGAGTATTTTAAAGGGTTTATGGAGGGGGGGATAATATGGTCATAACCTCACATTTGAAAATTAACATATTTCAAATTTGTATTAAATTTGATCCATACTCATTAGACATAAATTAAGCAAGATTCCCTGAATTTCAATTTCTCCTTAAGACCCTTTAAGCTTAAGCTTTACATTTTAGACATTTTTTAAAATCAAAATCATGTAATGGATTTTAATCAAAAGTGAAATAAGGATTCTAGACATAAAGTTGAGTATCATTAAATCTTGATTTTAATCTTCGTAAGGCAAATTAAAAGTGGTGCAATACTGTTCTGTCCGGGGAATTAATTTTACCTGTCCTGGGACGGGTATTTTTCTAGTGATGTATAAAACATACAATGACGTTTTTTTTTGGGGGGGGGGGCTAAGTGAGGAAAAAACATACATTTTTACAGAATCAGTCATTAACAAATTCACAAAAGATAATTTCATGTTTTATTTATAAATTATCTGGAGTGAAAGTATTGCTTTTCGCCTGATGATCGCTCTTGCCACTTTGCTGTGTTGTTTTTTTACAACCATTTTTATAATTTTGTTTTAGTTAAATTTAGGTTAGCTAAATTATAGAGTTCCCACCCAAGAGTGTCACTCATGTAATCGTTAATAAAATTTACAACCCTTTCTGCAGTTTAACCATATTTGATACAAATAAACCTAAGTCTATGCTTGACTTGTCCATTAAGTTTCAGTCATGAATGCCCAACATTCTTTGTTTTATCGCCTCTCAATGATATGCTCCAAATGTGCACCTCTGCATTTATCCATACTGAGCGATACCTAGTGGTCGTTAATAAGGTTTTGGCAGCCTTGGACATCGCACCACCAACCCTGCCCGTGAGGCGGATATCCTTGCACTGTCAAGAAAGGCCACTATCGATGAGGGCCACCTTCTCCACAAGCTCGCCACAGAGACCCCTCCACGAGCTTGCCTGAAGTCACGACACCCATTCTCGGAGCAGGCCCACCAGCTCCTGCTTTCAACACCCAGTGACGTCACAAAACGAATCTGGCTTAAACGTTGCTGGACGGAGGAATGGCAGGCAGCAGATAAATCAAGGTTGCACAGATTTGTGGAGGACTCGGATAACCTACCAGGCATGGACCTCCCTCGCCGGCAGTGGACAATGCTCAACCGCCTCAGGACAGGTGTCGGCCGTTTTGCCGCGACCATGAAAGGATGGGGACTCAGGGACTCGGCTGTCTGCGACTGTCGTCACTCTGAACAGACAGCAGACCACATCATCGAGTCATGCCTTAAACATCGACCACCCAACGGCGAAGCCGGCATAGCTGCGCTAGACAACAAAACATTAGCATGGCTTTTCTCAACCGAGCTGGTGATCTAACAGTAGGATGCTGTGAAGCAAACGAAAGAAGAAGAAGAAGAAGAAGAAGAAGAAGAAGAAGAAGAAGAAGAAGAAGC
Organism: Sepiola atlantica; assembly: GCA_963556195.1. Lineage (NCBI taxonomy): Eukaryota > Metazoa > Mollusca > Cephalopoda > Sepiida > Sepiolidae > Sepiola > Sepiola atlantica. The sequence goes on from OY744524.1 coordinate 161,393,290, forward strand.
CTTGGACAGACGAAGAGGTTAGGGTTAGACGAAGAGGTAGCGTCGTGAGGGGGTGAACAGTGGTTTCAACAGGATGGGGCAACTTCCCACACTTCAAATGACTTGTTGGAATGGCTATAAGGACACTTTGGTGATCGTCTCATCAGTAGAGGGTGTGATCCTGAATGGACTTCACATTCACCAGACCTTAACTCCCAGATTTTTATCTGTGGGGTTATCTCCAAGATAATGTCTATCAAAACAATCCCTAGACTATTCGTGATCTGAAGAGGATCATCACAGCCCAAACCGGGGCAGTGTTAAGAGAAGAGCATGTCAAAATCATTGACATTTTTGCACGTCATGTTTAGATGTGCTTATCATTGAACGGCAATAAAACAAAGACTGTTGGGTATTCATGACTGAAAATTGGCGGACAAGTGAACCACAGACGGAAATTTATTTCTACCAAATATGGTTGAAATGCAGAGAGGATTGTGAATTTTATTAACAATTACATGGATGGCATTTTTTTGTTCATTTGGTCGCCCTGTACCTACAAGGAGGAAGAAACAGATCAAAATACAGTGTTGAATAATGCTTGTTTTTTATTAATTCTGACAAAAACGTCTTAGAGTTCTTTTTTTAGCACACTCAAATTTGGGGTCAACTTTTAGACACATTTGGATCATAAAATAAAAATTCCCCAAAGAAGGTTGGGCCTCTTCTATCGTTATGTAATAGTGGAATAAGTACTTTTGAAAAATGGCTTTACCACACAACTCAAATAGAATTGCAATGTTTTCCCAAGGGACTACCAAAAGGGGTTCGGCCGGTATATTAAGTTCATTCTGGTGTCCCAGAAAACCAATGAAGGGCTCATTAAATTTATAGTAGACTGATCTTTCCCTTGATAAAAAGAAAAATTCATATCTGTTCTCTATTGAATTATTTCGCAGAAGTTCAAAAACCTGAAGCATATTTTTGTTTGTTTGTTTTTTAAACTAGCTATTTTATTTATTTTTTTCTTAATGGCTAAACAGGTCTTTATTCAATTACGACTGTACATCCTCCTAAAAAATGACGAGGTTGGGGGGAGGGGGTATTATCCCGCTTTAGTTTTCGCATTAATATTCATATTCATATAAAATAACGTCTTAATTGGTGAAGTTGAAAAAATACAGAGATAGGAAAGAGATAAAACGTCTCGAACTGTAAAGTTTTAAAAAAGAAAAAAAAGAAAGAAAAAATGTATCAAGCGGTAGAGAAAGAAAACAGGAAAAAGAAAAAAAAGAAAACGTCTCATTATGGCAATAGTCTAGGTTAATCATGAAGTGTTTTCATTTAGTTGGTGAATTTAAAACTGAAAGAAAATAGATAAAAACACACCAAGACTAATCCCCGTCTGATAATGATTTGGGGAATTAAATCGAAAATATTTGCAAAAATATGAACACGAAAAATATGGTACCTATAACACATCAACCCCTCCCCCCCAAATGATAAATTAAGGAAAATGACAAAACCCCATTCATTACATCCTGTAATTTCCAAGACTTGATTACATCATCCTTAAACTTTTCAAGACAATTTTAGGGGAAAGAAAGACTCTTTTATCCAAAAAGATATCCCATCATTAAAAGACTCCTTCTACTTGTTTCCATTGTCGATTTAAAAAGACCCCCCCCCCCCAACTTTAAAATCTATACTTATATAACAGCTGCATGTCTTTCTGTGTCTGATAACTAATTTTAAACTGTTAAACCTAAGAATGTGAAATTTGGTAGGAATGGTCCCCTATCATCATAATCTTGTTTGTGTGGAAAATTCGGCCAGATGTTTCAAATATACTTATTTCAGTATTGAATAACGATAGAAGAGATGTTGCGGAACCGATAAGGACGTTGGCCTCACAAACCAAAAAAATAAAAAAATAAGTAAAAATGGATCGACACAACTCAAACAAGAACAACAGTCGAAAGGTTAAGGTATCATAATCGCCAAGGTTTTTCTCAACGAAAACAAATATGATCTGTATATTTGCTTCGTTGGCTTGTGGTAAGTTGATAAGATTTTTTTTTTAAATGAACAGTTTATTGCATGTGGTTGGATAACAGCCAGAGAGGAGATGCAACTGGGGCAATATTTAGTCGGAACAATCTGGAACTAGAACGAATATTAGTTGGAGACAAGATGTAGCTGAAACAGACTACAATGTTGTGCTGGCTGGAACAGATACTACACGATCATCAGGTTCTATTATTATTATTATTTATTATTATTATTAAGATGGTTATGATGATGACGACGACGACGATGTCGAGCAGCTGAGTTTACAGGCAGATGTTGACAGAAAGGCACGTCACCATAGAAACAGCACAAGATCTTAGCAAGTAGGTTCCAACTAGCGTCTAGTTTGACAGACAGTTCCAACTAGTCGCATTCGATTTGAAGAGGAAGTTCTCTGAAAGAAACTCTATCCATAGAAATTCTGTTTGATGTTAGGCACACGAAGGAATAAAGAAACGTTCTTTGGCGTGGCAGTAGAAGACAAGTTCTTAGTGTGAAAGTTTCTGCACTCAGTCGAGAAATCTGAGCTCAATTGAGCACTCTCCATATATATATATATATATATATATATATATATATATATATATATATATATATATATATATATATATATATAATAACGGCAAGGAATGCAGACGTTTGGGACATTTTTTTCGGGGGTAGAATGAAATTGAACAAGTATAAAAACGAGAGAAAATTTAAAAAATTAATGAATGTACTAAGCCGGCTTTCGTCCACACTCATCAGAGTATTAACGTGGAAGTAATTAAATACGACTAAAAACTTAAAAGAAATTTATAATGAAAACTAGTGACTAGTTTGGGAGAAAAAATAAATTAAAAAATATGGGGAGGAGGGTCACAAGTTGATCACATTAAGTCCTGAAAGCCACTCCTTTTGTTTACAAAGGGAGGGTTTGATTGATTTGATATATATGGCTTCCTGGACTTTGAGGTGGAATAGAGACTGCGATCTACTTATGACAGAAAACCAGTCACTAGTGTACGTCGACGCACATTCGGCGCTATTTATAAGATGGTCAGCAATAGCAGACCCGGATGTATTGACTAAATTATTTAAATTATTTAGTCGGCCCCGGCGTATGGCAGGGGGATGTGTTGCTTTATTCTGGATTCAAACCTTTGCACTGTTCTTCCCACGTATACAGCATCGCACCGACATTTAAATTGATAAATAATGTTACTGATATGTTGGGGTGGGAGAACATCCTTATGAATAGATTTGAGCAAAGGTCGAGCAGAAAAAACAATTCTAGAATCAGATGCCTGCTAACACCGACGCACAGCTACAGAAATTTGATTAGCAAATTTTATGCTAATATTACCCAACCAAGGTAATCTGAGGTACGCCGGGCATTTTGGAGGACCAAAAAGTTTAGGCTTGTTAAAGTGAGCGATCTTAGTGACGATATTAGAATTAACAATATCGAGAGGGTAACCATTTTCAACGAGCACCTCTTTGATAAATTCAATCTCCGAATCAATCAGGGATTCAGAGCAAATCTTTAAGGCACGATGAACCAAACATTTAATCAGATTTATTTTTCTTCTTCTTATTTTTCATTCTACCCCCCGAAAAAATGTCCAAAACGTCTGCATTCCTCGCCGTTATTAAATTTTGTACCACAAAAAAATTATTTATATATATATATATATATATATATATATATATATATATATATATATATATATATATATATATATAAAAGCAATTACGAAGAGAAGACGAGTTTTATCTTTCATGATTAACAGATACAAGATGGAAAAAAAGTAACAGTCGACCGGTTTCGCCCACACTTACCAAGAACTGTATCGTGGGATTTTAAATGTAAAAAAACAAAAAAAACGGGAAATTATATATGAAAGAATAAGCATTTATGAGCTTTTGGGTTTTTCGTCAATGCTGTGTTTATTAAAAAAAAATTCCTTCTTTCAAACAAGGTTATGAAAGTCCTTAAATCATTCTGACAGATTTTTAAAAATGTCCAAAATTAAGAGTTGATGACGTATGTGAAAGGGTTAGAAATAGTTTAAGTAATTGGTAGAGTTATTATATCCATGTTAAGAAAAGCCATGAACAGACGATGTGTGTGAATGAATGTTTGAATGGGTAAGAATAATGTGTGTGAATGGGTTAGAAATAGTTTAAGTAGTTGGTAAAGCCATTATATCCAT
>OY744524.1:161402533-161442533 GCA_963556195.1 Sepiola atlantica
CTTTTAGGGAAGGAGGTGTTACAAAATGTAGGGAGAGCTATCGAGATTCGAACTCACGACTCCGGTTTACGGAGAGAGATGGGATTCATTTTTGCATATTTATACACGACCGAGAAATTATCATAATTCGACTCGAATGACGTCAGAAAAAGAGATTAAAAAAAAGAGAGAGTGAAGACAAAAACTTCAGCCGCACGCGAAGAAGAACAGTCGACAGGAAGTTAACGCGACACAGAGGACGAAAGATGCCGGCAAGGAAGTACGTTAGCTGCCGGGTTAAGACGGACATATTTTGAGGACAACTATAGTCAGTCTTCCCGAGTACCTCTGCGCTGAACGAGGAAGAAATGAACAACCGTCGACAAGAAAGTCGCGAGGAAAGGCAGGGGCCTTTTGTAAATGGAATTTGAAGATGGAATTATATCCGCCCTCGGCTCGGGCAAGACGAGCCTGTTTAAAATGGAATTATAGCCGCCCTCGGCTCGGGCAAGACGAGCCTGTTGAAAATGGAATTATAGCCGCCCTCGGCTCGGGCGAGACGAGCCTGTTGAAAATGGAATTATAGCCGCCCTCAGCTCGGGCGAGACGAACCTGTTGAAAATGGAATTATAGCCGCCCTCGGCTCGGGCGAGACGACTCGCTGAACTAAGCGGAGAAAAAGCTTGAAGATGGAATGATAGCCGCCCGCTGCTCGGGCGAGACGACCCGCTGAACTAAGCGGAGAAAAATTAACCAACCAGCCAGGAATTGTTTTTCCTGAGAAAAAAATGTATTTCAAAACTACATGTGCAAGGAGGTACGGCCACGACGACATGCCAGAAATATCTACTCTAAATCGAACAATGCATCCATTTGTGAGTAACAACCTGAATATCTCTTCACGGACATTCGCCCCCTAGGGCTGTTATATATGTGTATATTTTTTGTGTAGAAATGAATCCTGCTACTATAGGGATAGGATAGATAATCCCCCCCCTCTTCTTAAGACTATACTTTTGTTTTGACGTTTTATTTCGTTTTGTTTTAAAGATACACTCCCCTTTTTTTCTAGTATATAGTTTTATTAAATAAATGAATATAAAATTTAAATCCTAAAGTCTTTTGTCGTTTCTTCGCATCTTTTTGTTGTATTTCCTGACGGTGTCTTATATTGGAGAAATCCCCATCCCATATCATTTGACATGCTTTATTTTGAACCTGGGATAATACGAGCCACTCCGGACTTTTTTTTTTACTTTTTTAAAAAACTTTTTTTTTATCTTCGTCACGTAATGTCTTTCGGTGGTCCCGACCGGCGGCATTCGTGACAATATATATATATATATATATATATATATATATATATATATATATATATATATATATATATATATATATATATATATATATATATATATATATAAATATATATATATAAATATATATATATAAATATATATATATATATATATATATATATATATATAAATATATATATATAAATATATATATATATATATATATATATATATATATATATATATATATATATATATATATATATATATATATATATATATATATATATATATGCGAAAAGACAGAAAAGAAAAATAATTAAACACAGGAAGAAATAAAGACCAAATAAGAGATTGGTCGTTTTTTTTTCAGACAAAGTGAAAATTTGAAATTTATTAAAGAACGGCAAAACATATGAAAGAAAACGCAAAACGTGATGTTTTGGGCACGTACATAACTATTTGGAAAAATATGCGGCGCATGCAAAAAGCCTTAATTGGAGAAAAGGGGGGGGGAGAAAGAAAAAGAAGAAAAAGAAAAGAAAAAATCGAAACATGAATGAAATGTAGTTAAATAGATAGTACTTAACCGGGATCTGAATTTGTTATCCAGTGGCGAGGTATATTGTATTTTTTTGGTGCGATTTTTGCCAGATGTTTGGTGAAAGTGTAAGAGTTGAGCCTAAGGTTTATGTTAGATGGTGATGAGAGAAGGATGAGAGCGCTTTTGATGCACTTGCGGTGTGGGAGAGAGGATTCAGTTTTGAGGAGGGTGCAGTTTATAAGGTCAAAATTATGGGTAAAAGTGTTCCTGTGTGTTAGTGGGATTTTTGTGTTTGAGGTCCTGTGTATGATCGTAAATATGGGATTTGATATTTCAGACCGTCTCGCCGATATAAAACATTGGACATAAAGCAGATTTTACTTTATAGATACCGGCTAAGGAAGAATTGTCCTGAGAGGATGGGTGTGGATGAGGTTTAGTGTTAAGTAAATCCTTAATTGTTTTAGAAGTTGATGTCACTATTTTTAGGTCAGTTTTAATTGTTTTGGTAAGGAAGTAGATATGAGATTAATGGTAGAACTATATAAGATTTATTTTTATCAATCTTGTCGGTGTTATTTGTGCTGGTGGCATTGTTGTGAGAGGAAATTTTTATAGTGTTAGTCCGTTTTTTGTTTTGAATATTAAAAGCTTTGCATTTTACGTTGTGGATGAAAAAGTGAGGAATATTTTAAAGCTCAGTATGTACTCTCAATGTAGGTTTCTTCATTGCGGAGGCTGAAAATTCTGAGACCTCTGATGAACGAGTCTATGATCATTCCGGATTGTATTCTGTTGTTGTGGCGGGAGTAGAAATGTATAATGTCATTTTTATTCGTTGGTTTTCTATAGACTGAGAAGTTTGGGCTGTTCTGGGTGTTGTGCAGAGTAATATCAAGGAAGTTGTAGACGTGATTGGGAGCTGTGCATAGAGATGTTTGTTCACATTAGTTTTAAATTTCTGCATGCTGGTACAGTCGGGGAAACAGGGAGCAGGGAGGAAGTTCCGAATGCAGGCAGCTCAAGGAAAGACGCTATTGGAGTAGAAGGCTCTCCAGCATCTGGGGACCTCCACAGTGAATGGGTGGGATTAAGCTGATTGTCAGGTTGGTCGAGTGTATTTATGTCGAGGGGGGGGGCACCAGAGCAGCAAATTAATCAGAGCACATTCCATTGAAGTACTTGTAAAACAAGCACAAGGATGCAATCGGACAAGGGTTGGAGCTTGGTGGATAGTGAGGGACCTATAAGATTAGATATTCTTCTTTGTCTAAGAGGAAGAGACTAGTGGATGATACACCAGCCCAGATGTGGTAACAATGCTCCATGCATGGGTAGATGGTGGCTTTGTAGAGATATAGGATACTCTCAGGTGTAAAAAGTTTTATAGCACGGTAGAGGGAGCCCACTTTCTTTGCAGCAGCCTTGGCAATGTCTTCAATATATTTATTCCAATTCATGTTACCTGTGAATGTTAGGCCCAGGAGTTTATATGTTGAACTCTCAGGTAGGGTTTTATTTGCCATGATGGCAATCGGTGGTTGAAGAGGTTTCTTGTAGTTATTGTAGGAAAGGAGCTTTGTTTTCTGCGGCATTAAAAGTTACCATACATTTTTTACCCCAATCCACTACAGCCTGGAGGTCATTTTCTAAGGATTCAGCCATTGCCTCGAATATGTGTGTGTCTGTTTTTGCCCACATGATGAGAGTAGAGCATGGTGTTGTCAGCAAACATACCTATCTCAGATTCAATGACATCAGGGAGGTCGTTTATGAAAATCAGGAACAGTAAAGGTCCAAGGATGAATCCCTGGAGTACACCAGCATTTATATCATGTTGCTTAGATGACAACCTGTATCTTTCTATTGGTTAGGAAGGATCTAATTATATTAAATATCTGTCCAGTAATACCATATGAGTGAATTTTTAGGAGAAGCCCTTTATGCCAGACCTTGTCAAAGGCTTTGGATATATCAAGCGCTACCGCCCTAGCTTCACCTGCCTTGTCCAGTGTATGATATATGCGTTCAGAAATAACTGTTAGGATATCTGCAGTAGATCGTGCTTGTCTAAATCCATACTGACGACTAGAAAGAAGTTTAGCATTAACTAGGTGCCGGACTATCGCTAGATTGATTAAGGATTTAAAGATTTTAGCAAAGACTGGGAGTAGACTGATTGGGCAGTAGTTCTGAGGATCAGTTCTATCTCTAGAATTTTTGAAGATTGGTACCACAGAGGAAATTTTCCATGTATCAGGGAAGCAAGATTCAGCAAGGCATTTGTTGTAGAGTTTGGAGAGGACAAGGGTCAGTTCAGCAGAGCATTTCTTTATTACTATTATTGGTATAAGATAAGGCCTGCAAGCTTTAGAGGTGTCAAGATTTTTTATGATGTCCCTGATCTGAGATGGGGTGATGATCAGGTTTTCAAGTGTGATGTGAGGTCAATCTAAAGCACATGTAGGCTTGGTAATCTGATTCTAACCTATGTTCTCTAGTCAAGGGAGGGGGGAGTGTTCCAAACATAAACTCCTAGCCTGTGCATATGTTTGTCAGAGTCTTTACGGTAGAGTGGATAGTAATCAGTCATGTCAAAATGGTGTGAGGAGATTGAGGATTGAATGTTTGTTTCACTTAGTGCTAGGATATTCGGGGAATTTGTCAGGAGAAAAGGTTCTACGTCGTTAATGTTGGTTCTAAGTCCCCGGATATTTGTGAGCCTCAAGGGTGGAGGCGAAGATGTTTTTTGTTGGGTGTCTGGTTTAGGTTTGATTTTTTTTTACTTTGTAATGTCATGTATGTTTTGAGATAGAGGGGGATGGGCAAAGTGGGTGCTTGTTTGGTGCCAATAAAGCTCACACAACCAGTCCATTAGTCATGATTTTGTCCATGGGGGTTGTGGCCTCAGGAAAGCCCACTAGGGATAACTTTAAGGTCCCTTTCCATGCGCAACATGGCAGGTACAGTTACCCACGAAATTATACAACTGTTGATGGAGCAGCTGTTCTTAGCTCTACCTAAAAGTTAGGACTCCTGTACTGACAGTCGGAAACAGCAGCCAGACAAGCTGTCTAACCTGTACTCTTATCCTGTCAGAACAAGAGCTACCCAGACTAGTCATGTAAGACTTAGTAACGAAAAAACTTTCTCTAAGTTGCCCAGATAGAGAGAAAGAGAGACGGTGTTCATTGTCCTAGTCAGGCACTGGGTGTCTTTGAGGCATACCAGAAGAACGGGTTGGTTGAGGTTAGGGTTAGGGTTCATTTTATGAACATTCTGAAATTACCTCAAGTCGCTTTTACTTTTATTAAAAGTTAATTTTCTGTTTTTTGTTAATTTCACTGTCAGAATTTTTAAATGTGTATTCTTACTCTTTTACTTGTCTATCAATGTTGTTTGAAAATCAAAATCAGTAAATTGAACCACTTGTTTGAAAAAAAGATCATACAATTACAAAACTGTTTTGCCATTGAAATTTAAATTAAACCTAGCTGAACAACCTTCACGCCTCCTACTCTTTTCCATATTTGCTGTATCACCTCTCCCACTTCCTAATGATCCTATACTCTAACTGCTACCACTGCCACCATCCACTTGTTTCTCATATTTTGATTTTCTTGGTTTCAAATCGGCCGCAGCTCTAAGTCTGTTGGCAAAACATTTTTGTACTTGTATGATCTTTTTTCAAACAAATCATTCTGAGAAAGTCTTACAATAAAGACGAAACGTTGATGAATACATAAATAATATTTTGGGGGTTTCCTTTTTCTATTTTCCATTACGTCGGAACATTGGATCCCTGTTTTTTTATCATATATATATATATATATATATATAGATAGATAGATAGATAGATAGATAGATAGATAGATAGATAGATAGATAGATAGATAGATAGATATATACATGCTTTTGACGAATCAGTGCTCAATATAACCTGAACAAGAATCATTAAGTAAACCTATTAGTATTTCTTGCTCTGTCGGCGTTGCCTGGGGAAATTGAGGAACCCAAGAACCTCCTGCCCCCCATATAAGTATTTTTAATAGAATTCTTAACTTTCTAGAAGTCTTAATTATCGTGTTATTTAATTATTAAATTTATAAATAATAATAAAGGTATTATGACTAATAATGAATATCCTCGCATCAATTAATTTTTCTTTGCAGTAGGGGAGGAATTAATAGTTTGTACACACAAACACTGGAAGGAAGGTACTATTCTATACGATTAATTTCTTTGTAAATAAATTACTTTTTCTAAGTGGTATTTTTACAAGTTCAGCATTTAATGAAAAATAACAAAGATGATCGTTTATTATTTAGATAGTCAATAATAATAAATAATAATAATAATAATAATAATAATAATAATAATAATAATAATGATGATAATAATAATAATAATAAGAAGAAGAAGAAGAAGAAGGAGAACAAAAAAACAATAATATTTCTCAAAGAAATAGTAATAAAAATATTACCACTACTACTACTACTAATAATAATAATAATAATAAATAGAGTGTTTCTTTACAAGAGTTGAATGTTCTATATATCTATATGAAACCGCGTTATTAATTCATATATAAACAAATTCGGCAGTTTTAAAAATGAGTCTAACCAAAATATTATTTGTGTACATACACGCAATCTAATTGTTTCAACTGATATTCTCTTGCACAGTGACGCGACGGAAGGATGCGTGCATGCAACACAAATTACTACTACTATGATAAATTTCTGTTCAGTGGCCGAAACAAGACTCCCCCTTCCCCTGTTCTCCACCATTGAATCATCTTTGGTAGTATTTTAAGTTGCAAACTTGTTGTAATTGTAAATTATATATATTTTTTGTACGAACTGTTTTTTTGTCATTTATTTGATTATTGTAAGCAAAATGTAAACGTTGCAGTAATTATATAGAGAATCGACACACTCATGTGTTACCAAATATGGTTTTTGGATTGCAAAAACAGATTGTGAATTTTAATAACGATTTCATCTTTTTTTTTGGGGGGGGGGGGTAACCTTGTGGTCGAAATACCTGTCCCAGGATGGGTTCATAATATCGAGATACCCATGAACCCTTTTTTATAAGTGCAATTATACATGAAATGCAATGAAGTTATTTCCCATAAAAACAGTATGCAAGTCCATAAAGGAGGAAACTGTTCGCCAAAAAGGTTGGAAAATTACAACTTTTCCTTTATTTTTCTCTTTCGAAGGCGCATTTCAATTTTCATTTCCTCTCATAAAATATTGCTCCACCTTTTCAGTGTCACGTCAGAATCGGTCCAAATCCTCCTGCGTCGCTCGGCTGCGCATTGTTTCACATTACCCTTTTTCTGCCTCTCTGAGCAGATGTTTTGAGCCGCAAGAACAATGTTTATGTGTCAATAAATATCACTCCATCCAAACAAAAAAATAGATTCGTCAATAAATAAATTAGTTCTGCTTATATGAGCGTATATCTATAGAGTTATCTTATTGTGCTTTTGTGAATGGATATCTATTCATAGATTTTTCCTATTACCCTTGTATGATAGTATATCGATATCTAGATAACTTGTGCAACTGTATTGCTCTCTCTCTCTATCTCTCTCGCTCTCTCTCTCTGTATATATATATATATATATATATATATATATATATATACATATATATATATATATATATATATATAGAGAGAGAGAGAGAGAGCGCGCTATGAAAATATATTTATGGCAATTAAGCTACACAGAGGCTCCCGCGTTTCATCCCCGGGGGGAATCTTCAGGCTAAAATGTTGAAGTAAATACTGAAAATTGATACATAAAAAATTCATGTGGATACATGAAATACTAATATATATATATATATATATATATATATATATATATATATATATATATATATATATATAAAGTGAAGACGTTTTTCCTCGAATCTTTGACAAGAGTAAGAATATAACCACATGCATCATAGGCTACTAAACTCACCACTCTATTCAGCTTATTCACTCGAGCGTGTTTCAAGAAATTTATGATTATTTTCACCATCTAACAATAAATATTACTTTTAGACAACCATCACAGACTCTCACAAAAACATACTCTCTACAGATGGTAGCAAACAGTTTTTGCCGTTATTGCGCCGTTAAATAAATCACATCGGATAATTTATACAATGATCACCGTAATTGTTTCATTTCATTCTTCTAACAATTTCATACCGGATTCATTAATCAAATAATAAACCCCCTCAAATTCCTTGCTAATTCCAGAATATCAGATTTCTGATTTTGACCATCCATACTTATCGAACATTATAAAAACAATCGCAAACCCTCGGAATTTATTTTTTCCCAGAAAATATTATTATTATTACTTTTCTTTCCTATGCTTATTTTCCTTTACAATAATAAAAAAACAACGCTATTTTGTAGAATTTTAATTCTACTTGATACATCTACCACTGAGCATATAATTCCTTTTCTTTTTCTTTTCTTTTCATTTAAACTTTTACAATTTATAAACATCCGTTCTTTATGTTTGGGACCTCCAATTACAAAACCGGTTAATTTAATTCGGTTTATTTTTCTTTATTCATTTTTATTTTTCAAAATATACTTAACCTTAAATTGTAGTATCTGTTAATTAATCTCTTCTCTTTTCTGTAAGTGAAGAAGAAATCCTTCTAGACTGCGGCAATTTATTTGTCTACATAACTATTTGTCGATTTTACAATTCATTTCTTCATGTTTTTTTGTTTTTTTTTACTAAGTGTTATGATGCTATACTTACTCTTTTCTCTCCTCTGTCAGTGAACAAGAAATCCTTCTAGACTGCGGAAATTAAAATTTTTTCCCCATAGGATATAAATTTTCAACACATTAAAAACCACTATTTTTTAAAAAAATGTTGGTAAATTCAATCTACAACCAAAATCAGCACTCAGGATTGGGATCAAAATTGCCTCAATCCAGAAAGATTTTCCCTTCACTGACCTTTGTAAGCTTCACGCATATTTTTGGATCACATTAACTTATTTTTGGGGGGACGGGGAGTGATTTTTACTTTTACTTACAATCGTAGGGGGGGGGGGGGGGGGGAAGGGACAGTCACACAAAACATAGAGAAATCTATTTTATTTGATTCAAAACATGAATAAATCTCATTTTACTCACCTAAAGTACTTTCAGGGTCCTTTTCAACTTCTTTTTCAAGAATGAATACTCTAATACTTATATATCTCACCTGCACAACGCCGGGGCACGGGTCCTGCTAGTATATATATATATAAAGCAAAGTTGTCAGTATGTGTGCACGTGAGTCACAACATCACAGTTAAACGGTTGATCTAAGAACTAAGCTAACAGCAAATTTGGAATCAGCACCTTTGACCCAATGTCTTTATCGATATCAAAAGTTCTTGAACCTTTTTAAACTCATTATTCAAAATTAAAAATACATAAAAATAACATTAGAAACAAATGTTCCGACATTTTTAGTGTTCCCTTTTCAGTTTAATATTTGAAATTCTTAGCCGAATGAGTAACATAGTTAGAATAATCTGAACCTTTTCACTACCAGTAAGAAAAATAAATAAGTTAATGTAAAGCATACAAATAAGTAAAAACCTTTTTACTGTATTTTAAAACCTTTACGTGTGAATAGTTGATACTTTTTGCGTTAAATCATCGTACGTATTTGATGTATTGTTCATTTTGAACAGAAAACATACATCCTTTTTTTAATTAAAAATGGATAACAAATATTTGATAAATGATCACTAATATATTTCTACTTTAATAATATTTTTAATTTTATTTTTATGTTTATTTATTTATTTTAGATAATCGAACACTTTTAGATTTATGCGGAGAGATAAGACAGATTTTTAATTGTGTATGTCTACGCCGAAGTTTTTATTTAAAGTCATTAAATGTTTTTTTCCTATTTGAAAGTAGGGTCAAGGTACGGCTCAGAAATGGATATTCAACATAAACGCAAACAAAAATATTCTCAGTTAAAGCATATAAACTGGGAAGGTGATTTATGAATTAATGAAGAGTATATGACAAAGGTGTGCGCAGGGCTGTGGGGCATTACCTGGTGTTGCCCACCCCAGAGTCCAAGACACTCGCAGCGCACTAAATACTAAAAGCGGATGAAGAAGAGAAGAAGAATTTTGCTGCTGCTCTAAAGCAAGTAAGTGAAGATACGAAGTGGTCCACCCAGTTTTGAATTCTCCTCTATAAGGGGGCTTTTTCACATTTGAACTGATGCACGAAATTTTATATATACCCTTACCGATGCGTGTATGAAATCCTTTACACACGCGTGTTGAACTTCTCGTCGCTTTTGTCGCCACTATCACCATCGTTATTGTGAACTCAGGCTGTTTTTTTGTCTCTTGATAAATTCACGTCGACACTTGTTTTTTTTGTTTTGTTTTTTTAACGTTCACCCGAAGCAAGGCAGGCTGCCACTGTAGACATAATGGGCTACTGAGAAAAAGGGTGAGTTTTTTTTTGGGGGGGGGGGGGGTCAACTTAAATTGGGAGCTGTGCAGCAAGACGTTTGTTTATATTAGTTTTAAATTTCTGCATGTCAGTACCATAAAGAAAACAGGGAGCAGGGAGCAGGGAGGGAGTTCCAGAATCCAGCAGCACGAGGATAGAAGGTTTTGGAGTAGAAAGCTCTTCAGCATCTGGGGACCTCCACAGTAAATTGATGGGATTTGGCAGATTGTCGAGTTGGTCTAGTGAATTTACGTAGTTGGGGCACCAGAGCAGCAAGCTTATCAGAGCACAATCCATTGAAGTACTTGTAAAACAGATACAAGGATGCAACATTGCGGTGATGGGACAGGGGCTGGAGCCTGGTGGACAGTGAGGGACCTACTAAATTGGCGACTCTTTTTTGTATCTTGTCTAAGAGGGATGATGCACCAGCCTAGATGCGGCAACAATACTCCATGCATGAGCGGATGGTGGCTTTGTAGAGATATAGAATAATGTCAGGTGTGAGAAGTTTTCCAGCACGATAGAGGGAGCCCACCTTCTTTGCAGCAGTCCTGGAAATGTCTTCAATGTATTTGTTCCAATTCATGTTATCTGTGAAAATTAGGCAGAGGAGTTTGAATGATGAACTCTCAGGCAGGGTGTTATTTGCCATGACAATCGGTGGTTGAAGAGGTTTCTTGTAGTTATTGAAGAAAAGTAGCTTTGTCTTTGTTTAATTTATAAAAGGTTTATTCAAAAGAACAGAAAGGAAACTTCGTGTGTGTGTGTGTGAGAGAGAGAGAGAGAGAGAGGGGGAGAGAGAGGGAGAGACAGAAGGAGAGAGAAAGATAAGCTAGATAGATCGACAAATAACCCATCTTATCACATCAGCCGCCCGGTGTATGCTGTCCCCATTTCGGAGACAGCATACAAACACGTCTTTCTTTGTTGAAATTGTGTAATTAAATAATTTTTTATAATTTAATTTTTTTTTTTTTTTCAAATATAACTTTTAAAAAGTTTGTTTTGTTTGACTCCAATAGTTGGAATCAAATATTTCTGTTAACAACTGACCGAGGTGACTGCTGCTTGTATGCGTCTGCGTGTTAAAAGCATTATTAATAGTCGTCATCCATGTTCCCTTTTATGGCAAGTATAATCAAAGCATGTTTTTATGGGTATTTGATTGAATACCCATAAAAACATGCTTTGATTATACTGAAAAGGGTTAATGTTTACAGAGATCATGTTCCGTGCTAAAAGTAAGATTATATTTTTGCTATTTATGAAAAATACGTATTTTATGAAACAAACAAAACTAAAAAGATTTCTTAATATTAAGCACACTATTATGATACTGGCAAGAATTTTCTTTTTCTATGTATTTATGAAAAATAAATGTTAAGAAAAAAAGACTAGTATACCTGTCGTTTTTTAGCAAACGGTAATACACGCGGTTTTGTGCTTCATAATAATTTTTTCTTTTTTGTTTCATTTTACTTCAGTCGGAGTTTTCAGAAATCAAGGGGCCCTTTCTGGGGCTAACACTTGATATCAATATAAAATACATAGATATTCGAATATTCTATTAAAATTCTCCTTTATTTTTCAAACGTTGAGTTAGTAAAGAAGTTAAGAACATTAATTTTCCTCTCTCCAATTGACCAGTAAACTATGTTATAGTATATCTTTATTGTAGTCTGTAAGTCTTATCGAATTCCAGGACAAGAATTCATCTAGTCTGGTGGAGTATCCAGCAAACTGTTGTTACTTGAGGTAACATCACTAGGAGAAGGTGCACCATTCCTCGTATAGGCGAGTGTATAGCCGTGTCGAGGGGATCTTTTGGGGGGCTTCGAATACTATATTATTTTTAATATTTGGTCAGAGTTTACTTGTAGGAGGAAGTATCCTCATGTCAGGTTGTCCTGACAAACCCTTCTACAGAGAGACTGAAGATACTCGAGGATGGTGTCTAGTAGGTAATTCAAACCTACATTTTTTCTGCTGAATAGGTAAGATAATATGTTGTAAAATGAAAAAGTAATTTAAAAAATGAATAATTATTATAAGATAATATATTATAGTAAATAAAATAATATATTATTTCTTACTGAAGTAAAAGAAAATGTATTTTGATATTATTATTTTACTGTGGACTATATGATGCTACAAAAAATATGTCTCTTACTAAATATTAGAACACGGTGTTTGAAATTGCGGGAAGAGTTCATGTTACATAGGAGATAAATTCTCCTCCCTCATCCTCTAAATTTGACTAAAAAAATATAATATTGATCAGGATAAAATATAAACTCTCGTAACTCTCGCTTCACTTATTTTGTCCTTTAGACCTCACATTCCATGAGCGATGTTTCTAACAAAGGTGGAAAAATTGCTGTTTTCTGGGTCGGAGTCTATCCATTTAACACTTATTGTTGGCTAGTTTTTAACATTGAAGCAGTATTTATTTTTAGCCTGTTACATCAAGTGTGTTCTGTCTAGCATAGCATAAATCCCTTAGCATTTATCTCCATTTGCCGGCCCTTTTTTTCTTAAGGGATTCTTCCAGCACCGACACTGGACGAGAAGTTTCTATTTTCCTGTTCTCGTTCTATTTAGCAGCCTTTTCAGCCGACCTCCATGGAGATATTTCTATCTCTTTAAATATTCCGACATTTTAGGCATCTCCGGTAAGAAATATTGCCTTTTGTCTGCCTCAGAATAGAAATAAATAGCACTAGTATTAGTTTCTTTTTATATTTCATTTACTTAAGCGAACTTTGTTTACCTTTTCAACCACGTGCGAATCTCCATTTACCGCATGTAACATGCCTATTTTCGTCGAATAATTGTATTTCTCCTTTCTAGTATTATCTTTTAGGCTTCTAATATTTTCTATTCTGTAAATTTATTAGCTTACGGCTCCATTAGACTTTAGGATACTCACTGTCGTGCCTCATCTTCATTTTTGTATTTACCTGTTTCTGAAACAATGTTTTTTTTTATTTCGTTTCAGTTTTTACCTTTGTCAATGTGCAATAAACCTGTGTCTAAAAAATACTATGCCTCAGAGTCTTGCTTGTCGATAAGAGTTTATTCTAGCTGTCCGAGGGTTGCACGGTTTTTACAAAACAAACGCATCCAGGAGACAGCATAAAGTTGCTTCATGCCTTGTCTGGAGCGATTTCCATAAAAAAAGATAAATAAATAAAAATCGAAGAAATCGACCGAAAGTAAATTTCTTGTTTCTAACAACACGGACTAATATATGCCCTATTCGATAACAAAACAGATTTTTAAAGAAAGTTCTGTCAAGCACAAATGTAGGGGGGGGGGCGCGACCTCACTTTATGTATAAGATAAGCACATTGAACTAAACTGTGGGAGAATTTTTTCTCTTATAAAAAAACAACGACAAAACAATCACTAGTAACATTGGAATTTAATTCGCTTACTTCTACAACTGTTATAAAGATGAGTTGAAAAATACATTTTGGATCTATGGAAGTATTTCTGACTTTTTCAAGATTTATTATTACGAATTTCTACAGACTATTGCTTCTTCTCTAGATTTACCATTGTATGAAAATAAAAGAATTCATATTTTGCTGATATAACGACTGGTCATCATTTATTGATGTCTTTCCTGTATTTAACTTGGTTACCTTGCTTTTAATCTTATTCTTGTTGTTGCTACGATTGTATTATATTGTATTGCATTGATTGTAACAGTGCAAGTTTCTTCGAACTTAACGAATTGAATAACAGTTTGTATTTACTGGAAGAGAGTTTGTATTTGCTTGGGACGAGCAAAATATTTGAAATAATTTCGTTTGAAATTTTGCATCACTCAGAATCTATCTGCTTTAGTAGTCCTACCTGTGGTACTCAAGGTGTGTTGTCTGATGGAAAATTATTTTGAAGTCCTTACAGCAAAGAACATATATATATATATATATATATATATATATATATATATATATATATATATATATATATATACAGGATGATTCATAAGTCACTTCACTTAGCTATTTAAAATGATTACCATATGAAGCACAAACATACTATGAACTTTTGATGATTGTTATCTTACTCTCTAATTACTGCTATTTGTTATTTCAAATTTGTTCGTTTATATATTTGTTTCTATATATATTTATTTCATAATCAATCAAATACGCTACAAAGAGTCATAAATTCCTTGCAAAAAGGAATGGAGCTATGCATGCAGAACGAAGGTGGTAATTTTGAAAATTTGCTGTAATGTTAAACTCCCATAAATGAATTTATTGAATAAACTTTCTGTTTTGTATTACCGTATTTTTTAACTTTAGAATTTCAAAAATAAATAGCTAAGTGACTTATGAATCACCCTGTATATATATATATATATATATATATATATATATATATATATATATATATATATATATAATCCAGGCAAGGTAAACATCCACAGGATAGTAATCCAAAGAATTTCAACCAGGTTTATAAAAAGTGCTCAATATGAAGTAGAGCTTTTATATATATGATTATTTTTATTTACACAGACATGTACAAAATCTGCGACACTGGCATGCCGATGTTATCGATCAACTGACTGAGATCTCATCAGGCAGGTTCTTTCCAAATATGATCTAAGGTTTAAATCGGATTTTAACTCTGCCTGATAAGATCTCAGTTTATAACAGCTGTTGATCGATAACATCGGCATGACAGTGTCGCAGATTTTGTACATATCTGTGTAAATAAAAATGATCATATATATATATATATATATATATATATATATATATATATAAGACGAGTAAAATTAATTTTCCTAACAGAACAGTTTTGCACCACTTTTATGTCCCCTTACGAAGATTAAATCAAGATATAATGATACTAAATCTTATGTCTAGAATCTTTATTCTGATTTTGATCATCAAAATCCATTAAATGATTTTCATTCTAGAAAATGTCTAAAATTTCAGGTTTAAGCTTAAGGCGTCTTGAGAAGAAACTAAAATTCAGGGATCTTGCTTAATTGGTGTCTAATGACTATGGATTAAATTTAATGCAAATCTAATATTAATTTTCAAATGGAGGTTTAACCCATATTATGTCTCCTAAAAACCGTTTAAAATACTCCAAAGAAACTGAAATGTCTAATACCTATTGTTAAAATTTCACAAAAATTGGAGGTATCTGAATTTTCACGAAGTGCTTCCACTTTCCATTTTCCCCCTTTGCATACAACTAAATGTAGCCCACATTTGCACCCTTACATCTAGCAGCTGTATTCCAAAATTCATAATGATCGGTTAATAAGTTTAGGAGTGAATCCTGTACATACAAATGTCTAAACGTATAAACATACCTCACTTGCATCTTTCTGTGTGATTGTAGAAGCCAATTTTTGATTCGCATGGTCTACTACAGCCTTGACACACGAAGGCTGTTGTGTAATGTGTCACTTTAGCTGGTTGGCTCACTCTTCTAGCTCTCTTCATAGTGTTTTCAACGTGGAGGGTCTTCTCACTGATGATCATTCCCTGGCATATCTGTTTCCTCCAGGCAGGTCTGTCAGCTGCAGAGGCTTCCCATGTATTCATGTCCATTTAGCAAGCCTTCATATCTCACTTGCAGATATCCTTGAAGTGGAGAGGAGGATGACCCCTTTGTCTTGAGCCTGAAGCAAGCTCGCTATAGAGAAGGTCTTTAGGGATGCGCTGATCATCCATTTTGAGCACATGGCCCAGCCAGCAAAGACGTCGTTCACACAGTAGGGAGTAGATGGATGGAATTCATACTCTTTGCAAAATATCATTGTTGCTCACTCTGTTCTTCCATGTGATACCAAGTATCCTACGTAGACACCTCATATGAAAAACCTGGAGTTTTCTATCCTGTGTTGAGTATGAGGTCCAAGACTAATTTCTATACAGTAGGACACTGAGAATGCACGCTCTGTAGACGATCATCTTGGTAGAAGTGGTAAGGTTGCTGTTTTCCAGACTCTTTTAGTTTATTTAGAGAGGGTTGTTGATGCCTTACCAATCCTTTTGTTGAGCTCTACGTCCAATGAGAAATTGTCTGAAGCAGTGAAACCTAGGTACTGGAACTGGTGAACGACCTTTTGTGGTGTGCCCTGGATTGAAATGCTGGGTGGGCAGGCGGTTGCTTGTCCCATAACTTGGATTTTCTTCTGGCTGATGGTGAGGCCGAACAGGCTGCAAGCATCAGCAAACCTGTACGGCAGTCTTTGGAGACTATCTTCCTTGTGCGATGCTATAGCTGCATCATCGGCATGTTCCTTATCTTGACTAACCTGGTCTTAGTCTTGGAGCACAGCATGGCGATGTTGAAGAGACTACTGTCAGATACCAGGAATAGGGTGAAGAAGATGCCGAAAAGTGTTGAGACCAACACACAGCCTTGTTTGACACTACTCTTCACTCCGAACCCAGCAGACATGTTGTCGTTAAATTGCACAGTGCTCATTATGCCATCGTGGAAGGATTTTATGATGCTGAAGAGTTTTGGTGGGCATCCGATTAGTGAGAGAATCGTGAATAGACCGTCTTTGCTCACGAGATCGAACGGTCTATGAATGTGAGATACAGAGGCTGCACTTCTCTTGCAGCTGGCGTAGGGAGAAGATCATATAGATGGTTGATCTCTGAAAAAAAGCCACATTGAGATTCCATATAGATTCAGTCAACAAGAACTTGCAGTCGCAGTAGTACTATGCATGCAAATAGCTTGCCAATGAAACTCAACAGTGAGATACCGCGTTCACTGCATTCCTCTCCTTTGTGTTTGTAGAGTGTGATGATGTTTGTGTCTCTCATGTCCTGAGGCACTAAGCCTTCTCTCCAGTAATGTGTTAAAAGGCTATGAAGAGGCTCAAGCAGGCTAGCTTCTCCACTTTTTAAGACCCCTGCTGGAATATAATCCTTTCCTGGGGCTTTTCCAGATGGAAGTCTGTCTATTGCCCTGGATAGTTCTTCCGTGGAAGGCTGCTCATCGAGCTCATGCATCAGGTGAAGACGATCAATGTACCACGTTTTCTCTAGAGTAAAGCTTGGAGTAGTGTTCTACCCATCTGTCCAGTTGTTTTACTTTGTCTAGTCTCGGTTCAACCGACTTGGACTTCAGTGGTGCAGTTTTGTAGATTGTGGGTCCAGTAGCTCTCCTGATCCCATCATACATGTTTTTCATGCTGCCTGTATCAGCCTCCCGCTGAATAGTCTTGGAAAGGTCCGTCCAGTAGTTGTTTGCAGCTTATCTGACAGCCTTTTGGACTGCACTTCTGGAAGACCTCAGTGCAGCCAGCGATGTAGAAGATGAGTTGGCCTTGTATGAAAGCAAGGATGAGCGTTTTGCCTCAAGCAGACGGTCGAGAGTATTTGCATTATACCAGTCATTGCGTTTGCAATCTGTTCTCCTCTCAAAGGCTTTGAGAGCTACAGAGTGGGTGTCATTCTTGAGTGTTTCCCACTGTTTAGATGCAGGCCGACTGTGATCTCCTTTAAAGGTGGAGGAAAACATCACGTTGAATTCTGTCATGCGGTCTGGGTGTTGAGTCTTGCTAATGTCAAAGGCGCAATACCCTCCTGTTTAGTGTGGTAGAAATTTTTGGGTTGAAGTTTAATCTTACTGTATACTAAGGAATGATTCGTATTACAGTCGGCACTGTGTTAGGCTCTAGACATCAGGAAATGTTTGAGGTACCTTCGTCTAGTAATGATGAGGTCAAACTGGTGCCAGCGTCTTGACTTAGGATGTCTCCAAGACACTCTGCGATGCGGCCTAGCACCAAAGAATGTGTTGGTAATACAGAGGTCATGGTAGGCACATATTTCTAATAGCTGCTGAGCATTATCATTGCATTTACCCACTCCAAAGTTACCGAGGTAGCTTGGCCATGCATCGTTGTAACCACCTACACGCATATTAAAGTACTATCAGATCTTCACTCTGTGGGAATGACTTGATAGTGACATCCAGCTGAGTGTAGAAGTGCTCCTTTGTGTCGTCAGGTGCCGCGAGTATTAGGGCATACACACCCAATAGATTAATTGATCCATCTGTGGTGTTCAAACACAATGAAATTAGGCGTTCAGAGTTGTACATTTTGAAGCAGTGAGTTTCTGACTGCGAAACCAATACCGTGTTCACAGACTTCTTCTTCCTTCTTCTCTTGCCAGAAGAAGGTATAGTCTGATTCCTTTAGTCATCCAGAGTCTGCTAAATGAGTTTCTTATAGAGCAGCAATGTCTACCTTGAGTCTCAATAGCTCGCTGTTGATGATGACAGTTTTTCGGATATCGTAGATGTTGAGTATGTCAGTAGATAGGTCAGTCATCATAGTATGAACATTTCAACACCCTAGCCTAAGTGCTGGTTTCTGTGTACTTCTTTTGTTTTTGTTTGGTGCAATGGTTGCTGACCACTTGTTGGAATGATCCTATGCCTTATGCACCCAGTAAGGCAGGTGGTTAGTGGCAGGATAGCACCTTACTGGCTGAGGGCTGCTCAGCTTTATGGCGGGCAGTAGCTGTATGCCAATTGAGCTGTGGACTAATAACCGGTAACTTTCGCTCCCCTGTTTGGTCCTATACAGATGCATAGCTGAAGTTTTCTCTGGCTAGGGCAGATCTATGGAAAGACTGAGTTTCCCCATCGTCAGAATCACCCTCTTGATATTGCTGATGTTGCCCAGAGGAATGGAAGTACTAGTACGTCCGACACCAGATTGATTGCAGTAGCTGCCAGAGCAGAGTACAGCGCTTGTCTGCCTGTGGGACTACACACCAGATTTTCTGTTGGGGTTTACTCCCTTAGCCTTTATTGAACCAACGAATAACCACAAGGCAGTGGTACTGTTTACCCATAGCTGGGGGCCTGTTCATGACCATAGATGGGGCCTGTTCATGGGCATCAGGGCTTGTACATACATCGATGGGCCTGGCATGCCACATGCCTGGGGACAGACCACCTCCGAGTCTCCTGCAGTTTTGCTTGAGTCCGCAAGGTACTCAATTGACATGCGTCACCACGGGGAGGTACTGCATGGAACTTGCCTATGGAGAGGCTATGTACTTGCAGGCAAGACTTACGCACTCTGCTCCTTTTTCGCCTAGGCTAGCCAGCAGTGAGGATTGGAAGAGGAAGGTAACGAGCACATAACACTTGATGCATCAATAGGCCATTGGGCACACACACATATATATATATATATATATATATATATATATATATATATATATATATATATATATATATATAGAGAGAGAGAGAGAGAGAGAGAGAGAGAGAGAGAGAGAGAGAGAAAGTTATCTACAAACAGCTGTTTCGTCATATACGACTCATCAGTGTGGCTAAACGTGGCAAGTGTATCCACATCGAGATTGGAAACACGAACAGACAGTTACATCCAAATGTGATCAGAAGTCAAGTACCTTATTTATTATGCCAACAAATTCGGTGACAGTTACTTCGAGCACGGCTCTTTTCTTCTCTTCCTTCAGTACCAATTCCAATCTTGTACTCATCTGGCATGCCTATGGAGATGATTTTCAAGCCTAGATAAAGAACATGTAATACAACAGGAATTTGTTGCTGGGAGATTGTGTCGTGATGAACTTTGAGATGATTTTTCAGTCCATCTTTGCTTTTCACAACTTTGCTACATTCTTGAAAGAGAAATATACTTTCTATGTTGTACTAAATTCTAGGCATTCATGAGACCTCCTATAGAAGGTTAGCCTAGCATTTAACAAACGTAGACGGTTGCAGAGTTTATATGGTAAAAGATCATTGGGATGCAGTGCCTCTGCAAAATAACAAAATGATGTTTCTATGTTATATAAACGTTTCAAAAATGCTGCCTTAACGTTGTTTTAGACTTCTTTACTATCTGCCCGTAAATTTACCCCCATGACATTTCAAATATGCTTTTTGTAACGTTTCTTCTTAGACTCCCCACAACATAAAAAAATGGGAGGGAGTTGGGTGATAGAAAAATGAACCAAAACAAAATTAATTTGTTATTGCTGGAATTCTGAGACTTTGTCAGAATTCACAGAATTATAAAATGATGCCAGGTACCCTGTATTGGAATCGGGTCGTGTTCCCGACTATAAGTGAGTTCATAAAATCAAGCAATTGTTGCATGCAAAAACAGAGTAATAATTAACAAACAAAAGGAGGTAGTTCAAATAAGGTTTATTGAACGTGTGTGTATGTGGGATGATGACGTGTGTGCTGTATGTATGTGTGTCGATAGAAAACAGTTGTTGAAAAGAGTATGTGAAGAAATGAGTCCGGCGTAGGAAAGTCCTTGAAAACCGTATACAAAGAAAATGAGTTGAGAACTCTTACCGTTGTCGAACACGTGTTGACGGAGTGCTGGTGTCTTAGCGTCGTTCAGCGAGGCCAATTGAATAGAGAAGAGGCCTTTTTCCGGTGTCCCTTGGTTATACATCCCCTAAGGGCAGATAACTCCTGGTTGCTTTCAGCGCCACCTGACGGTGAACAGCGACACCTACCGGCCGGTTAGTGCAGTTATGTTTTGAAAGGAGGGAATAACTGCTACACCTACATAACATATTAGAATGTTAATATTACTTATTTCCAATGTTTTTTAAATATTGAGAAATGTTTTATACTTTTCTATACTAATGATTCACTACTTATCAAGGCCTGAAGGCCACTCGAGGATAAGGGTTAATGAGATTATCAGTTGTCGATGAACCTTTGAGATGATTTGAAATAATGTTTTAAATGGTTAGAAAATTTGGTAATTTAAGTGTGCGTCTTGACAAGAATTTGTTAACATTTGACTAAAAAACGACTATGTTGTACTCTACTGGAAAGCAGCCCAGCGCTGTGGGGCCGGATTAAGGGCGAGACCCGGGCCCTAGGCCACCCACCAATTTTTAATATAATTTCCGATTCCAAAAACGCTTCTTTGGATTTTATTTTGTTTAAAACTTAATTTTGTATTCCTGGTACTAATGATACCATAAATATTTACGGATTTTAAACTACGGTTAAAATAAAGCTATAGATCATAATAACATCTAAATATGATTTAAATTTATGTTACCTTGTAAAAAGAAATAAAATGAAGTGTACACGTTCTCAAACTCAAACATAAATTCGCTAGTTTCAAATCAGCTGGTGAGGGAAACAAAACCTCGATGCTTTTCATCTGTTTCCTGCTTGGTGAAAGAGATTGTCGGTGTATCTTTCTTTTTTGTCAACTTACCAAATATATATTTTTAAATACCGTTAATTCACACTAATATTATAAATTATCAATTTAATAATTATAATCCAAATGATGAATTCACGTCGTTGTTCTGCCAGCTTCTTTTAAAGATAATTTTTATTATTTTTTAATTTGTAAAAGAAAGTGTTGTCTTCATTCCAAAGGTAGAAATGAATACTAGCAACCTAAATTATTTTCAAATGAAACTGGGAATTAGTTTGTTAGAATCGGGTCGTGTTCCCGACTATAAGTGTGTTCATAAAATCAAGCAATTGTTGCATGCAAAAACAGAGTAATAATTAACAAACAAAAGGAGGTAGTTCAAATAAGGTTTATTGAACGTGTGTGTATGTGGGATGATGATGTGTGTGCTGTATGTATGTGTGTCGATAGAAAACAGTTGTTGAAAAGAGTATGTGAAGAAATGAGTCCAGCGTGGTAAAGTCCTTGAAAACCGTATACAAAGAAAATGAGTTGAGAACTCTTACCGTTGTTGAACACGTGTTGACGGAGCGCTGGTCTCTTAGCGTCGTTCCGCGAGGCTAATTGAATAGAGAAGAGGCCTTTTTCCGGTGTCCCTTGGTTATATATCCCCTAAGGGCAGATAACTCCTGGTCGCTTTCAGCGCCACCTGACAGTGAACAGCGACACCTACCGGTCGGTTAGTGCAGTTATGTTTTGAAAGGAGGGGATAACTGCTACAAGTTTAAAAAAATATTTTTATCTTTTATCACGAATCTCAAATACGTTTTTCTTTTTGTTGTCAGTCGCAAGTGTTAATTTCATAAATTTCGAATGTTACATTCACAATTTTTAAAATTAACACTTATAAGGCCATAGAAAAAATCGCAGATTGAAGTTGAAAAAAAACAGCATTACAAGAGGGGAGCCAAAAAAATCTTTGAACATTTTGAAACGTTTGTGATGTGGAGTTGGATTAAGTGAATTAGTGAATCCAATGTTTTTTTTCACACATATGTGAGAAGTGGAAGTCCAAGACTTTGGCTCAGTTCTTTCCTTGATTTTAATTGTTCATGTTTGTGTGAACTGATAGTTAAAAGAAATGTTCAAATAAATAAAGAGCGGGATGGGGAGATAGAATAAAAGTATAATAATAAAAAAGATTCTTGGTTATTGAAACAGTTTAGTTACATTTTCATTTTTTAGAAACAACTACTCTCAGAAAAACTAGAGGAAATTTTGACCAACATAAATGTAAGTGCATATTTTTTTTCATTTTTGTTAACTCTATTTTAAAGAAATTTAAAATGTGCTTTAAGAAAAAATTAATTACTAATAGCATTTTTTTTTATTAATCTTTGGCCACCTAGTGGCTAAGCCTCCCCCTCCAATATGTTTAAATAACTGAAAATCGTGGGGTCAGATAAATCCCCACTAAGAGGGCTAAGCCCCCCTCCAATATTTGTAAGTAAATATTTTTTAAATAAGTATTTATTAATACGCTGTTGTTTTCAAGCAAATAAAATCGATTTATCTAAGTTAAGTTATAGTATCTGTTTTTTCTTGTAAGATTATTTTCAAATAAATATTATTTGAGAAAGGAGAAATTACTATTGGGGGGGGGGGGATTTAGAAGCAAGGCATCGAGACTTAGTTAATGTTTTTTGCTTATTTTTTTTACATCAATATTTAAAAACAATGTAAGAAATAAATATTTGGTAAATTGAAAGAAAAAAGGATACAATGATTTTATTAAGAAAAAAAACACAACAAAATACAAACATGTTTATTGTTTAATTTATTCCTTCTTTCATGTTTGTTTTTCTTTAACACTTGTAGCTTTCTGCACGGTAAATACATAATCTTGAAGAACTTTATTCATTCATTGTTTTTAATTTTACAACAAAATAACAAATAACAATTAACACAACTTTACATTTTGTTTAAAGAAGCTAAAACTAAACATCGAGACATTAATGAGGTCTTTTTAGTTTTTATTTTACACCAATATTTAAAAAAGATGTAATAAATAGACAGAATTGTTAAATTACTGAAAGACAAAAGTGATATAACGATTTGTTTAAAAAATAACAAAAAACAAACATGTTTAGTTTATTCTTTCTTTAATATTTTTTTTGTTTATGTGTAGCTTTCTGCGCAATAAATAAATAATTATAAATAAATAAATATGATGTTGCCGTAAAAAGCACACGTTTCAGCGTATTCAATTGCATTGGATTCATATAATTAAGTTTATAATTAATAACATTAGGATTAGATTAGCTTTATTGTGCTACATTTAAACATGTTGCTTTTTTGTAAAATAGGTCAACTTTTCGTTTAGTTTTACTTTCTTTAAACAAAATGTGTTAGATTTGTTATATTAATTGTTATTTGTTGTCAAATTTACAACAACGAATGAATAAAGTTCTTCAAGAAAAAATCTAAAGAAATAAGAAAACTATATTGGTTCTGTTATAGACCGTTAGATTTTCTCGCTCATTTCATTTTGGATAAAATCGATTCTTGGTTTGAAACAATACTTTTTGTCCTGAAAATAAAATCCATATTTACTTGTTAAAACGTTGAGAATGTAACTTTAATTTAATGTTTTAATCGCTAGTGGCCATGTTTTTTCTTTCATGGACCACAAATATAACCAATTTAAAAGCAAAAATGAAGAAGTTAAAACTAAAACGTATCAGTCAATGAAAACAAATGTCGGAAAAAAGACGGTAGGTCGAATAAGAATTTGACATAAAAGTTCAATTTTATATACGTTAAAAAATAAAAGTACCATTTCACATCAAGGATCGATTTTATCCAATGTTTGGGCGAATATCAAACGAAATGAGGGTAAAAACTTATCGCATGCGCGCGTTTGTGAGCGCAAAAACTAAAAGTTAAAATGAAGATTGATGAATTAAATTTGGAAATAACAGAAATAAAGACACTTCAGAAGAAGTTATACAGAGGATAATAATGCCGGGAACAAGAATTATAATGATGGCTGGAATGCCTACAGTGGATTAAGTGATTTTGGATATCATCATGAGGTGATTATACATAAATATGTGAATATTTATTAAGAAAAGAACAAAAAAAAAATGTTTTTACTGCATTAGTAAATAAAATTAACAATTTGTATCCACTATAAATGTATGTGTTTGTTTTTCATTTTTACTGATAGAAGGCATTGCTCGTAGAGTTATCAGTTTCACTTTTAATTTTTGCGCTCACAAACGGGCACATGCGCATAGACAAGAGGCCGTTATGATACGTTTTTACAGAAATGAGCGAGAAACTCCAACGGTCCCTCATCTACAATTGAACCTAGTTATGCTGTCCTAGGGCAGCGTGTAATCGTTGGACAGCTAGCCTAAACTCTTATCGACAAACAAAACTCTTAGGCATAGTGTAGTTTAAACCCATGTGTTATTATTCATCGAAAAAGGTAAAAACTGAAAAGAAATAAAAACAAAATTGTCTCAGAAGAATGCAAATACAAAAATGACGACGAGGCAAGAAACGAGGAGTTTACTAAAATCTAAAAAACCGCCGTGAGCTAATAAATTGCAGAATAGAAAATAGTAGGAGCATAAAGATAATACTATTTTGAGGAAGTAGAAAGGTATCGTTTCTTACCGGACTTTCCTAAAATATCGGAATATTTAAGGAGGATAGAAATTTCTCCATGTAGGTCCGTGACTAAGCAGCTAGGAGAGATCGAGGACAGATCACCGGAAGCCGCTCATCCGGTGTCGGGGCTACAAAAATTCCTTACAAAAAGGAGAGCCGACAAAGGGAGATAAATATACAAAGGGAGATAAATATACGCTTGTTCATCCTAGTGTCCATACACAAAATATCGAAAATTCATGGTTACATGAGACAAAAGGACACCTATAGAACTCATCAATTTGTGAATATTTATTAAGAAAAGAACACAAAAAAATGTTTTTACTGCATTAGTAAATAAAATTAACAATTTTAATCCACTATAAATGTATGTGTTTGTTTTTCATTTTTACTGATAGAAGGCATTGCTCGTAGAGTCATTAGTTTCACTTTTAATTTTTGCGCTCACAAACGTGAGCATGCGCATAGGCAGGGGCCCCTACGATAAGTTTTTACCGAAATGAGCAAGAAACTCTAACAGTCCCTCATCTACAATTGAACCTAGGTTTTGCTTCTTTATAACTAAAACTTAATTGATTTACTACTTTTTTTTATTTTACTTAAGCTAAACTATATTGTCATTTCGTTTATTTTCAAATTACCAGTATGGACAATTATGAAGGAGAAAGACACATGAATCGTACAATAACTTGGAAGACGTAAAGTGAAAAAAGCAGCAATAAAATTGGCAGAAGAATTGACAAAGGTAAGAAAATTGGACCAGTTCTTCACTGTTCAACCAAGGCACGTGTCAGAAAGAAGTGATGAATTTACAGAACCAGGTCAACCTGAAAATGCTCCAGTACAAATGGCTGATTATTCTGACAAAGGAAATGCAGAAATAGTAATTGGTCCAGTTGAAGAACATACAAAAGATGGAGGCTGAGAGTGGCACATCTTGTTTAGAAGCTGAAGTTGATTTTGGCCATCCATTATTTCGGATCAGATGCGGGAATACTGGCTGAAAATTGGTATATTAACAGTTCAGCATTGTGAAGAAAGTTTGATTTCTGCACACTCGGTGCAGCAACCTAGAAAGGACTGCAATGTTCCAATAATGTGCACGCTTGGACTCTTCAGTTGTCAAAATCATAATGAGGAAGCAATAACTAGGTTATGCTTTGCTCCCTCTAATAGATGTGGTTACTGCTTCACGTGCAGTTTGATGTGCTTAAATACAGCAACATCTGAGTCTTTTCAGCTTTCGTCTAATGGATTCTATGATTGGAAATATTCACACGAACATCTACGTAGCCATGAGCAGTCGACGGAACATCTGAAGGCTACGATTGCTTTTAATAGAAGGTTAAAAGCAATTGAGCGAATTAATATGGAGCTGACACAACAGTTCGAGCATCTAGAGCACTGGAAATCAGTGTTGAAACGAGTAGTTAGTATTATTAAATTTATTGCAGAGCATGGCTTAGCATTTAAAGAAGACAACGAATTGATTGGATCACCTGGAAATGGACATTTTCTTGGTATTCTGGAACTCATCACCAGTACGACAACTTTCTTGCACAGCATAACGAAACTCAAGCCAATCGTGACAAGGAACAAACAAATTATTTATCATTTACAATAATGGAAGAGCCTATCAGTGTAATGGAGAAATCATTTCTCGAGTTAAAAAATCAAAATACTACTCCAGTTCTTTAGATTCTACACCAGATGCATTGCACATTGACCAACTGAACCTTTGTATTGAAGTACATGAAGAAAAATGACCCAGTTGAATGCTTTGTAACATTCATGGCAAACAAAGGCCATGGGGCTCAAGAGATGTTCAATGTCTTGATGACATTTCTAGAGATACATGACCTAGACCTGGGAAACTGCCACGAACAAAGCTACGACAATGCATCTGCAATGAGTGGCAAGTACAATTGTCTACAAGCCAAAGTGAGAGAGAAGACAGTCTTGCCTCCTTGATTCTTTGTACAGCACATTCTCTAAACCTGGTTGTGAAAAATGCTGTAGAATGCTGCTCGAGTGCGGTACATTTTTTTGCTTTCCTTGAAAAGCTGTTCGTTTTCTGCACAATTTCGACAGGTCGGCATCAACTTTTGACTGAAGCTTTGAAACATAATGATTCATCACTGATTCTCAAACGTGTCATAACAACGCGTTGATCCTGCAGAGCTGACACAACAAAGGCACTTAAGCATAATTATCAGCAGATTAAGGATGTATTGAAACAAATTGCTGATGACACTGAAGAACAAGGGCTTATAAGACAAATAAATCACCTTGAAACAAGTATTTATGCCAACTTCTGGAATTATATCCTGCAAAGAACAGATGCAACTAATAAAACTGTACAACACTCAAAACTCGATCTAAATGACCAGCTTGAACAACTATGTTGCATCAAAGCGTGGCTCGTTCGACACTTATGAGAAGCAAAGCAAAAAGGTGTCTTGTTCAGCAGACTATGATGTGTAGACGAAGACTCGACACAACCGCCGCAATGTGCATCTTAACTTATTAGATTATGATCATGCAGAAGAAGTTTCTTGCCTGTTATTGATCAGTTTATTGCTTTTCTCGATCAACTCTTGCAAGCATATAAAAATGTATCAAGACAATTTAGCTTTTTTGGCCATCTGAAAGAACTGTCTTCAGACGAGATTCGAGCCGCAGCACAGCAACTCGTCAAGTCTTATCCAGATGACTTGGACATTATATTTTTGATGAACTGTCAGTTTGTAACATTTGCCAATATCGTCACAGACGAGGAGTCAGAAGGTATTAGCACCGAGCTTTTCTTGTACAGACTTATCATAGATAAGAGTGTGAACGACACTTTCCCAAATATTGAGATAGCTCTACGGATATACCTTATTTTGATGGTATGAAACTGCAGTGGTGAGCGCTCCTTCTCAAAACTCAAATTAATTGAGAACCAATTACGAACATCCATGAAGCGGAAACGACTTGTAAATCTGACTATCGAGAGAATTGAGTCAGATATACTGCGTGAATTGGACTTCAGTGACATCATCAGCGACTTTGCCACACGAAAAGCAAGAAAAGTATCTGGATTGTAATGATTATTACGCCATCCTTACTCTGGATTTAACCATGTTTACTTGTTAGTTATTGTTATGGTGACCTACCCTATTGGACGATATAAACTCTTCCTCTAAATAATAAATACCGGAGCACATGGCTCTTGGTGTAAATGATTAGCCCAGACTTGGCATTTAAACAGACGTTCTACACTTTTTCATATATTGTATTTATCTTTCTTTCTAATATATTTGTTTCACTTACTCCCGTGTTCGTGTCTTCTTTCTGACCCCAAATTGGGCTACAACTATACATTTTCATGAAAAATCAAATAATCTTAACTGAATTTCTCTGTGTAAATAAATTTGATAAGTACAACTTGTGTTCATTTCATTTCATGTTTATGCATTGCATATTATAGAATTGAAAGAATAATGCCCGTTCAGTATTTCCTAAATAAAAGTGTCCTATTAATATATTAGGTTATTATTCTATGGTGTATGCAATAGAGGAGTTGGAAGGGGGCTTCCTTTCAAGCAGGTCCCAGGTCTCCCACCGGCTTAATCCGGCCCGACAGTATTGTATTCCATAGTTCAGTTTAGTTTTAGGTACACAGAGAAAGAAAAGACAATTCTTTACAGTGGTTGATGCTAGACGCGTTTGTGCTGTGAATGTTTTACAGTGAGGAACCAGAGATTGGAGCTCAGTCGAGCACTTTCCATGGAAATAACAACACTGAAAGGTTAGCAACGTCTGTTCTGAAGAAAGGGGTTGCAGGGAAAATAATCTTCCCCCATCAGATTTTGAAGTCGATCTTGTACTCGGTCAGAGCAGGAGAGAGTGCTATGAGCGGCACTTCCACAGATGTGGCATCTTAGTACGTATCTGGCTCTTGTACAAGTAGGGAATTACGTCAGCAGTGAGGCACTTTCTCGAGCGGTAGAAATATCCGACTTTCCATACATTGAAAAGATATTCTAGTTTTATTTAAACAGCCTGAAAATTTTCAGTTCCAGTATTTTGCAACTTAATATAAAGTTGTGACAATATTGGAAATAAGTAATCAGTTGGACACACATTTCCCTCAGATTTATATGCAAGTTTACGTATCTGAGAAGTTGTGAATTTGGTGTCAAGTGATAAAATCTTAACACCTAACTTTATCCAACATTGAATCTGGTAAGTACTTAAATAAGTGACCACTTAGGAATAACAGGTACTCTCAGTAATCTCACTCGATTGTGGGTCAATCGATTTTGATTGTTTAGTGGAATGCAGTAATATTATACCTTTGTTATGCGGTGTCCTGCCCTTTTCTACATAGCATGAATGACAAATTGTAAGGAGATATTGCCCGAGTAAGTTGGGAAGCACCCCACCTTAGCACACCGGGTAATTAACCCCAGCAAGATATATACTTTGTCTTTTAGGCCCTTTTTGGCCTCGAGATACAATGGATTCCCACTGTAAGGGTGCCTGCTCAAAGTGTCTATAGTGTACAAGGGTTGTTCAATAAACAACCGCACACTCCTAAGCCAACATTGCTTGGGTCCAGTGTCTCTACTCACGGCATTTGTATAGTTAAATATAGAAGCAGAAATTGGGAGTAGGATTGGAGTAGGAGAAAGAATAAAAGTCGACAAAGTGGACACAAATGAGAAAAATAGTGAATTTAAAAGAATGGAGGAGTGTAGGAAAAAAAGAAAGAGGGGGGGGGCGAATTTTGAGGAAAAGTTGAAAGAAAGGAAGAAAGAATGAATGTGTTATATTATGGGTGGGTCCTCATATTTTTGGAAACGATTAAGTTAGCTAGTATGAATTATGGCTGGGGTCAGTTGAGACAATAAGTGCGGGTAAGGCTGACATGCACTGGAGGGGATTGTTATGAGTGAATCATTTTTGTCAAACCATAACAAAGTTACAAATTCGGCGCCGACACAGGGAATCTTGGGTCAGAGATGGTCAGATATGGAACGATTGTGAATGTCGTGTCTGATTGGCCGACGTGAAGCAAGTGTCTGTTACGTCATTTGTTTTTCTCGAAAACGAGAGTTTTGAAACGAGAACGCCTTGGAAGTGAGAGCGATAAGTCCACGATGTAGCCGCTCGTCCTATGGTCTGGATCTCGAATGAGATCTGACATATATCCTCATGCATCCGTTGCACCTCACAACAAAAAGTATGAATGAGACGAATGGAAGAGACGAATGGATGGAACCCCCCCCCCCACAACCAAGACAGATGGATAAAAGTATTGAATCTCTCTCTGAGAAAAACTGTCTCCGAGTTTTGTCCCCTGCCTGAAAATAAAGTTTGTCCACAGAATAAAGGTTACCAGAATCGATCACGGCCAGGGGCGTAACCGAACCACGGCATAGAGTACGACGACGACCGGTGGACGAAGAAGAAACTATGTAAGGTAACTTTTTGTGTACAATTGAACATTTTCGGGCCTTAATTTGAAGGTGAAAAGAAAGTCTGTTACGTGTTAAAAAGAGAAAGAAAAAGTGTACCATGTTAAAAAGAGAACAATGCTTAAAAAGAAAATATGTTTTAAATCTGTAAATGTCTTAAAAAGAAAAGAATTTAAAATTTAAAATAAGTTGCTTAATGAGAGAAAGAGTATAAAAAGAAAAGATATTGAGGACTTCGGGTCGATGTTATGAGACGAGACGTGGCCGGTGCTTCCGAAAAACTTTCGTATGCTTCCGAGGCGTTTTCGTATTATTTCGACTTTTGTATTGATGATGTTGTGGGAAGCGTTGGCCTCGAGGTTTCGTCAGTCCGAAGTATGATAATCAATAAGTGCAATATATATTAGTATATTACTATTGATAGAAAAAAAATAGTAGCGAGAATGCAACAAATGAAAGGAAGGGGGGAAGAAAGGAAGAAATGAAATAAATAAACAAATAAAAAGTGTAGAAAAAAAAGCGGGCGAATTTTGAGGAAAAGATATGACGAAAGAAAGGAAGAAAGAAAAAATTAAAGAAAGGAAATAAATTAATAGGTAGAATATGAGTTTTATTTTTTTGGGGGGGAGGGGGTAAAAACTACGGTGTGATAGTAACAAAAATACCAATTGGGGGAGGGGGATCATTTTTGCAAATAATTTGTTGTTTAAATGGACTTTTCCTACTGTGTCATGGCGGCCAAATCTGAAATCACATATTTCGACCGAACGGGAAAAAAATATTTTTAAAATCCCAATATTTATGGTGGAAAAAGAAGAAAGAGAGAACTAAAAATTAGACAGAAAAACAACAAAGAAATAAAATAAAGAAGAAAACGAATAAATGGATAAAGAACAAAGTAAGAAAGAAAAAGAGACAGAAAGAGAAAAAAGACAATAGAAAAAGGTAAAGAATGAAAGAACAAAAGAAAAATGATACGAGAAATGAAGCACAGAAAGATAGATATGAAGAAAGACATGAATAAATAAATAGAGAAAAAGAAGGGAAGGAAAGAAATGAAAAAGAAAAGGGAAAAATAGGCATAGAAAGCAAAAACGAAAGAAAAGATGAATGGAGAAAAAGACAAAGAAAGAGAAAAAAGAGAAAAGGAAAAGAAAAAAAGGAACTAAAAAATTGTGAAATATCAAAAAAAAGTTCCACGGAATAAAAACGGAAGGTTAGACACAAGGTCAGGTATGGTTTTGAAAAACCAGTGCACTAAGACAAGCACACTCTGGCATATAACAATGCAGGTAGGGGCGCCTCAGGCAATTAGCAATAAAGTAACCACTTCTCAGAGAGAAGGCAAAACCTGGGAAAATGGACCTCCTAAAACCGAACAGAACAATACCTGACAGCAACAAAGCCATTGTCGGACGGATTGTCAAGGATGTATCCGTGACTGGTACGAATAACACCCTTGAGGTATTTAAATATAAAGAAAGAAAGAAAGAAAGAAAGAAAAAAGAAAAGTAAAAGAAATTAATGAACAAACAAAAGAAGGAAGGAATGAACACATCGATGAAGGAGTGAATGAAAATAAGGAAAGAAATCAAGAAAGAACAACAACAAAAAAAAACGAATGAAAGAACAAAGGAAGAAGGGAACATTTCAAGAAAGAAAGAGAAAAACCCTAACAACCTGTTCTTTAAAAAAACATTTTATCACACACACACACACTCCTCGCCCGCATTTTACCTTCTGCCTAAACTCTCCGATCCGAGTGTCACTCCATTACCCCCCTTCCCCGACTCTCACCCTGAAAATAATTGACAAGATTTATGACTCTTTTTTTTCAATATTCAACGCCTTTTCCTTTTGGCATTCTTTGTGTCAAGTTGTCTTGGTATATCTGCAGCACTAGAGGCATATACAATCAGCTCTTCACTCACCTCTCATACTAACACGCACACTCTCTCTCCTTTTCTCTCCCCCCCTCTCTCTCTCTCTCTCCCCTTTCTCTCTCTCTCTGTATCTACCCATCTCTTTCTCAAAACATACACAGACATATACACATGCGCATGTATACGTTATTACATCCACAAAAACACGTATACACACATAGACGTAGTACAGATACACACGTTTTATAACTCCTCGAGTGGAAGACCGTGCTGATTTATAGAGGATCACACACACACACACACACACACACACACAAATATATACATTGCTGCTGACAAATAACAGACTTATGTATACTCCTAAACACTTACATATACATATAAACATAGAAGTAGTCTCTATTTACTTTCTTTCTCACGAGGGTAAAGTTTGACACAAGGTCGGTTTTTAATCTGAGGAAAATCCAGCTCCTCACAAAATGGTCACTCTGGCATTGGAACAAAAATAATTTGTATAGTTCCGTTGGAACTCCCTCATGAATGTGAACGTTTCATATGACAGGTAATAAACCTATCCCATCTTTGAAAAGAGGAGATAACGCCTTGGAGGATAGCCTCATAGAATCAAACAGATCTAAGCCGGAAAGCTGGATAAAAATCTGACACAAACACAAATTAAGGAGATGGACAAACACACAAAAATACAAATACACAAATACAGTTAAACTTCGGCTCAAATGATGTAACAATATTGTATATAATGTGTTAAAATAGTGTTAAAAACGAAATTTTCCACAAATTTCGTTAAAGAAAAATTCGTGTTTAGGATGTTTTGTCACAAGCAGGAAGTATCCAGTGACACGTAGTCGATCAGCTAATAAAAATTCCCCTTGTTTTTGAACCGCAAAGGAGACCGATCGTGTTTGGGACGGGGGGGGGGTGAAGGGACACCCACGGATGGATTATGTATGTATGTATACTATATACTGTAAAAGCAAAAGCCCCCCTGAAAATATTGTTCAACCCTAAATGATTGTGTGTTGTCATTATTAATAACTTTTACAACTGCTGTTATTAAAGAAGAAGAAGAAGAAGAAGAAGAAGAAGACAAAGAAAAGAAAAAAAGAAAAAAAGAGAGCAACATCACGTTGTACTACTACTAGTAGTATGACGTGTACTACTACAACTACTGCTACTACTACTACTACTACTACTACTACTACTACTACTACTACGTGTCATCTACACGACAAGACTCCAGCTGTTTAGGTGATGAGACGCCGTCCGGATAATCTGCTGGAATCAAAGAATTGTTCCACGGTAGTGTTATAGTCTTCGTTTTCTTCTTTGTGTGTCTTTGAAGAATGATAAGAACGAAAAAAGAAAGAAAAGAAAGGAAAACGAAAGAGAAATAGAAAGAAAGCAACATCACTGCAACACCTACCACTGCTACATGTCATCTACACAACTAGACTCTAACTGTTTATCTGATGAGCCGCTGTCCGACTAATCTGCTGGAATAAAAGAATTAGGCTATCGTAGTGCTACCGTAATCCTCAACTCAAACGATTGTATTTCTGTAGCAATTTTTACTCGAAGAAATTGCATCAATTTATGAACAGAATTTTGGTCCTTGAACAAAAAAAGAATGCTGCAGACTAAAGAAAAACAAAGTGAACCCAGTAAGCTAAAAGAAACCAAGAGAGTTTCAGTCAATATACTGACCTCTATTCTCTTGAGCCTTGATGAACGTGCCTATAATAGATCCACAGATGAATCGATTTTAGTTTATGTATTGAATAGTTTTTATTTTAATGTTGTATACAAATACGTTCTTTATCGAACTAGGAATATATATATATATATATATATAGAGAGAGAGAGAGAGAGAGAGCAATGCTTCGACTCTGTCGTTGAGCACTATAGAATGTTTAGATGTTTATGCTCGCCGCTTTCAGTGTAAATATCGCTTAGTTTCTCCGTTATTACGTAACAATCCCTCGTGGCCGAATGGGACTAGGTGAACGCTTACAGATTCTAGGTGTCTCTGTGAACCAGATTCGCGCCCTATGACCACCTGAAATTGTTACTTCCCTGTGCTGATGAGAGCAATAAGCTCGAAACGACGTCGTGCGTAGTTAAAATATAAAAAATAATTATATATATATATATATATATATATATATACTTCTTTTTTAAGATGGTAGGAAAATCCCAGCAGAGTGCTCAATTAATTGAGAAAATAAAAATTAAGAGCGTGATATTTATTTATTATTCGATACAGAAAACCAGTACAACATCAGTACCATTGGTTTTAAGCTCAGAAGGTGTTACTCCCTGGCTATCTTCAGCTTTCTTGTCACTTGGTAGCGAAAATGGAGGGTCTCGTATAAGCCACGATCGGATTTAGTGTTAAATTAGTATCATCTACATTTTATGTTAGAGAAAGATATGTGAGATTATAAGTCTAAAAAGGGGGATAAAATTAAAAAATTAAGATTAAAAATTTAAAAATATATTGTTTTAAATCCCGTTAGTCAGTTTTTGATAACTGCTATTTTTATCCAAGGCGTTATTTGTTTTGAAGGGTAAAATTAGTTTCATCTAAATTGTGTGTTAAGGAAAGATATGTGAGGTTAAAAATTAAATTAATAAGAATTAAATTAATAAAAAAAATAAATTAATAAAAAATTACGAAATGAACATTTCGATTTTAAATTAAAATTTTTTTAAAAATGTTTTATTATTCAGGGCAATTATTGACCAAAATACAAAATGTTTAAACATTAGAGACGAAATTTTTAAAGGATGTGTCCAGCACTTCTTATAAACTGGACTGACCTGTACACATAAATGATTTTCGATAATCACCTCCTCCCCTGCTAAAAATATAACCTCAAAATAATCTTATTCAATACCAGATTTGCTCTCATATTCGCGCCTTAAATTCCCCGGAAATTTATTTTTCCAATTATTACCTTCCTATTAATATAGTCAACTTAATATGTTCAATCTCAGTATCAAAACTTAAAACCAGTAAATTATATCACGAAAATATTTTTAAAATCCGGTTGTTAAGTAAGAAGACCTCTTTTTCATGGTACTAAAATAGTAGGATTAAAAACTGTTTAATTCCTAAACAGACTTAATTTTATTTCCTATATCTTATTCTTAACTCTAAAACAGGTTTAATAACCCACATCATTAATTATTAATTTCATAATAAATTGATACGCCATTATAAATTTGTTTTAAATTGTCATATTATACCTTCAATATTAAATTAAATAACGATTTGTAGAATTGCTCCCCTTAGACCGTTTTTTACCTTTAGCGAAAACTGACTTACGAGAATTTTAAATTATTTTTTAAATAATAAAACATTTGAAATTTTTTTAATTTTAAATTTTAAATTTAAATTTTAAATTTTAATTTCTTAATTTTTTTATTTCTTATTAATTTAATTTTTAACCTCACATATCTTTCTTTAACACATAATTTAGACGAAACTAATTTAGCCTTTCAAAACAAATAACGCTTCAGATAAAAATAGCAGTTAGCAAAAACTGACTCACGAGATTTTTAAAAGAATATTGTTAAATTTAAAATCTTTAGTTTAATATTTTATCCCCCCCCCCCTTTTTGGACTTTATTAAGCTTTTTAATTTCACATATCTTTCTTTAACACAACATTTAAGAAATGGTCCTGATGTTTTCTTTACCGAATAATATATATATATATATATATATATATATATATATATATATATATATATATCATGGACTCTCCCGTCGATTTCGATGTATGAGGTCTTGACAACTCAAAATTTGTTTAGTCTACGATGGATGTAGCATGCTTACATTTACTCAATCGTAAATGGCATTTGAGTCCTACGAGAGATTTGCAAACCAGCCCACAATGGATGCAAGAAGGAATATCTTGAGAAAATTCGGCTGGGATACTTGTAGATGTTTTTGTTCTTTCGCGTCTTTCGCGCTGTTGATCAATGGCAGTTACAGAGAACCGCCTGATGCCCCTCTGGCAGTCAGATCACCATTCCTTCCGTCGAGAAGCAAGCTGTTTAAAATCAAGATAAGC
The DNA here is from genome assembly GCA_963556195.1 of Sepiola atlantica. Classification (NCBI taxonomy): domain Eukaryota; kingdom Metazoa; phylum Mollusca; class Cephalopoda; order Sepiida; family Sepiolidae; genus Sepiola; species Sepiola atlantica. The sequence continues at coordinate 161,439,158 of OY744524.1, forward strand.
AATATTGATAGATGTCAAATTCATCTTCAACTTGTCCTTAAAGCGAAGCAGCGGTCGACCCACATTTCGCCTTCCACTGTTGAGCTCGCCGTACATCAGTTGCTTTGGTATTCTATCATCTTTCATACGTAAGACATGTCCTGCCCAACGCAGTTGTGATTGCATCAAAAAGCTTTCAATCCCGCCAATACCGCAGCATGTAAATAGGTCCGCATTAGACATCCGATTTCTTAGGGTGACACCAAAAATCGTTCTAAGGCAATTTTTGTGAAAGACATCAAGCTTCTGAATGTGGCTGCGATAGACTGCCCATGATTCCGATCCATAAAGCAGTGATGTTAGCACAACTGCTCTATACACAAGTACTTTTGTTCTCAAACTTATCCCCCTGTCCTTCCATAACCGATGACGCAGTTTTCCAAAGGCAGTGGTTGCTTTCGCAATTCGGTTAAAGATTTCGTCATCAAGGGAGGCACTCCAATTTATCTTACTCCCAAGATAAGTGAAGTTTTTCACATATGACACTGCACTTTGTGCAACATCTCGGGAGGAAGCGCAACTGCTTGTGGACAGGTTTTCGGCTGCTTGCAAGGCTTTTGGTCTGACAATCAGCATCAAGAAAACAGAAGTGATTCACCAACCTCGCCTCATGCCTAAACAAGTTCAGGGTGTGAAGCAACGGCCACCAGTAAAGCAACGACCACCAGATATATATATATATATATATATATATATATATATATATATATATATATATATATATATATATATATATATATATATGTATGTATGTATGTATATATATGTATGTATATATATATGTATGTATGTATATATATGTATGTATATATATATATGTATGTATGTATATATATGTATGTATATATATATATATATATATATGTATGTATATGTATATGTATATATATGTATGTATATATGTATATGTATATATATATATATGTATATATATATGTATGTATATATATATGTATGTATATATATATGTATGTATATGTATATATATGTATGTATATATATATGTATATGTATATATATATGTATATATATGTATGTATGTATGTATATATATATATATATATGTATGTATATGTATATATGCATGTATATATATGTATATATATGTATATGTATATATATGTATGTATGTATATATATATATATATATGTATGTATATGTATATGTATATATATGTATGTATATATATATATATATATATATATATATATATATATATATATATATATATATTTAGGCAAACATTATTAAATAACACGGAGTGGTTTTGTTTGATGCGACTTTTTTTATTTTTTCAATTTTTCGAATTGTCCATCTAATGTTTCGGTCAAATTGATGTACATATGATCCATGGGTTTCTTGTTCCATTCTTTTTTCTTTTTTGCAAGTACTTTCGATTTGAATCGTCAAATCATCTTCAGGCGGTATTAGTTTTAGTGTCTTTACAAATTATGACTTTACTGTTGTGCTCATTTTTGAATTATAACGGCAAGTAGTTTATAACTTGAAAAAGCGTCTGTAAAGTTGAAATGTACATGAGAGTGTGATGGCGTTCTACACATATGAGAGATTTAAAAGTTTGACTGTTTAAACCGTTAAGAAATTGATGACGTTAAAAAAAGTGTATACAATTCAAACGCATAACTATCTAATGGCTAATAATTTGGTAATGTTAATTATTATGCTAGACACTTTAAAATGTTGCGACTAGTTTCATAATTGACAATATTAATTGTGGGATGTTTAGTTTTTATGTAGAGGGCTTCGAGTATTTTTAATTTTTTGATATTGGTATCATGGTGTATTATTTTGGTATTGTTAACAAGGATGTTTCTATATTGGGAGGGGGTGCAATTATGTTTTTTTAGATGTTGGCATATAGAGCTAGTGTCGGAGAGATGTAGGGTGAGTCTTCGGGATAGTGTTGTGGAAGTGAAACCTATGTAAGAATTAGTTTTTCTATTGTTGTCGGAGATACATTCTCCCATAGGGTATTGGAACTGATATATTACATTGGTTCTTCCGAATGTATTTTGGGTTTGAGAAGTGTTATTTTTAACAACACAGTTTGATGTTTTCATTTTTTTATAATAAATGATAAATCGTATTTTATCATCAGAATTGGTGGAGGATATATAGCGATGTATTATATTTTTAAGAGCTTTTTAATCCAATTTAAAGTTTGGATGCATTTGGTTACAATAGAATAGATTTATGTAGTGGGAATTATTTAGCTTATTATTAGTAGGATTATCTAAATTTCTAATCATTAATTTTATTATATATTAATTTTAAACTAGTCAGAAGACTGCCGGACACAACTAAGGAATTGTATGGAGAGAACGATACGATAGATATTAATGTGAGTCTTAAAGATAGGCATAGGTCTGATGCCCTCGGAGGAAGATTAAATCTGGACAGTACAGGGAGATGTGTGCGGAACGGAAAACTTCGATTGTATGGTCACGTTGAAAGAATGGATGAGAGTTTTTGGGAAAATAGATGTAGAACAGTTGAGCTAACAGGTTCAGTTCACAGGTGAAGTGATAAGAATGAACTTGAGAGAAAAAGGGATCAATGAAAACCTAGCAAAAGAGAGGTTAGTTTGGAAGTCAATTTCTAAAAGCCGTCCAACACATGCCAGCATGTAACACGGACGATAAACCGACGATGCTGGTGCTGCTGCTGCTGATGATGATGATGATGATGATAATGATTCCATCTCATTAACCCTTATCCTCGAGTGTCGTTTGGCCTTGATGAGTTGTGAGCCACTAGTAAAAAAAACTAAAAAAACTGTATCCTATAAATATAGAAACTAGTATAACTCTGTTTATAGATATTTATATATTTCACTCTGCCTTTCTTTCAAAGCAAATGGTTTTAGTTTGTCTGTTTTAAGGCATATAAAGTATTTCTTGGTTATTTAATGTTGAAACACAATGCTTATCATAAACGATTTTATGATTCATTGAACGCGACTAGTTGCTCTTTTATTGGATGTCTGACCCAGAGGGAGGGGGGTATGTGGTGACTGAGAAAGATTTAGAGAGAAAGATCAAAGGAATGAGAAATAAAAATAGATAGAGTGAAAGAAAGAAAGAGAATGAAAAAGAAGCAAAAAAGATAAACGAAAGAGATAAAAATAAATCAAGGAGGGGGTGGGAGAAAGGGTTAGGGTTAGTTCAAAGTGAAAAGAGAGAGAGGGGGGGGCATATAGAGATTGAGAAAGATTTAGAGAAATCAAAAGAATGAGAAATAAAGGAGACGGAGTGAAAGCAAGAAAGAGAATGATAGAAAGGGAAAAAAGAAGCCGAAACGAGAAAGAAAGAGGGG
>OY744524.1:161445033-161502533 GCA_963556195.1 Sepiola atlantica
AATAATAATAATCTGATTCAACGGCTAGGCGAGTTGTCCCGAGCTTTTCTTCTATGCCGAAAGCTAATTTTATGAAAACAAAAGTTTTCGAGATTATTTCACCGAATCTATCGTTGACTATAAACCTATTACATCATTGTGAAGAAACGAATACACTCCCTGCGAGAAAATTGCATAGCACGAAGTGAGACTTACACGATCACATCCGCATATATGATTTCTGAATACTTGCTCCTTGAATTCTGCTAATGACTTTTCCATCCAAATATACGTGTGGATGTTGGATAAGTGCGACTTGTTACATTCCAGGATCATTGAACTTTTCAACTCCTGTGGGGAGTCTTGTAATAACCTTCCACATTCTGTGAGTAAGTAACTCTTTTTTCTTCCGTGATTTGTTTGGGACATTATTTTGTTCATGGATTTTGCTCGCCATAAGTTAACGTTAAACAGTATCCCTCTTGTCTTAAAATAGTGCTTTGTTTTTCTTGTTATTTGTTTTATACATGTTTATCCCTTCTCCAGTTATTTTATAAATAAATTACATGTCCCAAGGACCCCCCCCCCCCGTGTTAAAACAAAATTATATACCATATCTTTCTCATTTTATTTTCATCGTAGTTCTCGTGGTAAATATCATAGTATATATTTTTGAATAACTGGTTGAAGATAAAATTAATACTTTTTTACCTCTATTATCTTTCCTACACACGAAGACAAAGTTAAACGTACGGTCGGTTTTTTATGTGATGGGGATATTCAACTCTCTAAGAAGTGGCACTCTGGGTAAGACAAAAATTAAAAAATGTCCCAGTCAAAAAGGAGGGCTACACTTTGAATTGTTTATTTGTGAAAAAATATACATTTTAACAAATTAGACACAAGACCATTTAATGTGTAGGGAGGTGGGGGTTGTTGATTTTAGTTTACTCAGTCAGAGAAGGAGAAATCCTTCTAGACTGGGGCAGAGAAAGAGAGAGAGAGAGAGAGAGAGAAGGAGAGGGCATATGGAGATTGCCCCAATCCTGAGTGTCTCTCTTTTGGAGGAGATGGTTTTTCCCCCACATTAAAAACCGACCTTGTGTCTAACTATGCCCTCGTGGGGATGCAAGTAAATAGGGACTAGACTGAACGATGCCTGAAATGTCAATATTCGCCACCGTTACGATGTTATGCAAATCTCGAACAAAATGACAACAACAGTTTGCACCGGTGTGGACATGTACAACACCGTCACAGCAATGGCGTTAACGATGGAGGACTCTGGAAAAGAGGACGGCCAAAACAAAGGTGATTGGATACACTACACCAAAAGATCAAGATGGCCGGACTTCACGTTAATCAAGACTTTGATCATGTATAGGGATAAATGTGGAGGAAATAATTATAAAATGGCTCAATACTTGCACTACCTTCACTTAGTTCCTCCTGTAAGTAGCTGATTCTAGGAAGAATAGTGTAAACTAATGCAAAACAAAGGTGATTTGATACACTACACCAAGATATCAAAATGGCCGGACTTCAGCATAACTATAGCCTTTGACCATGTCGAGTAAAAGAATAAAGCAAAGTGCAAAGCCAGAATAAACGGGGGAAAAATAGTTATAAAACAGCTCGATATTTGCATAACTTTCACTCATGGATGTTGGCAACCTTCACGTAGTTCCTCCTGTAAGTAGCTGATTCTAGAAAAAATCGAGTAAACCAATGCGAACCACAGAATTAAACTGGTTAAAAAAAGTCGTACCAAGTTGATTCATACGAATTTACTTTACAGCATATCAACCCTTTTGAAGTTACTAATGAACACAATACTGATTTTAAAATTATTAATTCATTCGGATTGTCTGTTTTACGGAATATAGACACTTATAAGGGTCATTTAAAGCCGAAACAATAATGCTGCAAACGATATATTAATTGGTTTCATCTGGTTGTTTTACGGCATATCAACCCTTTTTGGTTATTTAATGCCAACATGTATATTTTATATAATTCATTAATTGGCTTGGTGTGACTGTCTTAAGGCATATGGGCCCTTTTAAGGTGATTTAATGTTGAAAGACTCTATCTATCTATCTATCTATCTATCTATCTATCTATCTATCATCATCATCATCATCATCATCATCATCTGTTTAATATCCGTTTTACATGCTGGCATGCATTGGACGGCTTTTAGAAATTGACTTTCAAACTAACCTACCTCTAGTCAACTCTTTATTTATCCCTATTTCTCGCGTCAATTTCTATCACTTATTACCGTGTTTTCCTTGGCTATCCCCTGTGAACTGAACCTGCTACATCAACTGTTCTACATTTACTAACCCAAGAACTCTCATCCATTCTTTCAACGTGATCATACCATCGAAGTCTCCTGTTCTGCACACATCTCCCTATACTGTCTAGATTTAATCATCCTCTGACGTCATCAGACCTAAGCCTGTCTTTAAAACCAACATTCATTGATGTCCTACTATGGTCACATCGTATCATTCTCATATCATTTCTGTCCATGCAAATGCATGTCCTTAACCCTCACTGGCCATGTTTCACTTCCATACAACATCACACTGTGTACACATGCCTGATAGACTTTTTCCTTGGTCGGCAGTGATAACGCATCTGTTGGTTAATACTGGCAGAAGTTCTCTGAACTTACACCATCCACTCCTAACTCTTGCAATTACACTAGCACCTGCTCCACCCTGTGATTCAATGGTATCAATAAGGTAACAAAACTTCTATACAACCTCAATAACTTCACCATTCAGATATATTTTCTCCCCAGGAATTTATTGGTATTTTCTGTCTGTCTCTCCCTTATTTAATCCCCAAATGCAATACTTGTTGTCAACGATATGTTAATTCATTTGGTTCGTGTGTTTGACGGCATATCAATCTTTTGGTTTTATTCAAATGGTTTCAAGTAACAAATTAAGTTTCAATATAAAGTTTCTACTATCTATGGTAAAATGTTAAAATATTAGTCTACTAGCAGGGCTACCAAGCGTTTCCGGGGGGGGGGGGTAGTAAGTAATTTAGGCAAACCAGAAGAGTGCCCAAGTCAAAGTCAGCAGCAAACGGTGCTGTGTCAGATTTAGTTCCTGATATTAAACTTCATCCGTAATATAACTTCCGGCGAGAGTTTTAGTTTCCCAAATTTATTAATTTATTTATTAAATTGTTAGGTGAAAGTACAGAATAGTTAACAAAACCCACCTACCCATGTTAAGAATAGCTTTCTAAATAATAACGTTATTATTTCAGCACGGTCTGTAAACTGCAGAAGATTATTTAGAAAGCAATTCTTAATATGGGGAACTGAAACTCTTGCCGGAAGTTATATTACGGATGAAGTTTAATATCAGGAACTAAATCTGATCAAACACTGTTTGCTGCTGACTTTGCGTCAGGTACCATTCTGATTTGCCGTAATTTATTTTTATTAATAACTATTGATTTCCTACTATGGTCACACGCGAGGTAAATCTTACTGTAAAAACCGAAGTAACTAACCGAGGTGAAACTTATGCACACAAATAAAATAAAAATATGCGAGTTAAATCTTATTTAAAGAACAAATATACGAATAAAGTTTTACAAAAGAAAAAATAATAATAGGCGAGATAAGTTTTACTAAAAAAATAAACTAATCCGTTCTCTCTCTCTCTCTCTCTCTCTCTCTCTCTCTCTCTCTCTCTCTCTCTCTCTCTCTCTCTCTGTTTTGAATATGTAATTAAAGCACTTACTTGTTCGTGGATTATTTCTTATTTTAATCACAAAAATATTATGAACAAAAGATTTTTTATGTCTATTAAAAGTGAAAGAAATTCTTTCCTTTATGTTTCGTTATTAGTTATTAAGATTAAGCCTCCCTTTCTTTGCTCATAAAATAAATTTGCATATTTGATTATTCTTTGCTTCTATTTATTATTAAGTCTCCTCTTCTTTGCTCATAAAAAGTAAAGTTGCATACTTGATTATTCTTTCATTTCTTTAATATTATCAATTATTATTAAGATTAAGCGTCCCTTTCTTTTCTCATAAAAATAACGAACATACGTACGTTCACTTTTATTATATATGTTATCAGTTAAGCCTCCGTTTACTTTGCTCATAAAAAAATAAATTTACGTACGAGATTATTCTTTCCTTTCTTTATTATTATCAGTTATTATAAATATTAAGATTAAGCCTCCCCTTTCTTTGCCTATATAAATAAATGTGCATACGTGAGCCAGACACACATGCGTTCACTTTTATTACATAGATTATGAAAATGATGGAGAGGAGGTCATCAGTTTTAGCTCGGTACAAAACAAGTGATTAATTTTTGTCTTTCATTTTGGCTTCATCAAGATAAAGATGGTAAAGTGTCGAGAGAGCTTTTCATCTGGTTGTCATCGACCGACTAACACGGCGGTCGGTACCAATAGCGCCCGATAATCAATAACTCGTCCGATTCATTCTGCAGTATTTGACGGCAGATGTCGCCAACGACCAATGGAAAATCGAATCGCCAACCGGACATTAAAACTTCCGCCTCCGGATTTTACTGCATATGAGAACAAAGGCAATTTTTGATGAACATATTAAGCAGGCAAATCCAACACCAAAGGAATGGACATTTTTTAAAAAATATTTTCGCAGGACATTTCTATGCATGCAAAAAGAAAAGGATTTTTTTCGTATTTATTCCTTTGTTTTTTCTTTATTCTCCAGGAGTTGAGAAGGGGGAGCGGCGGGGGGGGGGGTTGAAGGTCATCAAGTACAGTTTATTGATATTTTAGCTAAAACAAATTATAATTTACAATTTTCCTATCACTTTCCAATTACTTTTTCATGAAAGTCTGTCCAGTAGATTTTTTAAAAACCATAGGTACATTTTGGGGGTCAGCTCCTTTGCTCTCCTTGCAGTATGGGTGCAGTGACCGTGGTCGCAGTTTTGAATCTCGCTAAAGTTAAGCAATGCTAATGAGAAGTATTATGGCGAAACACGTGTCCGTGAATATATATATATATATATATATATATATATATATATATATATATATATATATATATATATACCATGTGTTAAGAACAAATTTGACACATTTTGGAAAAGAAAGAAAAAATATCATATCTTGGCCGATACTTGATGTATTCTCAAAATTCAAAGTGCATCTCTTAGAGGAACTTTTGCCGAATAAAGCTCACTGGAAAAAGCCACCCGTAGCCTCCACAGCTGTGACAAAGTATCCGGGCCGCATGGAGATCGGGTACCCTGGTAACGCACTAGTGTGCATCTTGGTGGTGATGCTACGCCGACTGAGGGCCTTGCGTCGAGACGAAGTGGAGATATAAAACTAGTATATATTTGACATAGAAACGAACTTATTCGAACGACAGAACGAGACACAGGCTAGTCTCGCGGAATCGTGTAAGATATTCAAAATCAATTACCACCAGAGACGAGGACACAGTTACCAGATGGAAGGTAGAGATTAGAGAATTTCATATCGCAAATTTAATTCTGAAATATCAATAAAGCTATATTATTGTTTGGGGGAATGGCGCGTTTTAGAACCACGATTCTGTGACCGTTGTTTTGAAGACGTCACGACGTGGGAGAGCCCACTTGGCAGAGATTTATGTGTGACAGAATGAGAAAGCGTTTGTTTTGGGCGATAACGATGGGGTAAAAGGAAAATCCTATTTATTTTAGGAAATAGGGGAGTGAGGCACCCGCCCCCACCTTTCTTTGAGAGAGGAAGACAAGCAGGAAGTAATATGGCGGAGGAGGGGTGTATACGACCATAGACATCTTCAATAAAAGAATGTGTTTTTTTTTCACGCACGAGGCAGAGTTGGACTGACGCCCGGGAGAGTCGAACTGACGCCCGGGCGTGCGCCGAAGTGGACGAAATTCTAGCCACCGCCTTCGCCCGTTGAGTTGTGACTTAAACAACTACTTGTGTAAAGAATTCGCACACAGAGAGAACTAGCGAAATAACTTACAGAAAAAGAACAACCTTTGCTAAAGACATTTACGAGTACGGTAGACATTAATCCAACCAGTGACCAATGTAAAATCAATTATTTTATTTTATTAATAATTACTCTTCTATACAAAAAAACCCAAATCAAGTTGTTGAACATTGTTCTTTTCCTTTTGTTCTGCTTTGAATGATCTTTCGCATCTACACAGCCAACCGGTTGCTGTTCGCCCAGTGATCGCTCGCTGATATAAACAGTTTCAACGTGGGAGTGTTTGTAGCTGGACGAGACGACCAGATCGGCGACGTCGTCATCATCATCGTCGCCATCCCGGCCTAAAGGAACTTGGATCTATTTTTTTTAATGTTACGGCGATCGGCACGGAGTGGGGTTCACACAGCGACTTTTAGGCGAGACCTGAACCTGAAGTGCACAGCTTTCACAGTGCCTGAGAGACTCCTGAACACCAGTTTGATCCTGGTGATCAGCTCGTACTTGGTGCTGCAGGCGATACGATTGGTTCTTTCTCAACTGCGTCCCACATATAATAGTTTATGGGGTTGCAATCAGGCGGGTTGGAGGACCAGATCTTGGGACTGGATAAATCGTGGAACTGTAATGATCTATGTTTAATTCATTTTTGTGGAGAGCAAAGAGACAGAATACCTACTCCCTGAAAATAAATGCCCCATGGATTCAAAAATTATTTTAATATATATATATATTAGAGTGAGCTTCTTTTTATATTCTTGATAGTCAAATTGCAACAAAGAAACTGGGTTAAAGCGGTCCCTATTCTCAGACACAGTTTCGAATCATATCTCATTTTTTTTCTTTGTGGATTATTCGATGTTCCAGCTTCATAACTAATTATTATTATTACATTCTCAAGCAACATAAAGTGGAACAAGTACATAGAAGATGCTGTCAAGTCTGCTGCAAATAAGGTAGGCTCCCTCTACCGAGCTAGAAAACGTCTCACATCTGCCAGTATCCTATATCTTTATAAAGCCACCATTGGCGCGTGCATAGAGTATTGTTGCCACATCTAGGCTGTTGCATCAACCACTAGCCTCTCCATCCTGGACAGGGGTCAAAAAGAATTTCTAACCTAATAGGTCTTGCACTGTGTGCCATACTCTGACCCCTGTTTCATCGCCGTGATGTGATATTTCACCTACACGCGCAAACAGCTTAAGTGCTTAATAAAAAAGAGTTTTGCCATTTCGTTATCCATTTCGACTATCAGATAAACAATTACATATGTTTACATTATAATTATTCAATTATTTATTTATTAACATTACTTGTGTTTCATGATAGTCGGTACAATAACTTCTTTTATGAGTAACTAAATAAAATAGTCTTCCCCTTAAATGATATGCGCGATTGATTATTCATCCTTACGATTAAGTTTGTTATTCCTGGACGGTGCATTATTTTTATGGTACGTTGATACTCATTTACTTAACAGATTCTTACAACCATAAATATGTTTTGTCTTCCTTTAAAACAAATACACAAAATATTTCTTTTACAAACGTAAATTTTTTATGACTTTGAATGTCCGCCACGAGATATTTGTTTCGCATACATAATGACACAATGTTGGTTGGAAGCATTTCTATTTATTTTTTGCGTGTAGATGTCTATTTATTTATCTATAATGTCTGAAATGATTATTTCCTCCACTTGCATCTATAAGGAGGAACTAGATTGTAAAAAAGATAGAAATGCACTGACAAATTGAAATATAAAACCACAAAAACGACAAATTAGTTTTTTTTTTATATAACACGAGAAACAAAGGTCTTTATAAAATAAAATAAACGAAAAATTAGTTCTTTTTATAAAAACGAAAAATGTTTTTTTTTTATCTATTAAAACGATAAATAGTTTTGTAAATAAAAGTACGGAAGAAAAAATTCTCACATAAAATTAACACCACGATTAAATTTCTCGGTGGCTTTTTATTAAAAGGATAATAAATTTTGTTTTTCTGCTTTAACAATAAGTGATTTTTAATAACATAGTCTTTGATGTTTAACGTAAATGTAAAAAAAATGTTTTCGTAATTTAGTAACACTATAAGCATGAATTAAAAATGATGTACATGTGTTTATGCTATGAAAATATTAATTAAAATGTTTTAAAATGTAGGGTTATTTGTGTTATATTCTCTGGGGTCCGTAAAATTACACTAATCATTGTCTAGGGTGTTAGAAAACTAATCTATTACTCTTAAGTATTCGAAACACTTTTCCTTGAAGTAGAATAGTTTACCTCCATCCGTAGTTTAAAAATATATGAATTTTAGAATATATATGCTCGGAAACCCAGTGAGTAATATGGGCACATTATTTGTTTAAACTTTACAATATATTTTAGTGTGCTATTTCAATCATGTCCTTCCACAAATTTAAATTTCGAAATGCCACTATTTTTCCTACTTCGTAACTTACATTTACACATTTATATAAAAATGTCACCCTGCCGTTGCCCGGTATTAGTTATTTTCGTTTTTTTAGTATTGAGAGTTGCTTCCCTTACATAGCAGTCAGAGCTTCCTCCCTTGATATAGCGGAAATAAGAAACTATCGAACCTGCGCATTGTGGCACCGGAAATAAATAAGACCCGGTGAAAACTAAGCAGATGAACTCCGGCGCCGATTGAAACCACCCGCATATCTCTTTGTCTTCGTTTATTCTTTCTTTGCCTTTTGTTCCATCCTCGCGGGGGGGGGGGGGGTTACAGTTTTAACTCATTTTTATGTACGAATTATTTTCTAATAATAATGTTTCATTATAGCAAATCAAAAAATAGAATAGCAAAATTAAATCGCACTTTTCACACACCTATTTAAAAATTAACTACATTGACTATATTTACATAGCTTTCTCTCTAGGTTCTCCTCCAGCCAAGATGTCTCCATCATGTCAATGCCGGGGTGTTTTCTAAGATTAAAAAAAAAAATTGAAAATAGTTAACAAAACAAATTTCACAAACTTTCAAATGCAAAATAAAATGAGTAATATGGTGTTCAGGGTTGGGAGCAGGACTTTATTGGGTTACTCACCTTTTCCTGAACGACACCGGGACGGGTCAGCTAGTGTATATATAGATAATTGAGGCCACCGTGATTAATCGACTTTCCTTTAAAATTGAAAGAAAAATAAATTAATAAAAAATTAGAAATATTAATTTAAAATGTAATGAAAGATAACGGGCATGCAGTTTAAATTATATTTTTATTAGTTGATCACGTTTTCAGTTTCAGAATAGAAATATTGTTTTTGATTCCGCTTCCTGCAGTCGTAATGAAAGGTTTTTGGCTCGAAGAAGTCTGGCTATATTTAGCTTTGACCGAAATACGTCTGCAAATATGTAACCAAATAATGTTTGTATGAATAAAAATTTTATACCAAATAAACAGTTCTTTTTATTAGTGAGCATTTTTATATAAATACAGTAAGGATATTAAATTATTTATACCTACAGACGCTAGCGTTTCAAGCTTATTGCTCTCATCAGTATATATTAGTGATAAAATTTCAAAGGTAACACATGTTTTATATTGTGTCTTAATGTAGAAATTTCCTTTTCATTTAAACCGATTGACGTTTCTAATTTCTATTTACCCCCTCACGCATCTTGTGATTGATCCCTCACTATGATTGATAAGAGCTAACAGGTAATTGAATATCAGGCCAAACTACGGGAGTTTTCTCTGCCAACACACCACGCAATAGTTAATGTTAACCGTTAAGGCCTGCACATCTCTCAACGCTTAGGGGCATGCTGGAGAGCAGATGTCGTTTTTGTATATGTTGCGTTCGCATGGTATTTGATCTATTTATCTTCCTCCCACAAGGTAAGATGTGACACAAGGTCGGGAAAGTGGGAAATAACCAGCGCTCGAGAATTTGAGCACTCTGGCTGTTTAAAAATTGCCGGGGCAGCCCCGTCGGCATTCCCCGGTAGGGGCGCCTCAGATAGTAAGCAATAAACTTACTCCTCCCCAAAGAGGGGGGCAAAGCCTGGGAGGGTGGACCGCCTAGAACTGCACAGGACCGACAACAACCCCCCCAATAGACGGGCGTAAATCCAGACCCAAAGGCCCGGACGATACCGGTTTATCGCATGGTGTTTGATATTTCATTTTAAACGTTGAGTTTAGACAAGTAAAATCTCTTTATACCATCTTGCAATTTACTTGCCGAAAAAAATTACAAATATCCCAATTAGTCAGAGTGTTTAGACACTATTGTCTCTATCTCTTTAACACTTTTCTTTTAAGTGATTAAATTAAATATTTAATTAAAATTAAATATTTAAATATTTAGATTTGGTCGAGCAGGGTAATTCCCGAGATTCGGCGTAGCATTTTGGTCTTTATAAGGGCGAATCTCTGCTCCCCCTTCCTCGTTATCTGTAAGCAATCGGAGCGGTACAGAGTGACGGGTCTCACAATAGTCCGGTAGATCTTTGGCTTTAGACGGTCGCTGATGTTGCAGTCACAGAGGACACCGGTTGTGGTTCACCATTCGAGCCACGTCACATTGATGCGTGCAGCGACTTTGCCGAGAATGTTGCTGTCATCACTGAGTATCGAGCCGGAATACATGTTCGTATTTATCGGTGTTTAAATAGTCCGATATGAGATGAGATATCTAAAAGAAATGAAGCACTTAATGAGAGCCCAGTAAATCAAAATTAAGGGATCGGAAGGTTTCCGTCTACAACAAAAAAAAAGCACCTGAAAAGGGTCAAAGAGTACAACGATCGTAACGTTGTGAATATGACAACAACTGATATGAATTCAAAAGTCTGAGACACATAGATCATTTAAATAATGCAAATAAGAACAATATCTAAGCTCAGAATTAATGTCAAACAATCACACGAGTGTACACCCTTCGTCAAAAATGACAGAAAAAAAACATGTATGCTTCGCCAGTGTTCGCACTAATATTCATATTCATATAAAATTACGTCTCAATCGGTGGAGTTAAAAGAAAAAAGAAAGAATGAAAACGAAAATAAAAAAACGTACCAATCGGTATAGAAAGAAGGAAAGTAAATGAAAAACGAAAACGTCTCAATACGGAAATAGAATGAAAGATTTCTTTCCAAATTCATTTCCAAATATGAGGGGGGGGGTCTGACTAGCTATTTACTTTATCCCTTCCCCTAAATACTTCTATACGGCAGATTTTTACTCGCTAAGTTTTGCGTGACTGGATGGATATTTACATATTTATATACAAATAAATACACATTGGTCTTTATCATAGAGTGGAGGTTGGACGTGTGGTGTAATCAGTTCTAAGTGTCAGTCTTCTGGAGGTTGATGATTCAATCCTTACTACAGACGATAATAATAACATAATAAGTATCACTTCTACCCGGTCATTAAGTAGGTACTATTCACACCAGTCGAAGATACGTCCTCGGCAATCAGTCCGACAATGGCTTTATTGCTGTCCGACTAAGGCATGGTTCTGTTCAGTTCTAGGAGGTTCGCCCTCCCAGGCCTTACCTTCTCTCCTTGTGAAAGGGTTAGTTTATTGCTAATCGACTGCGACGTCCCTACCGGGGAATGCCAACGAGACTACTCAAGCATTTTTTGTAGGCCATAATGCACTTCTCCTGGTGTGCTGGCTTTTCAAAAATTCACTTGACCTTGTGTCTAACCTTCTGGAGAGGGAGTAAATAAATACCCAGTCATGGCTCGCTCTTTCTTTGTCAGTCTAGTAGAAGGTTTTCTACTTAAAGTTATATCAAGGTTGTGTGTGTTTGGGCCAGTTTTTCGAACCAAACAGTTGTTTCCTCTGACAGAAAAGCGCAGACGCATCGTTCCAGAAACTCCGGTTTCGATGGTTTCGCTTGAAAACAACGCTAATGAGGAAGAAAATGCCCTCGAATATTCAAACGATTAATCATTTTGTTTTGAAATTGAAACACACAAGTTTTGCCTAAAGATACAAAAAAGATCAAATGAAATTTTTTTCTTCTCGTTTTAATGACAAATCTTTGATAAACAGATGCCGGAAAAATTCTTTCAAAGAATTAAATTGTTGGAAAGAATGAAAAAAAAACTTATTCATTTAAAATGAAGTAACATTTATAGAGAGACACACACGCGTATATGAGTATAGAATAAATGGTATGTCACAAAATGAAATGTTGTGGAGACAAAATGTAGTGAAAGACAATAAATATATAAAAGAGAATGGTAGTTTGCTTGAATCATTTCCGGTAAATAAGTATGTAGGTATTTATGAAGGCTGATAGCAATGCAGAAAATCGGTCACAGTTTTATAAAAAAATGTTTTCGTATGATATATATATATTTTTAATTTTGAAACCATAACAATGTATATTAATTTAAAAAAAAACATAAGGAAATAAAAGGTTAAAAAAATAATAATAAAAACACGCGCCAATACCACTGGATCTATATTTTACTGTATCCAAGGGCAACATCGTGTAGGTACAGTAAGTATATATATATATATATATATATATATATATATATATATATATATATATATATATATATATATATATATATATATATATATATATATGGGAAAAAATAAACAATGTTTCAGACAATATGTAAAAATAAAAATGGAATAAAGAATAAGCAATTCAACAACTAACAAAAATAAACTCAAAAACTCATGTTGTAAAGTTCCACCGAGATATTTCGGCCGTAGATCGAAAATGGTCGTATCTACGGCCGAAATATCTCGGTGAAACTTTACAACATGAGTTTTTGAGTTTATTTTTGTTAGTTGTTGAATTGCTTATTCTTTATTCCATTTTTATTTTTACATATATATATATATATATATATATATATATATATAAATATGCTAAGATGTATGCGTAATGTATTGTATTACTTAGTAAATTAATAGCAGACGAATAGTAAATAATAAGGGTTTCGTTTTTAAAAAGTAGACGTTGGTTATTAGTTCCCGATGTCTATGGGGAGAGTGTTAGTACTAAAGTGTTAGCGGGAAAAGCTTTTGTTACCACCTGTATGGAGTATGTTTTGAGAAGAGTCTAAGATGGTGAATCAAAAGTATAGCTGGAGAAAATATTATAAATTTACTATAACACGCTCGAGTGAATAAGCGTAATATAGTGGTGAGTTTAGTAGCCTGTGATGCATGTGGTTATTTTCCTATTCTTGACAAAGGTACAGGGCAAAAATCGTCTTACCATATATATATATATATATATATATATATATATATATATATATATATATATATATATATATATATATATATTATCCACAGACATATATGTTTCATGTTCACTAAGAGTAATCAGTGTGGCTTATATAACTGTACTGCCAGTCGAACGATTTAAATACTGAACCCAAATAACTCCAAGATTCTCAACGATTCGGCCACCATGACAGCAATATTTAAATATGAGAGAAATGATAATATTATTTTATTTACGAATATAGTAAATCCCACAAAGTGTTTTATTTGCCAAATAAGAGAACTATATATATATATGTATATATATATATATATATATATATATATATATATATATATATATATATATATATATATATATATATATATATGAAAGACAGAAAGTAAAAACAGTTAAACACAAGAAGAAATAAAAATAAACGTATGTTTAATTGTGTTTCCTTTCTGTCTTTCAAGAAGTATGGCTTCAAGAATTTCATATTAAGATATATCGTGTATTTTATCCACACAAACACACAAACACACATGCACCTTTATATATATATAATCTCTCCTTTATATATATATATAAATATATATATATATATATATATATATATATATATATATATATATATATATATATATATATATATATATATGACCCAATATTAGTGAATAAAAGATTAAAAGTAAAATATATATAAAGTTCTGATTGGATTGGCATACCAAATTGCAGAAGATATCCGTAAAACTTGTTCTACATTCTAATAATTTAGCATAAAAAAGAACCGAGCACTATGGAAATAATTGAATAAAAACTATTTATTAGAAACATGTCCGTGTGTTAGGAAACGTATATTGTCATGCATAATATTATTTATGAGTGATTTCTTACAAAAATATTTATTAATTCCCAACGAAATATGGTAATATCAATATTCCTTCTTCGCCTTTAACACGGTTTCTTAAGTTTTTATAAAGCTATATGGTTTACAAAGGTGATGAATCACTCAGCTATCAACATGTCACTCTAAAATAGGAAAGAATTATGATATGATGAAAAATAGGCAAAGATGATATGATGATATTAATAGGGGAATATATATATATATATATATATATATATATATATATATATATATATATATATATATATATATATATATATATATATATATATATATATATATATATGGGAAATGAAAAAGGAAAAACCAAAAGATGTTTTTTTATGTATTCATCAACGCTTCGTCTTTATTTGTAAGACTTCTTCAGGATGATAATTTTAAGAAAAATGTCATGCAAGTACATAGGAATATTGGGTTGACATGATGGGTTGATGAGAAGTAGTAGCCACTACTGGGAGGTGTAGCATGGATTTTTGAGGGGCTGTGTCTTTGGTGTGTAGGTAGTATCATAGACATTTTTTTAAAAGTTATAATCCTGAAGAAGTCTTACAAATAAAGACGAAACGTTGATGAATACATAAAAAAACATCTTTTGGTTTTTCCTTTTTCAATTCCCATTACGTCGGATTACTCTCATCCTTCCTTTCTCATATATATATATATATATATATATATATATATATATATATATATATATATATATATATATATATATATATATATATATTAAGACTGACAATAAAACTAAAATTAAAGGACAAACAAAACTTTTAAAACAACATTTTTTAAAATGTTAATTTAATTCATCTCATTTTCTGTTGAACTATCACCACCGACAACTGTTTTCGACATGCACGTTTGAATTAAGGTGGAATACATACCTGAGGAAGTGAAATGTTTCCTTAAATATCATGTTATATGGAATCTCCAACAAACCGCACTGACGGCAATGAAGATTTAATATTTAAAAAAATATATTAATAAAAGGTGGCAGTTCAAAACTAATTCCACCGTTATATGTCTTAATTTTCTCTAGTTCGTGTTTACCCGTTACACATCTGCATTGTATTGCCTTCTATAAATTACTTTATATATATATATATATATATATATATATATATATATATATATATATATATATATATATATATATATATATATATATATATATAAACAGTTTTTCATGGTAAACAACTAATGATCCCTTAAAATAGTGTTAGAAACAAACTAATATAATAACTGTAAAAAATAAATTGACTTACATGAGTGGTTTTCCACTGAAAGACTTGGGACTACAAGTTTTTTTATTTATTTTTTTTTTTTTAAATATAGTTTTAATGGTGGAGAAACTTCCGAGACTATATATATATATATATATATATATATATATATATATATATATATATATATATATATATATATATATATATATATATATAGGGTACTACTCCAGAGAATGTGCCTGAGAGCTGCCGAGTCGAAAACGAGGCTGTCGAGACGAAAACGAGGCTGTATAAACAAAACCGAAAATCGTGAAAATGGAAGGTTGGCAGACGGCAATATAAGACGATGAATACTGAAAGAAAAAATGCATATATTATGAATGTGCATGTAAGAATAATGTAAACAACAATCCATGAACGATTGTCTTATTAACTCATAAGGTCACATAGTGTTCGAAATATGGAAATCTGCTGCGATGATAATCTACTGATCTATTATTCCAATATGCAGAGAATACGCTCCTAGGACTGACTTTCACTCCAGACCTGAAATGGAAGACTTATATCAAATTTGTTGTTAAGGTCATTCGAAAAATGGTTGGATCATTCTACCACTTCAGAAAGTGCCTCACCCATGATGCAATCCTCTTTGCTAGTCTCTCTCTACTGTATCGTTATGTTCATGGTAGGTGTTCGACAGAGCTCCAATCCTTGGTCCCCCCCATCCAGAAAAACATTCACAGCAAGAACTCGCTTAGCTACAATTGCAGCAATGAATTTTCCTTTTTCTCTCTCTCTGTACCAAAAATCCAACGAAACTTCCACAAACAAAGTTTTTTTTTTAGAATATACCATTCGTGGAACAAAATACTACAAGCTTCCCAACCTGTTACAACTAGGTCGTATTCAAGTCTAATGTAAACAAATACTTGTGTAGCCGTTCTCTTGGATAATCAATTCCTTTTAAGTAATATTCTGTCCATTCCATCCACTGATTCTTATTCTCTCGTGGCGGCGTTTATTGTCCAACTGAAATCTATTTAAGTGGTCTCTTGGCCTTGATAAATGGTGACCCATTAGTATAAAATAAAAGTAAAATCTATGTATTCTGAATGTGTAAGCACATGGAAATCGATACTGTAAGGGAAAAAAAGAAAGTTACATAAGTAGCTTAATGTATGCAGTGTGATCCAAGAATAAATATTTTTTTCATAAATCGTATGGTTTGAAAACTGTAATATGAAATGCATTAAAAATAAATAAAAGGATTTTTAAAAAAGTACGAATAATTTAAAAGGACTGTTAATGAGCAATTGTCTTATTGACTCCTCGGGACGCTTTGTGTTCGCTAAAGGAAAATCTCCTAATCTGTTATTACATCAACCTAGAATGTAAAAGAAAGTCTTTCGAACAGCCAATCAAAACGTCAAAATAGAAAGTGTAAGTATAGGAAACATCTAGGTTGAAATGTCGAGTAGCTTTTGTAGCTGTTGTGGCTTTGAAAGGCCGATAATAACTAACACAACACGATGGTAGATTTACAAGAGTGTGTACTTACAGAAGTACAGAATAGTCACTATGACTGTGACGCCACTTCATTATAATTCTATACATAGTGTCTGGAAGAGTCCATATATTCCTGATATAATGTAGATCACTATCACACACCATAACACCAACATACAATAGCAAGATCGAAATATGAAATAATGATGCTCCTATGAACATATGTGTCCAATGAAGAAGTCTTTTCAGTTAACGTGGGTGGCAGTGGTAGTAGATCTGAGTGTGAGAGTAAAAATCCCTCCGACTTCCTGTATAGATGACTGTCTTAGGAGATGTCGAGCAGGATAAAATGTGAAAATTTACGAAAGCGAACAAAGTAGTATTAGTAACTACAATGAATCATAAACAGAAAACGGAGATAAAGTTTGTAAAAGTATGTAAACGCTATAAATTGCAAATATTTTTTAAAGAGGAGTAGTAAGTTTCAATGATCAAATGTATATAAACTAATCAGGGAATTATAAATACATGATGAGTAATATTTACTGAAAAAACGTATCAATAGTTGGCCTAAATCGATTCCAAAGCAGATTCGTATATGCAGCTTTTGTTAAGAAAGG
This sequence comes from Sepiola atlantica, assembly GCA_963556195.1. Taxonomy (NCBI): domain Eukaryota; kingdom Metazoa; phylum Mollusca; class Cephalopoda; order Sepiida; family Sepiolidae; genus Sepiola; species Sepiola atlantica. The sequence goes on from OY744524.1 coordinate 161,462,500, forward strand.
TATACAGGTCAGTGAAATAGGTGAAAATAAATCTTACTTTACTTTATATATAATAAAAAAGATGTTTATATGCATGATGGATTCATAGCTTATATTTTATTCCTGTTCGTTTTTTTTTTTAATATTTAATCTCTATTTATGCAACATTCTTTTTTCGTTTTTCATTTCTTTTTCTTCTCTGTTCATTCTCTTTATCTTTCTTATTCGCTTGACTTTTTCCCCACTGTTTTAAGAATTTCATACCACAATATTTTTATAGAAGTCAGATCAAATTTGTAAATCTATAAAACATAAATTGTGACAATATTCTTTAGAAATAAAAATAAAAACAAGTAAGAAAAATAGCAAACAAATAAAATAAAATTAGAAAAAATTGACATCTTCTTCTTATATATAAAGTAAAGTGAGATTTCCTCCTATTTCATTGACCGGGATAGCTCCATAAACAAAGGCTACATAAAAAAAAATCTGTTTAATCATTCATTTTCGCCATAAATTGATCCATGTCATAAAAAAATAAATGAATTTTCACTCTCCTTAATCTATTTCACTATTTAATCCAGATCAATATTTTTCCCCTTATTAATAGAAAGCTAGCAGAGTTTGTACCTTCTCATTAACATTTACTACGCCCGACACCCATTACACCAGGGTATTTTATTTCGTAACATATATACATGTTTTCATCACCAGTTTGTAACACTATGAGTGCACATTATAGTAACAATCTATCAGATGTTCTAACATCCACACATATTATTTACGAATTGCTTTAAAAGGTCCAGTTAATTATTAGCTTTCAGCAAACACCAATTGTTTATTAGGCGTCTTTTTTTATTATTTAATAACACACACATTAGACACGATCCACAGATAAAAACGTTACTGCTATTGTTAGAGATATATGCTTCCATACATTACATTTCAGCATTGGAGTACTTCTGCCACATCTGGAGAGGTGGCTCTCAGATCACTCTTTCTTGCCTTGAGAGAGTACAAAATTGGCTTTTGTTCTCTACAGCAACTTTCTCACGGGAGACGTTGCCAGTCTCTCTACTCTACGTTATTTCCATGAGCTCCAATTTCTGGTTCCTTCTTGGAAAACATTCACAACAAAAACTCGTCTTCCTACCACAACTGAAAAGAACTTTCCCTTCTTCCTCCATATGCCTAGCGGCAGATGAAATTTCTATAAATAGAGTTTCTTTCCAAGAACATCCCGTCTGTTGAACACGTTATCTGCAGATTGCTTACATGCAGACTACAATATGGTTGTCTTCAAATCCAATGTCAACAAATACTTACCATAACAATTACCATTTATACGGCATAATCACGTTGAGACACCGGTTCTCATTAGACCACTGAAGTTAAGCAATGTTGAGTCTGGTCAGTACCAGGTAGGTGACCATTTGGGAATATCAGGCGTATATATACGTATACAGGTGTGGCGATCCGTATACATATCCAACCATTAGAAAAAACATGACAGAGTCACCGCACCACCTCTGGGGACCAGAATTGTCAAAGTTTCACCTATGCCTACTGGTATAAGATGACTTAAGTCAAATTCAAGTCAACCATCTCCATAAGTAATGAAACTTTGTTCATTCTATTCATTATTTTCAACCCTGTCATAATATCCGTCATCATTCAACTGACAATCTATCCATCTCGTTAACCCTTATCCTTGAGTAGTTTTTTGGCAATTAAAAGTGATAAGTAAAAAAAAATGAAGGATTTCAGAATTTGGTATGAATACATGTAAACGGTTCGTTTTATATTCTTTCACAGTTAATTAACTTGTGGAGAAATGATTTCATAAATAAGGTCGTACGAAGTCGTGTTTAATAGTCGTTAATACGTGCTGATTACATTCACACTTTAATTAACGAGAGAAATTATTTCCTAATTTGTTGACGTCTTGATAAAGGTAATAATATAGTTGCCGCATGAAAAAAAAAACATTACACTTTTACTCTGATTTTTTTCTTTCAGATGAAATCGTTACGATGATGTCTTCACTGCAAAATCTCCTTTTAATAAGATCTGCAATTAATGTCGGTGCTTACATTATGTCAGATGTTATTTGATATTCTATTTCAATGTTTTTATAGCGACCGTATGTTTGGGTTCTTTCCGAGACACGCCCTGTTATGTGTGTAGTGTTTTCTTAAGTAAACATAAGTTTGGAAAAAAGATGAAAAAAAGAAGTAATGATAAAGGAACAATTGAATTCACACACACATACCTAGACACACACACACACACACACATACATACATACATATTTAATAAATATTGTAATTGTACAACTTTTATTTTCATTATTCGTTTTCTGCATTTATTGCTCTATTAAGCTTTATTGAGCTTTCTATTATCACAATAGATTATTATTTAAAGATACATCTTTTATATTTAATTTTTATTCAATGTTATATATATATATATATATATATATATATATATATATATATATATATTATAATTCAGTAGAATACAAAATTTATGACATATTTAATATTTTGCAATGATCATGCTCCGAAAAATTCAACACGAACAATATTTGTCCTTGCGTACATATGTTTCCGAAATTTCAATTTATTATCACATCCATAGCAGGGTAGAAAATTGACAATTATATGAACCTCTTCATCAGCACAATAAGTTTTATCAATTGAATTGTTCAATAATTATAAACACAAAACAAAGTCCAGAAACCTTTTTCCACTATAAAAGGCTAAACAAGTGGATGAAACAAAGTTTTAAAAAAGTTTTTTTTTAAAAAGGGGCAAGGCAAGCTTCAGAAAAAGTAACAACCTGAATATTAAATCGTTTTCACAATTAAAACACTTATGAATACAGAAAGAGCAGAAGAAACACTACTGATTCATAGTTAGGAAATTATTTTTTTATCTCCAGGAGTCATTCATATAAGACAGTTGTAAATATGTGGACCTAACTAATCCACTCACTGGAGATTTTCAAAATCAAGTAAGATAGAGAGGTGACAGTGGTTAAGTGGTTAACGACACGGACTGACGACCTGGGTGTGCCCAGTTCGAATTCAGTTCGTTCCATAGAAACGCTTTAACTTGACAACATTCACGTGGTTTCTCCCATACGTACTCACTGTCTTTCTAGAAAGAATTCTAACTAGAAAGATATCAGAGAAAACAAATGCCAACAACAAAATCATCTGATTCAGACGAAATGAATGAATTAATGAATGATAAACACCTACCATTTGTTAGTGTGAACTAATCGAGTTTAGCTGAATTATAATATATGAGCTCTGTTCGACTAAGTGTTAACCATTGAGCTCAATTTTACTTGCAATTTCCTTTATTTACATTTTCTTTTTTTACACATATTCCTTTTTTTATAAAAAAAAATCGGTGTATTATAATCTCTTGATTAAATACGGTGATACAACAAAAGTTATGGTTATTGAACATAACTTTTCCTCAAATATATATATATTTCTTCCTCTCTCTCTCTCTCTCTCTCATATATATATATATGTGTATATATATATATATATATATATATATATATATATATATATATATATATATATATATATATATATATATATATGTACCCCACTCCTTCAGCTTTTGTAAAGTCACCAGTTCAGCCGTTCCTGGGTTTGGTGGTCACCCGGTACTGCTCGAGAAAAGTTGCCGCCCTGATGAAGGTCGCAGATGTCGAAACACCTGGTCCAGCGATCACTCACTCCTGCGTTGCGTTTGTTTAGATCAATGAGCAATCAGCCGGGTTGGATCCGCAACTTGGTATCGCTGTGAAGTGAAGGGTCATTTCATGCAGAACAGTTGAATAAAAGGAATTAAGTCTGTAACGACGTGGTCTGTTGTGGTTTTTTTAAAAGAAGAATTATTTAAAAAATAAAGAAAAATTATTTACACTTGTTTGTTACAAAGCAAGGCAGCTCGGTAATATTAAAGTTAAACTCTGTGTGTGTTTTAGTTGGACCGGCGGACTGTAGTAATTCTGGGCGACTTGATTGTTGGTCAACGAAAATCTGTTCTAAGTTCTGGGCGAGAAAAGAATTACAAAGGGACTGATGTGATGCTTTTGGTGGGGGGAACAGAAGCTAGCCTCTTTGTCCGCTAACTGAAGCACTGACTCACTGACTGGCTTAAACTGTTCTGTCTTCTCTTTTATTGGGACCCACTGACCGAGTTTTCCTTTGACTCTGAAAAACAATTACGGCCGCCATCTACACAGAGAAGCGTCACTAAAAAGAAATGGCTTAATTCTATTGACAATTTAGAAGTAATTCTATATTGACACTTGGGAAGAAATTTATTTCTCTCTATGGGAGTCCATAAAAGCAATCCTATCGAACAGCTGATCGATTTTTCCTTTGTTTCTGAAAAACAATATGCCTCATCTACATTGAGACGTGTAACTAAAATAAAAAAAATATATATGGCTTAATTGACACTTGAGAAGTAATTCTATTTCTTTCCCTGGGGCTTGATAAAAGCGACCTGAGATTTTATTACCCAGCGGTCCACAGCTCTTGTTAAAAACGGCTCAGCGGCAGTTCTCGTATCGTCGAGTGATTTTAAGGTTGTCCGTCTCTCCATTTATACTAGTGCTGTATCTTAGGCTCCAACTCCCGTGGGGCTGTTCGATACTGTCATATATATATATATATATATATATATATATATTATCTCACAGGGAGAGAGTTTTAAAGACAAATGTATAAGGGACATAATTTAAGCATGATACATAAAAGAGGATCAAAATCACAGATATAATTAGTAATGTAAGAGTACACGCTAAAAGAGAGTGATAATTAAATTTACTAATGGAAAGTATATACTCATAGACTACGTTAATCGTCCTGAGCACAGGCAAAAATACATGTACTGTTAGGATAAACAAATAGAGAGAGATATGCGTGGGCGATGTATAAATAAATACAACTTAGATGATATCTGGAATATATAGCTGCGACCAATAAAGGGAGTCTCAAGACGACTACAACCATAAAAGTTGTGTGATGGGAACCGGGTCAGAGTTGTGAAAACGATGCTTAGATAAAGAGCCAGTCGGACCACATTCGACTAGCTGGAAGCCTAAGCCCGAAACATAAAGAATATTCTGTTATAAATTCGCACGTAGGTGAATTTAGATATATTTTTGGTTTCCGGGAGAAGAAAATACATTCTATCATTGACTAGTATAATCCAGGAGAAATAACTTGGTTATGGTTTAAGGAGATAACTCTTGAATAATCTGAGCCATATAAAATAAGGTCTCTCAACTCATGTAAAATTGACCGTGAATTTCTGGTCTTGAAAATGATGCATAAGATAGATTATTGTGGCACAAGGCAATGAGAGGTGCTTCTTTTTGCTCAGCATTGAACCAAACTTAAGGCTGATATAGATAACACGATTTAAAGGCTACCCCGCTGTTGTGGTAATAGTAATCCGTCAATAAAACTTCCTCCACCTCCCTGTTTGCAGAGGAGGGTCAGCTTTGTTTGAGAAATAACTGAGGTTCTGTTGTACCGGAAAGCTAAAGATCAAACCACCTGCAGGCTGAAAGATAGTGGTGACAGCTATCGATGGTCGGTTCGAGGTAAAGGTTGTTAAATAAACAGTTACTAGTGACTTTCGTTCTTTTCTCTCTTTCTTTTTGGTGATCTCTCTTTCTTTTTTTTTTTCGTTACGTGAAACAAAAGACAGTTTTTTTTTTAAATCGTGACAGAAGAAGGACCGTGCTGAGAGCATTGGCGATTTGTGTACTTTACAGTGAGAAAATAAATACTATTTTTTTATAAAAACAGCAGAGGATTTCTTGTCCACTTTTTTTATTAAGTATTCCATTTTTAGCTGCAATGATTCCTCCTCCTTGAAGTAAAGATAAATAATTCTCTGCAGAGAATTATTTATTAATGGTTAATCCGACCGGTTACTCTCAGTTCAGACATAGGCAGTAAACCACAGGACGTGGGCTCAAGACAATAGTCAAGCGCTGCCCCGAAAGGGAAATGTGACTATCGACGTCTAGTATCCTGTTGCACCATGAAGGGACAATAAGATTCCACCCTGGGAGATATTCACAACCACGAGGTTACCACAATGGTGCTTAGACACAGAATACATCCACAGCACACAGAATGACACGATAGTACCACATTATCACTAATTATCATTGATTTCGTAAGGACGGATATGATATGGGATTTGGCTGTACATCAAATGATAAGTCACAAGAAATAAGAAGATGAAACACATTTAAATATATATATATATATATATATATTTATATATATATATATATATATATATATATATATATATATATATATATATTGAAAATAATTACAAGATGTCCTTGCAAACATTTATGACTTAACTAAAAGAAAAGTCCCTTTATCTGCATGAATATCATAAAAGAAAAAGTCATCATCATCATCATCATCATCATCATCATCATCATCATCATCATCATCATCATCATCATCATTTTTCATTAACGTGCAGGTTGAACGACATCATTTACAATAGTGGGCTCCCGTCCAGGCAGCTGGCTAGTTGCATGCATGGCAGATCTCACTCTCCACCTCTAAGAAACTCTATGGGGATCGACTGCAAAGAGCTTCCACACCATGCGATCTCTCTGCAGTAGTTCTTTCAAAGGCAACTTAGGTCAGCCTTTCCCACACCTACCGGGGACTTCTAAATCTCGAGCTATCTGGATGGCACTAGTCAAGAAGTCAAGTATTCTATGTGTCCATACCAGCGAATGCTTTTTTCTCTATTAATGACACTGATGTCAATGAGGCCAAGCTGTTCCAACAGATTTTGCAGCTATACATCTGCCATTGTAAACATGTCTAATCATTGTCCTGTCATTGCATTGCAATTGTTGCAGGTCTGCTTTGACCAAAGGACAGGTCTCACTTGCATGGAGCATTGCACTATGATGTTCAATAATTAAACATTCAAAAAGGACAGCTCCAATGTCCTTCTCTACAGAGAATAACACATCTTTACTGTCTGAAAAAAGGGGATTGTACAAAATATTTGTATTTTGGTACAAATTCGTGCCGTCCAGTGATTGATCAATCAAATGATGTGGTTTGAATTATCTACCAACAATTAATATGTTACATATATTTTCTTACATAAATTTCTCATTCCATTGTATAACCATGTTTGTCTCTGCATCGACCACCCTACCCCTAGTGCTTGTTCCATGGTGTTTCTTCTTCTTCAACTTCTTATTCTGGCCATTCACTACTTGATAAGGACTAAACTTGTTCTTTGTTTTTTCTTCTGCTATGTCATTGATCCAAATGCAATTTAATTTGATTAAATTTCTTTCTGATAATAAATAGGCCAGCTAGAGCCTGTGCCACTTTCTGTTTATGACCTAAACGGAACCGTATCCTTGAGAGAGAGAGAGAGAGAGAGAGAGAGAGAGAGAGAGAGAAGAGAGAGAGAACGAGGGAGAGAGAGAGAGAAAGTTGATTTAAAAAGTTACTTACGAATTAATTTGTAGTAGTAGTAGTAGTAGTAGTAGTAGTAGTAGTAGTAGTAGTAGTAGTAGTTAGGCTGGTTTACAACATATCAACACTTACTGCAGATAAACCCTATTTACCTGGGTTACTTAGTGTCGAATCACAGTAAATTATTCATTTCTTTGTTTTGTCCCTTTGAGACAACACCAAGTGTGATATTCCAACCGAGTGAGATATTTACTATCAAAGAATAATTACATCCATTATTTTAAGGTATTTTTTTCTTCAACCAATCAACGACTTCCAAATTAATAACTATTTTTTTTTTCGGAATTATTTTATGAAGATTTATTCATATTTACACACACACACACACACACACACACACACACACACACACACACACACACACACACACACACACACACTTCCGGGTAATGCTGGGTAGGTACAGCTAGTCTCTATTTATTTAAAGTCAGGAAAATTCAAATATTTCAGATTTGCATTAAATTTGATCCATACTCATTAGACACTAATTAAGCAAGATTCTCTGAATTTTAATTTCTTATTAAGACCCCCTTAATCTTAAGCCTTACATTTTAAACATTTTCTAAAATCAAAAATATGTAATAGATTTTGATCAAAATTGGAATGAGAATTCTAGACATAAGATTTAATGGTATTATATTTCGATTAAAATCTTTGTAAGAGGACATAAAAGTGGTACAAAACTGCTCTGCTCAGGGAATTTATTTTACCTGCCACATTAGAAAGAAAAGTTAGAGCATCTACATAAAATCTAAAAGTGTATTCTTATGTAAAATTTACCTGGGATAACAATGGAAGTGTTCCCGAATCTCTAATTACACACCTATGGGGCTAAGAGGGCATAACCTCCTTAAAACTCATATGTAAAAAAATTTCTGAGGAAGACAATGGAAGTGGTTCCGAATCTCTAAGTGCCCTCCTAGCCTAAAAGAGCTAGGGAGAAACCTCCTTTAAAACGTCAAACATATCCTATGTTGATGAAATTTATATCATATGTATAAAATTCTCAAAGAAAGACAATGGAAGTGGTTCGGAATCTCTATGTTACATTCTATGTGCTGAATATTTACATGCCCTCACCTCTATGTGACCCATGGGGACAGAACTCCCTTAAAACTTCAAATACGTATATCCGATTTTAATGAAATTTAAACCGTATGTATAAGACACTAATTCCGAGAGTGTTCAACATTTCATCATCTTCTGACTATATTAGGAGCAAAACGGGAGGAGAAGAGCAGTAAAAACAAAGAAAGTAATTTGGTGTTATGAGCATAGTGAAAAAGTACATAGTAGTGATCCTCATTCAATCCCGAGCAACGTCGGCTGTTTCTACTAGTGTATATATAAAACTAAGTTATTTACAAAAGAGAAAGCACTCAATATCAGTGTAATCTAAGGAACAAAATTGCATGGAAACAGGCAATTTTGTTTTCATACAGTAATCAGATCAAATGCTGTACCTGCTTATATATATATATATATATATATATATATATATATATATATATATATATATATATGAATGATAAAGAGGGAGGGAGGGAGAGGGAGAAAATTAATCAATATGTATTGCCTGCATGTAATCAATGGACGTGAATTCCATCTGCAAATCCCTCACGCTAACTCAAAAACGTACCTATAATTAGATAATGAATTTCACCGCTCATACAAATGCACCGTCCACCTCATCTAAACCGGAAATCAAAGCACCTGATGACTGATAAGCCTGGCCAGTAATTGGACATTGAAGAGGGCATTGCTGCAGCCATTCAACAACTTCTCTCTTTTTTTCCCTCTCTAATAACATTTCAAGTTTGTCCTTGAAGGAAAAATACCATACATGTTATAACAAAATGGATTCTGTGAGAAAGGTGTCCTCATTTGTTTATTTATATTAAAAGTGGCGGTAGGATTCATTTGATCCGAATAAGGATTAATTGATTAACGTAATTAAAAAAAGGCAAGCTTCTCTCCTTTTACCACCAATACTTGGATCCTCGTTTGACACAATTTAAATGAATGGCTCTCTTCCTGAGGAAGCACCTTGCTTTCATAAGCTTATAGGACTGACTTTCACTCCAAACCTGAAATGAAAAACTTACATCAAATCTCTTACTATGGTCACTAGAAAATGGTGGAACCATTCTACCACTGCAGAAAGCACCTGACTTCTATAAGAATAAGCATCAGATACATCCCAAGATGGAGTATGGAGTACTGCTGTTATATCTGGGAAGGTGCACTCTTCTTGCCTAGACTGAGTATAAAATGACTTTGCAGTCTAGTGAGGGATGATCTATTCTCTTCCCTACATCTTTCTCACAGAAGAGGCGTTGCTAGTCTTTCTCCACTCTATCCTTATTTTCATGGTAATTGTTCAACTCAGCTCCAATCTCTGACCCTACCCCCAATAAAACATTCACAAAACAAAATTTGAAGACTGATCTCCAGTATTTTGAAATACTAGGCAGACTGACGATGTTTTTCAAGGTGATGGGAAGCAATTCTTCTTTTAGCAACGATTGAACAGCTTTGTATGAATAGGAGTTAGTTCCAGTTGCAGCTTTTTTAGCACTATGACTGGAATGTTGGCAACATCCCGGACATGTATATGAATGTCACTTAGAGTATTTATGGTCAGCGAAGGGAAATTCTGGAGGTAGGTGACCCTGATCGCAAAGGGTGGAATTTGCTACAAAGTTCTTTGCAAAAGTTTGGCTTCATCAGATGCTGAGGATATCACATCTGGTCCACTGATGATGGTTGGAATAGAGGTCTTACATCTGTTCAGGATCACGTTTGTTATTCACCAAAACTTGTGGGAACAAAGCCTCTGCTCAGTCATTTTAGATTTAACAGATTGGGCATAGGATTCTTTCTCGTTTTTATTACTCTTTCGGAGTGGTTATGGGCAGTCTTAAAGGCGGCTTTGGTTTCAGAGAATCTATTTCGTTGAAATCAATTGAAATAGTGATTTCTGTGAGCAATGGCGGTGGCACATTCAAAGGTGTACCATTGCTGGCTCAGAGCCCATTCTGTGGAAGTATTTGTAAAACAAGCACAGGGATGCAACACTGCTGCGATGCAATAGGGGCTGCATCTTGGCAGACAGTGTGGGACCTATTACACTAGAAATTGTTTTTTACACCCTGTGCAAGAGATTTGATGCTAGTGGTTGATGCACCAGCCTAGATGTGACAACAATACCCCATGTGCAGGCAAATGGTGACTTCATAGAGATATGGAACACTTTCAGATCTGAGAAGTTTTCTTGCCAGGTAGACGTAGCCTACCCTCTTTGCAGCAGACTTGACAGTGTCTTCTATGTACTTATTCTAATTAATGTTGCCTGAGAATGTCAGGCCAAGGAGTTTGAACGTTGGACTCTCGGGAATGGTGTTATTGGCCATGACAATCGGTTTCTTATAGGTGTAAAAAGATAGGAGCTTTGCGTTTGTAGCATTAAATGTGACCATCTATTTTTGGCCCTTAGAGGTCATTTTCTACGGATTCCGCCATTGTCTTGCATGTCTGGGCATTCGATTTGCCCCCATGCCTGGAATAAAGCACAGTGTGTTCTTATCAGGACAGGTTTTTTTACATTTCACAATAATTTCCAACTCACTGGTTGAGATGTTAGTATACATCCCTATAAATTCCACAACGATATTTAATAGTTTTTTTTAGAAATTGATGGATAAAAGGCTGCAACATCTATTTGTATAACATAACATTTTATAAAACCATGAAATAGCAGCTGCTGCATTGATCCATTGGTTTAATATGATTATTGATTTTGCCAAGAGTATTTTTCATGATACTGTCAATGTCCGACTTAATTGGGTTGATTAAATGTATAGTCAGTTTTTAACAGTATGTATATATCTTTCAGTAATATTTCATTTGTACATAATTACTTTATTATATATATGTGTGTATATCTTCTCCCTCTCTCTCTCTCTCTCTCTCTCTCTCTCTCTATATATATATATATATATATATATATATATATATATATATATATATATATATATATATATATATTACTATTTCATGTGTTGACATAAAATTTTATAAGGAGATATAATTTTTTATGTATCAATTTTCAGTATTTACTTCAACAGTGCTAGGTAGTAAGTTATGAAAATATATTTATGGCAATTAAGCTACACAGATGCTTCCGAGTTTCATCCTCGTAGGGAATCGTCAGGCTAAAATGCATGGAATTTATGTTATCGGGTGTTTTTATATATACACATGGTGTTTAGTCTAGCTAGCTAACCAATCATATTCTTTGTTATTCTCCCCAACAGGTTAATGTTTCCATTGGCCAATGGTAGGGCTTCTCACAAACAAAGGTTCGGCTGATTTTACTTCCTATTCTTTAGTTCTGTTTTGTATAGGGGTAACTCATCTCTGTTCTTTTGTTATGTCGAATTAATAGGTGATCTTATTTTAACACGTGTGTGCTTGTATTTCTATTTTTAGGTGTTAGTTTAGTTTAGTTTTATATTTATTTCATTTTTTATTTATTCATTTATTTATTTTCTTATGTATTGTTATCTAAAAGTAAATTGTATTCTGTGTATAGCGTTGTTTGCTATTTCACTTCTACAGTTTAATAGGTTTTGGGAGTCTTTAAAGTTTAAAACTTCAAATTTCTCATTTAGACATAATCTACACAAGTCGTATACATTTCTACATGTACTGGCCTGACGTACTATTTTCCATTTGACGATTGGTGAGTGTCCGCTTTCTTTGAGCTCCCAGTAATGGGTCGCTAGTGCTGTTTCTGTTCAGCGTTTTTTGTTATTAAATGTGTTGTTGTGGTCGTAATATCTGATTTTAAAATATAGGGAGGTCATACCCACGTAGTACTTTTTGTTATTCTGTCTTTCTTTGGCAAATATTGTGGCTTGTAAACAATGCTTTTGGTTAGGCATTTATTTTGTAGTGGACAAAGTGTACGAGTTCTGCAGTTACAGATTTTTTTGTTCATTATTAACTTTTTCATTTCTATTTGGGTGATTGCTATCAGGGTTTGCGTTATTACTATTTGGAGTGGTTATATTTTGTTCTTTTTAGTGTTATTTTTGCTATATTGGTCACTTTTTTTACACACTTTGTTATTATTTTTTTCTCTACTGTTCTCCTTTAGTATTTTGTTATTGTGTGCTTTAATTATCATTTCTAAGTTTTCACGGCAAATTTAGGACAGTTTTAGGTTACTTTTATTGAATATCTTATGCAAGGGATTGATTACGCGGAAGTGTTTTTTGATGAGATTTAGGAATTTCTTGCCCAGTTGAGTTTTTAGTATCTGATTATAGGGAGGTCTATACCAAATTATATTTCTTTTTCTTTTCTTTTCTTTTTGATTTTATTATAATTATTAGTGTCCCGTTGCTTATATTTAATTTTTAGAGCTGTATTGTAAATGTTGCTTGACTTTTTAACTACATTTTTATTGCTAGAGTTATTGCCCAGCATATGTTCGATAGAATTAGGAATCTGTTTGATGATTGATGGGGATGATTGGACTTTGGGTTTACGTATATTGGGTTATCATTATCTTTTAAATATGGCTCATAAGCATTTTCATTTAAGTTTAAAGTGACATCTAAAAAGTGAGTTATTTTTATGTTAACCAGTACTTCTACTCTTAAGCCTAATTTTTTCATTTCCATATTTATAATTCTTTTGAGATTTCCTCCCTTGATCTTGTTGGAATCCCTTATTATAGCTAATTCATCATCTCTATATAGGCCGATATCTGTATTATCAAATATATTTGTGAGGGTATATAAATAAATAACCCCACATAATCTGATGCCACCACTGCAGAGTCCAGGGAACTCATGGCCAAATCAAAAGAGTGTCATGCTTGTTTTAATCGATTGGTCATTATTATTGATAAAAACTGATCTTCTACATTTTTTAATGATGTGAATTTCATCCTTGTATATATCGGTATATATCTCAGCAAACTCTAGAGCGATGTTGAAGAGTTCTTCGGATATGGATAAATAGAAATCCAGGATATCAAATTGTAGGAAGGTATATTTATTTTTATTTTCGATATTATTAAACCAAGTGATTGCTTCAGCAGTATTCATCCACTGGTTTAATTCTAGGTCTTTTTTTATTTGCTTGTTATTTCTAGAAAGCATTGTTCTTATTTCGGGTTAGGTCGGATTAATTAAGCGAGTGCTAGAATTATTGTTAAAATTACTTTTGTATTAATCTTTTTACTAACTTTGTCACTAATTTTTAGTCTATGTGATTTGTTTACTTTCAGCATTTATTATAACTATGTAGCTGTGTTCGTTTGTGTCTATTTTTTGTAGTTTTTCATAATGTTTTCTGTAGCTAGTTTGTTATACTCTTGTTTATTTATTTCATAAAAATTCCTAGTTTTATCCGCTTTTACAAAGATTTTGTTAGAATTGTTTATGTTTCTAACGATGTTGTATAATTGTTTTGGGAAATTATTATGTTGTTTGCGGAAATCTAAATTTTAAATTTCATTTAAGAGGTCATTTTCGAAGTTAATCATGAGTTCTACTGGTTTTGTGTTTTTTAGGCTTTTGAATTCGTAGGATTCTTTTGTGTCTAGGTTTTCATCTTTATTAAGGAAGAAGTGTGCTCGCCAGTTTTGCATTTAATAGTAACTTACTACTTAAGTGAAGAATTCTGGGTAATTAAGCTTATCTTAGTATTGATTGAAACGATTTATAAATAAATACTAAACATCTTCCACAAAAACACCGAAGTATAACAATCTTAATAGTTGCTTGAATGGATGGCTGAGTCTATGAAACTAGCTCTAAACTGTTGAACTTAAAAGAGTTTCGTATCCAAATCGCCTACATAGACATCTGAAGATTAATTGATATAACTTTCGAAAGTAAAAAAATCATCCTCAAGTGAATTAAGATTTTTATAAATAAATTATAGAACTTATTAACTATTTTAAGAAATATTACTGAATTAAAATTTATAAATGTCTGCACAACTTTTAGGATGTACTAGCTTTGAACGAAAAATTCAAAATGGCGTATTAGTGGGTTTCCCCCAAGCGTCAGTTTGCTCTTTTTCTTTGTTTTTTGTTTGGTTTCACCCCAAAATGAACCACTGTATAGTGTAGGTTTTTTCAAGACACTTTAATCCAAGAACTTTTTACTCTTTGTGAATTTTTCTGATGATTTTGTAATGTTGCAGAGACGATATTGACATAAAAACGTTGTTTGGCACAAGACAAATGAAATGAACCGTAAAAAATATATCTCACAGAAATGTTATTTTTTTTGGAAATGTGAAAAAATAAAAATAATAAATTAAAAACATGGTTATTGGAATATAATATGAACTGACTTATATTTGCTCTGTTATCACTAATTGACAATCATCGAGCTGAATATTTTAAGGAGACTGCAAAGTAAAAGGGCACTGATAGTATATGCTAATACATATATTGTCATTAATAATTATATATATATATATATATATATATATATATATATATATATATATATATATATATATAAAGAACAGGAAACTAAAGATATAATATACACCTTTAAATTAGAACCTATCATAAAAGAATTAATGTTTTTATTTTGAGCAACTGATGACGTAATAGATATTGTACGTTTACAATCTTTATTCCCATCTTTTACTTCTCTCTCTATATATAATATATATATCAATTATTCAGCAAGTAACATTTTGTATAAAACAGTGGAAAAACTTTTTTAAAGTGAGTTAAAAGAATCGGACATTATTTTCCGAACAAGTTAATCTATGTCATTCTCACTGCTGGTTTGAGTATCTATATATTAATACGATAGCGTGTGTGTTCGTGTGTCACGCTTACCTAACGCTCTGCCCATGCGTGCCGCACCTAGATTTGGAAAAGTCACCTAATTTTAGTAATCTTTTCAAGTATTTCACTTTGGCGCAACGGTTAGCAGCGTAGTATTTTGACGTCGGCACGACTGGTTTATAGTTCGATCCCAACTAACTACTGAAATGTTTTTTCTACATCGAAGGGTAAGGGGACGACCGGGAAGACACATATTAATACGATAGCGTGTGTGTTATTTTGTGTGTCACGCTTACATCAAAAGCAACGACCTTCCGAATCTTTGTATGCTACTCATGAATTGGGGCCAAATTTAATTTAATCTAAAACAATTACAAAGTAATGTTTAGTCGTCGAAATATTACTTTAACTAGAAATATTGTATATAAAGAAGTTTTGTAAATTGTTTCATGTATTGTTCATTTTAAAAAATAAATATACGTCAAATCTTATCATATTTTATTCAAACATGAATAGGTTAGGAACAAGATAATTAGTATTGAAAACATCATTTCGTGTAATTTACACGGGTCCCGCTAGTTATTATTATACCGCGTTAATATTCAGAAGAGCTGCAAACACGTACAACAATAGGCGAGCATATATGTATATATATTGAGCTATAGCATTGCACACAACATATGGATTGACCCTTCTAAGTAAGAAGCTCAAATAATTTCTGCCGTCTTGTTTACTTAAAAAAGACTTTTCCGAATCATCCGTTCGAGTTGATATTTTGCTATTTTTGTAGAAGGAAATGACTTTTCCAGTCGACAAATGGCCAATAATATTAGTTCCTTTTAGATTGTTTTTTTTTTTTAGATTTACATTGCAGGAAAAATAATAAAAATAACAAGCATTCGTAATCTGTGACCTGGTTACACACACACACACACACACACACACACACACACACGCATATATATATATATATATATATATATATATATATATAATTTCTACGAAATTGCATTGTCACCACCTTCAAAATTCAACTTCTTACATACTGCGCACAATGTTTCAAACAAACAACAACATCCTTTTAATAATAAGTCTGAGCCAGACAGAGTTTGCAACAATCAAAAAAATATTCCAACTTTCAGATTCGGTTGTCAGATCAACTTCTCTTCTGCGAGACTATCGCAATGGGCATTCCATAATTTCTCGAATGGTAATTTCTTTTTAAAAAGTTTTTTTTGTTTTTGTTTTTTATGAAAAACGCCCTTGACAAAGCATGACACCACTTAATGTAAGGAGCTAAAACCATACTACTTCAGGGTAAAAAAACTAGCCAACAATAAGTGTTAGATAGATAGATAGATAGATTGCAACCCAGAAAACAGCAATTCTTCCCTCTTTGTCAGAAATATCGCTCATGGAATGTTAGGACTAAAGAGCAAAATAAGGGAAGCGAGAGTTACCACTTTCTACTCTCCTATTTTATGTTTACTACCTAGGTTGACCTCAAACATTTAAAAAATATGACACCATCCATACCATCCTAGTTCAACACATTATGTTGGTAAATAAATATTTAATTGGAAATTTGTGAATTTCTCAATATTGTCATTTGATCTTTCCAAAAGTGATTCTACCAAATTACATTGTAACCACCTTCAAAATAAAGTAGAGTTTGTCTGTTTTTTGAAACTTTGTGATTAATAGTTTAATTTTTTTAATACAAGGTACATAATTAATTTTATTTTGTGAGTCATTCATGGAAAATATCTGTCCATGTTCTTAAAAAATGGCATTTCCAATAGATTTTAATATTTTAATATTCAATTCTATCGACTTTTATTTTTTGATTACTGATATTATAGAGAAAGTAGGAGTATATTTTTTCTCTAAGAAAATTTACTACTATTAATGAAGAAATGGGAACAGATTTAGTAATAGACAATTTTTACCGATTCACCAGTATTCATATTTCAAGCGTTTTGATTCGCTAATGTCGATTAATTTGTTATTGTTTTGACAAATTGCTGTGTTTGTTCCAAATTAGTGAAAGACTAAATTATTATGTACTCACGAGGAGTTCTCACACAGATCACCATCAGTGATTGCTCACTGATATTAACTGGTAGTGTTCCCTGGATTTTGACTGACAATAAGTCTCTCCAGATATCCAGTACTCTCCACCTCTTTCTATAACCATTGCAAATAACTTTACGTTATTACAAAAACTGCTTACCATTGATTTCTCGCTGGCAACAACCATTTGTTTTCTTTGGGAATTGTGGTGTTAATAAGCCTTCCCAGTATTTCCTCACTCTTCCAGTGGAGGTTTGGTTAGTGCTCTCCCTCCTCGGTCTTTCCATTCTCCTTGACTCTTCACGACTATCTTGTGTGATATTAGCCGAGGCTTATGCCCTCTTTTTTTTTGTGTGTGTGGGAGGGGACATAGTTTATAAGATTTCTTGCAGTTTCCATTCTCTCTTATTCACGTAGTGTTTCTTCCATGCTTTTGTTTTATTTCTGCTGCAATTTCAATGTGGTTGGTTAGTATTCGTGGTTTATGTAGATTGGTTTCAGCATTCGAGCATTTTCCTTAGGATTTCAGCTGTTTTAATCATTTCCGTTCGTTGTATAGTCTCAGTCTTCCCTTTGATTCCAATTTCTCATAGTCTTTTTTCCAGGTTTTTCGGGACTATTCCTAGTGCTCCTACGATTATTGTTATTATATTGGCTTTTTTCATGTTTCATATTCGTTTCAGTTCTCTGGAAAGATCAGTGTATTTGCTTCGTTTTTCCGTTTCTTTGATCTTTTTTCTGTAGTCTGCTTGGACGACAAAATCTACAATTTGCAAGTATTCCCTTCTTGTTAATTATTATGATGTCCGGTCTTGGATGAGTTTATCCGTGTCTACCTCAATATTCCAGAGAATTATGTGATTTTCGTTTTCCAGTACTGTCTCCATGTTGTGTCTGTATCAGTTTTCTGCGTGTTCAAAATACAATCGTTTGCATAGTTCCCAGTGTACTGCAATCGTGCCTGTTCTTGTTTCTTTTGAGGCTAGTTTACTGCATTCACTTATTATGTGATTTATCGTTTCGCCTTTTTGTTCACAGAGTCTACATTTATTGTTTGTCCACAGAGTCTACATTTATTGTAAGAATTTTCCACATAGTTGGTAAACAGGATATTGGTCTGTAGTTGCTTGGGATCGATCCCTTTTTGCTGTCTTTTTTTATTAACGTAATTCTTCCTTTGGTCATCCATTTTGGTACGTCTGTTTTGTGGATACATATTATTATTATTTGTACTCACTAGGAGTTCTCACACAGATCATCGTCAGTGGTTGCTCACCGACGATAACCAGTGGTATTTCCTGGAATCTGAGTGACAACAAGTCTCCCCAGACTTCCAGTATTCTTCACCTCTTTTTGATAACGATGCGGTATCGCAACAGCCTCTTACCATTGATTTCTCGCTGGTAAGGACAATTGGTCTTCTCTGGGATTTGGGTGGCAATAAGCCTCCCCAAGGTCCTAGCATTCTCTGCACTTTTGTAGTGGAGGTCTGGTTTGTGCTGTCCCTCCTCGATCTTCTCATCCTCCTCGACCCTCTACAAATATGTTGTCTGGTATCAGCCTAGGGCGGCACCAGTTAAAAAAAATAAATAAATAAATAAAATAATATTTCTTTAAATTAATTTTAAAAAAAAAAAGTTTAATTTGTTTTTAAATTTTTAAATTTTTTCCTTTCAATTCCTTATTTTTTTCCTTTTCCCTTTCCTTATTTAAAAATAAAAAAATAATTTCTAATTCTTTTAAATTGTTTTTTTGGGGGGGGGGGCAGAGGAAGGAGCTTATAGTGTTTCTTGTAATTTCAGTATCTTTGGTTCATTTTTGTGTAGTGATAGCTGAGGCCGGTGTAATTTATTGGGGGGGGGGGGGGGGGGAGATTATGAAGTTCTGTTTCTTGCAGTTTCTGTTCCTTGGCTCTTGTTGTGGTGTTCTTCGTGTGGTTTTGTTTTCTCCGTTGTAAATTCCTTGTGACTGGTTAGCCTTTGTAGCTTATGTGTGTTAGTTTCCGCATTCAAGGATTTTCCTTTAGATTGCAGCTGTTTTGATCATTGCCGTCCTTTGTATGGTTTCGATAGTCCCTTTGATTCCAATTTCTCCCAGTCTTTTCTCCAGGTTTTTTGGGATTGTTCCTAATGCTCCTACGATTATTGGTATTATACTAACTTTCTTCATGCACCATATTCCTTTCAGTTCTCTGGCTAGTTCTGTGTATTTACTTCGTTTTTCCGTGTCTTTGATCTTCACTCTGTTGTCTGCTGGAACGGCGAAGTCTACGATTTTACAAGATTTTTCCTTTTTGTCTATTATAATAACATCAGGTCTCCTTGCTTGTATGAGTTTATCTGTTTGTATATCCATATCCCAGAGGATTTTATGTTTTTCGTTTTCCAGTACTGTTTCTGGTTTATGTTTGTACTATTTGTCTGCATATTCGAAATTCAATTGTTTGCACAGTTCCCTGTGTATTACTTTCCCAACACAATCATGTCTGTTCTTGTATTCTTTTTGAGCAAGTTTGCTACATTCACTTATTATATGATTTACTGTTTCGTCTCTTTGTCCACACAGTCTGCATTTATTGTTTTCCTGGGTTTTATCTATTTTAGCTTTAATGTAGTTTGTCCTAATCGCATTGTTTTGTGCAACCATCAGTAAAGATTCCGTTTCTCTGTTCAAGTTTCCTTTTCTTAACCATGTCCAGCTATTTGCATTGGTTTCTTCTCTTGTGAGTCTTATGAAGCGTCCATGTAGTTTTTTTTCTTCCCATTTTTCTTTTCTTGTCTGTTTGTGTCTAGTTTCGATGCTTCCTGCGTTGTTCGTTGGGACGGTATCTCTTGCTGCGGTGATCAACCTTTCTGTGTTCTGGTTTATGTATTTCTCCAGCTCTTTTTTAGTGTCGTCCACACAGTCTTCTATACTTACCAGTCCTCTTCCCCCTTCGTTTCTCTTCACGTAGAGTCTGTCTGTATCGTCTTTTGGATGTAGTGCATTGTGCATAGTCATTAATTTTCTAGTCCTCTGATCAAGGTGCCTGAGTTCTTCTTTAGTTCTTTATTATTATTATTATTATTATTATTATTATTATTATTATTATTATTAAAAATTAACCCAGTATCTAACATATAAAGTTATCTTGTGAGATTTTAAAAGGTTGACCTGAATAACACTTAAGCTAGTAGATCGTTATTTGCTTCTGACAAGGCAATCTTTACTTTTTGCTGCTGTACCGTGTTATGTGACTTAAAAATGTACTTCACTTTAGTTTCTTTACAAAATTATTTATTCCTGTCCGGAAAATTTATCAACTGGACACATTCTTCACTAATGCTCTAAAAAGAAAAATCACCATTAATAAAAACACATTTCACCATTTTCCTATCTATTTTCTCTATCAGATAAATAATTACATCTCTTTTTACATGCATATTAGCACATTCATTTCTTCACATTACTTAATTATCGTGTAGATGAAGAGTGTCAAAAGGGAAGATAGCCATTCTGCTGAGTTGGTCATGTCGGTATGTGTTTGACTTGAATTGAATAAGAAATTTATCAACGTTTTCTCTATCTTCTATATAAAATTGAATGTCTGTATGTTGGTGTGTATGTGTGTGTGTGTGTGTGTGGGCCCTATAGAAAAAAATGTTAGAGAATATAGATACAATATAAAAGTGTATTCTAATGTAAAATTTACAGAGTAAGTTGATGGTCGTATTCCCGAATCTATAAACCCATGCCTTAGGGGTCCATGGGGCAGATTTCATCAGGGGGGGGGGTCCTTTTCAGTTATATTTCAATGTTAATTAGTACTAATTTGGAAATTATCTAATGTATTTATGTACTAATCCGATAAAAATGCTGAGTCACTGAAAACATCCCATAATCCCTTGCCGGATATACCCGGTCTTGCCCTAAATTGTGTCCGGTTGTATCAGGTCATCACATAACTTCTGTCCGGATAAATAAATAACATCATAGGAAGGCTACGTTAAGAGTGTGTAGTGAAACAAGGGTTGCTCAATCACATCCGCACCTGTCCCATAATCCCTTGCCGGATGTCCCGGTCTTGCCCTAAATTGTGTCCGGTTGTATTAGGTCATCACATAACTTCTGTCCGGATAAATCAATAACATCATAGAAAGGCTACGTTAAGAGTGTGCAGTGAAACAAGGGTTGCTCAATCACATCTGCACCTGGCCACCGGTAATGATTATTTCAGTAGTGCTCAGGAGGCCTCCTTGATTTTCAAACGAATTTTGGTGCTTCTTAAGTATAACGGTTCCTAGAAATATTGGTGCTTCTTAAGTATAACGGTCCCAAGAAATATTGGTGTTTCAGGCCAAATTTTTTTTTTTCCTTGAACTTAAAATATTTCTCAGGGTTGTGGGAGAGTGAAAAAAATGTTGGGGGTGGGGCTGGAGAGATTAGGGGGTCGGGGAAAATTGTAGGGGTCAGGCCAAATTTTTTAGGGGTCGGGCCAAATTTTTAATTTTTTTAACTTAAAATATTTCTCAGGGTTGTGGGAGGGTGAAAAAATGTTGGGGGTGGCTGGAGAGATTAAGGGGTCGGGTAAAATTGTAGGGGTCAGGCCAAATTTTTTAGGGGTCGGGCCCAATTTTTTTTTTTTTTGAACTTAAATATTTCTCAGGGTTGTGGGAGAGTGAATAAAATGTTGGGCAGGGGGCTGCAAGGATTAGGAGGTCGGGTAAATTTTAAGGGGTCAGGCTAAATTTTTTAGGGGTCGGGACAAATTTATTTATTTTTTATTTTTTTAACTTAAAATATTTCTCAGGGTTGTGGGAGGTGAAAAAAAGTTGGGGGGAGGGGGGGGGGCTAGAGAGATTAAGGGGTCACGTAAAATTTTAGGGGTCAGGCCAAATTTTTTAGGGGTCCGGCCAAATTTTTTTTTTTTTTTAACTTAAAATATTTCTCAGGGTTGTGGGAGAGTGAAAAAAATGTTAGGTGGGGGGCTTCAAGGATTAGGGGTCGGGGAAATTTTAGGCGTCAGGCAAAACTTTTAGGGGTCGGCCCCAATTTTTTTTTTTCTTTTTTGAACTAAAAATATTTCTCAGGGTTGTGGGAGAGTGAAAAAATGTTGGGGTGGGGCTGGAGAGATTAGGGGGTCGGGGAAAATTTTAGGGGTCAAGCCAAATTTTTATTTTTTTATTTTTTATTTAAAATATTTCTCAGGGTTGTGGGAGAGTGAAAAAAATGTTGGGGGTGGGGCTGGAGAGATTAGGGGGTCGGGGAAAATTTTAGGGGTCAGGCCAAATTTTTTAGTGGTCGGGCCAAATTTTTAATTTTTTAACTTAAAATATTTCTCAGGGTTGTGGGAGGGTGAAAAAAAGTTGGGGGTGGGGCTGGAGAGATTAAGGGGTCGGGTAAAATTGTAGGGGTCAGGCCAAATTTTTTAGGGGTCGGGCCAAATTTTTTTTTTTTTGAACTTAAAATATTTTCTTAGGGTTGTGGGAGAGTGAATAAAATGTTGGGCAGGGGGCTGCAAGGATTAGAGGGTCGGGTAAAATTTTAGGGGTCAGGCCCAATTTTTTAGGGTTCGGGGCAAATTTATTTATTTTTTATTTTTTGAACTAAAAATATTTCTCAGGGTTGTGGGAGGGTTAAAAAAAGTTGGGGGGAAGGGAGGGGCTAGAGAGATTAAGGGGTCGCGTAAAATTTTAGGGGTCAGGCCAAATTTTTTAGGGGTCCGGCCAAATTTTTTTTTTTTTTAACTTAAAATAATTCTCAGGGTTGTGGGAGATTGAAAAAAAACTTGGGATTAGGGGTCGGGGAAAATTTTAGGGGTCAGGCAAAACTTTTAGGGGTCGGCCCCAATTTTTTTTTTTTCTTTTTTGAACTAAAAATATTTCTCAGGGTTGTGGGAGAGTGAAAAAATGTTGGGGTGGGGCTGGAGAGATTAGGGGGTCGGGGAAAATTTAGGGGTCTGGCCAAATTATTTAGGGGTCGGACCAAATTTTTGTTTTTTAATTTTTTGAACTTAAAATATTTCTCAGGGTTGTGGGAGAGTGAAAAAAATGTTGGGGGTGGGGCTGGAGAGATTAGGGGGTCGGGGAAAATTTTAGGGGTCAGGCCAAATTTTTTTTTTTTTTTTTTTGAACATAAAATATTTCTCAGGGTTGTGGGAGAGTGAAAAAAATGTTGGGCGGGGGGCTGCAAGGATTAGGGGGTCGGGTAAAATTTTAGGCGGTCAGGCCAAATTTTTTAGGGGTCGGGCCAAATTTTTTTGTTTTTTGTTTTTGTTTTGAACTCAAAATATTTCTCAGGGTTGGGGAAGAGTGAAAAATTAGTTGGGAGGGGGCTGGAGAGATTGAGGGATCGGGGAAAATTTTAGGGGTCAGGCCGAATTTTTTTGTTTTTTTTTTTGTTTTGAACTCAAAATATTTCTCAGGGTTGGGTGAGAGTGAAAAATTAGTTGGGATGGGGGACTGGAGAGATTGAGGGGTCTGGGAAAATTTTAGGGTCGGGCCGAACTTTTTAGGGGTCAGGCCAAATTCTTTCTTCTTTTTTTTAAACTTAAAATATTTCTCAGGGTTTGGGGGGGGGAGTGAAAAAAAGATGGGAGGGGGGTTGCTGGAAAGATTGAGGGGTCGGGGAAAATTTTACGGGTAGGGCCAAACTTTTTAGGGGTCAGGCCAAATTTTTTCGTTTTTTTTTTTTTTAACTTAAAATATTTCTCAGGGTTGGGGGGGGGAGTGAAGAACAAGTTTGGGGTGGGGGGAGAGATGGAGGGGTCGGGGAAAATTTTAGGGGTAGGGCCAAACTTTTTAGGGGTCTGGCCAAATTTTTTTTTTTTTTTTTCAACTTAAAATATTTCTCAGAGTTGGGGGAGATTGAAGAACGAGTTGGGGAGCTGGAGAGATTGAGGGGTCGGGCAAAAATTTTTTCCTTTTTTTTTTAATTTAAAATATTCCTCAGGGTTTGGGGGAGTCAAAAAAAAGTTGGGAGGGGGGGATGGCTGGAGAGATTGAGGGGTCGGGGAAAAAGTGCATTTATATGTAAAATTCACAGAGTAAGGTGATGGGAGTATTCCTGAATCTATAAACCCACGCCTTAGGGGTCCATGGGGCAGATTTCATCGGGGGGGGGGGGACTGTTTTCAGTTATTTTTCATGATATTTTATAGTAATTTTAAAATCCTGAGTCATATTTTAATTTAATTATCTAATAATTGTAAATAACTTTTAATTTTATTTAACGTTTCTTAGCGCCAGGGACGCGCCTCTAAAGTTTTAGTTCTTTGGTATTGTTTTTTAAATAAGCGACAAACGCTAATCAAAGTATTGCTACTATTTTACGAAAGCAAATTATAGGAAATTATAACATGGCCGCCAGCGATTAAGTCATTGCATTCAAATTCGATTTTAAAGTCTTGAAAAAATAAAATATAATTTTATTTCGGGATCAAAAATACAATGTAAGAATAATTAATAACTTTCATCCAAAATGTTTGTTTACATAGCATATTTCTTTAAGAAAATCCAGTTACATAAAATACATATTTAGTAAAAAGAATTTACGTGAATTACATTATTATAAGTTTTTAACACATTTAAAACGATAAGAATCATATGGGTAAAAAAGAAAATAGAGGGTTGAAGGAGGGAGGGAAATAATGAGGACCAGGGAAAGAAAGACGGCTAAAGAAAGAAGAGAGATTGAAGTTTTTATATAAAGATGTTACACACACTCTTTAATTTCTACTACTTTGTTTTTTTTTATCGCCCCGGGCAACGCCCGGTAGCCCTGCTAGTTATAATATAAATCAATCTTTATTTAACAGTAACATAGGAATACAGGAACGTTAGTAATTTGGCTTGGCAGGCACATATTATAGTAGAAAGATAATTTAGTCCAGGTTAGTCTTGAGTCTCTTTCCGCCTCTCATCCCCATTGATGAGAGGTGAGAGGAAATGCCACGTCTGTGTACATTGACGTCTCGATTCAAACTCTATTGTACTTGTCGCAAATAAAGCTTTGGGCGGAAATTAGGCAAGGCTGTGAGTATGCATGCATATTTATGCGCTAATCGCCTGTGTATCAATACACGAGTTTGGGTGTGCCTGTTTTTGCCAACCGAATCACAACTTATTGCTACACAAGAGATTGTATGTACACACAAGGGAAAATAGATATTTCGTCATGTAACTGCTACAATCGCACTGTAAGGTAAACATTTTGACATTATAGCAATTATTTAAAGTGCTGTTTTAATTTAATGCTGTAAGCGGCCAAGATTGCAAATGACAGCACGCTGCTTTTAAGCCTTCAAAATGTAGTTAAAAACACTACATATATAAACTAAAGTCGAATAATCTATGTGACTGATACATTTTTTATTACTATTAACCGAATATTTATTTAAATCCAAAAAACAATAGCGTAAAATAGAAAGCTATTTTATAACACATATTTCAAAGACTTCTAGATTAAAATTACCAAATCTGGATACCAGTAAGTCATTTGGAGTTACTTCCCTTGATTATGATGTTTTCATTTACTTCCCTTTCACTGGCCACATTGACTCATTTCGTAATTAATAAAACTATGATCTTGTGTGTCTGTGTTTCTCGCCGATAGCTAACTTTGATAAATATACATCAATTAATTTTCTTAATTTACAAGTGAAATCAACAATGAAATAAGAGAAAACTAAAGCGAAATCTTAAAAATCCGATTTAAAATAAATCGTAGACATGACTATATTTTACATTATTTTGGTCTAGACACTACACCCGGCAATATGTCTCGCCTGGGCAATGCCGGGTAGATACAGCTAGTCTATAACATAAATATGGTGTCTCTATCTGTCTTACTGTTTGTCTGTCAAAAACAAAGCCCTATACCAAGATCAAATAACTTTTACTTCCTATAAGTATCAATTTTTAGGTGACAAGTAAAAGAAAGTAAAACGTTTTCTGTGCTGTTTATGGATGCTCGCCAAGAACGCAAACCCCACAATATTACTGTAAAAACATCTAATGGAAAAATAAACATTAAAACTGTATTTTCTGAATAAAATTGATAATTAAGTTAGTTGCGGGCGAAAGGCTAACATGAAGTAATTCATTCTTATTTTCAACTATTAACAAAACAATAAAATGGCTGACTTGTTTACGAATGAACCGAAATGCATTATGGTGGAATTTAATTTCGTAACGAATTATTTTTTAAATTTTTTTTGTCAAAATGTAAAAAAGAGGAACTAAAACGAAATTTACATTTTTCTCCCATAAGTATTTATCTTGTGTAGTTATGAAAGGCAGCATTTCCTTTTCTTTTAGAAACTTTGAAATCTTGGTAAATATAAAAACACTTACATGAAAGCAATTATTTGTCAACCGTCAAAAGAAAAATCGCAGCAATTTGACAGGTGCTAGTTTTCCCCTTCTTCTCTTTTTCCTCCTTCTCTTTTTCTTTTCTTTCTTCTTCTTTGCCTCATCCTCTTTCTTTTCTATTCCCCTTTCCGTTTTATTTTGCTCCTTAGTTTCCTCCTTCTCTTCCTCTATTCCTTTGTTCTTTTTTTCTCTAACTACTAACTGAAGAGTAGACGACTTCCACTTCATAGCTGAGTAAAATCTTTCCCACACCGGAACGCATGGGCAGCAGAGCGGACATGTTTTTTGTTGACCATTAAATTATAATTTTTTATTTTTTATTTTAATTCACCCCAAATAAGGGGGCATATTGTCACTGAGACGTAAAATGCTACTGTTGTTAGGGGTCATATTTATAGGGGGAATTCTAAGTGGGAAGTTGTGCAGCAAGATGTTTGTTCACATTACATTTGAATTTCTACATGTTGTTACAGTCAGGAAAACAGAAGAGAATTCCAAAGGCAAGTGTTCCGAGGAAAGAAGCTATTAGAGTAGAACATTTTCCTATATCTTGGGGGCCTCTACAGTGAAATGGTGGAATTTTGCCGGGGGTATTTACATTGAAGGGGTGCAAGTGCAGTATGTTCACCAGAGCACATTCTGTGAAAGTACTTGTGAAACAAACACAAAGATGCAACATTTTACTCCTTTTTGCACTCTGTCCAACAGTGAGAGATGCAATTCAGTTCAGTGTTTACAACGATAATAACAAACAAAAACTATAAATTAATAGACATTAGTTTTTATTACACCCAAAACAGGAACAATAATGATTCTTAAATTTAGTAGATTTTCCGTATCATTAAAATTAAAAATATACTTACCTGAAGAAGCAAAATTGCTACAAACTAAACACATAGAATAAACATTAATTTTGGATAGCTGCTAAATAAAAAACACTATTATAAAAAACGTACTATACTATAGTTGATGTCAACAGAGTCTGATTAATCAATTTGTAAATGAGAGGCTAAAGGAAAAATCAGTTAAATTTTAGTGGTCAATGGGAGTGGGAGAAGATGGGTCTGAATGTTTTATATGGACTATCAACATCACTGTATATGGGCCCTTAAGGATAGTGGACTGTCTTCAATAGTCAGATGGAAAATCTTAAAGTAGGCTTAGATATGTAGATTTTTTAGATTATGTCTGAGTTCCTGGAGGTTCAACTCAAGGGTTCAAACCGGGGGTTAACCTTGGGGATGTTTCATACCAGTTGGAGAACACGTCCTTGACAATCAGACCAACAGAGACTGGGCCATTTGTAGCTAGTTGGCCGTTTTTCTGTGGAGCTGAGGTATGGTCTTGTGCAGTTCTAGGAGGTCCACCCTCCCACGCTTAGTTTATTGCTAATCATCTAAGGCGCTATGAAGGGATATGTTATCACTCTTAAATGTGTTTGCCATTGTTATTGTTTTTTAGCAATAAAGAGAGCTGAACGCATTCGGCTATCTTGCAGTGTCACATTTAATTTAAATGCTAGAGGGAAAGTTATTTCCCTTACACTGTGTGTCGCCTCTATATGAGGGACGTATATATATTTTTATTTATAAAATATAATTATCGACAGACATATGTTTCACCGTTAATATGGTTAGTCAGTGTGGCTGACTTCAGTGAGATTCAAAACCTCGACCACACAGCTGCAGTCGAGAGCCTTACCATTAGGCCAAGAAGCCTCGTCTGAAATAGAGGGATATTTTATCACACTTAAATATTTTTGCCTTTGTTATTGTTTTTTGATGATAAAGACAGCTGAACGCATTCGGCTATTTTGCGGTGTCGCATCTAACCTAAGTGCTAGAGGGAGAGTCATTTCCCTTACACTGTGTGTCGCCCCTATATGCAGGACGTATATATTTTTATTTATAAAATATGATTATCCTTGAACACTTGTTTTGTTGTCAATACTATAAAGTTTTAAAAAATCTTTCGGCATCTAGGGACCTCAACAGTGGAGGGGTGTGATTTTGCTGCTAGTCGGGTGGGTAGGAGTTATTTACATTGAGGTGGGTAAGTGTTCAGTTTGGTTTTTAATAAAACAATTTCCAACCCAAATTAAGTGACGTTTTTTTGTTGTTATTCAAATGGATGAATTTGAGTTTTTTTTCTGATTTCCCACCAGAACGAAAACTGAAACCTAATTTATTGTCTGCCGCACATTAAATGCTTAGAAAAGACAAAAGATAGAATTGGGTCATTAGAAAATTAATATAATTATTATTTACTAGCGGGACCCGTGTAAATTACACGAAATGATGTTTTCAATACTAATTATCTTGTTCCTAACCTATACATGTTTGAATAAAATATGATAAGATTTGGACTTGTATATTTATTTTTTTTAAATGAACAATACATGAAACAATTTACAAAACTTCTTTATATACAATATTTCTAGTGAAGGTAATATTTCGACGACTAAACCTTACTTTGTAAATGTTTTCGATTAAATTAAATTTGGCTCCAATTCATGAATATTTATTTACTCCTCTCCAGGAGTTAGGCACAAGGCCAGTTTTATCTTACTCCCACAAGTAAGATGTGACCCAAGGTCGGGTCGGGAAAGTGGGGTTTGAAAAGCCAGCGCTCGAGAAGGTGAGCACTCTGGCCATTAAAAATTGCCTGGGCAGCCCCGTTGGCATTCCCCGGTAGGGGCGCCCCAGGCAGTAAGCAATAAACTTACTCCTCCCCAAAGAGGGGAGGCGAAGCCTGCGAGAGTAAACCTCCTAGAACTGCACAAGACAGACCCATAGACCGGCGTAAATCAAGCCTCGAAGGCCAAGACAATACCAGTCTATGGAGTGCAGTATCCATCGGAACAGATACTACACTTTGATCTTAGCCAAACGGCCAAGCCAATTCATGAGTAGCATACAAAGATTCGGAAGGTCGTTGCTTTTGATGTAAGCATGACACAAAATCACACACGCTATTGTATTAATATGTGTCTTCCCGGTCGTCTCCTCCCTACCTCTCTTCCCCTTCCCCTCGAAATGTAGAAAAAAAATCTTAGAGGTTGGTTGGGATCGAACTATAAACCAGTCGGGCCGAAGTCAAAAATACTACATCGCTAACCGTTGCGCCAAAGGGAAATACTTGAAAATGTTTCGAAAATTAGGCGAGTTGAATTTTTTTCAAAATCTATTGCAGCACGCATGCGCAGAGCTTTTGCCGGAAGTATGACACACGAACACACACGCTATCATATTAATATATAGATTTTATGCAATCATTATATTTATTTATGTTAAATGAATTAATATATATTAATTTTGGATGGTGTTTCTATATAAAACATACCAAAAGAATATCCGTCCCAGGACGGGTAAAAACAATTCCCTGAACAAAACTCTTTTGCACCACTTTTATGTCCCCTTACAAAGATTAAAATCAAAATATAATGCCACTAGACCTTATGTCTAGAATCCTTATTTTAATTTTGATGAAAATGTCTAAAATTTAAGGCTTAAGCTTAAGGATCTTAAGAAGAAATTGAAATTCAGGAAATCTTGCTTGATTCGTATGTAATACCTATTGTTCAAATTTCACAAAAAATCAGAAGTATCTGAATTTTCATGAAGGGCTTCTACCCCCTTTTTAACCCCCACTGCATAAAACTAAATTTAACTAAATATAGCTTACGACTAGCAACTGTGTTCCAAAATTCATCATGATTGGTTAATCAGTTTAGGAGTGGATCCTGTGTATACAAATATATAAACATAAACATAACTATATATATATATATATATATATATATATATATATATATATATATATATATATGAAATTCATACTTATGTTTCAGGAGAGCATATACTATACACTTTTACTAATACACATATATAAACATATAAACATACCTAACTTTATATATATATATATATATATATATATATATATATATATATATGTGTGTGTGTGTATGTGAATGGTATATTTCAATATACATGTATGCAAATGTATGCAGAACGCTTCTTGATATTATTATTTCTTTTATTTACAGTTCATAAAAAGTCACCTTCTTACTGTAAGACTATTTTGACCATAAAATGCTTAAGTTTGATCTACAAATAAAAAGAAAACTCTTTTAGAAGACAAGGTTTCTTGTTCTAACGGAACACAAAAAGCAAACAAAGAAACGTCATGAAACTCTCAATCTGGAATTGAACCAATTCTTATAGATTTCTGATCCAATTATTTCAACTCAAATGAATAAAAGGAAATTTATTGACCGTACTGTTTCATTTTTTATTATTAAAAAAAACAACAAATGATTTTAAGTATGTCTTAGACAAAACTAATCTCAATTTCTTTTCATCTAAGTTGTTCAAGCAACTTTATTGACCTCACAACTGAGCTGATTGTTCAGTATGAGTTGTAACTAATTATTAGGACATTACTTGTATTCTTTACAACATTGCTTTATACATTCAGTTCGATTCCAATTGTGAGAAGTTGATTTTCATGTTATATATATACTAGTAGGACTCGTGTCCCGGCGTTGCCCGGGGGAAATATGGGACAAAGCAAGAACAATTCGATAACGGAAAATTAGGATCGTTAAGGGGGGGGGGGGATAGGATCCTTCCCCTTTAGTTTAAATAGGTCTAAGCCCCCCACCAAATATTTGAAAATCAATATTTTTAAATAAGTATTTATTCTTTTGTTTAGAAGCAACTAAAATCGACTTTTCTAATTTATTTTGTGGGTTTAGGTTCTCTCACGTCTAGTTTTAAATAGGGCTAAGCCCCTTCCCACACCGTATTTAAAATAAGTATTTACTCACTTAGTAAAAATGCGGAATAGTTAACAGTCGAGAAATTGTAAAAAAGCAAAAACAAATGACTTATACCAAACGCGGTAGAATTTAATTATCCACTAACCTGTATACTTTTAATGTGCTGAAGCTGTGTTCACTTATCCTACCACTAACCCTAAGTCCGAGTTGCATACCCCTCCGAACTTAGCGTTAGTAGTGGTCATTTTTTCTTTAAAATTGTAATTGGAAATTTATTATTTTATTACCAATAATAAAATCAATTTTTTTATAATTGATCATTTTTTTTACAAATAATCTTTGTTTTTGTTTATAATCACCGTTTTTTGTTGTTTGTTTGAAAATACTTTTTAAAAGTTTTTACTAAATTTTTTTAAAATAGTCCAATAGTTTTTAACAAATAGAAATTAAATAAACTAATATAAACATCTATTAAAATAGTGAAATTAAAAATTCCCCAGTCTAAAATCTGAAATGCTTTGTTTTTTTTTGTAATTCCTTTTTAGCGAATATACTTCCATGCTGTTTACACATAATCGGCCCCCAAAATTGAAATATTATTTTATTTTTTCTAGGTAATCTACGGTGTATTTAAATAAGAGAACTTGTTTTTAAAGTGATCCCCCAATCTAAAATCTAAAATGTTTTTTTTTTAATTTCTTTTTAGCTGATATTTTTTCATTCTGTTTACACATAATCGCCCCACAAAAATAGAACCTATTTTTATTTCTGGGTAATTTAAAAAATGACCCCCCAGTTTAAAAACAAAACTTCTTTTATTTTAAAAAGTTTCTTTATAGCAGATATATTTTCGTAATCGCTCCCAAAAGTAAAATCTTTTTTTTGTTGTTGTTCTGGTAAACTACGACGTATGTAAAGAGAGATGATCCCCCAGTCTCAAATATGGAATGTATATTTTGTATTTCTTTTTAGCAAATATAATTAAAAGCTATTTGCACGTAATCGGTCCCAAAATGTAGAATCTGTTTTATTTTTGTATTTATTTTTGTTCTGTTTAAAAAAAAACGTTGAAACCACCACTAGCGACCCATTACTGGAAGCTCAAAGAAAGTGGACGCTCGCCAATAATTGAGTGGAAAATAGTACGACAGGCCAGTATATGTAGAAATTTAGGCGACCCATGTAGATTATGTTTGAATGAGAAATTTATAATTCTAAAATTAAAAGACTCCCCAAATCTATTAAACTGTAGGAGTGAAATAGCAAACAACTACATACACAAAATAAACTTTACGTTAAGACAACAATACAGATGGAAAAATAAAATAAAATAATTAAATAAAAAACTAAACTAAACAAGCACCTAAAATAGAAAACTATCCCAAGCATGCACATGTTAAAATAAGGTCACTTATAAATTCGACACATTCACAAAAGGGTGCGTCACACCTATACAAAACAGGACAAAAGAAGAGATGAACACCATTCCAAAAGAAGGTTTCTAGAGGTGTTTACGGCAGTAGAAGTATCGGTGGGCTAAGTGTATGCAAGCACAAAGGGGCCTACTTTGAAGGGGATTAGGGTCCCAACTCCATCACATATTTGAAATATTTTTTCTGGCCTAAGGTAGGATACTTTTTAGACAGACCTCGTATATATATATATATATATATATATATATATATATATATATATATATATATATATATATATATATATATATATATAAAGAAAAGTTTAGTTCGATAACTACAACTTTAGCTATATCACAAGGAGATCATATGACACCGATTTTTATTTTTTAAATATATATTCCAAATCTCCAGGATACAACTAAATACTGCAGACAAGTTTGAGATCAATGGTTAACACTTAAAGTCAAACAGAGCGCATATATTATAAGTCAATAGAATACAATATTTATGACATAATTAATATTTTGTAATGATGCTCCAAAAAATTCAACATTAACAATATTTATCTTTGTGTACATATGTTTCAGAAATTTCCAATTTATTATCAGGGTAGGAAATTTAACAATTTTATGAATCGCCTCGTCAGCATATAAATTCTTTATCAATTCGATACATATCTAATTGAAATGTTCGTAATAATTGCAAGCATAAAATAAAACAAAGTCCACAAATATTTTTCCATTATGACAGTCTAAGTAAGTGGCACCAATAAAAAGCCAAAATATATATTTAAAGATGGGATCCATTTTTAAGTGGGTAAGCTTCCAAAACGTTTTATAATAAATCTTACTCCAATAAAACAAAGCTTAATTACTTCAAAATAATTAACAATCTAAATAGCAGATAGTTTTCACTATTAAAATACTTACAAATGCAGAAAAAATAAAAGAAATACTGTTTCATAGTCCAGGAATTGCACCTTATCTCTGAAGTTTTCAAATTAAGCCGTAGTCCCAGCCATGACTAATAATCGACAAATATTTTTTTTTAATTCAGAGGAGATAATCACCTACTTAAATTTATGCCAGTATGAACTAAGAGAATTCGCTTCCTGTGGCTAACCAAATCTAAGCATCTATACATTCAAAGAGAAATAACTCAATTATTTTCGTATTTTTTTTTATTAAAGAAAACCAAAGTTTTACCGAATCTATAAGCATGTATGTTTAGCGTCTAATTTCTTAATAGGCCAAAGGTAACACATTTATTTTATAATATACCAGGCCCATGGGAGCTAACAAAGCTAGATTAGCATAATTAATTCTATTATTATTTAAGATATGTATTTAAAAAAAATAGTCCTTATAATGATAGGGTATGCCAAAGCCAACTGAAAATTAAAATTAAAATAATATTATATAAGGACATTTTTTTTTACTAAATAGTCACCACTTATCAATGCCCAAAGGCCACTCGAGGATAATGATTAATGGATGTCAGGTGGACGGTGAGACAACACCGTGATGATTGGTAATGATGGTGGAAGTTTGGCAGAACTTGATTATTTCGTAGGACGGC
Organism: Sepiola atlantica; assembly: GCA_963556195.1. Classification (NCBI taxonomy): domain Eukaryota; kingdom Metazoa; phylum Mollusca; class Cephalopoda; order Sepiida; family Sepiolidae; genus Sepiola; species Sepiola atlantica. Next base: position 161,497,085 of record OY744524.1, read on the forward strand.
TTAACAAGAATTTGTTCACATTGGAATTGAAAACGACAATGTTGTAGTCAGCCGAGAAGCAGCCCCACAGTATCGAGTTCCACAGACGGTTAGTTCTAGGAAATCAACTTTGCTCATGGAAGTTTAGTTTAGTTTTAGGCACAAAGAGGGAGAAAGGGAAATTATTTAGTGGTTATAGCTAGACGAGTTTTTGTTGTATAGAGCACCGGCCATGAAAATAACGATAGAGTAGAGAAAGACTGGCAACGTCTCTTTTATGAGAAAGAGGTAGTAGAGAGGAGAAGATAATGTCACCCACTAGATTTCGAAGTCAGTTTTGTACTCTGTCAAGGCAAGAAAGGGTGCTCTGAGCAGCACGTCCCCAGATATGGCAACAGTTTAGGACATAATTGGCTCTTAGACAGGTAGAGGATTGCGTGATATATCTCCTGGAACGGTAGAATGATTCAACCATTTTTCCAGTGACCTTGGCAATGGATTTGATGTAAGTCTTTCATTTCAGGCCAGGAGTGAAGGTCAGTCCCCAAAGCTTGTCAAGGCAGGGGGCTTGCTCAAGACGACAGCCATTCATTTAAATTGGGGCCAAGTAGGGATCAGAGCATTGGTGGTGAATAGAGAGAAGCTTGGTTTTGGATGCATTAAAAGTAACCAACCACCTTTTTCCCATTGCGCAAGGTCGGAAGCAAGAGTATCAGAAAGATCTTGAACACTGCTGCTCTTCGAAGTGTTGCCATAGATGGTTGTGTCATCTGCATAAATGTCGACGAATGATCTTAGAATGTGATTTGGGAGATCATTAATGAAGATGGGGAAGAGGGTTGGGCTTAGAAAGGATCCTTGAGGCACACGAGCATTGGTTAGACAAATAAGCCATGTAATTCAAAGGCCAATCAGAATTATTATTTAAGTTAATTAAAACTCCTACCGTTATTCCACAAACCAGCAAATTAGATAGAACAAAAACTCAATTTAAGAACTAATTTTAGAAGTAAAAAAAGGGAGCATAAGCCTAAGTTCGAGGGATTATGCTAAGCTGCTTTTTTTTTTATTATTATCTTTTAAGCCAGAAATTAACGACTATGTCCCAACAAAATTTTCGTTCATCTTGGCAAAGTAAAAGTGACGCTAACAAATGCATAGATAATAAATCTTACAATCAGTAAACACACGCTAAAATTATATAGATAAGTAAAAAAAAGTACATTTTCTTGCGTTTGGTAACAGTTATTTGTTGTATATTTGGTTCTTTTTCACCCGTTTTTTCTTGTTAACTATACTGCACAATCATCAAAGTTTTTATTAATTTGAGATGACAAACTGTTTATACATGAAGTCCATTAAATTAGTTATGTAAATTATCTTTGTCTGTTGATCACTGTAGAAAAAGAGAATATTCCTTTGTTTGGACAATGGATCTCTTAATGGATCTTTCTGATGCAAACAAGAACATATCAGGGAGATAAAAAGAAACGAGTTATCTGAAAGCTCTCAGAAAGAGTAAAAATAAATAAATAAATAAATAAATAAATAAGAATAAAAGAAAATTCTTTATTTTGTGATTGTCAAATTTTGTAAGATTTTTTTTTTATCAAGCCTTCCTGTTTGTTTGATGTGACGATTTATTCTTTCATCTGATAAAATGGAAGATAGTTTTTCATGGAGAACAGGATGGACAACATTTTGCAATGATTTTTTTTATGCTTAATGCTGCTTCAGATTTGACTAATGTGCACGTCCACGTGTAATTAGACATTCCTTTCTGATGATCCTTGAGCGCTACTTTTTGTCCAATGCCCCTTCCCTATCTTCTGGTTCTTCCTTTCGTTAAAAGTAACACCACTCAAACTCTCATCGAGTTCGCTGGTTTTGAGATAGTTCCTTTTTAGATTTTAGCTCGCATCTTTTATTTTCCTAGAATGATGTAAATATCATCCGACGTCAATTATAGATGGAAAGAAAATGGCAGAAACATATATATATATATATATATATATATATATATATATATATATATATATATATATATATATATTGGTACATAAAAATTAGTACAAGATTCGTACCGTCGGTTTCAAGCACGGAAGGACTTCTGTTGTCATCTGAAGAGAGCCGGCGGGCTAAGTCCTTCCGTGCTTGAAACCAGCGGTACGAATGTTGTACTAATTTTTCTGTACCAAAATAAATAAATATTACGTCTTAATTTTTAATTTTTAACTTTAATTCTTAATTAAGCGAGCACTCTGCTGGGATTTTTCCTTCTATATTACAAAGAAGTTATATATATATATAATTGGCCGAGCGGTTAAAGACGTCGGATTCGAGTTAAAAAATACTTGTAGTCTGGGGTTTCGAATCGAATGACCGGTAGTGAATAGTCATATCTCTATGCTGATGAGTCCCGATTTAAAAAAGGACAAAACGTATACGTACATAGATGATAGACAATAACAAATATTATATATATATATATATATATATATATATATATATATATATATAATTTTTCACTTACCGATGGTTGTATAAACCGTCACACACCTGGGTCGTCGTCGTGAACCCAGGTTCTCTTTGTCTTCTGACAAACTCACTCGAACGCTAATGTTTATATAAAAGGTTTATAGAAAATCATCACAAAGACAACGAATACGCCTGAGAGAGCGAGCTAGCTAGATAGATAGATAAATAGATAGATATGACAGTCACACTGTGCGCAGTGGCTCATATTGGGGACAGCACCATGGACACTTGTTTCTTACTTGAAATCTTGCTAGCTGACAGACAGAAAAGCCTGTCTAGAAATCGCGTGGTTTCATCGACTTTCAGCTGTGGTGACTTCTGATCTTTAAAGTGTCACTCAAACCCTTTCATTCAAATCGTTCCCGCATTATGTAACACAGATTAATCAAATATGAAGGGTGCGTCAAAATTAACAGGATAGAATCTTATGGAAATTGAAACTTGATATAAAGCAAGAATGGATTCATCAGATTTATCTATTCATTAGTGATCGAAATGCTATTTCAAACTTCGGTGTGATAAATCAAGGAAAATACTATTTCAATTTTAAGTGTGACAAACCAAGAAAAATTCTATTTCAAACTTAACAATGGCAGATAAAATGAGTCATAACTTATCAAAACTAAAAGTGACATGAGGATGATGGTTAATAAGATGAATATTATGAGAGGATTGAAAATCATTAATGGAATGAAAAAAAATGATTACTTATGAGGACGGTTTATGACAGGTGTTTATTGACATTAAATTTAAAGATGACCATGTTGTAGCAATCAAGAAAGCAATCTTATGGTAACGTGTTCCACAGATGAAATATTCTTGGAAAAAGACTGTTCTTGGAATCAAACTTTAGCGTGACAAACCAACGAAAATACTTTATATTTTTTTAGATTATTCGGACTGCTATACTCATCATAGTTGTTATATTCACAACATTTCAGCCGATGTAATCTCCGACTTTCTTCAGGTGCTCTCTTTCTCTCTTTTTCTTTCCCTCTCTCTCTCTTTCCCCCAATCCCTCGCTTTTCCTCTCTTGTTCCTTTCCTCCCGTTACTCTTATGAATGTCCTTTTAAATACGTCATCAAGAATGTTTTACTCTTCTTTCTTTCTATTTTAATAGAGTACGTTATCCTTTTGTGACTTCATAAGGAATCTGCTGCCAAAGGAGTCAGAGTGAGCTTGAAGTACAGTGAAACAGACTGTCTGTAGATGGTTAGACTGAAACAGATAGATAGAAAGATAGAAATAGACTGAGATAGATAGACATTTTCGGAAATAGATCGATCGATTGATAGATATATAGATATAGATAAATAGATGCATTCTCAGACAGATAAAAAAAATGCAGACTAGAATAGATAAAGGCAACTTCTTTTTTTTTATTCGGGGGGTCAACTGAATATCCCCCATTAAAAACCGACCTTGTATCTAGCTTTGCCCTTGTTCGAAGGCAAGTTAATAGGAACACCCACCCACCCACACACACACACACACACACACACGCACGCACACACACACACACACACACACACATATATATATATATATATATATATATATATATATATATATATAATTATTCATAAATAATATTTTTCAAATCAACCATGTGTTTCATGCCAAACCGGCAATCATCAGTATGGGAGGAGACAATCCCTGCCAGTCACATGGTTCGAACCCCGATATGAAAGTAATATTTAACTCAGTAGTCGGAGCGTGTACCAATGTGCCTACCCCGCATTGTCTAGAAATGGGAGAGTAAATTAATGTCTTAAATGGCGAAGTCATATAAGCAAGCTGTCGAGAGCACTCAAAAGGCGGGGCCTAGAGTGTTGCATTATGCTGTAAATGACGGCCTGTTGTCAACCTACTTAAAGTGTTCCATCTAGCAAAAAAAAATTTTTTTTTTTTTAATTAACCCATATACACATGTGTTTCATGCCAAACCTATAATCATCAGTATGGAAGGAGACAATCCCTGCCAGTCACACGGTTCGAACCACAATACAAAAGTCATATTGAACTCAGCAGTCGGAGCGCGTACTGATGTGTCCATCACGCATTGTGTGTGCATATATAAAGAGAGAGATATAGACTTTATTATCCCTTCCTCAAGCCATGGCCTTTAAAAGCAGGACCGGCGGCACAGTTATAAAAGTGGTGGTGGTGGGGGGGGGGCTCTCCTAAAAAGTGGGGGGGGGGCGGTTAAACACATGCATATATAACTTCATTATTGATGACCGTAAAGTGGGGGGGGGGGGGGGGGGCAAGTCAAAAAGTGCCGCCGTCCATGCAAAGAATGATATCTTATCGTCAAAGGAGTGTAAATAGATATTGTATTTTATACAATATTTATTCTCATCTTTTACTTGTTTAAATATATATATATATATATATATATATATATATATATATTACTTTGATGTACGTAAAAATATTAATATATATATATATATAAAGATAGATAGATAGATAGATAATATTTCTTAGACTAAGAAATATCTATCTATCTATCTGTATATATATATATATATATATATATATATATATATATATATATATATATATATATATATATATATATATATATAAAGATAGATAGATACTATTTCTTAGACTAAGAAAACAATATTCTGTAATCAAAGGACTACGACATATCTTTTGAATGAAATCATAAGAAACTGAAAACCGTCGTTTAGTAAACTAAAAAAAATTCTTCTGAATTTTTTCATAGCAAATAATTCAAATTCCAATAACATAATCCCAGCTTGAAAATAAAAACGACCACAAACTTGAGAAATACAGAAAGATATGAATTAATTTCCAAAAGCCGGCTGCACTACAAAGATCAAAAGAGGGATACAGAAGAACTTAGATATAAAATAGATTTGACTCGACAAGAGACAAGTTTAGATGGATAAAAAGATACAG
>OY744524.1:161505033-161900033 GCA_963556195.1 Sepiola atlantica
GTAAGCTTGAAACGACATCGTACATAGGTAAAATATTAAATAAGTACAATTTAAAAATATATATATATATATATATATATATATATATATATATAATTTTAAATTATACTTATTTAATGACTATAGATGACTATATATATATATATATATATATATATATATATATAGTCATCTACAGAGAGATTGTTTCGTTGTATCACAGCTCTTCTGTGCGATTAGACTAACACCCGTCCCAACCGGGATCGAATCTATGACCATCTAATTGATCGTCGGTGACTCTAACAACTTGGTGGGTGTTGTTGGCGAGTGAATTCTCAAGGTTTCATATAAATATTTACAACTACTGGAGAGTGCTCCATTTGTTTACTTTGCATTGTTTGAATCAGGAAAAGGTAAGTTTGCAAAGCTAGTTAAATTTTTAAATTTTTAAACTAAAAAGAGAAACATCTAATTTGACTCTTTCTGTTTGCTATCTCAACTCCTCTCTATCTCTCTTGAGTTTTATAGTTGGCTGTCTCAACGGTTAACGTTTATATATATATATATATATATATATATATATATATATATATATATATATATATATATATATATATATATGCGTGTGTGTGTGTGTAGCTGTAATATATATCAAACGGATGTGACACACACCACAATTTTTTAAATCTTCCTCTGTGAAGTAAATCAAGATTAAATGTTATACAGGGTGGGCCAAAATAAGGGTCCTATCTTTAAATTTGAATAACTTGAATTTGAATAACTTCCACAAAATAAAAGTTAAACTCACCAAACTTTATGTGTGTGTAGACTGACCCTTCCGAGATATTTTGAAATAAACAAAACAAATTTTAGCCGAAAAACACTTCTTAAAACTTACAAAAACTAAAGTATTGTTTTTTACACTGTTTTGAGTTTTTTAAGCAAAAATAATGTTTTCTAAATGAGGGTACGTTCCTTAGGGCTAATACGGCTCATGCTTGCTTCGGAAGGGGTCCTTTACTTATTCTAAAAAAAAAAAAAATCAATAAATAAAAAAGTTATGAATTTTTAAAAATAGGACCCTTATTTTTGCCCACCCTGTACATCAACAAAAATGCGATTTCAAACTTAGGCATGACAGACCAACGAAAATGCTATTTCAAACTTAAGCATGACAGACCAATGAATATGCTATTTCAAACTTAAGCATGACAGACCAATGGATATGCTATTTTATACTTGAGCATGACAGATCAACAAAAATGCTATTTCAAACTTGAGAATGACAGACCAATGAACAGTGCCTCTTATAGAGATACTTGGACACATCTAAAATCAGATACATCCATTTAATCTATTCGTTTCGTGATGAAAAATGCAATTTCAAACTGAAGCATGACAGATCAACAAACAAAACATTTCATAGAAGATGCATTCAAAAAGAAACACATTTAAAAAAAATATATTTGATTCTATCACTGAAAATATTAGGGATAAAAAATATAAGATAATAGATTCCTAAAAAGTTTAATGGTTAAACTTAGATTTTATATTATGACACAAGTTGAATAGGTGTCTAGCAAGAGAAAGAAATGAAAAGATGAAGATAACTTGGTTCCAATGTTGAAATAAATTATATGTATGCATATACATATACAATGATATTAGCAAGGTAAAAGAATAACTTTTGGACAACCGCAACAGCCGTGCCATCCAAATATACTTTCTCCACATATGAGTCTTCATCTGTCTCCATTATTTTACCGTTCTTGCTCATAGACTGGTTATCATCTCTCAACCTATCTGTAATTCTACTGCACATCTTGTGTATCCAAAAAATTGAGTTGCTCCCAACTCCTTTTCCACAAACAAAGCAGAGGAACTCTTTTCTTTCTGGGGGCTTTCCAACACTACAACCACTGATCATCATTTTGGCTTTGGTAAGATTCACTTTCAAAGCTTTAATTTCCATAGCATTCCATTAGAGCTCAGGGGGTAGCCGGTCCTGGTGTGAGAGCAGGAGTCAGGTGGATGGACTATGTTCAGGGAACTTCTGCTATTACTAACCAGCAGAGTGTTACTGCTGTCAACCAAATGAAGAGTCTACCAGGCTTCTGTACACAGTGTGATGATGTATGTGAAACCTGGCTAATAAGGATTGAGAACATATGTTGCATGGAGAAAAATCATATGAGAATGATACGATGGATGTCTAATGTGAGTCTTAAAGACAGGCTTAGTTCTGATGACCTTAGAGGAAGATTGAATCTGGACAGTATAGGGAGATGTGCGCATAACATGATACTTAGTAGGTTTTGTCACATTGAAAGAATGGATGGGAATGCTTGGGTTAGTAGATGTAGCACAGTTGAAGTAGTAGAGTCAGTTTGCAGGGGAATGCCAAGGGAAATGTGGGAGGAAGTGATAAGGAAGGAATAAAGAGAAAGGGTTAGATAAAGATCTAGCCAGAGATAGTTTAGATTAAAAGTCAATTTCTAAAAGTTATCCAACACATGCCCCCCTAAAAAGATTAAAATTAAGATATAATGCTACTAAACCTTGTTTAGAATCCTTATTCTAATTTTGATCAAAATCCATTACATGATTTGGATTCGAGAAAATGTCTAATATTTAAGGCTTAAAGAGTTTTAAGCTTAAATTTAAATCCAGGGAATCTTGCTTAATTGGTATTTACTGACTATGAATCAAATTTAATGCAAATCTGAAATATTTGAATTTTCAAATGGGAAGTTGTTTCCATTCAAACTCTTTAAAATACTTCAAAGAAACTGAAATTTGAGGAATATTTATTAATTGATGTATAATGATACTAAACCTTATGTCTAGAATCCTTATTCTAATTTGACCAAAATCCATTACATGATTTTAATTCTTGAAAATGTCTAAAAGTTAAGGCTTAAGCTTAAAGAGTCTTAAAAAAAATTGAAATTCAAGAAATCTTGCTTAAATGGTGTCTAATGACTATGGATCAAATTTAATGCAAATCTGAAATATTTGAATTTTCAAATAGGCAGTTGTGCCCATATTATGCAAAAGAAACTTAAATTTAGGGGAATATTTAGTAATTGATGTCTAATACCTATTGTTAAAATTTCACAAAAATCAGAGGTATCTGAATTTTCATAAAATGCTTCCATCCTCTTTTTACTCCCTTTGCATAAAACTAAATTAAACCAAATATAGTCCACATTACGATCATTTACTCTTAGCAGCTATGTTCCAAAATTCATAATGATCGGTTAATTAGTTTAAAAGATAACCATGTACATACAAATATATAAACATATACACATAGCCAACTTTGAGAAAGGAAGGATGAGAGTAATCCGACGTAATGGGAAATGAAAAAGGAAAAACCCAGAGATATTTTTTATATATTCATCAACGTTTCGTCTTTTTTATATAAATAGAGATATGACTAAGAATGAAGAAAGAAAGACATCTTTCAAAACGGATTTTTTTTTCCCCGAAACTACAAGAAAATAAACCCCACTGAATTTCAATTCAGAAGATTTTTTATATTTCTAGGTCATCATCTGATTTATGCTTTTTCTTTCGAAAATGAAGAACTCTGTCTAAGGAAATGGTTTATCGCTACAGAACTGCTCTTCTACAGAACAAACAGGACTTTGGTAAGCCAGACTGTTTTACATCTTTCTTATCTGTCAGATCAAAGCCCGGTTCGTTCCTCATGATGACAGAATCAATTTTAGGATTCAATATTTGAGTTTTGATTTAACCAGCGCTTGAAATGGAACACGAAATGTCTGGCTTCTTTTCTTGCGCTGTAAATGCAACTATTTCTTTCAGAAAAATCCGGTTAAGAACATAGACAAACTTGCAATAAAAGAGAATCCTCCACTTTATAATGAATACCAATGCGTATTTATTTGCATATTTATATATATAGAAATATATGTACTTCCATCCCGTCACGAAAAAAATTAACGAGTAAATAAATATGCCGGACAAAACCATTTCAAGTGTTGAAGAGTAGCAAGAAAGCAAATAGCAAGTCAGACAATCCCCACCCATTGAAATAAATTCAGAAACAAATCCCCCACTCTATATAATAATTCCACGGTTGATGTTTTTTCTTCTCCTTAGGTCATCAAAAATGCTCATGATAATTTATATATGAAAATATTATTATAACAAGTGTACACTCCCCCCCCTCAAAAAAAAATTATGCTTCACCAGTGTTTCCACTAATATTCATATAAAATAATAGAATTAGTCAGTAATTTAATTTTTCATATATAAATTATTATTATCATTTTTGATGATCTAAAGAAATAAATCAACCAATATATATATATATATATATATATATATATATATATATATAGCACTGGATAAAGTGAAAGAATAAAATAAGATGCGGATCAAATTTTATTAGAATTCAATGTTCAAGCAAGCTTCAGTTTTATACGGATGTTCACTAATTAAAGATATTAGTTGCCTCTTATATCTTTTGTTGTATTAACCTTATATATATATATATATACTAGCTGTATTGACCCGACGTAGTTCGGGTGACGGGCGTAAATTTAAAAAAAGTAAATGATATGTTGTTCCGTATACATTTTTTTTAATTATTGGAGCCCGCGCCCTATGTTGATTCTCCCTCAAAAAAAGGAGATTCTACTTTATTTAGGCGATTATATGTAAACAGTCCTAATAGTTTCTGTCATAAACATAATATCGTACCAATGTTGACAGGTGTGGATCGGGAAGTGGATCTTACTGAAGGAAGTAACGGACTGGATAAAATATTCAATTGATGGAAACAATTTAAATTTCTTTTGGTTTTCCAAAATAACACAGACTATAACTATATGCAATTGATAAGATAATAAGAATGAAAAAAGCGATAAGCAATATGCAATGCTATTTAGGTCAAACATCGATAATCCGACTGACTTAGTTTTATATGTTAGTAGAAAGTGATTAAAACACTATGATTGTTTGTTCATACTTATCTGGCCTTTTGGCTAGGAAGAAAGTGTAGTATCTGTTCCGATGGATACTGCACCTCATAGACTGGTATTGTCTTGTCCTTCGGGGCTTGATTTACGCCGGTCTGTGGGTTCGTCCTGTGCAGTTCTAGGAGGTCCACCCTCCCAGGCTTTGCCTCCCTCTTTGGGGAGGAGTAAGTTTATTGCTTATTGCCTGGGGCGCCCCTACCGGGGAATGCCGATGGGGCTTCCCCGGCAATTTTTAATGGCCAGAGTGCTCACTTCTCGGGCGCTGGCTTTTCAAGCCCCAATTTCCCGACCCTATCTTGGGTCACATCTTACTTTGTGGGAGTAAGATAAAACTGGCCTTGTGCCTAACTCCTGGAGAGGAGTAAATAAATCATCTGCCTACACTGATAAATGTTTACTGCGTAAAAATCCTCAGTTCTGACCGTGCTATAATTTAGCTTAAAGTTTTAGAAACTATTTGTATACCTACACAACAAGTAATTCCATGTAGACAAAAGGACTATCCTTTCTTTGTTCTGTTGTCATGATATCATCAACCCAAACGATAACTACTCTTTCGTCATACTTGGCGTCTCTTGGCCTTTTGGCTAAGATCAAAGTCTTTTGGCTAAGATCAAAGTGTAGTATCTGTTCCGATGGATACTGCACCCCATAGACTGGTATTGTCTTGGCCTTCGGGGCTTGATTTACGCTGGTCTATGGGTCTGTCCTGTGCAGTTCAAGGAGGTCCACCTTCCCAGGCTTCGCCTCCCCTCTTTGGGGAGGAGTAGGTTTATTGCTTACTGTCTGAGGCGCCACTACCGGGGAATGCCGACGGGGCTGCCCAGGCAATTTTTAAACCCCACTTTCCCGACCCGACCTTGGGTCACATCTTACTTGTGGGAGTAAGATAAAAACTGGCCTTGTGCCTAACTCCTGGAGAGGAGTAAATCAATACTCTTTCGTCATAATACCATCCTCTCAGTCATTACCCTATATTTTGTGGGTCAGTGTAGTGTATGTTTGTTCAACATGATATCACCCACTCAGACTAACAAAATATGTGACCAGAAGGAGCATATACTACTAGTATATATATATATATATATATATATATATATATATATATATATATATATATATATAGAAGGATGAAAAGGAATTAGAAAAGCAATAGGCAGATCTTTTTTCAATTCAGTTGCTCAGAGCAAGGTATATTCCGCAAAAAAGGCAATTTATTCAATTAATTTTTTCCTTAAGCCAGGCTTTTCAAAGATCAAAATCTTATCATCAGAGGAAATCGCTGGGATAGATAAGTTAGCAAAGGCCAAGATTTAAAATTTAAAAAAAGATCTGCCTATTGCTTTTCTAATTCCTTTTCATCCTTCTACCTATCTATCTGCTCTATCCTGTATATTGAGCTGTATACTTTTCACAATAGGGTTTACCTTTCCTAAAAGTTCGCTTTTAGTTCTCCATTTTATATATATATATATATATATATATATATATATATATATATATATATATATATATATATAATCAACCTGTTAAAACTTTCACACATATATTCATTTAAATCGATAAATTGTGAGATGTCAAAACTTTTTCAAAGTATTTTACTGTAATTTAAACAACAGGTTCGAAATTTCATGGTGAAATTATCTTAGCCTTGTGTATTTCCCCTTTATCTTTCTCTTAAATCTCAATTGGCATATTATTAAAAAGTCATTTTTGCACATGAAAAGTATTTTTTAAGTAGGTTAAATTTTCTTCTTCTTAAGTTATACTCAATTATTCATAAAATGAAAAGTCTCAAGGTAGTCTAAAAAGAATAACTCGGTTAACGTCTATGTTATTAGCCCCAGAAAACCACGCATGAACCATTCGTCTAAAGACATTTAGCTTTCATTAATTAACTTATACATAGCAATACTTTCTATCTTTCAGAACGTTTTCCTTGCGCTTTTCTTTAACTTTAAAAGTTCAGCATTTTTTCTTGTTGCAATAGTTATAATTCTTTTTAGATTTTGCATTTCATTAATTTGATCTCTGTCGGATAAACTCATTTATTAATAACATTTATCAACAGAAAAAATGTAACTATTAATTTCACAGAATTTATCAATTATTTGATATTTCTTCTCTAATGAATGTCAAATAAAAAGAAATTGTTCAAAGAAAATACACTTTATATAATTATAATTAATAAGATTATATCAGCCGAATTTCAAAAGTTGGACCTAAATTCAGATTGTCATTTTTGTTATTGTTGTACTATGTGTCGCATATGACCAGTAAGAAAGCTAGGATTTTAGAAGCTGTATATTTTTATCAGTTGTACTCCGAACGAGCAGGGGAGCATTTTGTCATGTTTTATCTTTTGACCAGGTAGTCTATGAGGAAGGAGAAAGGAAAGACTTCCTGAGAAGAAAAAAAGACGCCTGCCATTGCCTGTGAAACCTCTCCTCTTATCCTATTTTAACTCCGAGAAGACGTATGTCCTGACCATAGTTAAAAGTACTTCTCACCTGTCGCAACGATTTCAATTGCCCACCAAAAATGCCTACGTCAACCACCCACACAATCAGTCATGTCACTAACACATTTATAATATCCCTGCAAATACGGGGAAGACAGAGATTGTGCAGAATCTGCTCAACGAACGGTTGGTCGAGGCTGATAAAAAAACAAAAATATGAAGAAGAAGAAGAAGAAGAAGAAGAAGAAGAAGAAGAAGAAGAAGAAGAAGAAGAAGAAGAAGAAGAAGAAGAAGAAAGGGATAAAGACGAAGATAGGGAAAATAAAAAAAAATGCCCTTATTCGTCCTTTGTTTAAAATTCGAGCGAGCAGAAAGGTTCTAAGGAAAAACGACACCAAATATATTAACCCTGCATGCTATGAACCTGGAATAAGTTGAGAATATTTTATCGCTACCAAGAATGACTGAGTTTAAATTGTGAAAACGAAAACTATCCGACCAGCAGAAGCTTGTGCCTGTCATTAACATCTTTATCCATCCACGGGAGATTATACCTTTGATACCCGACACGAGGATTGAATAGAATCAATCCCTTATTCAGATGGGGGGGGGGGTGATTAGACTTTGGGTTTACGTTTATTGGCTGAGCGTTATCCTTTAAATATGGCTCATAAGTATTTTCATTTAAGTTTAAATTGACATCTAAAAAGTGAGTTATCCAGTACTTCTACTCTTAGGCCTACTTTTTTCATTTCCATATATATAATTTTCTTTGAGTTTTCTCCTTTGACCTTGTTGGAATACTTTATTATAGCTAATCCATCATCTCTATATAGGCCGATATCTGTATTATCAAATATATTTGTGAGTGTATATAAAATAAATAACCCCACAAGATCTGATGCCTCCACAGAGTCCAGGGCACCTCTGGCCAAATCAAAGGAGTTTGTCATTTTGATGATTAACCCCTATACAAAACACTTGTCATTTTCATGAGTCACCCATATAAAAATACAGAACAAAAGAATAGGAAAGAAAATCAACCGAACCTTTGTTTGTGAGAAGCTCTACTATTGGCTAGGATAGTGGAAGGAGGAATAACAAAGAATCTTATTGGTTAATGTGTATATATAAAAAAACATCCGGCAACAAAAAATCCATGCATTTTAGCCTGACGATTCCCTATGGGAATGAAACGTGGAAGCCTCTGTGTAGCTTAATTGCCATAAATATATTTTCATAATTTACTATATATATATATATATATATATATATATATATATATATATATATATATATATATATATAAGTTAGGTATGTTTACATGTTTATATATTTGTATGTACAGGATTCACTCCCAAACTAATTAATTAATCATTATGAATTTTAGAACACAGTTACTAGGAGTAAGGGGTTCAAATGTAGACTATATTTATTTTCATTTAGATTTTGCAAAGAGGTAAAGAAGAGATAGAAGCCCTTCGTATAATTTAGATACCTCTTTATTAGATATTAGACATCAATTCATAAATATTTACCCAAATTGAGTTTTTTTGGAGTATTTTAAAGGGTTTTTAGAGGACATTCCTATTTGAAAATTCAAATATATCAGATTTATGTTAAATTTGATCCATAATCATTAGACACCAATGATGCAAGATTTCCTGAATTGCAGTTTCTTGTTCCATGTTTTCGTGAGTACTTTCGATTTGATTCATCAAATTATCATCAGACAACGGTTAGTATTAATGTGTTTACATCTATCTTATAAATAGTAAAAGAAAATAGATGTAAACACATTAAAATTAACTCCTTCCTAATGATAATTTGATGGATCAAATCGAAAGTACTCGTGAAAATACAGAACAAGAAACAAACAGAAGACCCCTTAAGCTTCAGCCTTAAATTTTAGACATTTTCTAGAATCAAAATCATGTAATGGATTTGATTCAAAATTAGAATAAGAATTCTAGACATAAGGTTTAGTATCATTATATCTTGATTTAGTATTTACCTTCCTCCCACCTCGGGAAGACGTGGCGGGAAGGTGGGGATTGAAAAGTCAGTGCTCAAGATGCAGACCACTCTGGCTTACAAAGAATGTCTGAGCACCTTCGTCGGCGTTCCCCGGTAGGGGTTCTTCAGGTGATTAGCAATAAACTAATCCCTTCTCCCTTCTCAAAGAGAGAAGATAAAGCCTGGGATGGTGGACTTCCTAGAATTTCACAGAACCATACCTCAGCCCGACAGAAAAAAACCCACCTAATTCAAATGGCCCACACTCTGTCGGACTGATTGTATAGAAAAACAACACAACTTTAAGGCCAGGTGACTCTGACCCCATCGGCTGAGCTTGATTTTAATATTCATAAAGGGATATTAGAATGGTGCAAAACTGTTTTGTTCAGGCAATTCATTTTACCTGTCATAGGACGGGTATTCTTCAAATATATATATATATATATATATATATATTCTTTTCTTTTCTACTTGCATAGAGATAGATAAATCAATAGGTATGAGACGAGTGAAACACAGATTCATACACATATGTGTGTCTTCAACTTTGCTGAAAGAACTCATTTGCAATTCACCCCAAAAGAAAAAGAGATTAAAAAAAACTGCTTATTCAAATTCTCCTCAAAATCTTCTTCGCCATTTTTCCGTTTTTACTAAAAAAAGGAACAAAATCGGATATTTCTAAGATGCGTCCATTAAATTTGTGTGCTTCTCAATGAAAATTATGTTTGAAACTTAAGTGTGACAGACCAACGAAAATGATATTTCAAACTTAACTGTGATAGACGAACGAAAATGCTATTTCAAACTTAAGTGTGGCAAACCGACAAAAATGATATTTCAAACTTAAGTGTGATAGACAAACGAAAATGATATTTTAAACTTAACTGTGACAGACTGAGGAAAATGCAATTTGAAATTTAAACATGACAGAGTGACAAAAATGTTCTTTAAAACACTATTTAACATACTGCTGAAAATGCTATTTCACACGTAAGCATGACAGACCAACAAAATCATATTTCAGACTTAGGGTAAAATTTTATAAATGCTTGGATGCATCTAAAATAAGATGTGTCTTAATTTATTTGCTTCCCCAGGAGGGCAAAGTTAGATACAATGTCGTTTTGTTTATGTCGGGGATATCCAGCTCCCGAAAAAAAAGACACTCTGGATGGGGAAAAAAATTAAAATTGCCCCAGTCAAGAAGGATTTTTTGTATCCATTTAGTGATGAAAATGCCATTTCATACTTAAGCGTCACAGACCAAAGAAAAAGCTATTTCAAACAGAAACGTGACAGACCAAAAGAAAAGACTATTTCAAACTGAAACGCGACAGACCAAAAGAAAAGGCTATTTCAAACAGAAACGTGACAGACAAAAGAAAAGGCTATTTCCGTTGGAAATGCGACAGACTAAAGAATAGGCTATTAATAATTGAAACGTGACAGACCAAATAAAAGGCTATTTAAAACGAAAATGTAACAAACCAAAGAAAAAGCTATTTCAAACTTAAACCTGACAGACCAAAGAAAAGGCTATTTAAAACGAAACCGTTACAGACAAAAAGAAAAAGCTTTTTCAATCGAAAACGTGATGGACCAATGAAAAGGCTATTTCAAACGGAACGTGGCAGACCAAAAGAAAAGGCTATTTCAAACAGAAACGTGACAAACCAAAGAAACAGTTATTTTGAACTGAAGCGTGACAGACTAAACAAAAGGCTATGTCAAACGAAAACGCGACAAACCAAAGAAAAATCTATTTCAAATATAAACGTGACAGACCGACCAACAAAGTCTCTTTCTTATAGAGATGCAAGGACGTATTTAACGAAAAATCTCATTTGTATCAGTGAAATGAAAAAAAAAGCCACATTTTCTGTTATTGTCTGTTCGTTTGTAGAAAAGAGTTAGAGAATGTGTGCGTTTGGCATGAAGAACAACCCACGTCTTGGGGCCATGGAAAGCAGAATCGGGGCTTGAAATGCAATGAATGAGATAAAGGAGTTAAAGAAATTAAAAAAAGAAGAAGAAGAAGAAGAAGAAGAAGAAGAAGAAGAAGAAGAAGAAGAAGAAGAAGAAGAAGAAGAAGAAGAAGAAGAAGAAGAAGAAGAAGAAGAAGAAGAAGAACGACCCACCTTGAATGGGAAAAGAATTAAGAAATAGGGAAAAAAATTAAAAATAAATTAGTTGAAAAAAAAAAGAGAAAAATATTACGGTAAGAAATATTCTGCAATGTAAAAATGTCGGCTTCAAATTCGTGGTTTGAATAGATTTCTTTCTTTTTCAGTTATAAGAATGAATGCCAGACAAAAAATAACAAAACAATTGTACTTTTATGAATAAAAAGAATGAATGAAAAGAATGAATAAAATAATGAATGTAAAGAATGAAGGTGAATTGTTCTAGAAAAAGAAGCGGAATAATTTGAAGAAAAAGCAATACAATTGTGGATGAAACATATTAAAATAATGGAAATATATAAACAAAAAGTTGTTGTTTTTTTTGTTCGACTTAGGTTTAAAAAAAAATCTTTGAATTAAGAAAACAAAATCCCTAACTTATTTTTTTGCAATAGATAGATAAATACTTATGAAAGATATATATATATATATATATATATATATATATATATATATATATATATATATATATATATATATATATATATATATATATTTTAGTATTTCATTTATCCACATAAAATTTTATAAGGAGATATAATTTTTTTATGTATCAATTTTCAGTATTTACTTCAACAGTGCTCGATACGTAAGTAGAGCTAGGTAGTAAGCTATGAAAATATATTTATGGCAATTGAGCTACACAGAGGCTGCCGCGTTTCATCCCTAGGGCGAATCTTCAGGCTAAAATGCATGGAGTTATTTTTCCCGGGTGTTTTTATATACGCGACTTGCTAGTTAACCAATCAGATTCTTTGTTGTTCTCTCAGCCAATCGTTGGGCTTCCCGCGAACAAAGGCTTTGTTGGTGTTACTTTCTATATCCTGTTCTTTTGTTTTGTTATCAATAGATTCGCCTATATCCTGTTTCCTTTGTTGTGTCAATATAATGGATGAATTTATTTTAACACGTGGTTCCTTGTATTTCTATTTTAGGTTTTAAGTTTTAGATTGTTAAGTTTTAGTTTAGTTTTGCTTTTTTATTTGTTTTTTATTTATTTGTTTATTTGTTTATTTATTTATTTATCGTTAGCCTAACGAAAAAGTTAGCAATGAAGAGAAAAATGTAACTGCATAGATCGTAAACTTTGTCCACTACAAAATAAATGCCTAACCAAAAGTATTGTATACCAAGCAACAATATTTGCCAAGGAGACCAAATAACAAAAAATACTATGTGGATATGACCTCCCTAGATTTTAAAACCATATATTATGACTACAAAAGCACATTTAAAAACAGAGAACGTCGAATTAAAATAGCACTAGCAAACCACTATTGGGAGCTCAAAGAAAATAAACGCTCACCAATAATTGAATGGAAAATAATACGACAGGCCAGTACATGTAGAAATTTAGACGACCCGTGTAGATTATGCCTGAATGAAAAATTTGAAATCCTAAATTTTAAAGATCCACGAAATCTATTAAACTGTAGAAGTGAGATAGCAAACAGCTGCTTACACAGAAATAAATTTACCTTAGGCTAATGATAAATAAATAAATAAATAAATAAACAAATAAATAAAAAAACAAATAAAAAACTAAACAAAAACTTAACAATTTAAAACTTAAAACCTAAAATAGAAATACAAGGAACCACGTGTTAAAATAAATTCACCCATTATATTGACACAACAAAGGAAACAGGATATAGGCAAATCTATTGATAACAGAACAAAAGAACAGGATATAGGAAGTAACACCAACAAAGCCTTTGTTCGCGGGAAGCCCAACGATTGGCTGAGAGAACAACAAAGAATCTGATTGGTTAACTAGCAAGCCGTGTATATAAAAATACCCGGCAAAAATAACTCCATGCATTTTAGCCTGAAGATTCCCCCGGGGATGAAGCGCGGGAGCCTTTGTGTAGCTCAATTGCCATAAATATATTTTCATAGCTTACTATATATATATATATATATATATATATATATATATATATATATATATATATATATGATAAAGAAAGGAAGAAAGTGTTACAACGTGATGGAAATTGAAAAAGGAAAACCAATAAATAATAAATTTTTTTGGTTTTCCTTTTTCAATTTCCATATATATATATATAGAGATAGATAGATAGATATATAGATAGATAGATAGATAGATAGATAGACTAAGATATCTCTATATTTATAAAGTTAGATTGGTTATATGTTTATATATGTGTATGCATAGGATTCACTCCTAAACTAATTAACCGACCATAATGAATTTTGGAACACTGTAGTCGTAAAGGGTGCAAATGTGGGTTATATTTAGTTTAATTTAGTTTTAAGCAAAGAGGGTAAAAAGAGGGTGGAAGCCTTTATGTGAAAATTCAGATACTTCCGATTTTTGTGAAATTTTCCTCCAATTTCAGTTTCTTTGGAGTATTTCAAATGTTTTAGATTTGCATTAAATTTGATCCATAGTCATGATACACCAATTACGCAAGATTCCTCGAATTTCAATTTCTTCTGAAGACCACTTAAACTTCAGCTTTAATTTTTAGACATTTTCTAGAATCAAAATCATCTAATGGATTTATATCACAATTAGAATAAGGATTCTAGACTTACGGATTATTATATCTTGATTTTAATTTTTATAAGGGTGCATAAAAGTGGTGCAAAATTATTCTGTTCAGAGAATTAATTTTAACCCGTCTTGAGCCAGTTATTCTGTTTTCCGACTTCCAGGTGAAAAACCCTCCATAATGCATATTAAGGACAATTACATCAATAAAGGATCCTGCCACCCCTATCGTCTTTAAAAACTTGGTTAATAACATCAGCCAAAAGATCTCAAACCTCTCATCCAGCCTCGAAATTGTTATACAGACAGCGCCTTATTACAATAAACTGCTTCGCGACAGTGGGTTCAGAGAAGAGATCTCATACATACTCACTCAAAACCAGACACGTGGTAGCCGCAATAAGAGGAGATCGATAATTTGGTCCCCCCTTTCTCTCTTAACACCAAGACGAGAGTAGGCCATCTCTTTCTCAGTTTACATAACAAGCACTTCCCTCCAACGCACAACCTACATAAACTCTTCAACAGGAATACAATTAAGATAAGCTACTCCACCACCCCATCTGAAAGAAAAATCATCTCCGCTGAACCAAAAAACAATAGAAAACACAGGCTGCTCATGCCAGGACAAAAATATATGACCCTTAGATTGGAATTGCAAAATTGATTCCCTAGTGTATGAGGTAATTGTAACAAGCCAGCCCAGTGGCAGAACCGAAAAATACATAAGCATGACGCAGGGAAGCTTTAAGCAAGGATTGTACACACACAGGTATACCTTTAAATACAAAGACAAAGCCAACACAACATAAATAGGTGCCCTTAATGTGACGCAAAAAAATATTGCATATTCAGGACAATTATTGACCCAAATACAAATGGTTTAAACATTAGGGACGAAATAATTAAAGGATGTATCCATAGGAGACAAACACTTCTTATAAACTAGACTGACTGGTACGCATAAAGGATCTTCGATAATCACCCCCACTCCTGCCAGAAACAGAACCTCAAAATAGCCTTATTCAATACCAGATTTGCTCTTATATTCGCGCTGTAAATTCCCCGTTTTTCTTCCCAACATTTTTTCCAATTATCACATTCTAATTAATATGTCCCATCTCATTACCAAAACTTAAAACCAGTAAATTATATCACGAAAATATAACAAAAATGTCTGGTTGTTAGAGAGAAGACTCCTTTTTCATGGTGCTAAAATAGTAGGCATAAAAACTGTTTAATTCCTAAACAGACTTAAATTTACTTCCTAAATTTTATTCATAATAAATTGATTTTCCATTATAAATTAATATTTGAAATTTATATTTGAAATTTATATTATCATTTTATATTATAAATTTTCATATTATACCTTCAATATTAAATTAAATAACAATTTGTAGAGTTGCTCCCCTTAGACCGTTTTTTTACCGTTACTGTAACTTACGAGATTTAAAAAAAACATTTAAATAATAAAACATTTTTAAAATTTTAAAATTTAAATTTCTTAATTTTTTAATTTTTTATTAATTTAATTTTTAACCTCACATATCTTTCTTTAGCACATAATTTAGACGAAACTAATTTAACCCTTCAAAATAAATAATGCCTCAGATAAAAAATAGCAGTTAGCAAAAACTGGCTCACGGGAAAAAATATTTTTAAATTTTAAATCTTAATTTTAAAATTTTATCCCCCTTTTTGGACTTTATTAAGCTTTTTAATCTCACATATTATTCTCTAACACAAAGTTTAGACGATACTAATTTAACTCTTCAAAGCAAATAACGTATCCGATCGTGGCTTATACGAGACCCTCCATTTTCTTCTCTACCAAGTGACAAGCTGAATATAGTCGGGAGGTCAACACCTTCTGAGCTTGAAACCAAAACCAATGGTACTGATATTGTACTGATTTTCTGTACCGAATAATATATATATATATATATATATATATATATATATATATATATATATATATATATATATATATATATATATATATCCTGCAGCAATTTTGTGCAGAACGGTTATATCGAACCGGAAGTAAACAAAACACAATAAAAGCATGTTGCGGTCATCTGATGAATCGCACACAGTGCGAAACCAGTAGTCTTGACTGATTTAAAGAAATACATAATTTATTCAATTATATCTATATATAGTCATCCACAAACAGATTGTTTTGCTGTATATTTTTGATGTTATATATTTTTATGTATTTTTGTATATATTTTTATATATTTTCAAAGTGTAATTTTATTACCTGTAGTAGTATAACCGCGGTAATGGTCCTCTGAGGAGAAGAATTATCTTTGAAAACTCATGAGCTAAGGACTTTAAGATACTTTGCTTGACTCTGAATTATAATAAAATTTGATTGGCCCCTTATTTTATTACTTCATTTTATATTATAATATTAATGCTCTATCCAGTATATTGAGCTTCAGTTTTTATCCGGATGTTTCACTAATTATAAGATATTAGTTGACGCTTATATCTTTTGTTGGATTGCTTTATATATATATATATATATATATATATATATATATATATATATATATATATATATAATTATTTATACTTACACTTTGCAGGAAAGTAACAATTTCAGACGGTCGCGCAGCGCAAACTCAGTTCACAGAGTCAGCCTAGAATCTGCAAGCAGTCACCCCATATCCACTCGGTCACCAGAAACTGTCACGTGATTAATATATATATATATATATATATATATATATATATATATATATATATATATATATATGTAATGACTTGATCCTTTATATGTTTTATTATAGCTCTGGTTGTTCTATCTAGCATCCATTGAGCTGATATCTATATCTACAGTGCCCGGTGGTAGTATTGCCAGTTCTCAGGTGTACTCTCTATACACACCTTTGATTTACGTCTTATACCCTCCATTTTATAATCAAAATTCTTATTGATTTAAACCATAACTGAAGCTCCATTATTGTAGAGCTTGTTCATAACACTGTTAGATATGTTCCACAAAGATTTCTTACCCTTGTCTACAAAATGCATCCCCATACCATCGGAGGACACGTACAGAAAAGCCTTCATTGGAAGCATTAGCAAGTTTGTGAGAAACATGAGATGGAGGGCCTATCGTGCAAACGAAAGGAGGATCCGAACATCTGATCCCAACCCACGTATAGTCTGTCACTCTGCTTGTTTGCCCTTTCGCCCTACAAGCTCGTGGTTCCCCTGATGTTTTGCTATTTGTTTTCTGAGTGTTCTTTTTGGGCCGTTTCTGTATAACGTGTCGATGCAGACGCTGATGAAGAGACTTTTGGACAATCTTTAAAAATTATTTTTTTAAAGTATAAATAAAATAAAGTATTTCCACAATGTTTTGGAAACGATTGTACGCCAAATTGAACTTGTTGTTGGAACTCTAGGAACGCAAAATGTAATGACTTGATCCTTTATATGCTTTATATATATATATATATATATATATATATATATATATATATATATATATATAGAGAGAGAGAGAGAGAGAGAGAGAGAGAGAGAAAGAGAGAAAGAGAAAGAGAGGGAGAGAGAGATGAAGGAAAGATAGGGAGAGAGGTATGCAAACTGAGCAAGATCAATAAATAGATATACCTGACCAAACTGAAGTAGATTCAGCTAGCTAGCTAACTAACTAGCTAGCTAGCTAGCTAGCTAGATAGATAGATAGATAGATAGATAGATAGATAGATAGATAGATAGATAGATAGATAGATAGATAAAGTCATTCATTGAGCTATAAATTTCATATTACGGTTAATTAGAACAATTAAAGGTACTGTTTTAGATATTGACCCTAATTTCCGTGACTGCCCGGCAGCAGCAAGCCGACAACTAACGGAAGCGTCCGATACCTGCCGAAATCGAAAACGAGGCTGGCAGACGATACCGATTTGAAGGAGAGACGCTTGGCACTTGTAGAAAATGAATTTTGAAGTGTTGTGTCGTACAATTGCCTCTTCGGAGCAGTGCATTAACTTTTGCCAGCAGAAAGCTTTGCCGGCTAGTACCGCGAAAGACTGTGACGGAGAAATATGCCTGGAGATGCCCCACCCAGGAATACCGGGCTTGGATTTCGTTGCGATCGGGGAGGTTTTTTTCGCGGTCAAAACTCGCAATTTCAACAATTTTGAAGATGATATACCTGTGGTCCCAGGATATGGCGACCGGGAAAAACTTATTAAAGGAATGCGGCGTACTCCTTCCACATCCTCCTCTTCTGCCTGTATTTCGCTAAGCCCCCCTCCAAAAACGAAAAGCAAGCCCTTACCCCTCCAGGAAAAGAATGTAATGAAGGAAACAAATGCCTAATGCAAAAAAAAAAACCCTCCAAAAAAAGCTAAAATAATGAAAAAAAAAACAATGCGTAATTGCAAAAAAAAAAATGGTTTACAAAAGTTACAAAAAAAAAAAACAGTTTCTATTATTTTCGCGTTTTAAAGTTAAAAAAAAACAGTTTATTTCAGTTTTTTAAAATATGGTTTAAAAAGTAGCGTTTCTACAAAAGTTCTTACAAAAATGGTTATAAAATAATAATAATAAAAAAGTTTATTTATTTCAGCTATGGGTTTGTTCATTTATTTCATTTTTTGTATAAAAATATATGCATTTTTCTTTACGTATATTCATCGTCTTACATTGTTGTCGTCTGCCGACTCGACAGGTCTCGGACGCTTCCGTTAGCTGTCGGCTCGCTGCTGCCGGGCAGTCACGGAAATTAGGGTCAATATCTAAAACAGTACCCAATTAAAATGTATTTTTAAAGCAAAACTCTATCTCAAACACAAGGAATATTTTAACAGGTATTTTGTTTTATTAAAATATATAGGAAAAAGTCTTAGAGAAACAAACGTTGATTAACTCTGTTTTAGTATATATAAGTATATAGATAGATAGATAGATAGATAGATAGATAGATAGATAGATATTCTGAAAAAATAAAACAGAGGTAGATAACATATGTATAAAAAGAGAAAAAGAGAAACAAATAGATGAGAAAAAATTCAAAAACGAAAGC
This sequence comes from Sepiola atlantica, assembly GCA_963556195.1. Taxonomy (NCBI): domain Eukaryota; kingdom Metazoa; phylum Mollusca; class Cephalopoda; order Sepiida; family Sepiolidae; genus Sepiola; species Sepiola atlantica. Next base: position 161,524,262 of record OY744524.1, read on the forward strand.
AAAAAAAGTGATGATGAGAAATACTTTGCACGTTGTTATTGGCAACAATAAAAATGTCGGCTTGAAAGTCAAAGCCTGAAGCAATTTTGCTATTTTCCATTTTGAGAAGAATCAATGTCAGAAAAAAACAAAAAAAAAAAAACAATTTTAATTGTTTAATAAAAGAATGATTGAAAAAAAATAACGGTCTTTTCCAGGAAAAAGAAAGGCATGAATTAAAAGAAAGAATAAATCGGTAATGAAGGAAAAATATGTAAATTTACAAAGAAAAAATATTTTTTGTTTAAACATTTTATTAAGAAAATTAAATAATGCCCCTGGTGTGGTTGTGTAGAGGTGGTAGCTTCCTTTTGCTATCTAGGAGATATGCTCTCAACTTTTGTGGGCCAGCCAAACACGAGTAAAAACTGCCTGGAAAAAGTTCCATGAACCACAACCACTACTCACCTCATGTCACCTCACGTACAAGACTCATGGCCATGCTGGTATCTCCTATGTTCGCAGTGCAATGCTTTATGCAAATGAGACCTGACCACCAAAACCCAAGTCAAAACTGTCTGGAAGAAGTTCCATGAACTGCAACCACTACTCACGTACAAGACTCCTATGTTCACAGCGCAATGCTCCATGCTAGTGCAACCTAGCCTTTGGCCAAAGCAGACCTGTAACAATTGCAACGCAATGAAAGGGCAATGATTATACGGATTTGCAATGTGAAGTCAGAAGATGTTGTAACTGTACGGTCAGAAGATCATGGGATCATGGACATTGACGTTGGTATAGACACGTGGAATGCTCGAGTGGTGCCATTAAGATAGCTTGGGATTTGGAAATTCCCGGTAAGTAGGGGAGAGGTCGACCTAAGCTGCTTTGGAAAAGACTGCTGCGGAGAGATCGCATAGTGGGGAAATTCTTTGCAGTTGATCCTCATAATAGAGTTTCCTGGAGGTATGGAGTGAGATCTGCCAATGTGTGCAGCTAGCCAGTTACCTGGACAGGAGCCAACCAGTGTGGATGATGCCTCTCAACCTGCACGTTAATAAAAATAAAAAGAACTGATGATGATGATGATGATGATGATGATGATGATGATGATGATGATGATGATGATGATGATGATGATGATGATGATGATGATGATGATGATGATGATGATGATGATGATGATGAAAAGCTGTTAAAGGGAGGTAGCTAATCTAATCCCCCCCCCCAAAAAAAATTCCGTTGAAGAATTTTGAATTATGAAAGCATTTATTTATTTACAAAGATTGACATATTTTTGTGGTCTGAGAATCATCAGAAAAGAAAATATCGGAAGTAAAAAAAAAAGGCGTAAAGTGCTAACACATGCTTTATATCCTAGTTTTTATGTTTTTACCAACCGTTTTTCCTATATATGAATCCACCATTTTGTGTGCTATGTTATCTTGGATAACACACACAGGGGTTGGAAGAAATAGGAAAGAATGATGGTAAAGAAGCAGTTGGATTTGATTAGAATAAATGTGCATGTGCACATTTATTCTCACATTCGATACTTTTACGTTTGTCGAAGTCAAACATAAAACATGTAAAGTAATACTTGATCTCATTTACAACAAGAAAGAACAAACATAAGTACTAAAGAAAGAATACATTAAAGACCCAATACAATCAGTAAAAGAACATGTGTTGACGAGGTCAAGGATATAGATATGCATGAGCAATATATAAGTAAATATTACTTACATGTGTGTCGGTTAGTCTGCGCACACGTTCTAGACTTTGCAGCAACCACAGTTACTGTTATGGCCAGTCGGTCGACATATATAGACTCCACACACTTTCGTGTAGAAGGAGCGCCGGCAAATTTCCTAGGTACAGCGTTCTCAATGATGTTGCCCGACGAGCACTAGACATCGCTAGCTTCTCGTCGATCCTCGAACCGGTTGGCCTTGACAGAGAGGATCGCAAACGACCTGATGGCCTGACGGTGTTTCCCTTTGCAAACGGTAAGTCACTGATATGGGATGCGACTTATGTCGACACTTTGCGCCCTCGTCAGTGATAGAATCGGCAACAAACCCTGAACATGCAACAGTGTCAGCAGAGCCGCTAGCCTTCAAAATATGCCGATCTTCTCGATAGATTTGTATTTCAACCAATTGCTGTGGAGACGAGTGGAGTGATAGGTTCTTCCATGCACGACTTCTTCGGCAGCCTTGGTCTATTAATGACGCGCAACACCGGAGACAATTGCAAATTGTCTTGGCTTTACAAGCGCCTCTCTATCGCCATTATTCGTGGAAACGCCTTGAGTCTGCTATCAGCCTGCCAAGCTAGCCGGACATTCGAAGAAAACTATGGACTATGATACAATTATATATAAGGAATCAGGATTTCTCGATATTAAACTAAACAATGTCCAAGTGACGAATAAGGGATTTATTAATTAATATTTTAAAAATAAATTATAATTGTTCTCTTTAAAAATTGTCTGGGAATCTCAGTGACTGCTACCAGTTGGGAGTGTCTATGACTGCTACCGTGAAAGGAGCCTGACGGACACAGCGTCAAGGTTGTGAAGGCTATGCAAAGATGGCAACTGATCAGAGCACGTCTGATGTCTTTGAAAGCCCACCCAGAAAAGAGGAAAACAACTTGTTCTCGACACATGCGTGTAAAAATAGTTTAGCCTTTTAGACAGGCGAGTGCATTCCGCTAACATTGGCCAGAATAATTCAAGTGAGATTACTTGGATATAATCCAAGAGAAAATTACTCACAGTTATCTAAGTTAACAAAGGAATTAAACTAAGCTCAATCTAAACTGTCAAATAAAAGAACCCGGCAGAGTTTGAATATGAAATGTTTGTTTTATGTTTCAGACATTTTGAGATGAGGATTGATAATTTGTATTATTTTAATTATTCTGTTGCAATATGCTTCCCCTCCAACGGGAGGTCTTATGTATCGTATGTCACAATCAAATAAAGACCTATATGTGATTTTGGTACATATTTTTCATGGTTTTATATATTAATTTTTTGATTTTCTGTTTTGAATTTGGTAGTATTTCTAACTATATAGAGGGGATCATCCCTGTATAATCCTATATCCATAATATTAATTTCATTAGAGTCTGTCAGTTTATGCAAAATGAAAAGGCCTCAGCGGAATCTAGCAAGCCTATTGCAATATCAAATGAATCAGTGGGGTTATTTTTCACCAATTGATCATTATTTTTTATCAGGACTGTCTTACAACATTTATAAATAACGTCTATTTCTTCATTGGTAATGCCCGTGAGCAATTTTGTGAAATCCAGGACCTTGTAGAACAACTCCTTTGTGAGCACTTTGTCTGGTTCTACTTTATATGTAAGATGCTATCAGAAAATATATTCTTTTAAAGTTTAGACAATGGTCAATCCGGGTAAGTCATAATTATCTTTACAACTTCAGCATAATGATGGTAATGAGAATTATGGTGTAATTCTAGGTTTTTCTCATTGTACTCACAATAGAATGATGTTTACTTTTAAACAAACCAGAAAAAAGCAGAATAAAAATGTATTCAATGGAGTCAAAACATCATTCAGTGAACATTGCAAAAAATCAATTTAAATCAAAACTTGAACATATAATGCACAATGATTGTGCATTATTCATGAGTTCAGATAAGTGAGAACAATACCTTTTTCCATTGGCAGAAGTAATAATGTTTTCTTTAGTTTTTACTAAACAAACAACATTCAGAACTAAACCTATGTCACTAATCGTTAAGACGCCTACCAACTCTTCATCCAAGATCAGCACCGATCTGCATTTGTTTTGTTTGTTTATCTTTACCAATGAGTCACCACTTATCAAGGTTAATGACTCTTATCCTCGAGTGGCTTATTTACTATCAATAGAAAGATGAAGAATATTATGAGAGGATTGAAAAGGATTAATGGGGTCAACTGTTTGATTACTTATGGTACCACTACTACAGTACCAAGTAGAGTTGAACATCGTGTTTTGTCGATGTAGATGTTCACCTCTAGGAGCACCACGTTTACATTTTTCATGGAGAGAAGGCTAGCACTGAAGCCCCATCCTCAAATCCGTTTCCTAGAGAATCCGGGATCAGTACCAAATCCAGTGGAATCCGTAGCACTGTGTTTTGTCTTATCAACAATCCCTTGTTATGTGGTCTCTGTCGTCACAACTGAAGCAGGTAACACTGGTGCTAGAACCTCTCCTGGCAGGAACTGTGACATTACTTTGAGGTAGCTGTATAGCTGCCACTACATCATTGCCTTGAGCCCTACTTGGCATCAGTACCCTTATCTTTTTATCAATTTTTCCATAGATAAGGAGTCAATGTCTAGGGGTTGCTGTAGTCTGATAGAAATAACACCAACGATCCCTGTGCCACAGGTCAGTTTTATGACTTTTTTCCGATCCAACTTCCTTGAAAACCACCAGTCCAGTAAACTACCTGTTTTCGCTGGGGTACACTTCCACTGCTCACCACCACGCCAAACCATCTGACCCTGGTCAGTTTCCTGTAAGCTATAAATGCCCATCAGTGAACGCCTCCTTCAACCAAACCTCTACTTTGTTCATATCCATCTGGACATCTTTGTCCATCTCCAAGTAGAGGACGAGTCACACGCTGAAGTCTCTTACCTGCCTGGTGTTCTTTAGCCATGCCACCACATCTCCTTCACCACTAAATTCAACATGTCGCCGCTCAAGTGAAAATATGTCATCTTGAAAGTCCGAAATAGTTTGAAAGAGTGTAGAATGAAGTTGTTAACTATTTTGTTTGATTTTCACTGCATTCATTTTTTGGCACGTAAAATTTACACCGTTTGACTTCCACTGCATTTTTTCCTACTGCCTCCTTCCAACCATACTCCTTCCTCTCACTCCCTCTTCCTTCTCTTTTCTCTTTCTATCTCTATCTTCTTTCTCTATCATCTTCGTCATCTATATTAATGCTTAGACCTCACTCAATGCTGTAACCTCCTCACTGACCAATTCCCAACCTTATATATTGAAACACAAGCACATCTAGTCCATATAAGCTGAAGCAGACTGTGTGTGCATCCCTTCCAGGCCCAACATGGCAGACAATGGTGAAGCAGTGTTGTCCTTCAGCCTCAGTTAAGTTGTCGACATTCATCACACTATCTACACAGAGCAAAAACTAGTTGAGACAGACTGATTTCTAAATACAAATATAAATGTTTTAGTTTGCTATTTGTATAAGGAATTATTATAATTATTATTATTATTATTATTATTATTATTATTATTATTATTATTATTATTATTATTATTATTATCATTATTATTATTATTATTTACTCACTAGGAGTTATCACACTGGTCATCGTCAGTGATCGTCCACTGCCAACAACCTGTGGTATTCCCTGGAGTCTGAGTGACAACAAGTCTCCTCAGACTTCCAGTATGCTCCACCTCTTTTCGTTCATCATCGCTGATGACCTTGCGGTATCGCAACAGCCACCTACCACCGATTTCCCACTGATAAGGGCCATTGGTCCCCTCTGGGGCCCGAGTGGCAACAAGCCTCCCCAAGGTCCCAGAGCTGTCCACGCTCTTCCAGTGGAGGTCTGGTTTGTGCTTTCCCTCCTCGACCCTCTGTCCATAATTTTCGTGGTGTCAGCCTATGCTTGCGCCTCTATCGTGCGGTTGTATTTTCCCCGGTTCTGTTGTCTTATGCTTCCATGTGTTTGTTCTCCATTCGTTGCTTATGTGGGTTGGTTTCCGCATTCGAGGACATTTCTCAGGATTGTAGCTGTTTTGATCATTACTGTCCTTTGTATGGTCTCAGTTATCCCTTTGATTCCTATTTCTCCTAGTCTTTTCTCCATGTTTTTGGGGACTGTTCCTAGTGCTCCTACGATTATTGGTGTTATACTGACTTTCTTCATGTTCCATATTCCTTTCAGTTCTCTGGCAAGTTCACTATATTTGCTTCTTTTTTCCGTCTCTTTGATCTTCACTCTGTGGTCCGCTGGAACGGCAAAGTCTACGATTTTGCAGGATTTTTCTTTCTTGTTGATTATTATCATATCCGGTCTCCTTGCTGTTATGGGTTTGTCTGTTTGTACATTCATATCCCATATGATTTTGTGTTTTTCGTTTTCTAGTACAGTTTCTGGTTTGTGTTTGTACCGTTTTTTTGCATATTCGAAATTCAGTTGTTTGCACATTTCCCGGTGTACTTCATTCCCCACTCTGTCATGTCTGTTCTTGTATTCCTTTTGGGCTAGCTTGCTGCATTCACTTATTATATGATTTATCGTTTCGTCTCTTTGTCCACACAATCGGCATTTGCTGTTTTCCTGGGTTTTATCTATCTTTGCTTTAATAAAGTTTGTCCTAATCGCATTGTTCTGTGCGGCCGTCAGCAGAGATTCCGTTTCTCTGTTCAAGTGTCCTTTTCTTAGCCATGCCCAGCTGTTTTCATTGACTTCATCGCTTGTGAGTCTTATAAAGCGTCCATGTAGTTGTTTTTCTTCCCACTTTTCCTTTCTTGTCTTTTTGTTTCTGGGTTCAGTGCTTCCGGAGTTGTTTATTGGGTTGGTGTCTCTTGCTGTGGTGATCAGTCTTTCTGTGTTCTGGGTTACATATTTCTCCAGCTCTTTTTTGGTGTCTTCCACACAGTCTTCTATACTTACCAGTCCTCTACCTCCTTCATTTCTTTTCATGTAGAGTCTGTCCGTATCGTCTTTTGGGTGCAATGCATTGTGCATGGTCATTAGTTTTCTAGTCCTCTGGTCAAGATGCCTGAGTTCTTCTTTGGTCCAGCCTATAAATGGTCCAGAGTATCTTATTAGTGATACAGCCCATGTGTTCATCCCTTTTACTAGGTTTCTGCTATATAGTTTAGTTTCTAAGAGTTTCCTTGTTCTTCGTAGATATTCTTTTCCAATCTTCTCTTTCATTTCTGTATATTTGATTGTGTCTGCTTCAAGAACTCCCAGGTATTTATAACTATCTTGTTCTCCTAGCGCCCTCATCTCCTCTTGGTTGGGGAGTTCTATACCTTCTGTCGTCTCCAGTTTTCCCTTTTTAATCTCTAGCAGTGCACATTTTTCTATTCCAAACTCCATTTGGATATCCTGGTTGAATATCCTGGTTGTATTTATCAGCTTTTCCAGTTCTTTTTTGTTTTTTGCAAACAGTTTAAGGTCATCCATGTACATCAGGTGGTTTATTCTTTGTTCTGTATCCGTAAACCTGTATCCGGCATCACACTTTCTGAGTATGTAGTTGAGTGGCATCATGGCTATTATAAACAATAGTGGTGATAGAGAGTCTCCTTGAAAAATGCCTCTCTGTATTTTTATCTCAGACAGGTGTTGTCTTCCGGCTGTCAGTTTTAGTCTCCATGTTTCCATTGCTTTCTGGATGAGATTAATAATCCTGTCTGGTATCTTGTATATTTTTAAGCATTCAATTATCCATGTTTGGGGGATTCTGTCGTAGGCTTTCTTGTAGTCAATCCATGCCATGATTATGTTCCTTTGTCTGCCCTTCACCTCCTTCAGGGTCTTTTGATCAATGTATAGTAGATCATGTGTCCCTCTTTGTCCTTTCCGGCATCCTTTTTGCTCCTCGGGGAGCAGTCCACGTTTGTCCAGGGATTGGTAGATTTGTTCTCTCAGTTGTGCTGTGAGAATTTTCCACATTATTGGTAGACATGTTATCGATCTGTAGTTGCTGGGGGTTGTTCACTTTTTGGGGTCTTTTTGTATTAATGTTGTTCTTCCTTCCGTCATCCATTCTGGTACGTCTGTTTTGCAGATACATCCACTCAGTTTCTGCGCTAGTCTTTCGTGCAGGATCGTGAATTTTTTAAACCAGTATGCATGTATTCCATCGTGGCCTGGTGCTCTCCAGTTTGCCATTTTTCTTAGGGTTTTCTTGATCGTTTCTTTGTTAATTTCTGTTTCGGTTCCTTGTTCGATTTCCTGCAGTTCATCTTTCATGTTTTTCAACCATTGGGCATTCTTGTTGTGCTTTTTTGGTTTTTCCCATATCTTGCTCCAGAATTGTTTTGTTTCTGTTGGGCTCGGTTGCTCTGTTGTTGTTTTTTCTCCATTTACGTTTTTGTTATTATTATTATTATTATTTACTCGCTAAGAGTTTTCACACGAATTATTATCAATGATCTCTCACTGAAAATAATAAGTGGTATTCCCTGGAGTCTGAGTGACAAAAAGTCTCCAGATTACTAGTGCTCTCTACCTCTTTCGATAACCACTGAAAATGATTCTGCATTATCGCAACAGATGTTTACCATTGATACCTGGCAAGAACCATTAGTCTATTCCGGAATTTGGGTGGCAATAAGCCTCGCCAAGGTTCCAGTACTCCTCGACCATTCGAGTGTAGTTCTCATTGGTGTTATTCCTTCTTGACTCTTCGCAACAATTTTGTGTGGTGCTAGCTAAGGATGGTGTCACCATATGCATCTGCGTTTTTTTGTTGCTTTTCTTTATTTTTGGTGGGGGATCAGTTTATGAGATTTGGGGTAGTTTTAGTACATTTGGGCTCGTCTGTTGTCCTTTCTATGTTTTTGTTTATTATAATTACCTCCACCAAGGCAAAAGTTATGTTTTCGGTCGAGTTTGTCACCATGTTTGTTTATTTGTGTACAGTCTACTGTCCACATCGCTTGACCAATCGTCACCAAACTTGGTCAAAATATCGGTTATGGTTTAACTAAGAACTGATTTAATTTAGGAATATCTAGGTCAAAGGTGAAGAAGGTCACACTTTTGGTAAGAACTTCGGTTCTGCTCGTCTATGAGACTCACTACTTGGCCCATATTGCAGCCAATGAAGTCCTGCAGCTTATATGACCTTGACCTTTGACCATTATCTTTTACCTTGAAAAGGGGTCAATTTTGATGGAATTTAAACTTCCTATTTCTTTTCCAAATTCGTTGTATGAATCTGGTGCTGTTTGATAACAGTAACCACCATGCAAAATTTCAGCCTGATCAGATTAATAGTTTTTGAGATCAACGTTTCCATGGCATAACTTTGAGAATACTTCATACAATATGGAGAAGTAAGGCCCAGGTAAAACTTTGGGCCACCCTTATGTTGTCAGATAGAGGTATGCAATTTTACAACTGACTTATGTTCTTGTTATTATTATTATTCACTAGGAATTCTCACACATATCGTTATCAATGATTTCTTACTGATAAAAACAAGTCATATTCCCTGGAGTAAGAGTGCCAACAAGTCTCTACAGATTTCCAGTACTTTTCGTTTCTTTCCATCACTATTGCAATTCACTTCGGTTCTTGCCCCAACCATTTACCGTCAAGTTTTTGTTGATAATAGTTTTCTATGGTATTTGAGTAAGAATAATTATTCCTCTCAGACCTTCCAAAACCACTGTCTTTTTTTTTGGGGGGGGGGGGAGGCTGTCATTATTATTTCTTGCACACTAGGAGCTCTTACACGAGTTATTACCAGTGATCGCTCACTGGTAAAAATTGGTGCTGTTCCCTAAAATTTGAGCGACAACAAGTCTCGCCAGATTTCCAGCACTAAATAACCGTTACAAATCACTTTGTGCCCATGCAACAGCTGTTTACCATTGATTTCTCGCTGATATCAGCCAATGGTTTTCTCTGAAAGCTGAATGCCAAGAAGCCTTTTCGTTATTCCAGTATTTGCCATGCCCTGCCAGTGGAGGTCTGGATGAGACTAGCAGGGGTACCCGGCGTTGCCCGGGGTTCTCCCTCCTCTTCTCCGCAAGCAAAATAGGATATTGAGCACTTTTCTCCCGGACAACGTCGAGTATTTAGAAAATCAAGATGGCCTCCAGAGCACTACTAAAATCACTCTTACTGATCCCCCCCTCCTTTTCATCTGCACAATAGTCCGAAGAAAAACACTACAGTAGCTATATCTAGGACATTTAGCACTTTTCTCCCAGACAACGCCGAAGCCTCTGGGTTCTAAATTGATGAAGCCCCCCCCCCCCAGTGCTGGGTCCTATACTGTAGAAGCACCCCCGATGCTGGGTCCTATACTGTAGAAGCACCCCCCCCGTCCCTGTACTGCAGAAGCCTCTGGATCCTATACTGTAGACGCACCCCTTGTCCCTATACTGTAGAAGCAGCCCTGGTCCCTATACTGCATAAGCACCCATGGTCCCTATTCTGCAGAAGCATCCGGGTCTTATATTGTAGAAGCACCCCTGGTTCCTATACTGCAGAAGCTCTTGGGTCCCATACTGTAGAACCCCCCCCCCTCCCTGGTGCCTATACTGCAGAAGAACCCCTCGCCCAGGTCCATATACTTCAGAAGCCGCAGGATGAAGATTTTGATAATTCCCCCCACCCCAAAAACATTCTTTCCCCCCCACCCGCGTCCCAAACATCCCCCCCCCCCTCCCCCCGAAAGAACTATTTTTATTTTAAAAGATATAAGTTTAGGTTGCTAGGTGCGGATGTGATTGAGCAACCCTTGTTTCACTGTTATTGATACATCCGGACAGAAGTTATGGGATGACTTGATACAACCGGACAGTGTATTTTTATCAAGTTGTTACATGAATACATTGGCTTATTTCAAAATCACCAGTAAATAACATTGACCATTTACTGTGGCACCAACAGATGCTGGTTCCACCCTGATTTTATTGAGGGGATTGTGATTTTTCGTATATACTTTTGTAGTTTCAATTCCCTTGGTTTTATGAAATGTTCTTTCTCTGTGAAAAGCTACAAATATTTTATATTTTAGCTTTTACGTTTTTAGCAGTGCATGTACTTGGGTATATTTTTCCCGTGCACGTGGTCGCCATTTTGTGTGTTGTGTCATCATGGATAACACACATGTGTGTAGGAAGAAAGAAATGACAATAGTGAAAAAACGGTTGGATTTACATACACATACATTTATTCACAAATAAATATCATGTCGAAGACAAACGTAAAGATAGTTATAGAACATGTAATGCAGAACACAATATAATACGTATAGGAAGAGCTTCAGAATTAATACTAAAAAATGAATACATAAACTTCCCAGTACAATCAGAAATAACACAGATTGCCAGGATCGGTGATAGAGAAAACGTGTGAACAATGAATAAGTAAATATTATAACTTTGTGTTATTTGCCTCTAAGAGTCTATGCGACTACTATTAGGAGACGAAATCTACAGCCAAAGCCTGATAAGATTTTGGAAGGCATGCTCCTAAGAGCAGCATTGACGAACCATCGGTGTGCTTTGAATGAATTTTCCATGCACGATCGGAACGAGTTATCTTAACTTTTACACACAACACCGCATTCTCTTACATTGGCTGAGAATAAATCTAAGAGAGATAATTCAAATAATTCTAGCCCACATATGTTTCTCGTGTTTATATAGTGTTATTCTGTTTCAGTTTATCTGTTATTGAATTTAGGTAATGTCTGTAAAGCAGCTCTAAAAACAGTGGGTATACTAACATTGAAATTAAATATACGAAACAAGATGCCAAACATAACAATAAAAATAGAAGAAAGAGAAATATATTTTGGTTCACCTCACCATATAATCAGATGCTGAAAACCATTCGATTCTAAGTTTTTATATAATACTTTGTGACATCTGCTTCTGATATTATTTACTGAATTATCTCTATTAATGTTATGCACTATTTATAGATATATACATTAAAAAACACCCTTGATTATTATAATTGATATGTCTCAAAATAAAAAGTTATTTCTCAGTTTGTGATCTTTGTGGTAAGCTAGTTGGAAAGGATTCGTTTGACACAATATCAAACAGAGCAGTAAGAGCTGGCTCGTTAACAGTTTATATTGACCTTGTAGTTTCTTTGTCACCAATACAAAATAAATATTTGATTCTGATCCGTCAGTTTTTCTTGCAGATCGTTGTAGCATGTTGTTAAGAAGAATAAAATATGTTTTCATCCGTCTGTCTCTGGCCAGACTGCAGTGATCTCTTAATTTTCTATCTTCATTCATATTAGCAGCAGTGAACGCCAGTCAAAAATGTATCTTTCATGGTCGTTATTTTCTCATCCTGTACACTTATATTCGTCATTGACTTTCTCTTTTCTGAGTATCGACCTTCCGTAACCTCCAACCTCCCATGGCCATGTATTCTTCACCTTGCCCTTGAATGCCTCCAAGGACATTGCATATCTAATATATAAAGTAAGTCTCTTTATCGCTTTTTTGTCACAAATACAAAATCAATATTTGATTCTGGTCCATCAGTTTTTCTTTCAGATCGTTGTAGCATGTTGTAAAGATGAATAGAATCTAATTCGATTTAATCTCTCCAGAAAATACTTTGTATTGGTCAGAATTATTTCCAAATGGCCGCCATCTTAAAAAGAAACAGGACATATTCCGTCATATAATGTTACTTCCCTTTGATTTGAAACAAAAAATATTTTGAAAAGAAAACGGCATAATTTAAACGAAAGAAAAGCAAAATAAATTTAAATTACCGAACAACGTCGAGTAGGTACAGCTATTATTACAGTATTAGTGTTTGCCGTATGTTGTTTCAAAACGGAAAGAAAGCAATAGTTTTTTGCCACAATGACGACGTGCAAGTAGCAATTGACCTTTTTATAAAATCAGATGATGTTTAAGAAAAGGAAAGAAAGAATAATAGAAAGAGAAGGAAATAAAAATGGGAAATCCAAGAATGAAAAAGAAAAAAGAGAAATCATCATCATCATCATCATCATCATCATCATCATCATCGGTTTAACGTCCGTTTTACATGCTGACAGGTGTGAGACGGCTTAGAAATTGACCTCCAAACTAACTTATCAACTTCTCTCTGGACAGGTCTTTATTTATCTCTCTTTCTCTCAAGTTCATTTTTATCACTTCCATGTTCTATCGGTTTTCCCCTGTGAAATGAACGTGTTACCTCAACTAACCCAAAAACTCTCATCCATTCTTTCAATGTGACCATACCTTCGAAGTCTATTGTTCTGCATTTCCTTATACTGTCCAGATTTAAACTTCCTCTGAGGTAATCAGATCTAAGCATGTCTTTAAGACTCACATTACATATCCATCGTATCGTTCTCATATCATTTCTCACTAGCCAGGTTCATTTCCATACATCATCATATTGCATACACATTCCTGACAGACTCTTACCTTGATCAACGGTGATAACGCTCTGCTGATTAGTAATGGCAAAAATTCACTGAACTTATTTCATTCGCTCCTAACTCTTGCAATTTCACTAACACCTGATCCATCCTGTGCTCCAACGATATTACTATAAGAAAGAGAAAAATAAGCCAAAAGAAAAAGAGAGAAATTCAAAGGGAAAGAAAGAAAAAAGAGAAATGAATACGAGGTAAAGCCAAGAACTGGAGGAAAGAAAATAAATGGAATGGAAGAAAAACGAACATAACAAAGGAAAGGAAACAAAAAAGAAAGAAAACTGAGGGAAGAAAAGAGAAATTGAAGGAAAAAGTTATAGAAAGAAAGAAAGAAAGAAAGAAAGAGAAGAAAATAAAGAAAAGAACAGGGTAAAAGTGAAAAGAGAGAGAAAGAAAGAATGTTAAAACGAAAAAAGAGAGAGGAAAAATAATAAGGTGAAAAGGGGATGAAATGGAAAAAGAAAGAAAAAAGTAAGACAAGAAGAAGAAGAAGAAGAAGAAGAAGAAGAAGAAGAAGAAGAAGAAGAAGAAGAAGAAGAAGAAGAAGAAGAGGACGTAGAAAGGAGGAAAAACACTGTGTTTGGATTAGATTCTAAAGAATCACTTAAATTTTGAGAAAACATAAAAATATTTCAATCACTTAAGAATAAAAAATAAATTTCTAATTCTAATTTTTAAATGTAAATTCGGACGACCCGGTTGTATTTATTGAAGATAACAACAAAGTCTGTTTTGTTTAGGATTTAAATCCAATGTTGCTATTTTCGTGATCCATTAGAAAAACAAAGTTGATTTAAATGTGATGGGATCTTCTGAGATTTGGAGACATTATAAGATTATTTTCTACCATGATGCGGATTATTGATTACTATTCTGATGAAAGAAATTTATAATGGAAAAGAAAACATTTAAAATACTTCAAAGTTTTAGTAAGCAAACAAATCGTAAGGAGTTTTTTTTTGCATAGATCATCATCATCATCATCAGCAGCAGCAGCATCTAGTTTAATATTATTTATACTTGTTACAAGCATTTGACGTCTTGGTAGCCTCTTTCAAAGCATCTCTCTGGAGTGTTCGTTCCAGGGAGAGGTTTTGATCCAGATTCCAGGCTTTCAAATCGTCCTCCTCTGAATACCTCTTCCCAGGTCTGCCGTCTTAGAAAGAAACCCTTTAGTCTCTCTAATTCTGTTTCCATTATTAAAAGAAAAAGCACCACAATCTTCCCAGGCGACAAATGCTATTGCAACAAAATTAGGAGATATGAAAATTCCTGCAAAAAAATTATCCGTACAGTATTCCTTAGAAAATTAGGATATCTGATATTCTATTTTATCAAGTTTAGCAACGCGTGGGTAGAGAAATTAAATTAATTCTCGACTCATGTGAGGATGAATTTTCTAAGATTCGTTGTGTATTACTGCTGGCAATAGAGACATATATCAGAAAGTAAAAAGACTGTTAAGAAGTCGAGTGGGACAAAGACATTTCATTCATAAAAACAGTAAATGAGACATGTTAGCCATCAAATTAAACATACAAAATACATTGTTCCCATACAGCAACAAATGCACAAGTTATTCCTTTAAACAGTTCAAATGAAAAGGGACGTGCGAAGCATGAAGAAAAGGCTTATATTTTTCTATAGTATCGTTTCTGTTAGTGAACTTGCCCAAAGCTTTGCCTTTTTGTATGGCGTCCGGAGAGCAAATAAGGATAAAATCCACTCTTAATTCTCGACCACGTGATGCTGTGAGAGTTCCCACCAAAATTTCGTGTTCGTAAGATTTGGGTGTCTAAACCCTTTTTCCACAATGGCCTTGAAACCTCTATGAAACCAGTTCATCCCCAAGGGAAATTACTCTGGTCCCAATACCTTCAATAGAATCTGTTAAACAGTTCTTGTAAAAGATCATCTGAAATAAAAACATATTAATTGAATAAAAAACACATGACACATTGTGTAATTAATCCATTTAAAGAAATCGTTTTTACTAAATTGGGGTCAACTGGGTCAAGTTTCGTTGGGGGGGGGGTCGATTTTCAACTATTTCATGTACTAATTTTGAAAGAAAATGCCGACTCATTCCTCAAGGAATCTATTATATAAAGGAGAGTTGTCTGTGTGTATGTGTGTATGTGTGTGTTCAGAGAGAGGAATGGTCAGAGAGACTAAAGGGAGGAGAAAGAAGGAGTTGGGGAGAGGGAGAAGGAAAACGGGGGAGGGGAAAAGAGAACGATAGAGAGGCGGATAGATAGTTAGAGAGAAGTTTTAATAGAAATGTTACACTGTTGTCTTG
The DNA here is from genome assembly GCA_963556195.1 of Sepiola atlantica. NCBI lineage: Eukaryota > Metazoa > Mollusca > Cephalopoda > Sepiida > Sepiolidae > Sepiola > Sepiola atlantica. Next base: position 161,539,746 of record OY744524.1, read on the forward strand.
GGCAACACCGGGTAGCCCTGCTGGTAACACCATAAGAGAAGAAGAGGTGATTTACACCTTATTCATTTATATTATTTTCCTAAAATAAATGCAGCAAAGTGTTAAGATAAGCCACATGAAATAATAAATGGGGCTTATCTTAATACGTTATTCGTTTTTATTAAGACAGACGATTGTCCGACATATTAAAATTATAATAACAGTTTAGTGATAATAGAAATGTATGTAGTATGTTTCTATTCCCATCACAACAGCAAAATTAAGACACACCGCATAATAGGTTTTAAATTACGAGTTCTTAGAATATGCAGTCCACTACACCTTAGTCAAGAATGTAAATAGATTTAGAATTCGCTGAAATTTTAAAATAAACGCAAGTAAAAAAGGACTCAAAATAATACTAATAAATAACCCAATAAAAACACACCCATCTCACTTATTACTCCCAAATCTATCACCTTACCGAGAAATACACATAAAAACATTTCTATGCAATATTAAATAGACTAGGAATTCCTGTCACACAAACAGCCTCACAAATTATAAAAATAATTTCACTAATATTTAAATACGAAAAAATGACAATGGAACCTACTACACAGGCCGGCATTTATTCGATCTCATGCAATAAATGCAACAAACATTACATCAGTGAAGCACAACAAAGGGGGTAACTTATATAAAAGGATATACGAACATAAACGAGCTATTAAAATAAAAGACTATAAAAACGTACTTTTCGCCCATATGATAGAGTTCGAACATAATTTTGTTTCTCTAAGGCCTTATTAATTAAACAAATTCACAATAAAACCCTTCTGTCTCAAAGAATCGGCTGTTATCTCCTAATCTAACTACATTATAAAACAACGATGAGGGTTCTATCATATCACACCTAGCTTAGCGAAAATTATAATCCAAGAAAACAACATGGGATTAGATAAGGGGTGATTACAAACAACAGAAAAACATTTTTTTTCTTCCCTTCATACGAGGGAGACCGGAACTAAAGGGATTGTTAACAACTACCAGTGCTTTTCTGACAGCAACTTAATTGTTGGATCTAACACCATCAGAAGTCATCAGAGAAGACCACAACGCTGTTTCAGCTCTTACCTTTCTTACAGCTTCATGTCACGGCAGATCCTCTCCTTGATGGAGGCTTCTATGTTGATGTTGGTGCAGCCAGAAATCTTCGGTAACCAAAATCGTAGATTGCTTCCAGCCAAGACCTCATTCATTCTTCTCCGGGCAAGAGGCATTGTCTCTCTTTAGCCTAATGAAAGACGATGCCTTTTCTGTTTCCTGGAATTCCAGTCCTAGCTTCCGGGTCTCTATTTTACTAAACCGAACCGACCACTCCAGATGAAGCAGCCGACTCCAAAATGGTGTAACTCTACCTTCCCCAAAAAACATGTTTGGTTGCCAGCATGTAACAACGGTCATGAGAGAGGTTTGATAGCTGCATGGGCAAAGCCATAACAAAATTATCTTTTGCTGTTCTTCTTTGGATGAGAGTTCTTGGGTTAGTAGATATAGAACAGTTGAGGTAGCAGGGTCAGTTAATAGGGGAAGGCCAAGGAAAACATGGGAGGAAGTGATAAGAATGGACTTGAGAGAAAGAGGCATAATAAAGACCATGATGATGATGATGATGATGATGATGATGATGATGAAGTAGTAGTAGTAGTAGTAGTAGTAGTAGTAGTAGTAGTAGTAGTAGTAGTAGTAGTAGTATCCATTGATAACCTTGACAAGAATTTTAAAATGTCTTTAATTTTTTGGAAAAGCATATGGTTTTACTCTTTACAAAATATGAATAAATAAAAAGAAGAAATTCCTCAGAGTAGTTTCCATGGAAACGCCAATTCTATTTTGTTAATCTGGCCATTTTTTGAGAATTCCCCAGAGTCATGTTTGATTCTTCATTTGAGAAACGTTTAGAAAATTTACCAATGTTTTACTTATATCATCTTCGGAAAGGAAAAGGAGACAAGTGTCAACATCAACACACCCACACACCCATTCTGATAAAGAGTTAGAAGATATCAAGATATATATTGTTTGAATTAGGAAAAAGTAAGTTTGCAAAACCAGTTGAATTAAAAGAAATTGAAAGAAGACAAAATTAAACATTAGTCTTCCTGTTCGCTAACTCCCCCCTCCCCATCTCTCTACCCTCTCTCTCTCTCTCTCTCGCTCTCTCTCGCTCTCTCTCAACAGTCTACGGTAATAAAACTAACTATAAAACAGAAGATTAGAATAGTCCATTATAAACAATAGGAAATATCGGCACAAGTATTAATACAATTTAACCCATAGCTAGAGAGAAAGAGAGGGAGAAGAAGAAGATAAAAAATATTGTTTAGACATTAAATAACCTTAAAATAGTTGATTTATTATATATTTGAGGAAGGCTGAGGAAAACAATCAGAAAAATATTTATTATCATTCGAAGGTAAAGTAAAGAATAAATGATTGGAATAGTCCATTATAAATAAAAGGGAATATTACCAACAGTAGTAATACTATTTAACATGTAGATAAAGAGTAAAACGAGAAAGGGGAGATATAGCGAGCAGAAAGAGACTAATTTTGTATTTCGTCTTTTTTTTTATTTCACTGGCTTTGCAAACTCACTTTTCAATTCAAGAATCTAACCTGAGCTCAATGGTTACCCAATCGGTGACTTGTCTTTTTGTATCATATATATTGCATGATGTTGTTCAAAGAAAAGATGAAGAATACGTTTCTGTCTGCTAACTCTTTATCAGAATGTGTCTGTAGGTGTGATGAAATTGACAGTTGTTTCCCTTTTCCTTCCCTTAAGTTTGTTTAATTTAACTCGAGCTCAAAATCATTCAAATCAGAGGTTAAACAGTTTCAGTGGGAGAGTGTTACGCTGCCTTCATAAAAAATATAAATATGACCCCTTTATGACAATCTGCTTAGGCAGGTTTTACTTCCTACAACATTTCAAGTTCCTATGTCTTATCACCTGTAGAAATATAGCACATGCAAAGACGGACTTTGGTTAAATTTAACTTTGGTTAAATTTAACTTTGGTTAAATTTAACTTGATAAACTTGAATGAATAAGATTATAGGAAAAAGGGGCACACAAATAAAACTAGTAACAAGGCAGATCAAGAGAAAATGATTTGAACTGTCAAAGAAGGGCATGTGAATCAGTAGTGATCCCGAGAGAGAGAAAATTCCAAGGGATAAATTCAGAGGTTTTTACCCCGCCTAATAAACCGGTATCGTCTGGGCCTTTGGGTCTGAATTTACGCCGGTCTATTGGGGGTTGCCGGTCCTGTGCTGTTCTAGGAGGTGCACCCTCCCAGGCTTTGCCTCTCCTCTTTGGGGAGGAGTTAGTTTATTGCTTACTGTCTAAGGCGCCCCTACCGGGGAATGCCGACGGGGCTGCCCAGGCAATTTTTAAATGGCCAGAGTGCTCATCTCTCGAGCGCTGGCTTATCTAATCCCACTTTCCCGACCTTGTGTCACATCTTACCTTGTGGGAGGTAGATAAATAAACTCAAGGGATAAATTTGACTTTTCCGATGCAATAAGGGTTGCAATTAGACATGTTTTGCTATCTCTTAGAAAATGGAAGCCAAATTGAAAATTAATGATTTTAAAAAAATAATAATAAAAACCCAAAATGATTCAACTTATTCAGGTTTAGTTAAAATCCTAAAGAAAATTTTAAAAAGCAAAAAAACTTGTAAATTCACTCATAAGTGATAGAGTCAAAATTGACAGACAATTTGTGTTTCTTTTCCACCAAATAAATGCACACATGTAAATCTTTAAGATACAGATACTAGATGTTAAAACTGTCATGGCGTATGAGAGAAGAAGGCAGGTTTGTGATGAAGGTAAAAACATACTCTTCTTTTTGGGGGACACAAAGTGTTTAGGTAACACTTATGTAGTAAAAGGATAGCTGTAAGGCCAGTCCACTGCTAACCTGTATGATATGAAGTATCATGCCTGTATCTAATGTCACTTCCCTTTACTCACCCCCCCCGGGTTGTTTTTTTTGGGGGGGGGGGGGATCCATCTACCCTCTTCCTCTAACTCTAGAACAAGTCTGACTGTTAACATCAAAGGAAGCCTCTCGAAGCCAATTCTTGTCTTCTTGATCTGTCCACGGTCGACAGCTGCCTAGTGCATTTGAAATGGAAAGATCCATTCAGAATTAAAGGGTGAGGCAGAGAGCAAGGGGAAAAAAAGGGATCAAAAGAGAGAAAGAGAGAGTGTGAGGGGGGGGGGGGCAATGAAGGAGTGTTTTTCAATTGATAAACAAACAGAAATGCAAGAGCAGTAAAAATTGTTTTTCACTTTGCCAGCAAAGTACACTAGAAAAATATGTGTCCTCCGGATGCAAAGTGAAGAGTGCCTGAATGGTTTAATAGATCATCATGCACAATGGAATCGGAGGATTTGGTGAATTCAAATCAAATCAGATCTGTATTATTTTGATTATCTGAACTACTGTTCTAATTTTGGATGTTATTCTCGAAATTTTTTGCTGACATAACCTCCGACCTTTTTCAGGTGCATCTCGTCGAACTCGTGAATCTTTATATTGAACTCGAGAATCTTTACAGAATTTCGAACGGAACCTTTTATTTAATCCACGAGGGTAGACTGCTCTCGTTCCGTCAGCCATGATCTGGTAGAAGTCTTAAGTAATTCGATGTCTAAAAACTATTGTTAAAATTTCACAAAAATCGGAATATCTGAATTTTCATGAAGGGCTTCAACCCCCTTTTTACTCTTTTTTTTTCATAAAACTAAATTAAACTAAATATAGCCCACATTTGAACTTAGAAGGTGTGTTCCAAAATTCATAATGATCGGTTAATTAGTTTATTAGTGAATCCTGTACATACAAATATATAAACATATACACTGGTTTTTATGTAGGCATTTTGCCTCTTTGTTTATGTTTAAAATTTTCAAGATGCTTAAAAAAATGAACTTTCACAAATTTATAAATAGATTTATTTAAGTGAAGCTAATTTTTTTTTATATAGAGATATGAAAAAGATTACACTTATTTCACATTTTTGTGTTTCTTTAAATGGTTTTCTTTTAAAAGTTATGCACAAAGGTGTTGCTTATAAGTATAAAATAAAACACTAAAATCAGAAATGACTAATAATTTGTATTCATTAAAACCAGCTTTCTAGAATGATTATGCAAATCAGACCCCACCTTCGATCCGTGCAGCATCATCTCACTATATAATAAAACACATTGCATGTTATAATTTGATACGTATACAGGTGTGGCGATGCGTATACATGTCCAACCATGAGAAAAAAAACATGACGAAGTCACAGCATCACCCCTGGAGCTCAGAATTTGTCAACGTTTCACCTACGCCTACTGGAATAGGATGACTCAAGCCACACCGGGTAGTTCTGCTAGTATAAATATAAATATCAATATAATCCACAAATATAAATTTTGCAAATTTAAACAGACAGTGAATGTTGAAGCTATCATGGCTTCTAGTCAATGTGAAAGTGAATATAATCATCAGAGTGAAGAAAGTAAAATCAGGTCCTGCTATTTTTTTGGGGGGAGGGGGGGGCAAACGTTTCAATCACACTCTTACAGCCAAAGTATGAGGGGGAAATGCGTTCTTCTATCGTGAGTGCATGACATTAAATATCATGACCGGGCCTAATGTCATTTCCCGTACTCCCCGGGCTGCGGGAGGAGATTCTCTTCGCTTGCTCGCCTAACCCTTTACTGCCCCACACACCTATGGAACGAGTCTGTTAACATCAAAGGAAACCTTTGGAATTCATTCGTGTTTTGATCTTTCCATGGTTGGCAGCTGACTGCATCCGAGGGGGAAACATCCATTTGGAATAAAATCGTAAGTTTGGAGATCAAGGGGGAAAAAGAACACTAATAGAAAAATAGAGTAAAAGACGAGGGGAGGAGGATGAACGAGACAGGGAGGGGAAGAGGGAGAGAGTGTGTGTGTGAGAGAGAGAGAGAGAAGGAGAGAGAGAAGGAGAGAGAGAGAAGGAGAGAGAGAGAGAGAGACAGACGGACAGACAGACAGACAGCAAAAGAGAGAATGTGCATAGATGGATGAAAGAGCCAGTAGGTTTAGGGAGAAAGAGAGAGACACCAGGAGAGAGAGAGTGTGTGGGAAAGATAAAAGAAAGATAGAGGGAGAGAGAGGGATGAAAACTTCAGAGAGAGGGAGATAAAAAGATAGTGAAAGAGGCAGGGAGGGTGAGATAGAAATAAACAGAGAGAGAGAGAGAGAGAAAGAGAGAGAGAGAGAGAGAGAAAGAGAGAGAGAGAGAGAGAGAGAGAGAGAAAGAGTGTAAGGGAGAGGATTAGAGAAGCAGGAGAAAAAAAAGGAGAGCTTGGTCTACTCTCAGGCAAAGGTGTCAGTTCCATTAACTGACTCGCATCTCACCGTAAAATTCTTTGCAATGAGAAACATAAATATTAAATACATAATTACTTCACTTTATATCAAATACATAATTACTTCACTTTATATATATATATATATATATATATATATATATATATATATATATATATATAAAGCGAAGTAATTATGTATTTAATATTTGTTTTTCATTGCATATATATATATATATATATATATATATATATATATATATATATATATATATGAAGTGAAGTAATTATGTATTTAATATTTATGTTTCTCATTGCTATTAAATAATTGAAAATGCTCAGCAGGAAAAATAAAATAAAAAATACATAAAAACATAACTTACTTGTATGTAAGTCGGTGGACTTGAAAGCACAAAAAAAATTAATTACTGTTTCATATTTTGAATAAAAATATTTCGACATAAGTTTTATGAAAGAAGATGATAGATCTGAGTCGTGATTTGAATGCTGAAATAATTAAAACACTAATTATTTCTTCTCTGCTTCTATTTTATATATATAGTCATCTACATACAGCTTTTTGATTGTATCATGGCTCCTCGGTATGGCTAGACATAGCGAGTGTTTCAAGCTAAGATCGGAAACCTGACTGCTTGTACAGTATTTAGCAATCTTTCTCGTATGCCATCTCACTCAATAGGAAAGTAAGAAAAATTATAAATAATGAGTGTTTGTTCACATTACTAGCTACCAAGAAAACTCTATTCTAATTACGAAGAGTAATGATTTACGCTAAATGGAAATTGTTATTTCCCCTACTAGAGAGCATAACTCACGAATAAGTAGCAAATATAGTCATCTACAGAGAGCTGTTTTGCTTTATTACAGCTCTTCAATGATATATATATACATATGTACATATTATATATATATATATATATATATATATATATTTATATATATATATATGGGGTTGCCCCCCCCCCCCAAAAAAAAACAAGAATGCCATCCATGGAATCGTTAATAAAATTCACAATGCAATCCAACCATATTTGATACAAATAAACTTCACTCTGTGCCTGACTTGTCCATCAAGTTGCAGTTATGAATGTCCAACAGTTTTTGTTTTATCGTCATTCAATGATATGGGAGGCACTTTGGTGATCGTCTCATTAGTAGGAAGTGTGATCCTAGATTGGATTCACACTCACAGAATCTTAAGCCCCTATATTTTATCTGTGGATTTATCTAAAAAATAATTTCCATCAAAACAAACTCCAGACGATTCTTAAACTAAAAGGGAGATATCACCGCCCAAATCAGGACAGAGGAGTGTATCAGAGTTATTGACAATTGTTTCACATTGTATACAAGTGTGCATATTTGGAGTATATCATTGAACGGCAATGAAACACAAACTGTTGGATATTCATGACTGAAACCTGATGAACAAGTCAGGCAGAGACTGAAGTTTATTTGTACTAAATATGGTTGGATTGCAGAAAGAATTGTGAATTTTATTAACGATACCATGGGTGGCATTTTTTTAGGTCACCCTATAATTTATAAAATATAGTAATCCATATTTGCACCCTTAAGCATCATTACTTCCAGGTCAACTCTGACCTGAAATGGTTAATACTTATCAGAGCCCGGAGATTTTATCTCTACTTAGATAAAGTTAGTTTACATGTGTATATGTTTATAGATTTGTATGTACAGGATTCACTCCTAAATTAATTAGCTGATCATTATGAATTTTGGAACACAGCTTATAGGCGTACGGGGTCATAATGTGGGCTATATTTATTTTAATTTAGTTTCATACTAAGAGGGTAAAAAGATGTTGAAAGTCCTCCGTGAAAGTTTTTTTCCGATTTTTGTGAAATTTTAACCATAGGTATTAAACATCAATTAATAAATACTTCCCAATATTTCAGTTTCTTGGGAGTATTTTAAAGGGATTTTAGGGGGCATAATATGGGCACAACCTCGCATTTGAAAATTCAAATATATCAGATTTTAATTGTATTTGATTCATAGTCATGAAGCAAGATTCCCTGAATTTCAATTTCCTCTTTAAGACCCCTTAAGCTTAAGTCTTAAATTTTAGACATTTTCTAGAATCAAAATCATGTAATGGATTTTGATCGAAATTATAGTAAGGATTCTAGACATAGGGTTTACTATTATTATATTTTGATTTTAATCTTCAACTGTTCTTTCACATTAACAAACATATTATTTACCTCCTTGTCAGGAGGTTAGACACAAGTCAGGTGTGGTTTTGGGAAGCTAGGACAAGTGAACTCCGGCCCACACAAAAAGCAGCCCCGTATGCATTCCTCGGTATTCAGGCGATTAGCAATAAACTAACCCCATTCTTAGATAGAAGATAAAGCCTGGGATGGTGTACATCCTAAGACTGAACAGAACTATACCTCAGCCTGACATCAACAAAGCTACTGTCGGACAGAAGAACGTTGTATCAACATTATTCATACTACTATTCGAATAATTCTAATTCGCCTGTAAGGAATGGATGTGTACTCTGCGAACCGTGTCAACACTGCAAAGGATTCGGTATTGAATGACCCATGTGGGTTGATGTGTCATCAAACAAAGAAACAAGACCTGAATGGTTAATATTGATTTAGCAATTATTTATAATTAAAAAAATACTTGTTTACAAACTGTTTGCAAGTCTTGTGTCTACAAGGAAATACTAAATGAATTCGACATTAAATAAACCACAGAGATTGAACAAAGCAATCAAACTAATTCATGGATGCTGGCTGCGTTAAAGCAATTGTAGAAGTCACATATTCTAATCTACTATTTTCTTTTGCTGTAGATAGACAGGTTTACCGTTGAGTGGTTGGCCGATCGACTAATCAGAGGTCTTGGCGTAGGAATGCAGGAATTTGTTGGACTATTTCTTGCATCACCCATTCTCGGCTTTTATTCCAAAGGATGTCATTTTTATTTGATATAGAAATAAATGTTCCCGCGGAATGTATTTGCCTAAATACATTCTCGGCCTTTTGCCCAAGATCAAAGTGTAGTATCTGTTCCGATGGATACTACACCCTATAGACCGGTATCGTCTTGGCCTTTGGGGCTTGATTTACGCCTGCAGTTCTAGGAGGTCCACCCTCCCAGGCTTTGCCTCCCCTCTTTGGGAAGGAGTAAGTTTATTGCTTACTGCCTGAGGCGTCCCTACCGGGGAATGCCGACAGGGCTGCCCAGGCAATTTTTAATGACCAGAGTGCTCACCTTCTCGGGCTCTGGCTTTTCAAGTCCCACTTTCCCGACCCGACCTTGGGTCACATCTTACCTTGTGGGAGTAAGATAAAACTGGCTTTGTGCCTAACCTCCTGAAGTAAATAATACCCATGCAATCCGTTTTTTCCCACCTAACTAGTTGGAATTAAGACATCATATGAGCAAGACGTATGTCGTTGGCTTTCCCAGCTCACAAACGACATGATAAATCTACCAAGGCATGTGGCTCCATTTGTTAAGATTGAATCTTAGCTTTTATTAATTTCTTTTTCAACACAGCCTAAAATAAAAGGTATTTCTATATAACCTTCAATTTCATCTGTTGTCGTCTATTTATTCATCTATGAAGTCAGCCTATTTTAATTATAATGGAAAATGGATATCATTCCACTCCCATCCCACCCCCATTATAGAAGGATAAAGATTTAAAATCTTTTATTTAATTATTTATTTAAAATACTTAAATTACTGCCAAAATATACAAGTTCTATTCGTTGAACCCTCTTGATAGTCTTACTGTCTGCTGCCCGCTTTCTCAAGGCACAAATAGAACTTTATTAGCCCTTAATCATGTGATAATCACCGGTGGCCGTGGGGATAGAGTGATAGCTTGTGGAGTCTAGACTGACTCTGTGTACTGAGTTCCGCTCCCCCCCCCCACGACCGTCTGAAATTGTGACTTCCTATAATGATGAGAGCAATAAGCTTGAAACGCTGGCGTCTGTAGGTAATAATAATTTAATGTTTATTTATAAATATTGTTATATATAAAGATAGATAGATAGATAGAGAGAGAGAGAGAGAGAGAGAGAGAGAGAGAGAGAGAGAGAGAGAGAGAGAGAGAGAGTACGTTGAGACAAATAAATTTATAACATTATTTACTTGAAATAAATAATGTTATAAATGTATTTGTCTAAACTCACTCTATTATAGCTCTGCTTGATCTAAAAGTTCAATCATTGAGCTGATTTTAATACCTGCAGTATTGGAGTGTTGAATGTCAATATTTTATACCAGCTTCCCATTACACCGAAAGTGATTTTCTCTATTGTACATTTATACTCCACTCAAGTCTACTATACTTTGACTTTAATTTTTATTTTATATATATATATATATATATATATATATATATATATATATATATATATAGGGTGTTTAGAAAATTCAGTGCATAATCAATATTATGTTCTAAATGTGTAAAGGCGCCTCTTTGTGTGGAATTTGCTTTTGTCATAACAATGCATTACTAGCCTAATTTCCTTTAATATCCATTTCTTCCTCTGCGTGGTCTTTGGGCTGCTGATCATATTTATTCACCTATATTTGGTCTGTTGTATTCTCTTACCTGAAATAAGAAGGGCCAACATTTGTAGAATGCCAACCGGGTCCCCCATGTTGGCTATCAAAGGAACACCTGCCGATCATTACACTCAGATCTTTCTTCTGATCCCACACCTTTTATATTTGCTTAGTATCATTTTTTATGGTTTTCTTGGCGTATGTGGCAACACCAGGCCCAGGCTTATTTTACCTGTGATCTTGTCACAGAGGTAGTGTTTATCTCATATGTACAAAAGTGCATTCACATTGTATGTGTTAGATGTTTGCAATAAAGAATGTTGATCAGTATTTGTTTAAATGGCCTATAACTCAGAAACCAAGTATTTCCAGACATATGTTTATGGGAACATTTTTTAATTGTTTACATATATAAAACATAATCCTAAAGTTATGCCATCGATTTTCCAAACACTCTGTATATACTAGCTGTACCTTCCCGGCGTTGCCCAGGATGCAGTGAAGTAATTTTAGTTTTTAATTTTTCTTTGTTTGCAGATTTTAAAAACTAGTACAGAAAAAGAAATAAAATTCTAGTTGTAAGAAAGACAACATTTTTTTAATACCCTTAACTGATTTGAATTTTTCGGTCATGGTTGAAAAATGTTTCCATATTACTAGTTGTCCCAGTAGGATTACATCGTTTTCAAAATAAACTGTAGCAGATAACATGGTACAACAATAACAAACGAAAATTGATGCGTCAGGATCAAAGTTTGCTATGTTAGCTTAAATGCTATTTAGGTCCAACTTTTAAAATCTCACAAGATAACTTTATATTTTAGATATGTTCGTTTATCCACAGACAGCTGTTTTGTTCTTCAGTGTGGTTTGAAACAGGCATGTGCTCCAAACTGTGATTCGAAACCCAATCGCCTTAACAGTCAAGAGCGATAACTACTAAGCCATCAGCCACCGTCATGTCTAAGGGAAATTTATAAATGCTTATATATTTGCAATTATTAGCTACTTAGAGTTCAGTATTCTTTTATGAAGAGCTAGTCATTTATGCTAAGTGGAAGTCACTGATCTCCCTGACGTGTGAGTTGTCTAAACACACGCGGAAGGGAGTAAATTTATTTGTTTATCCACAGATAGCTGATTCGCTATATCATGGCTTTTTAGTGTGGCTAATCTTGCAAACTAGAGAATTCAGATATCTATACACACACACACATATATATATATATATATATATATATATACATATATATATTATTTATTTTTTTTCTCTTAACTATTTTTTCTGTTATGCATTTTCTTCTTGATTGATCCTATATGGTGAATATTTTGAATATTTTAAATGTTTGATTTGTAATTAAATTTGCTGTCTTTTTGCTATTTCTAAAGTCGTTTCACTGATGTTATCTTTTAGTATTTAAATATGATTTTTTTTTCAAGAGACTTCTATATGTGATGTTACAAAAGGCGCTGGCGAAAAGGCGTTTTGAAATTATCGAAAATATAATGAAAAATAAAATATTTCCAAAAAGTGTTGGAAACGATCGTACGCCTAATAATAGTTGGTTTTGATTTCTTGGGACAATGTTCAAATTTTGTTGATCTCAGCTAACTTTATATATATATATATATATATATATATATATAAGAGAAATGGGTTGAATCACGATAAAAGCAAAAGAGCACGTCAAGTTCTAAAAGACGTTAGGATAAGTAGAAGTCTGGCTGATGTTATGTATTTAAGTGAATTTTTTTTGTTGAAAATCAACAATATTAATACCATCAAAATGAGGAAGAAGAAAAGAAGAAAAAAAACCTATAAGACAGTCTTGCCTAGCAAAGTTCTACAACGAAAGCTTGCAAAAAAAAAATTCAATAAATGATTTTTCATTTAAATTGCACGATGTGTTGATTTTAAAAATATATATAATAATTTACTTAAATACATTTTCATGCGTGCCTCAAAGATGTCAATTTCCTTATCCAAAAAGCGCCAATCTGCGCATAACATCGACCGGACTATACTTATCCTAACGTCTTTTAGAACTTGATGTGCTCTTCTGCTTCTATCATGATTCAACCCCTCAGGGTTAATACCATCAAAATGAGGAAGAAGAAAAGAAGAAAAAAAACTATGAAACAGTCTCGCCTGACAAAGTTGTTCTACAACGAAAGCTTGCAAAACAATAAATAAATAAATGATTTTTAATTTAAATTGCATGATGTGTTGATCTTAAAAAAATTTTTTTTTACTTAAATACATTTTCATGCGTACCTCAAAGATGTTGTCGATTTCCTTATATATATATATATATATATATATATATATATATATATATATATATATATATATATATATATATATATATAAAGTGGTGTACTAAAAGCGAACTTTTAGGAAAAGTAAAACCTATTGTGAAGAGTATACAGTTCAATATCCAGGATACAGCGGAATATACCTTGCTCTGAGCAATTGAATTGAATTATGATTTGGCTTTTGCTTCTCTAATTCCTTTCCATTCTTCTTCATATATATATATATATATATATATGATGAAAAATGGAAATAATATTCTCCCATGCATTACAACACGATCATTCTATTAACTTTGAACAGACTAGCCAAAATAGCCTCCCAACGGTCGTCTATTTTTGCTAGGCTGCCACGTCAGAAATGAACGCTCACCCGTAAACCGATGGAGCCCCAGTCATATTTCTTGGGTGATTAGACATTGATTTTGTTTGTTTCGGACCAAGAATATTTTTAGCTAAAAAAAAGGAAAAAAAAAATTTCGACCCCACCCCAATTTTTTTTACCCTCCCCCATAAATAGAAATATTTTTAGTCAAAAAATAAATAAATAAATAAATTTTTTGACCTCCCCCCCAATTTTTTTTAGCCTCCCCCATACATATAAACAATTTTAATTTAAAAAAAAAAAAATTTGCCTCCCCCAATTTCTTTTTACCCTCCCCATACATAGTAATATTTTCAGTAAAAAAAAAAAAATTTACCTCCCCCCAATTTTTTTTTTACCCTCCCCTATACATAAGAATATTTTTAGTTAAAAAAAAAAAAAATTTGACTCCCCCGCCTAAAAAAATGTTTTTTTACCCTTCCCCATACATAGTTAAAAAAAATGAAATAAAAATTAGGAGGCGCCTCGGTCATATCAAAGAACTCATATTTTAATATGCTATTGAAGGCGCCTACGTCATATCAAAGAACCAGTTTTGTTATTCTTCCAAAATGGTTACCCATTTAGTAATGGCCGAGATATTTGTTGCTAAACTTCAATTTACAACAAAACACCTTATCTTAACAACGTAATGAAAATAAAGAATGATAATGTGAAAAAATCCTCTCACAATGACGTCACTTCCGGAAGGACCGGAAGGATGAGTCAGCAATTTATTTTTCCAAAATGGTCACCCATTTACTAATGGCTGGGATATGGTTTAAAAATACGTTAGTTACTCAATGAAATGTGTCTAATTAATTGTATGAAAATTTTTATTAATATCACAATATCGGAAAATATTGTAAATACATATGTAAATTTGATAATAGCAGTTATAAGTGTATATTTGTAAATATGAATTTATTAGAAGTTTAAAAGAAATGAATTATGTAAATTGCAAAACTCGTCCGGTGTCTCAGCGTGTTTTTATGGCCTTGTGCCTAACCTCCTGAATAATACTTTAAGTAAGATTCTTAACATTTTCTCTGTTCTAATCGCAGTCTCGTCTTGCAATTTCGTTTATATGTTATTTAATGTTATCTAATATAGATTATTATTATTGATTATTATTATTATTATTATTAATATTTTTAAATATTATTATCTGCCATTTCTGCACTATTATCGAGATTATTATTATTACTATTATTATTATTATTATTATTATTATTATTATTATTATTATTATTATTATTATTATTATTATTAATGTTTTTTACTATCATTATCATAATTATTATTGTTTGTAGCGGTAACAATGACAATATAACCACTTTTATTATTATTGTCAATAATATTACTATTACCATAGTTATCGTCATCTAGCTTTTACTACTATTTTTATTATTAGTCTTGGAAGCAATGATGGTATTATCATTAGTGATATTGTCATTATTTATATTATTATTATTATTATTATTATTATTATTATTATTATTATTATTATTATTATTATTATTATTATTATTATCATCATCATTATTATTAATATTACTACCACTATTATTATTATTATTATTATTATTATTATTATTTTTATTATCATTATTATTATTATTATTTTTTTTTTTTTATTTTTTATTATCATTATAACTATTGTTATGATTAATGTGGTTACCATTGTGATCATTATTATTATTATAGCTATTATTATTACCATTTTTAATATGATTAGTATTATTGCCACTACTAATTCTACTATTATTAATAAAATTATTCCTATTACCATATTTCCAACCATTATGATTAATATTATTGCTATCTTCTTCTATATTATTATTAGTTTTATTATTATTTATTATTTATTATTTATTATTTATTATTTAATTACCTTCTAATATTTCCGGATTATTTTATTTTTTACCTGATATTACTTATTATTAATTATTATTGATTATTATTATTATTGATTATTATTATTATTATTATTATTATTATTATTATTATTATTATTATTATTATTATTATTAATACTTACCAATAACAGCACTTAGCACCACTTCTAAATTATTACCGATATTATTATTATTATTATTATTATTATTATTATTATTATTATTATTATTATTATTATTATTATTATTATTATTATTATTATTATTATTATTATTATTATTATTATTTTAATCATTATTATTATCATTATTATTACCACTAATTGTGTAAACTTAATTAATCTGCTAGTGAATTTGTTTGATTTATTAATTAATTAATGATAATTTGATAAGTTTAAAAGAAAATAAAACAGTGGAGGATAAATACAAAATTAGTGACACAATGTGTTAACGACCCCTGCTCCACAAACACACACACACGTCTGCACGCACACACACATATATGCTGCTACTGATTACAGCTGATTTGAGAATATGCGGTTTGCCCAAGTTGAAGAAAAACTTTCGACGTTTTTTTGACACATTCTATTGCATGTACATCCCCTTCCCCTACTTCTGTTTGAATTGCAGACGATTTTATTTTCTATCTATCTATCTATCTATCTATCTATCTATCTATCTATCTATCTATTTATTCTACCCTTTTTATTATATCTCTCTCTTTTCACTTTATTTTATATTTTATTTTATATTTTATATTTAATATTTTGATTTTGATTTTGATTTTAACATGTTGATTCTTAACGGTCCCAACCACGTGATTTCCCAAATTTTGACATTTTAAATTTCTTTTCTTCTTCTTTTTTTTCTCCATTTCATCCTTTCCAAATGTGATCTACGGTTAAGATCGGATTCTAACTCTGCCTGATGAGATCTCAGTTTATAATAACTGTTGATCGATAACATCGACATGTCAGTGTCGCAGATTTTGTACATGTCTGTGTAAATAAAAATAATCATATATAAAAGCTCTATTTGATATTGAGCACTTTTTATAAACCCGGTTGAAATTCTTTAGATTACTACCCTGTGGATGTTTTACCTGGATTATTATATATATATATATATATATATATATATATATATATATATATGTTTTTAAATTCCCGAAACAGGTTTTCATGGTAAACAACTGATGATCCCTTAAATAATGTTACAAGCAAACTAATATAATAACTGTAAAAATTAAATTGACCTACATGAGTGATTTTCACTGAACGACTTCGGACTTAAGGTTTGTTTTTTTCCTTATATAGTTTTAATGGTTGAGATACTTCTGAGACTAATATATATATATATATATATATATATATATATATATATATATATATATATATATATATATATATATATATATATATATATATATAGTCTTGGAAACGATCGTACGCCGAATGGTGGTTGGTTTTTCATTCTTGGAACAATGTTCAAATTATACTGAACTAAGTATATATATATATATATATATATATATATATATATATATATATATATATATATATATAGAGAGAGAGAGAGAGAGAGAGAGAGAGAGAGAGAGAGAGAGAGAGAGATGTATGTAATCTTAATTCTGCTTTCTGCTTCAGATGTTCCTATCCTAATCTTGGAAATATATTCCATTCTTCAACTTGTTGATGGCTAATCTTTGGCACCGTCGCTTCTGACGTTCCTCCAAGAACG
Organism: Sepiola atlantica; assembly: GCA_963556195.1. Taxonomy (NCBI): domain Eukaryota; kingdom Metazoa; phylum Mollusca; class Cephalopoda; order Sepiida; family Sepiolidae; genus Sepiola; species Sepiola atlantica. The sequence continues at coordinate 161,557,058 of OY744524.1, forward strand.
TCAATCTTAGAATTGATGAAAAAACTAATGGACCATAATATTACCGTGTCAAGCGAATGGTTGAACAGCCAAACAGTTTTCTGCAACGGAGAAAACAAAAACAAAAAATAAAAAACAAAGAGTAAAAAACAAAAAACAAAAAACAAAAAACAAAACTAAAATACAACTTCCAATATTCTCATCTTTGTTTTCTTTCTTTTTTTTTCTTTTTAATCGTTTTTCAATTTTTTTTTCTTGGAGATAAAAAAAATGTTGATTTCTGGTAATTTCAATTCGTTTCTTTTGTTTTTCTAATTTGTTAGAATTTTGAAGAAAAGAAACAAGAAAATTGGTTCTTTTCTTGTGGCTTTTAGAAATCTATTGAATGTCTGAGAAAAATGGCACACCATCAGACTAATCAGATTTCTGTATTTTAGGTAATCACAATGATAGACTATTTTCAAAATTAAAATTAATGTCTCATTTTCTCATTTATTTTTTATCCATGTTTAATTTTTGATCTGTATAATACGACAATTTCATGTTTGTACATGCGTTATCACCATCGATGCTTTTTTTTAAAGATGAGATCGGCCGATCAGAAAAGATGCTGATTGGTGATTAATCTGATTTCGCTAAGGTAAACAATCCCGACTTTAACCATTTTAAAATGAATCTTTCCATACTTAAATTATGTCGTCTCATTGACTAAAACAGTACAATTTTAAATAAATACATTTCAAAAATGACATTCGTTTTATCGATTTAAAAAATATTTACCTGACAATTATTTTTTACGGTAAGAAGACAGAGAATATTGTTTTAAAAAAAAATTAAGTCGCTACAATTTTAAATAAATAAATAAGAAAGAGGCATATTCGTTTTATTTATTTCAAGAATATTTAGCTGACAATGACAATTATTTTTATGGAAAAAAAAAGAGAAATGTTGTTCTTAATAGTATTGATATTTATTATTTCAAAAGTAATGTCATTATTAACAGTAAATTATACAGATTGATGTAGAGAGCATCGTGGAATTTACACAGGATCCCACTAGTCTATATTTTAATACACTTATACCGTGTATCTAGCTACTTGGGAAAAGAGTGGCGCTCTCCCCTACATCACTGTATAGTGACCAATGAAAAGGGAGTCTTTAGGTCGCCCTCAATTATGGTTGACCATTTTAATTTACCGACACATTTGGCTTAATGGTTAGAGTGTTTGCTAATAGACCGGGAGACTGTGGGTCAATCATCACTCGAGTCATTCCAAAGACTCAAAAAATGGTACTGGATGCTCCCTTGTTAAACACTCTGCATTATAAGGTGAGGATCAAGGGTAAGTGGATGAATCCTAGGAAAAGAGTGGCGACCTCTTCTACATTTTGGTTTAGTAGATAATGAAAAGTGAGCCTCCACTATTTGTTTTACTTACCTGCTTACCTACGTGTGTCATGCTCTGCATCTATGATATAAATGAAGCTACTGATGAATGATTTATTATTTGTATAACATCAATAGTTTAGAACATTAAAAATACAAAATTATTTTAATAAAATTCTTTATGAGAAAACAGTAGTATATCAATATTGTTACATAGAGTGGACGCCCATGTTGGTCCAATGTGTCTTGTAGTCTTATAGCTGAAGGAGTTTGCAAACCCTTCGGCAGAATCTCTCCTTTATACATGTTTAACCGAAACGATAATGTTTGAACAAACATTTAATTGTTTCAAGACCAACATAACTATATATATATATATATATATATATATATATATAACTATAAATATTTGTATCATCTATATACGTATACGTTTCATCCTTACAGGATCGTTAGTGATATATATATATATATATATATATATATATATATATATATATATATATATATATATATATAACTATAAATATTTGTATCATCTATATACGTATACGTTTCATCCTTACAGGATCGTTAGTGATATATATATATATATATATATATATATATATATATATATATATATATATATATATATATATATATATATATATATATTCATGCTTTTCTATTTTAAGTTTTAAAACACATTAAGTTTATGTTTAAGCTAAATGTTTAGTTTTATTTTAACGACAATAACCTAAAAGTAATCAGTAAACATTATATAACATATTTAAATAATTAAAATAAAATGTTGATCAAAGTATTTTGTCGACCAACTGGACTAATGAGAGTTACTTCCACCACCCAATCGACCCTGCCACATTGAAATAGCTAATTTCGTCCCCTTTTCCACAATATAGTAGGAATAGGGGTAGTTCAAAAATATAACTGTGTGGATCGGTAATGGGTTTTTTTCAAACAAAGGGAAATAACTCTGTATTGACGAATAAAGAGTTACGTTCCTAACAAACCAGTTCCGACCAGGTCAAAGTATTTTCTGGAAGGATTAAATCGAATTACATTTGGTTGTTCTTAACAAAAGAACTGACGAACCAGAATTAAATATTGATTTTGTATGAAGAAAGCTATCGATGACATAAACATAGAGAAACCGACTGACTTTACTTTATATATTTGATATACATTATATATTAGATATACATTATATATTAGATAATGCCTATTGATCAATTAATTGTAAACAATGCCATTGCATTTTTTTTTAATCTTTTCAAAATCAAATATCTATCCTAGAAATCTGTATTGACGAAAATTAATGAGCAACTCTGAATTGAGTTAGATTAAAGATTACTTTTGATCGATAACATATTGTCCTCTCCTTTAGAAGCAAAAGACTGCAATAAAACAAAAATGAAATGATGCCAAACTCTTAGGTGGCATCCATCTTACTGCTATCTTTGCCATCCTGGCCTGATTGTCTGAGTCATGGGTATTTTATATGAAGATTTACATTACTACAGACAGTTTTATGGTACATGTCCTTGTTTTACACTCCACTGGTCCAGAAAAAATTATGGATCATTAAAGAAGTGGTTGCATAAGGCCAAAAAATAGATTGGTTAAAAATACAGTGAACCCCCGCTATTCGCGGACTCACCATTTGTGGTTTCACAAATTTGCGGATTTTCAGCACAAGCATTGACAACATTTTCTTCATAAATTCGGTAGAACTTACAAATATGATAATCATTTAAGTCCAACTAAGGCCAATATGACGAAAACGCAATGAAAAACGCTAATTATTCCATAGGATTCATATTAAATGCGGCTCATACAAAAGCTTTGGTATTCAAAATTTCTCACACTGAGAACGGTAGCCATTCTATAGAGGATAACGTCTATTTGTGGTTGTCAGTTTGCTATCCAGTGTGACGACGTTAGGTTAGTTATTGCAGGAAAGTGTCATATTGTCCACCAATATAAAAAAAAAACTGGTACTCCGAAAAAGGTAACCCACATGGTACTGACCGGGCTAAATGTCACAAGAGCTTCTCGTCTGTGAGACACATTATCACAGGAGTGTTTCTCTGTCGACTACAACATCGTCATCTTCAAGTCCAATGGCAACAAATACTTGTCATAAACCGTCCTCATAATTAATCCAATTTTGTTCATTCCATTCTTTATTTCGACTGACAATCCATCCATCTCTTTAACCCTTATCCGTGAGTGGTTTTTGGCTTTGATAATTAGTGACTCATACGCAAAAAAAAACTATTAAAAAATTTAGTGTGATCTCATTTCATCTAATTCCTGTACGTTGTGCACCACAACTTAATGTTTCTCACATTGAGAATGGTAGACATTATATGGGCGATAACCTCTATTTGAGGTTGTCCGCCCACAATCCTTTTTGACAAGGTTAGTTTTGACAGAGAGGTGTCGTCATCCTTTCACATACAGTGTCTGATATTCTAAAATAGTCACCCCCCCCCCCCCCGATACTGACCAGGCTCAACGTTGCTTAACTTCGGTAATCTAACAACATTCTAAAATGGAGTACGACTGCCACATCTGGGAAGGTGTCGCTCAGAGCACACTTTCTCGACTTGACAGAGTTCAAAATCGACTTTGCAATTTAGTGGGAGAAGACCTCTTCTGTTCTCTACAACCCCTTTCTCACAGAAGAGACGTTGCCAGTCTTTCTCTGCTCTATCATACCCTAACCCCTTTCTCACAGAAGAGACGCTGCCAGTCTTTCTCTGCTCTATCATACCCTAACCCCTTTCTCACAGAAGAGACGCTGCCAGTCTTTCTCTGCTCTATCATACCCTAACCCCTTTCTCACAGAAGAGACGCTGCCAGTCTTTCTCTGCTCTATCATACCCTAACCCCTTTCTCACAGAAGAGACGTTGCCAGTCTTTCTCTGCTCTATCATACCCTAACCCCTTTCTCACAGAAGAGACGCTGCCAGTCTTTCTCTGCTCTATCATACCCTAACCCCTTTCTCACAGAAGAGACGCTGCCAGTCTTTCTCTGCTCTATCATACCCTAACCCCTTTCTCACAGAAGAGACGCTGCCAGTCTTTCTCTGCTCTATCATACCCTAACCCCTTTCTCACAGAAGAGACGTTGCCAGTCTTTCTCTGCTCTATCATACCCTAACCCCTTTCTCACAGAAGAGACGCTGCCAGTCTTTCTCTGCTCTATCATACCCTAACCCCTTTCTCACAGAAGAGACGCTGCCAGTCTTTCTCTGCTCTATCATACCCTAACCCCTTTCTCACAGAAGAGACGCTGCCAGTCTTTCTCTGCTCTATCATACCCTAACCCCTTTCTCACAGAAGAGACGCTGCCAGTCTTTCTCTGCTCTATCATACCCTAACCCCTTTATCACAGAAGAGACGCTGCCAGTCTTTCTCTGCTCTATCATACCCTAACCCCTTTATCACAGAAGAGACGTTGCCAGTCTTTCTCTGCTCTATCATACCCTACCCGCTTTCTCACAGAAGAGACATTGACAGTCACAGCAAGAACTTGTCTCTCTACCATAAGTGCAAAGAACTTTTGTTTTCGTTCTCCGTGAGTCTCACATCAAAAAAGAATTTCTAACCTAATAGGTGCCACACTGTCTTCCAAGCTCCAGTCCCTGTCGCATCACTGCACTGTTATATCCTTGTGCTTGTTTTACATCTACTATCAAAGAATATGGTCTGCTAAATTACTGCACTTGTACCTCCTTAACAAAAATACCTCCGAGCAGCAAAATCGCACCCCTTCATTGTAAAGGTCTCCATATACCGGAAGATTTTCTACTCTGATAGCTTCGTTCCTCAGACCACCTGCCTTTAGAATTCCCTCCTTGCTCTCTATTTCCCTGACTCTACCAACATGCAAAAATTTAAATGTAATGTGAACAAACATCTTGCTGCCCTACTCACCACTCAGGTTGCCCCTATCACAGTAACCTCTTACGCTTCATTGGCAATATGCCTTATTTGGGGTGAACAAAAATAAAAATTTGAAAAAACAATGTCAATGTACCATATACCTGAAGAATTCCAGAGGGCACATCGTCCAAAATGTAGTATAAATATTGATTTTGATGATGACAATAGTTTAAAAGAAAACTGTGGAAAATGAACTCATATAATTCAAGAAAGGAAAACGAAATGTTGATGAGATCAATAGTCCAAAGAAAAACAGTGTAAATAAGTGTTCAATTTCAATATATGTTCCGTAAAGACTGGTTTTCATTCTTGGTTATCTTATCAAAGAAACAACAACACGTTTTTTACGGTTCATAGGTTTATTCATGTAATATCTCTCTAGATAGGATCTTATGAGACTATACTTTTTAAGCAGTTGACATTAAAAGACTTTAAAGTTCTTCCCCTTTCTCTCCCCCGAGCTGGCTTTCGGGAGAAGAGGAAGATCGACACGAGCCTCAAATTACATGTCTGTCTCAGACGCTCGTTGCTGGAAAAAAAGGGCCAACCGTTATTACTTCAATTCTCACCATGACGTCACTCACGCGATATCATCTGCTCCTTTCTAATTATACAACAGTACTATAAATATAAACCTTGATGTGAACAATATTCCGAAGAAAAACAATGTCAATAAGTGTTCAATATATGTTCCATAAAGACCGGTTTTCATTCTCAGTTCCATTAAAAGATTTTCGAGCCATCAATGATTTTTCTATATCTGTGTTTTAATTTTGAAGTATTCAAAGCCTCACCAGTGGCCATCGCTTTGTTAGTTATCTAAAAAAGCAATTTCTAAAGAAAGAAAAAAAAAAGCAGCTAAGATGACTTTTTGATGATCAGTTCAGAAATAAACGCATAACTGATAAACATGTCTATTTTCATCTGACCTCAGCTTGTTTACAAAAAAGTATGGCCGAAGCTTTTCTCATCAGATTCCCAATATACAAAAAAAAAAGAAAATTATTATTTTTTATTCACTAGGAGTTTTCGCACAAGTTCCTATTTACTTGCTTCCCAACAAGGACAGAGGTAGACAAAAGATCGGTTTTTTTATGTGGAGTAAAATCCAGCTCCCCAAAAAGAGGCGCTCTTGATCGGGACAAAAATCAAAATTCACTCAGTTTAGAAATGAGTTTTCCGTCACTGATCGAGGACAGAAAAGATGACGTGTAATATAAGAACAGATACTACACTTTGCTTTCAGACAATCAATTATCATTGATTGCTCACTGACAATAACCAGCAGTGTGCCCCTGTCTCCTCAGATTTCCAGCACTCTCCACCTCTTTTGATAATCTTTGTAAATCATTTGGTATTATCGTAACAGCTATTTACCATTGATTTCTCGCTAGCAACAACCATCAGTCTTCTTTGGAATTTAAGTGGCAAAAGGCCTTCCCAGGGTCCCAGTACTCTTTGCACTCTTCCAATGGAGGTTTGACCATTTATGATCATTTTGTGTGGTACCAGATAAGACTGTGTGCATATGTGTGTTCTTTTTCTTGGTGGGGCTGAAGTTTATGAGGTTTCTACCCATTTCACTTCTTTTGGGTTCGTATGATGTTCTTTCTATGTTTATGCCTTATTTCTATTTCAACTTACACTGGTTAGCATTCATAGTTTATGTGGGTTGGTTTCCGCATTCAAGGATTTTCCTTAAAATTTCGTTTGTTTTAATCATTGCCGTTCGTTGTATGGTCTCAATTTTTATTTTTATTTCAATTTCTTCTTATCTTTTCTCCAGGGTTTTCGGGATTGTTCCTAGTTCTCCTACAATTATTGGTATTATATTGATTTTCTTTATGTTCCATATTCCTTTCAGTTCTCTAGCAATTACTATATACTTGTTTCGTTTTTCTATCTCCTTGATCTTAACCCTGTGAACTGTTAAATCTACAATTTGGTAGGTTTTTCCTTCTTGTTGACTATTAACACGTCTGGGCTCCTTGCTTGGATGATGAGTTTGTCAGTTTGTACTTCCATGTTCAAGAGGGTTTTGTACTGTTCGTTTTACAGTACTGTCTCCGGTTTGTGTCTGTACCATTTGTCTGCATTATTATTATTATTATTACTATTATTATTATTATTATTATTATTATTATTATTATTATTATTATTATTATTATTATTATTATTTACTTACTTACGAGAGGTTTTCACACAAATCATTATCAGCGATTTCTCACTGGCAATAACAAGTGGTGTTCTCTGCAATCTGAGTGACATCAAGTCTCCTCAGATTTCCACCACTTTTCACCTCTCTTGATAACTGTTGCAAATCACTTTGCATTATCGCAACAACCGTTTATCCATTCATTTACTGATAATTTTCTCTCTCTCTCTCTCTCTCTCTCTCTCTCTCTCTCTCTCTATATATATATATATATATATATATATATATATATATAGATATATATATATACATGTGTGTGTGTGTGTATGTGTGTGTATGTGTGTACTTTATCTAATCGAATCCCATCTTATAGCAGTTAATCAATTAATCACATGATTCATTCATCATGTCAATCTGAATTTTAAAAATCATTACTTATTTCCTCTTTGTCATAAAAATGACTGATTCTTGAAATTACAGGGTGGCTAGTATCAATTATGACCATCTTAGTCACTCCTGCACTCCATCAACTCACAGAAGACAGGTGGTTAATGTGCCTGGCTGCTCGAACAAACAGAAACCAAGTAAACACAGGATTTTTTTTTAAAGTAGATCTGGCTGAAAATTAATCCCAACAAGATCTTTTTGTTGTTTTAACTTTTATTCAATCCAAACAAGACATGTTGCCACTGAAGCCTATGGGGGCTACTGTGGTAGGGGTAAGATCTATAGGAGGAGGGGGTAACCTGGGAGGATTTGGGTAGCAAGATGTTTGTTCACATTACTCTTTACATTTCTGCATGTTGGTACAGTCGTAAAAACAGGGAACAGGAAAGAAATTTCAAAGGCAATCGGTCTGAGGAAAAATGCTATCAGAGTAGAAAATTTTCCGCCATCTTGGGATCTCTACAGTGAAGGGGTGGGATTTAGCAGCAAGTCGGACGGTCGGAGGTGACGTTAACAAATGCATCTTGGAGCATGTAGTTCAATGGAGAAAAAGCTGGCTGGTTACTTTTAATACGTCTAAAATAAAGCTTCTCTCCTTTTACCACCAATGCTCTGATCCTCACTTTGCCCAAATTGTAATGAATAGCTCTCACCTTGAGGAAGCACCCTGCTTTGATAACCTTCTGGGACTGACATTCACTCCAGACCTGAAATGGAAGACTTACATCTAATCTGTTGCAATGGTTGCTGGAAAAATGGTTGGATCATTCTACCGCTCCAAAAAGTATCTAACTTCTGATGGAATTCTCTACCTGTATAAGAGTCAAATACGTCCTAAGATAGAGTACTGTTGCCATATCTGGGGAGGTGTCGCTCGGAGCCTTGCTTCCTCATTTGACAAAGTACAAAACCGACTTCGAAATCTAGTGGCCGATGTCTTCTTCTCCATCCTTCAGCTTCTTTCTCACAAAAAATACGTTGCTAACCTTTCTCTGCTCTATCGTTATTTTCATGGCAGGTGCTCGACTGAGCTTCAATCTATGGTCCTCTCATGTAAAACATTCACAAAACAAACTCATCTCGCTACAACCACTGTCAATAAATTCCCTTTCTTCCTCTATGTACCTAGAACTAAGCGGAACTTCCATGAGCAAAGTTTCTTTTCTAGAACTGTTCGTCTGTGGAACACAATATCATGGGGCAGCTTCAAGTTCGTTCAATGTAAACAAATTCTTCTTGAGCCGTCCTCATAAATAGTCAATCTCTGACCAGTTACAACCACCGTTACTAATCCCCTTGGTGTTTCACCGTCTATCTGACAAACTTAATAACCCTTATCCTTGAGTGGCCTGTGGGTCTTGATAAGTGGTGACTCGATTGTAAAAAAAAGAAAATTCTTTAAATTAGAGTGGCATTCCCCCCCCCCTAAAATGCCACTCTGACACACTCCTCTCTTGGCACTCTCCTGATTTGGGCTGTGGTGACCCGCTTCAGTTCAGGAATAGTCTGGGGTTTGTTTTGATAAACATAACCGTTGAAAATTTTGAGATAAAAATATCGGAGTTACGGTCCGGTGAGTGTGAAGCCCACTCAAGATCACATCTACTGATGAGAAGATCGTCAACGTGCCCACCCCCTGCCCGCAGCCACACAACGAACCATTTGAGTTACCCCATCCTGTTGAAACCAATATTCGTCCTTCACAAAACCTCTTTGTCTGTACAAGGCTGCCAAAAACTTCTTAACGACCACTACGGAGCGATTAGTATTGATCATGATTAACATTGAGCGGCGATAAAAAAAAAAGATCGTTGGAGATTCATGACTGAATATATATATATATATATATATATACATATATATATATATATATGAAGATTCCCCGCAGGGATGAAACGCAGCAGCCTCTGTGTAGCTTAATTGCCATAAATATATTTTCATAGCTTACTACCTAGCTCTGCTTACGTATCGAGCACTGTTGAAGTAAATACTGAAAATTGATACATAAAAAAATTATATCTCCTTATAAAATTTTATGTGGATACATAAAATAGTAATATATATATAGAGAGAGAGATAGATAGATAGATAGATAGATAGATAGATAGATAGATAGATATATCCCTCCTGCCACACAAAAGTTAGGACGAATCTATTTCCATGATGAGATGGTTCTTTCTTTTTTTTCTTTCTGCTTTCGATACCGATTTATACGCTTTTTCATTTTTATTTCTTTTTAACGTTTTCTCTCTTTCTTTTTTTTGTAACATCACTGATTCAGATGTTATTTTATATCAATTTGAATATTTGTGCGAACACTGGCGAGGCATAATTGTTTTCCATCAGGTTTGACGGGCGGTATACACTCATTATAATAAAAAAATTTATATGAAAAATTAAATTATTGCCTTAAGTCTATGATTTTATATGTATATTTTAGTAATATATCTAGATAAATAGCAAGTGCGAACACTGGTGAAGCATCATTTTTTTCTTTTTATTTTCAATCAAAAATGACAGAGGATGTATAATAGTATAGTAGCAATTATAAATCTAACATCCGTGACAAGTGATCCTTCTTTACTGAGGTGCAGGTTCAAATCCTGTATGAGTCTCATTTTTCTCTTTGTGATTTATTTTGATTATTCTCAGCACCGTGGACGCTTTCAAAAAAAAAATACTTGTCATAAACCTTACTTATAAGTAACCAAATTTTGTTCATTCCATTCATCAGTTTCAATTCCCTCATAATACTCTTTGTCATTTCATCTAATACTCCATCCATCTCTTTGACCCCTATCCTCAAGTGGCTTTTGGCCTTGATGAGTGGTGACTAATAAAGAAACAAAAATAAAAAAAAATGGGGTATCACCAATGAAAATAGTGTCGCAATAAAAGCAGAGAGATGCATAACATAGCATAGATTACAAATATAACTTTTTTTTTGTTTAATTACCCAAAAATGTATTAGCTAATCTATCACTTCGTTGGAAGCCCTAGCGGCATCTTTCTGAACCCCTTGTGGGTCTAGTGGCATCTTGTGGAACCCCAGTTGAGAAACGTTTGTATAGAGAGTAATTAAATGATAATAATAAAAATGCTTCTCCTGTGATAAACAATAAGCACAGAATGGATCAGGACGAGCAATAAAATAATAAAATGGCCACCATATACAATTTCAAAGAAAACCATTTATAGCACTTCTTCAGACTCAAATTACCCACAAGAAGTTTTCTCTGGTTAAATTCTGAGAGAATAAAGCTGTCAGAAGAATAATGATGTTTATATTGTTTCTAAATGTCTTTTAAGAAAAGAATAGCAGAAAGTGACCTTTTAATCCAAGTTGAGCTTTTCCCACTTGAGAACCTCTGCTGAGACAGAAGGGAGGGGGTCCCTGTTAATATATCTGCCAGCCAATCATGATGCATCTAACAGAAACCGTACGAGCTCAGGTAGTCGTCACATCAGAGACAGGATAAGCAGGGTTCACTTCAAGGTTCACTTTGAAGCAATAACTTTCTCAGGCTTTAGCATTTGAAGTGCTGTAATATCTGACAAGTAATTACTCTTAGCTCCCTATGATGTAGGCGCATGTCAATATCCCAAACATTTTGTTGAAAGGGAATGGCTCAAAAACACAAAACACACAAGAAGGAAGATGTGGCTATAAGCAGTTTGTATTGCTTATAAAAAAAACAAAAAAAAACAAGGAGTTAAAAGACACTCATATAAAAAAAGTTTAGGATAAAATCTCTCTCTCTCTCTCTCTCGCTTTCTCTCTCTCGCTCGCTTTCTCTCTCTCTCTCTCTCTCTCTATCTCTCTACATATATATATATATATATATATATATATATATATATATATATATTTTAATAATAATGGCGAGGTAGCCATAATTACCAAGGACGGAGAGGCCTATAATACTAAAGCGAGAAATAAATTATTCCTTCCTTACTTTAGTAAAGCGGTTAAAATATAAAAAAAATTAGAATGGAGGAGAAAAAAAAATGGTGGTGAAATCGAGACGTCTTTCGAGTCGACACATTTTCAAGATTTCACGTCGACTAAAATGTTTGAAAAGCGAATTAAAATCATGGATTATCGAATGAGTGGAAGAAAAAAAATATTATGTACCCATCAGTTCCAAACTGTGAGTATATTCTTTCTGCTTGCACAGAGACGGTTTACGTAGGTTGATGGTGACCACTTTGAGAATCTTAAGGTGACTCTTCGAGCGAGCCCTGTGCAAGACAGTAAATGCCTCATCCGTATATCCCTCAATGCATAAATGGCACTCCAATAAATGGTCGCTGATGGCCGACACATGAGAGAAGGAAAAGATGATCCGATTGGACCACATGAGAAGACTTTTAGTGACATTGAAATATGATTTGACAAGAGGGTGACATTCTTCTTTATTTCTTATTCTTTTTTTATATTTTTATTTATTTTCTTTTTCTTTTTCACTTTCACACCTACTGAGCTAGTATAGGGGAGGCGGTAAGCGGAGGGGGTAAAGGCGATAAGAAGGAAGAAGACAGAGAATTTTAATAATAAATATTTAAATATTACTTACATACGTATACGTTTCATCCTTGCGGAAACATCAGTGTAGGGATAACCATTCACACCAGTCGCACGATTATTCAAAGCCCGGAACAAGAGTCGTATTAAACTCAAATTTCGAGCGCTCTAATCAATGAGGTTACCATGAATGGCTACAGGCGAGATGAGAAATAAACCTTATTTATGTGTCAAGGAGGCAGACAGCTATAGTCGGCCGTCATAACAGTTCAACAGAAAGGAACTTGCATTTATAGCTTAGATTGTATTTATAGCTTAGATTTGAACAAATGCTACCGATGAAAGTGGTAAGAGTGTATTATAAAAGGAGAGGATAATAAAGAAATGAAAATGTACGATTGCTACGTTTGTGTAGCAGTTTCCCAGCACACAGCCACCATATTGTTTATGTATCGATGACTTCTTAGCTGCCCATTGATTGGTTCAGATAATCTACTTTCTCCTTGGCTTGACCAATAAGTCTTAGGCGAATCTCGAATGGCTAGCATAACTATATAAACACTTGAGCGCCATCCATTCTTTTTCTTTTTCTTCTGCCGTATGAGACACCACTTCTCTCTCTTTTCTTCTTTTGCACTGCCAAACACGTCTCCCTCTCTGGGGACGCAACGGACATCTTCCCCGGCGTTTGGCACTGGGTTCGACTTCGACAAGAAGACAAAATGGCTACTGCCGCAGACACATGGAATTAATATCCACTCATTCTCTCTTTTTCTTGCCTCGACATGTAGACGACTACTACACCGGCCTACCTAGCTCTGGCCACTTCGACACAAAGTACCAAGAATGTGGACTTAATATAACACACACACATAACTGCTTACATGTGAACTGATTTTCACACCGGTGTACAGACACACATACTTACATATACACATGAACGCATCCTGACACTGTAGCCGGTGTACTAAGATTTTATATTATGAACAATTCTCTTTTCCCCACTGGGAAATTCCTTTACCTTTATCTTCGTCCATACTTATGGATATACTAACACCAGGAGAGACTAGTGGATGGTGCACAAGCCCGGATGTGGCAACAATACTCCATGCATGGGTGGCTTTGTAGAGATATAGGATACTGTCAGGTATGAGAAGCTTTCTAGCACGGTAGAGGTAGCCCACCTTCTTTGATGCCGCCTTGACAATGTCTTCTATGTATTTGTTCCAATTCATGCTACCTGTGAAGGTTAGGCATAGGAGTTTGAACGTTGAACTCTCACGTAGGGTGTTATTTGTCCATGGCAATCAGTGGTTGAAGAGGTTTTTTGTAGTTGTTGAAGGAAATGAGCTTTGTCTTAACACCATTAAATGTTACCATCCACTCATGACCTCATTCCATTACAGACTTGAGGCCACTTTCTAAGGATTCAGCCATTGCCTACATAACAAGGTATTGTTTGTATGTCTGCAAAAGGCTCCCGACACACTCAACAGGCAACGTAAAGTTGACGTTTTCTCAATCCTCCATCTTTCAGACGAGAAATATCGAAAAATTGGAGAAAAATACATTGATTTCTTCATATAGAACAGATCATACGCTCTACACATGCGTGCGCATAAAATACAACCCAGCTTCAAACTGTGTTTAAGCGCCATATTTTTTGTCAGTTTTTATACTCTGTTCGTTTAGTGTTTTTGGTAACGACGAACAACTGAGATCTAGAGGTTGATGGTTCGATCCCCACTGACTCCAGAATTTACTTTTTAACGGTGACCTAAATATACATCGATGGGGAAGGGGGCGACAGGGAAGACAGAGTTAGTACTTACTTTTGCCCTGTGCAACGGGGAGAGGAAAGAGAATAGTGGGGCGAGGGAGAGAGGGCGACCAGGGTGAGGAGGCTACCAGGAAGACACAGCTTTTTCCCCGGGCAACCGGGGGAAGAGAGAGATTGCTACACCTGCAGATAGAAAGGGGGGGGGGACTGGCAATTATACAAAAAAGTCACTGTTGACTGTTCGTTTTATAACATTTTACATTATTAAATAAAAAACACTGTTCGCTGTTATTGTTCGCATTATTGAAAATAAACAGTACTTTCTTACATTTGTCTTTCAGAAAATATATTTAATTACAATATTTTACACAACAATGCTTTTCTTTCAGAAAATATATTTTATTAAAATATGTTAATTTTTGGAATGTCTGCCGCTGTCTTGAATGTAACTCTTCATAATTGAAAACAAATAAATTCTGCTTCACAACTCAACTAAAGAAGTGGCAAAGGTGTTTACAAGTTGCTTACGTCGAACTCAATCGTACTACACACTCAATTTTAACCTCTAAATTACAGATGATTTTAAACTAAATTAGCTTGTAACTAATCATTACTAGAGTTGAACGCTGTTTTCTGTGCTTTCCTATTTTTCAATTTGTTTAGCTTAGAATCAGTGTTGTTTACATACTTTCAAACTATGGTTTTTTAGCTCGCAATACTCGAGTTAAATTATATGGTGAATTAATTGAATAAGTTTATTCAGTTTTTGTTATTGTATTGGTAGAATAAAGATTAAGTTTTTCATATATTGCAAAAGGTGATTAAGTCAAAAAAATTTTGAAAACTACTAAATGTTCCAGTTTGACACAGGAGGTTGACCGTTGACTCACGAATCAGTTTCACACTGACTGTTGTTTACCGTTGTTGGTTAGAGTATGCGCATTCTAATTGGTTATAAATACACAATGGATAAATTTGTTAAAAAAAGGATGTTAGTGACGAGTGTGAAGTTGAAACAGAGCATATGATGGAGCCAACAAAATCCAGCAAAAATAGACAAAAGTTTGCCATATTATACAGTATTGTGATGATTATTTCAAGTTTGGATTTTCTTGAACAGGAGATGTTGTTCAACCATGTACATTATGTATAGTTTGGTGCAAAAATGGCTAATGAATCCATGGTACCAAATAAATTACAAAGACATTTCACGACTAAACATTCTTACTTACAAGATAAAGATCTCAATTATTTTCAAAGATTGTTACAACAACAATCAAAGCAACGCAATATTTTTCAGAAAACAATGACCGTGTCTGAATGAGCTCAACTCACTTCAATTGAGGTAGCTGAAATAATAGCGATGAAATCCAAATCCACACTCTTGCTGAGTCAGTTATCCTTCCTGCTTGCAAAAAGATGGTGAAATGATACAATACACAGGAGAATTGTAGATTTATCTGAAAACATTGTTCAGAAAAAGACTTGAAGGATCTAAATCTGCTTCAATAGTTGATGAATCGACCAATATCAGTAACAATGCTCAATTGCTTGTATTTGTTTGATTCATTGATGATGAAATAATCAATCAGTTTTTGTGTTGTAAAGAAACTACTAGAGGTCAAGATATTTTTGATATGATAACAGACTATCTTAAAAAAATGAATTTGACAAATTTTGTGTTGGCATTTGTACTGATGGTGCACCATGTATGGTAGGCTGCATTAAAGGGTTTTCATCACTAGCACAGAAAGAAGATCCAAATCTTGCTCGTATTCATTGCTTTTTACATAGAGAAGTTTTAGTTTCAAAAGTATCACAAGATTTGAAGCAAGTGTTAAATCAAGTAGTTGAAATTGTCAATTACATTAAAAACAGGCCAAGAAAGCCGAGATTATTCAATTGATTTGCATAATGCAAATCAATGGATTCTCAATATGTTCACCTACTCATGCATACCGACGTTCGATGAATTACAGAAGAATTAATAATATTTTTTAATAAAGAAAAGCAGGAAAGATTTTGTAAATATCTTCGATGTGAATTTTGGATGGCCAAAATGGAATATTTAACGGAAATATTTAGTCAACTTAATATTGTGAACAGTTGTATGCAAGGTCGAAACTAAAATATTCTAACTTCGACAGATAAGTTGGTTGCCCTCAAAAAGAAAATTATTATTTGGAAAAACAGCAAAGTTGGGTGAGTTTGGTATGTTTCCTACAATGCGCACTAATTGCACTAAGGAAATGATCCCTTCATGGTTGAGCATCTGGCGGAGCTCGAAGGAAACATTGATCACTACTTTCCGTCTCTGAACACAGAAAAGTACGACTGAGTATGTAATTCTTTTGTAGATTTTCTTTCTAATATTGGGTTTAATTTATGCAAAGAAAAAGAATTAGCTATCATTTCAAGTGACCACAGTCTTAAAATAAAGCATTCTGAGGTAGATATCAACGCATTTTGGATTTCAATACAAAAGGAATTTCAGCATTATCTGAAAAAGTTCATTTACAATTCTCTACTTCTTATTTGTGTGAATTGGGCTTTTCAACCTTAAATAATATAAAAAAATAAGAAGAGAGAAAGACTACATTCTAGTGAAGAAGAAATGAAAATGTGCTTATCTCACATACGACCAAATATTCAAAAAGTCATAAGAAAACACAAGACACAGGTTTCACACTAAGTAACTGACAATTCTGGGATACTAACATAATAAAGTGTACTAGACTAGTTTATGGATGTATTTTTAATTTATTTTACTATTTCATTATACAATATTTAAAATTATTAGTGTGTCGCGACAGTTTCTTGTGCTCGTAGGTGTGTTGAGAATAAAAAAAGGTTGAGAAACACTGTGTTAGTGAAGTGCTGAAACAGATTGGTACATGAAGTGTTTGTGTAACTGAAACCGAAGGTGGTAACATAAACCGACGACAATTCACTTTACTTTATTGGATTTGAAGTGAAGATTTAGTCAGTACGCACTCTGTGTAGTGGATGAGTTAAATTAATTAATTTATTTATTCAAAAATAAAGGACAGGAATTAAATCAACCATAGAAAGAAAAAGTAACGGTACTTTTTTACTATCACACCCATCGTTTTGGCGATTACATGTAAACAGCCTAAAAAAAACATCCGCAGAAAAGGAATTAAAAACAAATTAAATATTTTAGATTTTAGGAAGGGGGATCACTTTCCTGGATAAATTTGACGTAAAATGAACACCAACTTCTTGCCTGCTTATCTGTAAATACAAACATGTAACAATTATTTTTTAGTTTTTCTTTCGAAACTATTTGTAAACAAATTTCTGAATTGTACTCAGTTTTCAACAAAAAAACGAAACAATCTTCACTTTCAGCTACATCGCTTCTTTTTAGGGTTAGGTTAGGGGTAGTGTAGGGTTCGCTGCTTAAAAAAAGTTCCCCCTCCATTTGTATTTAGGTACATGTTTGAAATTATGTTTAAAGCAGAAAAAAGATAAATACGAGAAGTAAAAAAAACTATATCCTCCCAAATAGTTTCTACACAATTTTTGTTTATTGTACGGCAAAATACTAAGTAGTTTCTGCGCTTTAGTGTATTGTAAAAAAATCCCATCCACCCACCACCATCACTACCAACTACGATGTGTGTGATAGTAAAAATTTGGCAAACGTGTAGATTAGATAACAGATAAGTTCTTACAGATAGCTGCAATTCATCATTTGTTTGTTAAATCCTTCTGGTATTCTGGTTATATATATATATATATATATATATATATATATATATATATATATATATATATATATATATATATATATATATATATAAAATAAAATGTAGTAACACGAAATTACATAATCATCGATGCAATAATTTATTTCAACCTTGTGGTATTTTCAAGCATCCAATTTAGCTGATTACATTTTTGAAGCTGAAAAAGGGGAAATTCACACTCGACAATTCAAATATAATTAGAGAGAGAGGGAGTGACAACCTATTTAATACATATTTAGAGAGAGGGGGAAATTTGAAACATATTTAATTGATAATTATGTAGTGAGAGGGGAATTACATAATTTAATACAGAGAGGGAAGAGGAGGCACTATATATAAATAGAAATTGTAAAAGTAGGCATGGAGGAGGGGGGCGGTTTCAATGTTTGTCAAGAAATCAGGTCGTGTCAAAAATCACCAGTTCTCACCCTCCCCTTACTATTTGGAAAATGACACTTTCAGTCTGGCGACTAAAGTATATTGTGGTCACGATATGTCCGGAAGATAACCACAGGGATAAGAAAGTTTACATCGGCATTTCTGCGGGAAACTGGAAACAGCGTTTCTATTACCACAAACACTCATTCATAAATCCAGAACTTAGGAACAAAACGGAGTTAGCGAAACAATGGTGGCTACTGAAAAATGAAAACCGGTCCCCAGTGGTTTCTTGGTCAATCCTATGTTATTCTGATATTCCAAATAGATTTAGGCAAAGATGCAAATAAGAATCCTGAAATACGAACACGGTAATCTTCTGAATAAAAGAGATGAACTAATGGCAAAATGCAGACATTAATGTAAATTTAAAATAACCAATAACTCGCAATCCGAGAGACATTTAGATCAGTAGCGGTGGAGGTACTGAATTGGATACGACTAGATTGTTCTTTCCCTTTAATCCCCTTCCTAATTCTTTATCTATGTATCTCATTATGGACTACATGATTATCTACTTGTATATATGTGTATATTGGTGTGTTTGCGTATATATCTGTGTATGTATGTGTACATATGTGGGTGTGTATGTGTATGTGTATGTTTACAGATATTTGGTACGGTATGTATGTATATTTGTATATATGTATATGTATGCGCACATGTATGTATATGTTGTGTATGTATGTATATATTATTGTATGCATGTGTATGTGTGTATGTATGTAGTTATATGTATGTATTTATCTATGTTT
The DNA here is from genome assembly GCA_963556195.1 of Sepiola atlantica. Classification (NCBI taxonomy): domain Eukaryota; kingdom Metazoa; phylum Mollusca; class Cephalopoda; order Sepiida; family Sepiolidae; genus Sepiola; species Sepiola atlantica. The sequence continues at coordinate 161,576,251 of OY744524.1, forward strand.
ATATACATATATTATGCATGTGTATGCATGTGTATGTGTGTGTATGTAGTTGTATATACGTATGTATGTATATGTGCATATATATGCATATATGTGCATGTATGGGTATATGTGTGGGTATGGGGTAATAGGTATATTGTGCATGTGTGTGTTGTGTGCATAGGTATGTAATGACTATATATTTCTTATGTATATATGTTTTATGGCTGATGTATGTATATATATATATATAGGTGTATGTATTTTTGTGGCTGATGTGTATATGGTTATGTGTATTAATGTACATGTATGTACCTGCCACTATGTCAACGGAACACCCCCTCACTCGCTCTCCTTCTCTTTCTCTCTCCTTCTCTCTCTGGATATAACTCTTTTTATTTTCTTAAAGGTTTTTTCCATTTTCTTTGGGTTCTTTTCTTGACTCTACCCACAATTTTACCTCCTCCCCTCTTTCTCTCTCTCTCTCCTTCTTTTCATCCTATCTATCTTTTTCATTCACTCTCTTTATTTCACTGTCTCATTCTTGGTCCTCTTTTCCCTTGTCCCCCTTTCTTTCACTTTCTTTTTTCCTCTTTCTCTGTTTATCGTTCTCCTCCTATCTCTCTCTTTATCGTTTTCTTTCTTTCCCTCTCTCGTTCATGCTCTCTCTCGCTCTCTGCTTCTCCTTCTCCCCTTCTCTTTCTTGTCCCCCCCCTCTCTCTCTCTCTCTTTCCCTTTCTCGTTCACCCTCTCGCTCTTTCTCGTCCCCCTCTCTCTTTCTTGTTTACCCTCTCTCGTTCCTTTTTTTTTCTTTCTCATTCTCTTTTTTTCTCGCTTTCTCTCTTTCTTGCTCTCTCTCTCTCTCTCTCTCTCTCTCTTTCTCTCTTTCTGATTATATCTCTCTTTCTTGTTCTGTTTCTCGTACTCTCTCTCTCTCTCTTGTCATTTTTCTTTTTCTCGTCTTCTTTCTTTTTTTCTTTATCTCTCTCTCACTAGATCTCTCTACCCCCTATCTCCTCCTGTGTATATATATATATATATATATATATATATATATATATATATAATCTGATATTTATTGTAATAGGTGATTTGGGATATTGTTTACAGCGTTACATTTTACGTTAATTTCTTAGATTTTATTATGGTCATATAATCAGATAATTTACTTAAAATAATATAGTTTTAAGAGTGTTTTCTGCAGATAACACGTTAGAAACACGTGAATTAAATCGCCTTATTTGTGGATGAATGGGGACTGCACATATATGCGTGTGTGTGTCTGTATATATATATATGTATGTGTGTGTGTGTGTATATATATATATATATATATATATATATATATATATATATATATATATATATATATATATATATATATATAGTCTCGGAAGTTTCTAAACCATTAAACTATATAAAAAAATAATTTAAAAAAACACATTTTAGTCCCAAGTCGTTCGGTGGAAAATCACTTTTTTGTAAGTCAATTTACTTTTTGCAGTCACTATATTAGTTTGCTTCCAAGAATTTACGCTAGTCTTAACATATATATATATATATATATATATATATATATATATATATATATATATATATATATATATATATATATACTAGCAAAACCTACCCACCCTCCGAGCGGCAATTAATAGGGTGTTAGTGTGAGGGGCGTTAATTAAAAAAAATTTACTCGGAGAATTCCATAATTTTAATAAACTTTGGTAAATTTGTAGATTAACATCCCCAGCTAAATTACCCCACCCCCACCTCACCCTTAAAAATGAGATTCTTCTTTTTAGGGTCTAGATTGTTAGGACAGTTAATATGTTTTTAACACTAACCCTAAGTTTGACTGGCAAGGTCATAAAACCACACTCAATCGCCACAAAAGTTCCCCACCTCCCCAGAAAAAAACCCGCACAGAATTCATTTTCAATGGCAAAAAAGGGTAAACTGCCATAAAACCCTCGAATAGCACGAAAATAGAGGATTATTTTACGTTAAATTTATACGCTAAACTGATCCTTCTTTCTAAATTCTGAAATATTTTTTGTTGTTTCTCTTTCGGCCAGGTTTTTCAGGGTATTCAATCGTAATCGCCTGAAAAAGTAGAATTTCATTTAAAATTTGCAGATTGACACCCTCCATTAATACCCCACCACACCGAAAAAAATGACATTCTGCTTTTTAAGGCGATTACGTGTTAACACCATGGAAAACGGAAAGAAAGAAAAACAAATATTTTAGAATTTAGAGTGAAGGATCAGTTGTATATATATTTAACTTAAAATGTTCCCACATTTCCGGGCCATCGTATTTTTTTACTTAAATTATTTTACCACTAACCCTAAGTCCGAGTGGCAGGGTCATAAAACCACATGTAATCTCCTAAAAAAGTAGCAGCTCCTCCAAAAAATGCAGTTAACTGCCCTAAAACTGTCTCGAAAAATTGAATTTATATACGAAAATTTTCCCCACTTTTAATTATAAAATAATATTTTTTTCCTTTCTTCTTTCCATCAAGTTAAAAAAGGTAGAAAAATGTATTGGGGGTGGTAAGGGGGGGTTAGCGGAGGATGTTAATCTACAATCATACCAAAATATAAATCTCCATTTTGTAATCTGGACAGATCACAGTGCTAATAAATTTTTGTTTTCATTTATCAATTAGAAGAGTGAAAAGGTCTTTGTAAACATTAAAAAAATAAGTTTGTTGTTAAAATTTATAAATTAGGCATCAACTTAATTAATAAAAAAAGTTATTTATTTATTTTTCATGAAAAATGCAAAAACTGCAAAAAGAAGGCGAGAGAAAGGGGGCAGAGAGAACGAGAGAGCGAAACAACCACACTTTCCTTCCCACTCCCTCTTTCTCTTCTCGCTTCTGCCTCGCTCGTAGCAATCACACTCTCCCTCCCACTCCCTCTATCTCTTCTTGCTTCTGCGTCGCTCATAGCAAGCCACAACCTTCAGTAAGGTCGTCAGTGAGCGTATGGCGTTAAAACTTAAGGTGGTTTACTTATTTTTCCGATTTATTTATTAAATAAGTTTAATTAATTACTGTATATATAGACGAAACTATTGCTTTATGTTACTACCTAACTGCGGGATGATCGGTACGGATTAGCAATCAGATCGTTACACATATATTTATTTTATTTAATGTCCGTTGGCACGTTAATCATCTTTGGTCAATCGTCGAATTAACCGGTGAAATTCGTCTTAGGGGAATTGGGATAACCAAAGCAATAAATGACGAACACAGACACGAGTGAAATTAAAAGTCAATAAAGATTTTTATAAACAAATAGAAGAAGATGACACCACGAGAAAGAGTGAGGGAGACAGACGTGTATTTTGGAGAGTGTGTGTAGCTGTATGCAACATGAAATTTCAGTCAAAATATATATATATATATTTGTATAAGAAAGTTACTGGCAAGAGATAGGCCAATACTTAGCTGTTTGTCCGAAGTATAATACGGATCAAAAGTCCATGCACTTACAATATAACTGATGACACGAAAATCAATAATCTCCTTGAATAGTAATCCTTGGGAATAAGAATAAGATGGATTCAATCCCCGATAAGATTGTCCTTTAAGTTCCTGGAATCGTAATCCTTGGGAATAAGAATGTTCTAGGTACAACCGGCGATACGATTGTCCTTTAAGTTCCTGGAATCTTAATCCTTGGAAGTAATAATGTTCTGGATTCAACCGGCGATATGATTGTCCTTTTCTCTGTTTTATTTATACAAGCGTTCCGTCTGCCTTTTTCGCCCTCTCTGACGTATTCTTAAATTCACCTCGTGTATTTTGTTTTTCGCGTCCTTGCGACATTCCCTGTCTGTTCCGTTTCCGGTCGCCCACGTCGTCTGTTCTTTCCAACCTCGCCTCCCTCTTCCCCAGTCACGCGGCTGCTTGAATCGCACGACAAAATCTTAGAGAGAGAAATAGACAGAGACATAGAGAGAGTAAGCGCTTCGGCTGACTACGACAGTCATTAAAGAGAGAGAGAGAGAGAGATAGAGATATAGAGAGCGTAAGTGTTCGCCTTACTTTGAGAATTATTTATCACAATATAGATAGCAAACATAAGCCAATGCAATTCCAAATTAATAATACTAAACATTAATTAATTATAAACGGTTTAAAAATAGTTATGCTAATTAGGCAGTCAAAAGGTTCTCTCTTAATCTTCACTATGTATACAGAATATCAAAATTTTTGGCCCTTTGGCCAAGATCAAAGTGTAGTATCTGTTCCGATGGATACTGCATAGACTGGTATCGTCTTGGCCTTCGGGGCTTGATTTACGCCGGTCTATGGGACGGTCCTCTTTGGGGAGGAGTAAGTTTATTGCTTACTGCCTGAGGCGCCCCTACCGGGGAATGCCGACGGGGCTGCCCAGGTAATTTTTAATGGCCAGAGTGCTCACCTTCTCGGGCGCTGGCTTTTCAAGTCCCACTTTTCCGACCCGACTTTGGGTCACAACTTACCTTGTGGGAGTAAGATAAAACTGGCCTTGTGCCTAACCGTCTGGCGAGGAGGTAAATAAATTATTCAGTAGAGATAATTATTCATACCGGTCGCAAGATTCGAAATCACGGAACATGAGTCACATTATAACACACGCCTTAACCCACTCGGCCACTATTAACAATCTGATAAATCAGCGGATATATATATATATATATATATATATATATATATATATATATATATATATATATATATATATATATATATATATATATATATATATTAAAATCCATAGACATATATAGGTTTCATGTTACCTTAAACACTCATCAGTATGGATTATGAAACGGTACCACCGGTCGAACTATTCGAACCTCGGATTCGAATATCTCGGACCCAAGTGATGCCGTTGTGACAAATAATAAGTAACAGTGTTCAATCTCTCTATTCATCTCCCTCCATCTTCTCTGTAATGAGAGGTAATACAGGCGCTCTAATGAGAAGTAAGACAGGCCGTCAAATCATAGCTATAAATGCAAGTTCCTTCTTGTTGAACACTATTATGACGGCTTACTATCGTTGCACGCCTTCTCGGCATAATAGGAGTTATTTCTCATCACTTTGTGTAGCTATTCAGATTAGCCTCATTGGTTAAGACGTCGGGGTTGAAGTTAAAAGTGACTCTTGTTCCGAGGTTCGAGTCGTGTGACTGGTTTGAATGGTTATCTTTATACTGATGATTGTGCAAGGATAAAACGTATACATCTGTAGATAATAAATATTATATATATATATATATATATATATATATATATATATATATATATATATATATATATATATATATATATACGGTACTGATTTTCTGTACCGAATAATAAATATTACACGCTTAATTTTGATTTTCTCAATTAATTGAGCGCTATGCTGGGATTTTAGGCCACCATCTTACTAAAGAATTAAATATATATATATATATATATATATATATATATATATATATATATATAACATGAAACCTATATATGTCTATGGATTTTAATATATTTATTTATTATTAAAAATAAATAGGTATATATATATATATATATATATATATATATATATATATATATATATATATATATATATATATATATATATATATAACATGAAACCTATATATGTCTATGGATTTTAATATATTTATTTATTATTAAAAATAAATGTATATATATATATATATATATATATACATTTATTTTAGGCCACCATCTTACTAAAGAAGGTATATATATATATATATATATATATATATATATATATATATATATATACACCTTCTCATTAGAACACCCAGCCGATAGGGAGCTATAAATAATTATTTAATAATAAATATTTAATTAGCTACAGACTTATACGTTTTATCCTTGCGGAATCATCAGTGTAGAGATAACTATTCAAACCAGAGTCGCACGATTCAAAATCCGGAAAAAGAGTCACCTTTAACTCCAAATCCCGACGCCCTAACAAATGAGGCTAATCTGAATAGCTATACGAAGTGATGAGAAATAAATCATTATGCCCAGCAGGCGGGCAACCATAGTCAGCCGTCATAATAGTGTTCAACAAGAAGGAACTTGCATTTATAGCTATGATTTGACGGCCTGTATTACCTCTCATTAGAGAAAAGATGGAGGGAGATGGATAGAGAGATTGAACACTGTTACTTATTATTTGTCACAACGGCATCACTTGGGTCCGAGATATTCGAATCCGAGGTTCGAATGGTTCGACCGGCGGTACCGTTTCATAATCCATACTGATGAGTGTTTAAGGTAACATGAAACCTATATATGTCTATGGATTTTAATATATTTATTTATTATTAAAAATAAATGTATATATATATATATATATATATATATATATATATATATATATATATATATATATGAAGAAGAATGGGAAGGAATTAGAGAAGCAAAGGCCAAATCAAAATTCAATTCAAATGCTCAAAGTAAGGTATATTCCGCAAAAAGGCAATTTATTCAAGTTAAATTTTCCCTAAGCCAGGCTTTTCAAAGATCAAAATCTTATCATCAGAGGAAGTCGCTGGGATAGATAAGTTGGCAAAGGCCAAGATTTAAAATTTGAAAAAATAAAATAAAAGTTGTAGGGAAAGAAACACAGGGCAAAACTCTGTCCGAATGCAAGCAAATGTCCGATTGCTAAAAAGTCCGGTGTCGAAAAGTCCAGCGGAGAGAATGAGATGTAGATAGGTAGGTCGTTAAGAGGCACAGGATGTTGTGAGAGAGGATTCAAAGTTAAATTCCAAAGAAGCCACAACTTCAGGTGCGGCGAAAATTTTATATATATATATATATATATATATATATATATATATATATATATATATATATATATATATATATATATATATATGGTTGCCTGTAATTGATGTCTGCATGCATATCTTTCTTATACGAATAAAACCCTTCATTTAAATAAGTTGTGTCCCTGTAATTGATCAAGGGCGAATACGGCGAGACGAGATGACACGCTGGGTTCCGACGACGTATCTATATAATGGAAATAATACACGCACGACAACACAACATATTGTGTGTTTTTATGTATTACTAATGTTTTTGTTGTGTTTTGTATATAATTTATTTTTTTACTGACAGTTTTCTTTTACTTCATCTTTCAAATGTGCATGTTGCATATTTGGTCTTTGTCATTCTTTTTTTAACATTCATTGAAACGGAATCTTCAGGGTGCAATAAACGCCGTTAAATCCATTTATTGCGCGCCGCGATGTGCGAGACAAATCTTTAGGGCCTCATTTTGAAGAGCTTCTAAATGACAGCTTTACGTCCCCCCGTTCCTTACCTCCAACTCTGGGATGGGACAGGAGAGGGTGACACTCATCAGTTGCTGTCTTATTTATTAGAATGAGGGCGCCAACTTGTGGAATCATCTGAAAAAGGAATTCCCAATCAACTGACAAGATCCAATCTTTTCTAAATTCCAACAAATCTCGTTCCCGCCCCAGCCACGAATGATACCTGAAATGTTCTCCAGGTTGACAATCTGCAGTCGATTCGAAGAAAAATGACATAAAAAGAAAGTGATAAGTCCAAAATGGATGAGTCACCTTCAGAGTAATTTCTTTTTTAGCGCCGTCCACGCATTGCCATTGAGACTCAGTCGACACTTAAGATTCTTTCAGTAAATCTTAATATCTTTAAAAGAAATTATGTGATAAAACTTTATGCAAATTTGGTGCATCGATTGTGGCATTACTCATGAAGATGTAACGAAAATATGGGTTGTATTCATTAAAGCGTTTTAAATTTATTTCAAAATTGTGATGTTCTTTGGTCCATTAAACTTAACTTTGAAATAACATTTTTAGATGTTTCTACGCATTTTCATGAAAGGCGCTGTCCGTCTGTCTGTCACACTTATAGAAATAGAATTTTCGTCGGTCTGACATGCTTAAGTTTGAAATAGAATTTTCGTCGGTCTGACATGCTTAAGTTTGAAATAGAATTTTCTTCGGTCTGACACGCTCAAGGTTTAAATAGCATTTTCGTTGGTCTGACATGCTCAAGTTTTAAATAGCATTTGTGTTCGTCTGATAGATTTAAGTTTGAAATATAATTTTCGTCGGTCTGACATGCTTAAGTTTGAAATATAATTTTCGTCGGTCTTACATGCTTAAGTTTGAAATATAATTTTCTTCGGTCTGACACGCTCAAGGTTTAAATAGCATTTTCGTTGGTCTGACATGCTCAAGTTTTAAATAGCATTTGTGTTCGTCTGATAGATTTAAGTTTGAAATATAATTTTCGTCGGTCTGACATGCTTAAGTTTGAAATAGAATTTTCGTCGGTCTGACATGCTTAAGTTTGAAATAGAATTTTCTTCGGTCTGACACGCTCAAGGTTTAAATAGCATTTTCGTTGGTCTGACATGCTCAAGTTTTAAATAGCATTTGTGTTCGTCTGATAGATTTAAGTTTGAAATATAATTTTCGTCGGTCTGACATGCTTAAGTTTGAAATATAATTTTCGTCGGTCTTACATGCTTAAGTTTGAAATATAATTTTCGTCGGTCTGACACGCTCAAGGTTTAAATAGCATTTTCGTTGGTCTGACATGCTCAAGTTTTAAATAGCATTTGTGTTCGTCTGATAGATTTAAGTTTGAAATATAATTTTCGTCGGTCTGACATGCTTAAGTTTGAAATAGAATTTTCGTCGGTCTGACATGCTTAAGTTTGAAATAGAATTTTCTTCGGTCTGACACGCTCAAGGTTTAAATAGCATTTTCGTTGGTCTGACATGCTCAAGTTTTAAATAGCATTTGTGTTCGTCTGATAGATTTAAGTTTGAAATATAATTTTCGTCGGTCTTACATGCTTAAGTTTGAAATATAATTTTCTTCGGTCTGACACGCTCAAGGTTTAAATAGCATTTTCGTTGGTCTGACATGCTCAAGTTTTAAATAGCATTTGTGTTCGTCTGATAGATTTAAGTTTGAAATATAATTTTCGTCGGTCTGACACGCTCAAGGTTTAAATAGCATTTTCGTTGGTCTGACATGCTCAAGTTTTAAATAGCATTTGTGTTCGTCTGATAGATTTAAGTTTGAAATATAATTTTCGTCGGTCTGACATGCTTAAGTTTGAAATATAATTTTCGTCGGTCTTACATGCTTAAGTTTGAAATATAATTTTCGTCGGTCTGACACGCTCAAGGTTTAAATAGCATTTTCGTTGGTCTGACATGCTCAAGTTTTAAATAGCATTTGTGTTCGTCTGATAGATTTAAGTTTGAAATATAATTTTCGTCGGTCTTACATGCTTAAGTTTGAAATATAATTTTCTTCGGTCTGACACGCTCAAGGTTTAAATAGCATTTTCGTTGGTCTGACATGCTCAAGTTTTAAATAGCATTTGTGTTCGTCTGATAGATTTAAGTTTGAAATATAATTTTCGTCGGTCTGACATGCTTAAGTTTGAAATATAATTTTCGTCGGTCTGACATGCTTAAGTTTGAAATATAATTTTCGTCGGTCTGACACGCTCAAGGTTTAAATAGCATTTTCGTTGGTCTGACATGCTCAAGTTTTAAATAGCATTTGTGTTCGTCTGATAGATTTAAGTTTGAAATATAATTTTCGTCGGTCTGACATGCTTAAGTTTGAAATATAATTTTCGTCGGTCTGACATGCTTAAGTTTGAAATATAATTTTCGTCGGTCTGACACGCTCAAGGTTTAAATAGCATTTTCGTTGGTCTGACATGCTCAAGTTTTAAATAGCATTTGTGTTCGTCTGATAGATTTAAGTTTGAAATATAATTTTCGTCGGTCTGACATGCTTAAGTTTGAAATATAATTTTCGTCGGTCTTACATGCTTAAGTTTGAAATATAATTTTCGTCGGTCTGACACGCTCAAGGTTTAAATAGCATTTTCGTTGGTCTGACATGCTCAAGTTTTAAATAGCATTTGTGTTCGTCTGATAGATTTAAGTTTGAAATATAATTTTCGTCGGTCTGACATGCTTAAGTTTGAAATAGAATTTTCGTCGGTCTGACATGCTTAAGTTTGAAATAGAATTTTCTTCGGTCTGACACGCTCAAGGTTTAAATAGCATTTTCGTTGGTCTGACATGCTCAAGTTTTAAATAGCATTTGTGTTCGTCTGATAGATTTAAGTTTGAAATATAATTTTCGTCGGTCTGACATGCTTAAGTTTGAAATATAATTTTCGTCGGTCTTACATGCTTAAGTTTGAAATATAATTTTCGTCGGTCTGACACGCTCAAGGTTTAAATAGCATTTTCGTTGGTCTGACATGCTTAAGTTTTAAATAGCATTTGTGTTCGTCTGATAGATTTAAGTTTGAAATATAATTTTCGTCGGTCTGACATGCTTAAGTTTGAAATATAATTTTCGTCGGTCTGACATGCTTAAGTTTGAAATATAATTTTCGTCGGTCTGACACGCTCAAGGTTTAAATAGCATTTTCGTTGGTCTGACATGCTCAAGTTTTAAATAGCATTTGTGTTCGTCTGATAGATTTAAGTTTGAAATATAATTTTCGTCGGTCTGACATGCTTAAGTTTGAAATAGCATTTTTGTGGGCCTGACACGCCTAAGTTTGAAATAGAATTTTCATCGGTTTTAAACCATTCGGTTTGAAATAGAATTTTCGTTGGTTTGACGCAATTAAGTTTGAAATAGCATTTTCGTTGGTTTGACGCAATTAAGTTTGAAATAGCATTTTCGTCGCTAAACATGCAGATTGAATGACCGTATCTCACGAATAACCTACTTGTTTCTATGTTAGTTAAAATTGAATGGGTCGGAAGTGTGCGGTGTAGCAAAAAGAAAAACGAAAAAAAAAGAACAAAAAGGATGAAAAAAATAAAATTAGAGAAGAAAAAGGGAAATAGAAAACAAGTTGGTGTATAAAAGGATGACAGAGGAATAAATGAAGAATTTAAAATAAAAAGTTATTGCGAATGATGAATAAGGTAATGAAAAGACCAAAATAAGGACAGAAAAAAGGAAGACATGAAAAGAAAGAAAACAAAGAAATAAAGGAAGATATAACAGTGAATGAAGGAAGGAAATTAATTAATGTGGAAGTAAATAAAGTTAAAAATAAAAAAAATAATATTTAGCACAATAAGGAGGTAGACGGGTAATTCATCATAAATCACTGAAAGGAGATCGAAACCATGAAAATTAAAAATCAAAAGAATTATTAGAACGTAAGTTGGTTAGGAATCTTGTAAAGGCAATTTCGTGTTATGACTTGAGTTAAGACGTAAGTCAACGGGCAATGACAATTAGAATTGATAAGCAAGTGGTATTTGCAAAAATATCTTAATCGGAATTAATTCAAAAAATATGTATGACGTGAATTATTATGCGATATCGTTAGATAGATAGATAAATAGATAGACAGACAGACAGAAAGACATAAGAGTAGATGGACAGAACAGACGAGTTTATGTTAAGCCAGATACATACAGCAGTTTACTCGCCAACTACCAACATATACATAAATCTTTACAGATAGTCGAGTAACAATCATATCTTATGTCTGTGTCTTTATATAAATAAACAGAAGGGAATCTTATTTTACAACCCAAAGTAAATTGTACGTGTTTTCTTTCTTCATTGTGTCTTGTGTATACTAACAATGACTAGCCAGAAATTAACAATAATCAACAAAGCAACCAAGAAACAACAACGGATCAACAAACTATGGACAGTTGTTCGTGTTTCAAAACGCTTGAATTAGCATGGCCTATGCTAAAAATACAACAAGAAAAGAAAGGGGGAAATCTCAAAAAGCAAAAGCGAATAACAATAAAAGAGGAAGAAACAAAGCACAATAGCAAAAGAAAGAGAAAAGGACAGAAATAACGGTAAAAAAATGAATTAAGAAGTAGGTAAAAAGAAATAGGTAAGAAAAAATAAAGAGAGAAGGAAATGAAAAGGAAAGAAAGAATAATAGAAAGAGAAGGAAATAAAAATGGGAAATCCAAGAATGAAAAAAAAAAGAGAAATCATCATCATCATCATCATCATCATCATCATCGGTTTAACGTTCGTTTTACATGCTGGCATGTATGAGACGGCTTAGAAATTGACCTCCAAACTAACTTATCAACTTTTTTCTGGACAGGTCTTTATTTATCTCTCTTTCTCTCAAGTCCATTTTTATCACTTCCATGTTCTATCGGTTTTCCCCTGTGAAATGAACGTGCTACCTCAACCAAAAACTCTCATCCATTCTTTCAGCGTGACCATACCATCGAAGTCTTCTGTTCTGCACACATTTCCCTATACTGTCCAGATTTAAACTTCCTCTGAGGTAATCAGATCTAAACTTGTCTTTAAGACTCACATTACATATCCATCCTATCATTCTCTCTATGAAACGCATGTCCTCTACTCTCACTGGCCAGGTTCATTTCCATACATCATTACACTGCATACACATTCCTGACAGACTCTTACCTTGATCGACAGTGATAACGCTCTGCTGATTAGTAATGGCAGAAATTCTCTGAACTTATTTCATCCGCTCCTAACACTTGCAATTTCACTCACACCTGATCCATCTTGTGCTCCAACGATATCGCTATGAGAAAGAGAAAAATAAGCCAAGAGAAAAAGAGAAAAATCCAAAGGGAAAGAAAGAAAAAAAGAATGAAACAAAAAAGAAATGAATACGAGGTAAAGCCAAGAACTGAAGGAAATAAAAGGGATGGAATGGAAGAAAAACAAACATAACAAAGGAAAGGAAACAAAAAAGAAAGAAAGAAAACTGAGGGAAAAAAGGAGAAATCGAAGGAAAAAGTTATAGAAAGAAAGAAAAAGAAACGAAAGAAAGAAAGAAAGAAAAAGAAGATAATAAAGAAAAGAACAGGGTAAAAATGAAAAAGAGAGAAAGAGAGAAAGAATGTTAAAAGGAAAAAAGAGAGAGAAAGAATGAGAAGGTGAAAAAGGGATGAAATGGAAAAAGAAAGAAAAAAGTAAGACAAGAAGAAGAAGAAGAAGAAGAAGAAGAAGAAGAAGAAGAAGAAGAAGAAGAAGAAGAAATGTAAGGAAAAAGAAATAAGAGTTATAGAATTCAAGAAAAAAAGTGAAAAAGAAAGAATTTGAAAACGAAAAAAGAGGGAAAGGATAAAAACATAAAAAAGACGAAATGGAAAGGAAAGAAAGAAGAACGACAACAGGAATAAGAATAATAACACAACAAGGACAAGAAAATTTTTTAAAAATAAATAACAAACAAAACCCTAAGGGGAATAAATGAAAAACAATTTTGAAATATGAGAGAACGTTATTGGTTCTGAAAAGAAAGAAGAGAAGACAACCCCCGCCATGAATCTAGAATTATTGAGATTTTACAGCTCTGTCAGTTGCAATCTTCATTTTCTATCATCAGAAAACGACAGCCACAAGGCCGTCACAGGAATGGATGTTGTGAAGAATAAATGCAGATAAAGTAGAATAAAAAAAAAGAAGTATTTATTATACCTCCTTCCATTGGGTTTTGAATCAGAAAAGAAATAACTGGCTAGAAACAGGTTTGCGTTGTTTGAAACTTTCATTGAGTCATAATATAACTTTGAAGGCAGTTTCAGCCTGTAAATAAAGAAATGAATAAAATTCATCCATTTTGGCGGCAATGTTACAAAGTCATTTATTATCAGCCATTTTCTCTTACACCTTTTTTAACAGCCGTTCCCTGCTTTAATTGATTGAATATGTTTTATTCATTTTATTACAAGCAAAAAAGGCAGAGTCTGGTCCAGCACTTGGTGTTTTATTCACACACTAACGGGCATCAGTGGAAATTCCACAGTGCTTTCTACATCAATCTGCATTAATAATAATGTTAATAATAATATTCCTTTCCAAATAATAAATGCTGTTCAGGATCAATACTATTAAGAAAAAATTACTCTTTCTTCTTCCGTAAAAATAATTGTCATTGTCAGCTAAATATTCTTGAAATAAATAACGAATATGTCTCTTCTTTATTTATTTATTATAAAAATTGTAGAAATTTAATTCTTTAAAAATATATATATTCTCTGCTTTACCGTAATATAATTGTCAGCTAAATATTCTTCAAATCAATAAAAGGAATGTCACTTTTTGAAATGTATTTATTTAAAATTCTACTGCTTTAGTCAACGCGACAGTACGGCATAATTTGATTTTGGAACAATTCATTTTAAAATGGGTAAAGTCGGAATTGTTTACCTGAGCGACATCAAATTAATCAGCATCTTCGTAGATCTATCAATCTCATTTTTTTTCTGCCCAATATCTTTAGAGGCCGTCTGTATTTTATTATTATTATTATTATTATTATTATTATTATTATTATTATTATTATTATTATTATTATTATTATTATTAACAGTAGTAGTAATAGTAGTAGTAGCATTTATCCCTTTAACATGCTCAAAGATTCTTATTATCAAATCTTCCCGACATCATCATCATCATCATCATCATCATCATCATCATCAGCAGCAGCAGCAGCAGCAGCAACAGCAACAGTAGTAGTAGTAGTAGTAGTAGTAGTAGTAGTAGTAGTAGTAGTAGTAGTAGTAGTAGTAGTAGCTCAGTAGAAGTTTTCATACAAGTCATTTTAAGTGATTGCACAGAGCAATAACAAGTGGTGTTCCCCGGAGTTTGAGTCTCCCCAGATTTCCAGCAGTCACCACCTCTTTTATTCACCATAATAATCATATTAGGTTTTATTTGCTGGCATGTGTTGGACGGCTTTTAGAAATTTACTTCTAAACTAACTTATCCCTGCCCAGGTCTTTATTTATCTTTCTTTCTCTCAAACCCATCCTTATCCCTTCCTCCCATGTTTTCCTTGACCTTCCCCTGTCAAATGACCCTGATACCTTAACTGTTATAATCTACTAACCCAAGAACACTCATCCATTCTTTCAATGTGACCATACCAACAAAGTCTCTTGTTTTATACACATCTCCCTATACTGTCCTGATTTAATTTACCTCTGAGGTCATCAGTTCTAAGCCTGTCTTTAACACTAAGATTACTCATCCATCGTATCATTCTCATATCTTTTGTTAATTGTTGCAAATCACTTTGCATCATCACAACTGCCGTTTACCATTGATCTCTTACTGGTAACGACCGTTGGCCTTCTCTGGAATTTGAGTAGCAATAAGCCTCCCAAAGATTCCATTACTTTCTGCACCCTTCCAGTGGATGTCTGGATGGTACTTTCCCGCTTGATTTTTCCATCCCCCTTGATCCTTCATCACTATTTTATGTGGTAATTGGGGCTGGTTTCACTACTTTTATTTATTTGTTTTTTAGGGGTAGATTATGGGATTTCTGGCAGTTTCAGTTCTTTTAGGCTCTCGTAATATTCTTTTTGTATTTTTATTATACTTCTATTTCAACTTACCTGTGGTTGTTTGGTGTTACCTGGTAATGAAGGTTGGTTTCCATACTCAAATTATCATATTCACTTTTGAAATTGACTTCCAAATTAATCTATCTCTGACCAGGTCTTTATTTATCTCTCTTTCTCTAAAATCCATTCTTATCACTTCCTCTCATGTTTTTTCTTGACCTTACCCTGACAAATGATCCTGCTACCTCAACGAAGTTCTGCACACATCTCTCTATAGTTATATTACGTTTTAATGATTCAACTCAAGTTACCCAAAATATTACAGGTGTCTCCATGACTCACCGCTGACCTTCAAAAATTTTATTTAAAAAATCTAAAATTTCAAATGAGCAAAATGACGATTATATTTTTCTAGACTTTCCAGCTAAAGTGTTTTAATATTCTGTTCTCATAAATAATTTTAATTAACCAAACTAATACTGACAGTTAAGCTTTGACACCAATCATGATGTCATACTGTCAACATGTAGGATTTCAATTAAGGTCATTAGATGCATCGCAATAAAGAATGTTTGACAAAATTTGTACATTAAATTTATTATTGAAAAATGGAAAGACTATTTTGTTTGTTGATGACTACACAAGTGTTAAAAGTGAAATAATGTTGAATATTCATTCACTCTCAGTTTCGGGGGGGGGGGGGATCATTCAAATTCATTATTATAAAATAAAACATTTATTTTTATTAACTTATTATAGTTAATATTCGTTTGTCTGTGGCGGGTGTAAAGAGAGAGAGAGAGAGAGAGAGAGAGAGAGAAATGAAAGGAGGGAGAGAGAGATAGAGACGTCTGTTCTGTTCTACAGTCATAGAAAAGAGACAAATCTTTATTTTGTTATCTTCATGTTCCTACCTTGTTAATGTCATGCTATTTCATCACACACAGCATTCAACTTTGTCCTAATTTGACACAATTCTGCTGACTCTGAGCATTCTCCTCAGCATATGCATTATCTACATGGGCGAATCAAACGTTTTACAAAATGTGCATACATACTAGTTTGTGGCGTGTAAACCACATGTCTGAAGCAGTTCAAGCGATGAAAGGTACTCACCGTGGTTTATATTATCGTGGTAGTTTCTCTTATGACAAGTACATTGCTTCAAGCTGTGTGAGATTTGAAAGTTGCACAGATTAATCATGTAGCATTCAAAACTTATTCTTTACAAGTGTGAACTGGTCATAACGCCACGGAAACGGGCAAAACATGTGTGTGTTGACTCATAATTATCAAGAGTTATCTCCCTTGAATCATATCCATATCCCTTGGATTATACTGATCAACGAGAGAATGCTCTCTCCTGTTTCTGGAAATTAAAAAATCGAACTAATTCCACACATGTGGGGAATATAGAAACCGGATATTACCCATTTTCCTGGCTGGACTGCAAGACTGTCTGACATGGTTCGTCAGGCTCTTCATATTTGCATCACTTTCACAAATCTGACGTTGTGCCCATCAAATGTCTTTCACAGTTATAGTCCAATAGATTCCATTCTGCTTGCAGATTCTAGACTAGACCACACACATGTAAGTAAGATATACTTGTAGATTACTCATGCATCACTCTCTATTCTTTGGCCCCAACAATACATATTCTTTATCGATTGTGTTGATACATTGATGTAGTCTTTTCTTTAGTAATTGTGTTTGTGATTTTCACCCCTTTATGTATTATCTTTCGTATATCCCTCTTCAATAAACTGTCGATGTGAGAATAAATGTGCATATATGTAAATCCAACTGTTTCTTAATTATTTGCCTTTATCCCTTCTATTTCGATCCCATGTGTACACCCAAGAACACAACACCCACAAAATGCCGGCCGCATGTCTAAGAGAATTACCGAAACACATGGTCGCTAAAAACGTTAAAGCTAGAATATCCCATATTCGGGTGCTTAACATGTGAAAGGTGAAGTCGCCGTTGATCACAGTAAAGTTCCCAGGTGGCTCAAGATGGTTTGCTTGAGTTACAAGAACCTTGACAGTTGCGCAAAGTTAGATAGGCCTAAAATCGTGGATTCTGAGACTGTGCTCCTAGCCATAGAAAAAAATCCAGCGAGGAACACTCAAAGAGTATAAGGTGAGGCCGGCATTTCAGTCTAGTGTGTTTTGTCACCTTTATAATTATGTAAACTAATTGCAAAACTGTTGACTCATATCAGAAAAAATCAGGTTTCAAATGTTCGACTTTGACTCTGATTTTGACTATCTGAAATTATAAAAGATCCGACTCTGACTGCATCTCTGACTGAAGAAACCCTTTTCTTTCTACTATTTCTAATTTATATCTAATCTATAAGTTACTAAACCTTTGTGGATCTTGTTTTCTGGTCTATTTTATTGTTTGTTATATTTTTTGTTGATAATGCCACAAAAGGAAGATGTCACGAAAGAATGGCACCATCCATTAAAACAGGGGTCACGGGTCATCTACAAGATTACCATTTCATATATCATATTTATAGCGTTATGATTTTTGTTAATTTCAAGGGTCTTTTCAATTGTTGTCTTTAATAAATGAAACCTAAAAAGTTCAATAAGCAATACATGATAAACAAAGCTGTGGAGTTAGTAGCTCAAACCTTCGACTCAGACTCAAACTCAGACTTCTGAAACTCTAAAAGGTTTCAGTCCAGTTTCGACTCCATTTCTGACTCCCGTTCCGGCTCTAGTTACGACTCTAAAAGGTCTACCTCCAGTCCGTCTCCAGTTTCGATTTACAAGGTTGAACTCTAGTTCTGACTCCTGTCCTGACTTTAAAAGATCCGACTCTAATTCCGACCCCAGTTCAGACTTTAAAAGGTCCAGCTCCAGTTCCCACTCCAGTTCGAACTCCAGTTCCAACTCTAAACTGTCCGACTCCAGTTCTGACTCTAGTTCCGACTCCAGTCCCAATTCCAGTTCCAACTCTAGAAGGTCCGACTTCAGTTCTGATTCTAAAAGGTTTGACTCCAGTTTCAACTCATAAACCAATGTATTTACTCTGACTTTGACGTCACAGCTCTGCTAACAATGAGATTGGGTTCCAAAAAAATTGCTCTTTTACTAAGTGTAACAGAATCATCCAATCGAACGCATTCCTATCCGCATGTCACTTCTAGAGTTCCAGTTAATGTAGAAGACAGAAAAACATGCTTAAAATTCCAAAAGAAAACGGTTACAGAAATGAAACGGAAAATTTGAAGATTAATTCACAGCAGGCATTACAGGGATTGCAAAATCTTCTTATGAAAGGGGAGGAAAGTTTCAATCAATATTTGAGAAAAAAAGATGACAAAGGAATCATGTGCTGTCTACAAAATGAATATGAAAATTTCCCTTTTTTCTTTTTTTTCTATTTTAATTAAATTTTAATGTGTTTGTTTTTAAAAATATTTTTTGAAATCTCTGAAAATGTTTAACTCAACAGTTATTTAAAAGAAGAAAATTACATATTTAGTTTTAAAAAATAAAATAAAATAAACTTCACAATGAAACATGCAATTACATGTGTATCTCCTGGGGGATTAGAAATTCCTTCCTTTTTTTCATTCGTGTTTTGTTTGGTTTGGCTTGTCTGAAAAAAAAGCCATAAAAAAAAAATACAAAAAGCGAATATTTCTAAGATGCATCCAGTAAATATTCCCATTTAGCGGTGAAAATGCTATTTCAGACTCAAGCATGACAGACCAATGAAAATGCTATTTCAAACTTAAGCATGATAGACCGATGAAAATGCTATTTCAGACTCAAGTATGATAGACACATAAAAATGCTATTTCAAATTTAAGCCTGACAGACTAATGAAAAGGCTATTTCAAACTTAAGCATGACAGACCAATGAAAATGCTATTTTAAACATAAGCATGATAGACACATAAAAATGCTATTTCAAACTTAAGCATAATGAAGATGTTATTTTAAACATAAGCATGACAGACCAATGAAAATGCTATTTGAAACTGAAGCATGACAGACTAATGAAAATGATATGTTAAATGTAAATGTAACAGACTGCTGAAAATTCTATCTGAAATAAGATATATCCATTCTATCTTTGATGAAAACGCTATTTGAAAGTGAAGCATAAGCGAACGACATACCAAACTTCTCGTGTAGATGAGACGGCACATCTAAAAACTAAAATTATTTAACATTAACTGATGCAAAATGATTCCTATTCGACGATCGAAATGTAAGAGTCTGCTAATGTTCTTTAAAAAGGGTCTTTGGAAAAGGAAGAGAATAGATTAAAAACAAAAACATGTATTCCAGAAAGCCACATAATTCCATTTTGGCATCGATGTAAATGTTAACCACTGATTTAACCCAACTTGATTGGTGGACGTCTTTGGCTGTGTATAACATTGCTCATTGAGAGAGACAAATGATAATCTGTAGGTACAAAGATGCATGATTATGACGGGTGGGGTAAAACCTCCAAGCCTAGCTCCAGCAGTTTTTCAAAGGCCATTCTTAGTGTAGAATTTTCGTTAGTCTGTCACGTTTAGGTTTGAAGGAGCATTTTTGTAGGTTTGTTATACTTAAGTTTGAAATAGCATTTTCATGATTTAATGCGTAGGTTGAGTGGGCACATCTTAAGAATGGTAATTTTACCTACATATAGAATTTCCGTTGGTTTGTCACATTTAAGTTTGAAATAAATGTGCAGATTGAATGGATGCATCATAAAAATTGAAATCAATATCAAACATTTTTTTGTAGCAAGGTGTGTGTCCTTTGATACTGGAGTCGCTTCCATGGTTGTTTTTCATGGGGGGGGGGGCGCAAAAAAGTATAAAACAGCAGCAGCCGCACAACCTAGGCGAACTCAACAACAAGACATGAAGGATGGCATTTTTAATTACTGACAATAATCCAAGTAAAAATATCTCCATTATTTTTTGGCAGATATATCCTATAGAAGCATGTGGAACTGTTAACCTCCTTTTTATTAACACACCATAGAAACCTTCTAAACTTTTGAAATTCTTATGATTAGATTTGGAGAAAACTTTAATTATTCTATCAAATGAAAGCAAAAGGAATCAATTGTCCTTCAATCATTTCTTGAAAACTTTTAAAACAATTTCCTTTTCAATCCAATGAAAATTTTGAATCAATTTATACACAGAATTTTAAAATAAATCCGTAAATTATGTAAGGATCAAGTTGACATAAGATTTCAAATGTGACCCCCTCCTTCCATCCAATAAGATTTTTTTTGTTGTTAAATTATAAATTTTGTTTGATTGAGATTTCAATGAATTTCCTGTTCCAATTAATTCTGTGAGATTTGTTTATTGTTAATCCAAGATAATCAGTTTTAGGATTGCAAAAACACAAATGTTTCAGAAAGAAAAATATTCCAATTTTTATCATTTTGGTAAGATTGAGATAATTATGAAAACACACATATACGCACGTATATATCTATATATAAAGTTAGATATGTGTATATACTATATGTTTATGTATATATTAATGGTAGTCACCCGGCATTGTCTGTGTAGAGATATATTAGGGGTCAGAAGAGTTCTTAAGAAAACGTCTCAATGTAAAAAGTAAAAGCAAAAAAAGAAAGGAAAACGTAGAAATCGGTAAAGTTAAAAAAAGAAGTGAAAAAAGAAAGAAAGCATCTCACTGTGTAAACGAATGCAAGCAGAAGGACGAGTTCTCTATTCTGGTATTCTGAACTGATATGTAAACAGAAGACATACTTTTGTGTGATGATAAACTGTTGTGTGTTATGCATAAATTTGCCTAAAAGAACCTAGTTGTTATGACAGGTTTTGTCTGGTAAGTGAAGTATATGGTCAAACAGCAGATATGAAATACAATGTTTAAAGAAAAAGAAACAAAATATGATTGTCGAAAGGAATGGAACCATTGAATAATCATGTTTTGGTTTGTTGTCTGTTGTCGAAAATATATTCTGTCAATCCTTTATTCTTAAATGCGTTTTCCATGGTGTTAACGCCTAAACAGGAAAAAAACAAGAAATGAAGATATAAAGTAGAAGTTTAAAGAAATAGTATCCAGCTGTTGTTGTTATATGAATCGTATGATGTGAGAAATGTGAAATAAAATTCAATAAGAAAAAAGAATAATTAAAAGTATGAATAATATAAATGTATTGATTTCATAGACCGCTCTGTTTTTTTTAATGCCAAACCGCTATTCGTTCATTCCATCATTCTGAAATACACATAGAAAGAAGAAAGGGTATTTAAAGAGAGCGGTCTATATTTATATTGAAAGTCTAGTGTAGTTTATAGACAATAGTTAAAACGAAAATATGAAATACTAATGGTGATAGATCTAAATCATTGATCATTAAAACAATACCCGGTGATGTTAGAGTGAGAGACTGTGTTAGGAGAATCTGCTGAGTCGGAAAAATGTAATAAATTTTGAAAGAGAATGAAACGAACGCATATCTTCTGAAAATATGCATCTGGAATTGGCCTAAGTGTCTGACAGAACAGATTAGCATATGCAGGTCTTGGTTCGAAAGCTATAATGATCAATGAAATAGGGGAAAAATTCACTTTACTTTATATATATATATATATATATATTATTCCAATTGACACTATACATTAGTTTGATCTTCCATCGATACCTTCGGTTTCATAGAAAACACTGGAGAGTCAGCATACAGGACTAAATATACCGAATGTAACCGATTCTTCAGTCAAATAAAAAATAATTAAAAAATATATATGCTCTTGCACAAGTAATTGAGCACTATGACTTTTATCCTCTCACACGAAATATATATATATATAAGACGAATTTCAACTTGACTGCGATAAATATGTCTCAATCAAGAAGGATTAAACGAAAAAAGAAGAGGAAAAAATATGCTTATACTTTTGACAGGGGTGTATTTCACCGAAAGTGCTCAAGTTTTTAAGATAAATAAATAATTTATTTAAAAAACAATATAAAGAAATGCGTTGTCCAGGTTTTTCTAAATATTTTTTTCAAAATATTCTCCTTACTATTGCCATTTCATCAACGCTTTCAAGTGTGACTTTTCATTCTACACTATATATATATATATATATATATATATATATATATATATATATATTGGAATAGCAGTGTAATATGTAATAGACAATATAGAAGATTGAATGTAAGACAGCAAAATAAGACAGCTCGCACGATATGCACGTGAATTTAATCCTTTCAATTTCTGAACGTGTAAATCAACGCAGCTGGAAGCATTCAAAAGTTTTATTTGCTCTCCTGCAAGAAGTGAGAATTTTCATTCACAAATTCCATCACCTTCCCCCTCCCTCCCCCCAATCACAATGTACAATTCATTCTTCGCCCATGTTTATTGCTTGTGATGGATTTCGTGTAAGCTCGAAAGCTGGTTCGAAAGTGCTCGGATATTGGATATGATTTTGGTAATATCCCATAATCTTTTATCGGAATGGATTCGATTTTGAACTTTAATATTGCGTGACGTTGGAAGTCAAAACTCAGAAACTTTATAAAATCGTTATTTCGTTCTCTCTGTCGCTTCCGATGTTTAGATGTCTAATTCATTCGTTCTATCATATCCTTCACCCCATTTCCCATCAGCAAAGGTTCCCTCCTCTAAAGCCCGAACCTTTCCTCAGTGTGGTAGGGGCGATGGCAACATTGTCGTGTCATAGCTGACCTGCTAATAGGGCTCTGGTGAAAATCCAGGAAAAATAAATATCAGGATTCGGCATCATCTGGTCACTTCTGCCTCTTAGTGTGACAAGAAAAGTTTGTGAACCACAAAACGATTACGGATAACAATGTTGTCTCTATCTACGCATGTACATACGCGATTTCTTTGTGTATTTTAGGCCTAACCTTTCCCGACTTCATATTCAACCGCTGGACCTTGCTGTTCTGTGTGTCAAGGGTAAAAACCTACACTCTTGCAGGTATAATGAATAGCTACGGCCAATGAGGAAAACTTCATGCAGACCAAATAATCTTAAGAAATCTTGAGGAATAATCTTCGTGTGCAGAAGTCCGATTCTCTCAATAACAACAAGTCAGCAACGATGGCTCGTTAGTATCAATACATGTTCTGACGATATGTCTGGTAATTTGTTCTAGAGAGTGAAGGTCTGAGAGATATAAAGCCGTCATTGTTCAAACAAGATCGCGTGTTAAGTTAGAGATGGGGAATTTTGAGATAGTCAGTAAAGTTGAGACAATCGATAAGAGACACTGGTGGTCTTCTAAGAAACTTTTACATGTCTCTCAACTTTTTTCATATAACTGTTAAACATCGATGAGGGTGCGTCTTAGCTAGTACCCATTGCATCCCAATTCGCTCAAAGTTTGATAATCTATTTAATTTTGTGTAATTTAAATCAAACGTAAACTTTTTTTTAGTTAGGGGTTACATGTTCTCTCTGAAAACGATAAATATGACCCCCTGTCTGTTCTTCTTTGCTGATCAGAAATTTCTGGAAGACATTCTTCATGTTAAATATTGACGGGTGTACATCTATTACTTGCTATTAGCTAGTACTTTTAATGTTGAGATGTATGCTGGAAAACAGGAAACATTTTAGACAAGGGGCACAAAGCGATGAAAAAAAACAGAAATTACCTTAGACCAAGAGAAAGAGTGGCGGTTGATAGACCGCCAGTCTTGATGGGAGTTTGGATGAGGCAATACACGTTTTTAATAATTACGGTATGCACTAAAAACATAGGTAATTCTTTTTTTCTTCCCCCGGCACACACATTAAGCTATTAGCTAATACTTAATGTTGAGATGTATGTTGGAAAACAGGAAACGTTTTAGAGAAGGGATCACAAAGGGGTTCTAAAATGAAAGAATATAAAAAAATATCAAATTTGTTTTGAACAACATGTATTTAAATCTATATTTTATATTGTATGCCTATATCCTCATTGTCACTGCTGGTTTAACATTATTAGATTGGGATAGTGTTGGATAGGCCAAATTGTCATCTCTTCGGAACACTAGCTGAGTCTAATAATACCAAACCAAAAGATGGTGGAATATATAAAATATAGATTTAAATAGAGGACGCTAAGATAGACATCTATAAATGAGTTTGATAAAAAACGAAGAAAAAAAACAGAGAGTGCCAAGAAGAAACCAGCAGGAGAAAGAAAGAAGATAGAAACTAGAATAGGACATTGTTACTTCTGGGTTAATATTATTAGACTTGGGTAATGTCCAGGAGAGCTGAAGAAACATAGAAGTTATTAAGACTTTCCCTTTAAAAAAAAATCTGATTTTCATAAATTAACTAAAAGTTTGCAAAGCCAGTTAAATATAAAAAAGATAGAAAGACAAAATTATTTTCTCCCCCCCCCCCAGTTTCGGATTAAATAATATTACTACCTCTGCTGATATTCTCTCTGTTAATAATGGATAGTTTCAATCATTTTATTCTTTCATTTAATTATTGGCTTCAACTACAGAGAGAGAGAGAGAGAGAGAGAGAGAGAGAGAAAGAGAGAGAGAGAGCGAGAGAAAGAAACGAAGCGAGAGTGATAGATACCATAAAATAAGAGCGAGGTGGCGGTCAAACTACATACAGTGGGAGAGGGTGAGAGTGGTAGAGAGCAGTTTAGTAAGAGGTGAGTAACTTGGTGAGTTAATTGCAAATTACGAAAAAATCCTCAGTCACACGACGCGACTCGCCGCTACTTGTAACAGCGAGTACCCGTCGCAGCGACTGAGCTGGTCACACGAGACGATTTCACTACTTGGAAGAGCGAGTCAAGCAGTTCCATGTCTTTGTTTACAGCGCAGACATGTCGCGGGTCAAGCACCAGATTTATTTTTCAAACTAAACAAGCTTTGGTTTATAAACATCGTCGGTTCCAGCTCTACTTTTCATAGATTTCTTCACTTTATTAATTTCATTCATATATGCCTCCATTCAAGTTCTTTATTTTCTTTTTCAAATTATCTTCGCAAGGAATCTCAAAACCAGCCTCAATTAGTTAATCCATTAAATATTTTAAATTTTACTTCCTCGCATTTTTATTCATATACTGTATATTGTCTGTATCCCACAAACCTTCGTAATTTCTGTAGATATCCAGAAATCTACTGATTTTATTAACTGACCACTTCAAACTTTGTTTTTCTGTAATGGCAACAAAATGCATGAATATGAGATTATAGAACCGAATATTGATTCGTAGCAGCCGCTATAAGGTCTTCAAAAATTATAAAATCGCGCGATACCAGGTCACGTGATCATAAAATCTCACAATACCAGGTCACGTGATCATGAAATTACATGCTACTTGCGACTAAAATTGAACATGTTGAACTTTAGTCACGGCGAGTAAACTAGTCACAAGTTGGATGTACTACTTGCGACTAACCGGTCACACAATGCGACTAGGCTGCTACTACTCGCCGATACTACAGTAGCGACGAGCGAAGTCACCTCGTGTGACCGGGGCTTAATTAGAACAATTAAAATGGAAGTTTTCTTTTTTTGAAACATAACTCAATCCCAAAACTGAGGACTATTTTAGCATGCGTTTTGTGTGATTGAAATATATAGGAAGAAAGGTCTTAGGGAAACAAACATCGATTAACTCAGTTTCAGTTTAATAATAGACGCTTGTATTGTAAGCGATCGACTCGTTCCCGATGGCACTTGATTAATGAATCTGTTCCGTTCTTTGTTTTTAGATCCGTAACATTTACTAGCTTATTAGTTGGAGTACCCATTCAAGGTTTCGGTTTCGATTTCCGGTCATGACATCTGCTTTATTTGTTGGGAAATTATTATTTAGTATTAATGGAATATTCTCCATTTCTAAAAGAAGTTAAGATATTTCTTTTAAAAATTGTCACTGACGGACAGACAGACAGACAGACAGATAGACAGACACACACACACACACACAGAAAATGTCCCTTATATTATGAGTGGACTAGCAAATAAATGCTTCCTTCGGTCGCGTTTTTTTTTTTTTTGCTAGGCTACTGCGTCACCCCTTATCTCTCGCTGTCTGCGAAAGGGTGTTCCTATTTCCATGTCTAAATTTATATAATTATGAAAAAACTACATACAATACATAATTAAAGCTAAATAAATTGTTTTGGACTATTAAAATAATTTCCAATGCTATTGATAATGTTTACCCATTTATTTATTTTTATCATCGCTTATGTTTGAATTCATGTTTTGAAACATAACGTAAATCATAAATCTATAACGTCACGTCAAAGCTATAATTATTTTGTTATGGGAATGTTTTAAGATATATTTATAAGAAAGTGCAAATAGCTCAGTTGGTAGGACGTCTGACTGAAATGCAATATTTTCTATTTCTAAAAGAAGTTAAGATATTTGTTTTTAAAAATTCTGACTGACGGACGGACAGACAGACAGACAGACATAGATACACATCCACAGAGGAAGTTCCCGTTCCCCCCACAAAAGTCAAAAGAAATAAGTGATTGAAGTGTTCCAAAGTCAACTGAGCGGGTTCAGTAAATTGTTTAAGTGTGTTAATTTGAAGGTAAGTTCAATAAGTTAGGTCAGTCAGTAACGACAAAGACTGCAATCCTCAAGTTCACGGTTTCACCAAGATTCTTTATTGTAAAATAAGTTTCTCACGTTTAGAAAAATTTCCGCTGACGGACAGACAGACATCCAGAAAGAGAGATGGACAGAGAAAATCTCCATTATATTATAATTAAACTAGCGAAACTAGCGAAAATATACTCCCTACGGTCGTATATTTTAGCTAGGTCATCCTCTTGTGACTGAAGAGTTCCACAGTCAACTGAGCGGGTTCAGTGAATTGTTTGAGTCAATTCGAAAGAATTTAATTAATAAGTTTAGTCAGTTAGTTCAGACAGCAAGTCTCAGATTCGATGTTTCAATTCCAAATTTCAGCGTTAATTTTCTTTATTGTTTATTTATTAATGTAAAGCAAGTTTCTTACGTTTAGAGAAATATTCGTCAACAAACAGAGAAATGCTCCGTTATATTATTCAACTGGATCATACTTTGTATTCTCTTTTCAAAGTACCCCAAACGCCAATATGTATTTTTTTTAAAAAGTAAGCTTGTATATCAAATAAAATAAGGGAAAAAAGTCAAATATATTTCATCAAATTGAATGGAAAAAGAATTTATTTTTTAAACGAAGAAATGAATAAAATGATTTTTAACACTTACAAACATATTTTAAATAAAATATTTTTAGCTGCGTACAAAAACATTGGGTGGATTACTTTGTGACCCTTAGAAATTTGAAAGGAATTTAGAAGCATTTAAACTGTCGAAGAGAAATAACTTCAAACTGGCATGAGTGTCTGCTAAGATTTAAATAATATCATAAATAATGAATTAAATCTGTAAGTGAATTTGAAGCATTTAAACTCTCATTGCGAAAAATAGGGGACCCATATCGGCCTGAATGTTTGTGATTTACGAAAATGGTTGAGCTATTTGAACAGAACCAAATTGACTTTTGCTGAAATTTCTGTAGTATTTCACATGACTAAAATAGGAATTAACGATTTTTAATGTTTGTTCCCAATTCTAGTGTGCTCTTTTGGATTTTTTATTCTATTAAAAACCCACCCTTGGTCAAAAGATGGCAAATCATTCTCGACTGGGGCAATGTTTATATGTTAATTCCTATCTCAGTCATGTAAATTATTTAGAATGAAATGGTTTTTGTCCTTTTTTTAAGCTAAATAATAATGAACCTGAGTCATTATTCGTTTATAAAATTGTCCGTCAACAAACAGAGAAAGGATCCGTTATATTATAAGTAGACTAGCGAAAATAGACTCCCTAACGGTCGTCTATTTTTGCTAGGCTGCCGCGTTCTTGGGTGGTGAGACATTTTTAGTTAAAAAAACAAAATTGACTTCGAATATTTTTTGTTTAAAAAGGAAAAGAAACATTTAGGGGGGGATTTTTTTCCGCAAAAAAAAATGGGGGGGGGGTGAAATATTATAAGTGGATAGAAAAAGTTAATTTATTCGACTGGATCATACTTAAAAGGGAAGTATGATTTGAAAAGCCAGCACCCTAGAGAAAGAAGAGTGCTCTGGCCGTCAAAAAATGCCTGATCAGCCCCGTCGGCATTCTCCGGTAGGGGTGCCTCGGGCGATTAACAATAAACTAAACTTCTTCTCAAAGGTGAGAAGGCAAAGCCTGGGAGAGTGGACCTCCTAGAACTGCACAGGACAGTACCTCAGACAGGCGGAAGTAAGACCTGAAGGCCAAGACATTACCGGTCTACAGAGTGAGCATCCGTCGGAACAGATACTACACTTTTATCTTAGCCAAAAGGCCAACGAGGATTATACTTAAATAACCAATCATTATATAATGAAAAATCGTCTTCGCGTAGATGTTTACATGTTCAAATTGTCACGTGACCCAAAATTACGCGTGTATTAATAAAAATTTGAATCCCTTAAAAAATGAATTCTTAAAAATTTTAATTTACACTGAGCACTTTAATATGGCAATGTTAAAAATAATTTGTCTTTTTTAAGATCTGCAATGAAAGAGGATGGCGAAACTGTCTACGCTATAGCATTCAACGTTAGAAAGTGATTCTGAAACTTTTTAGATGAGGATTGATAATTTGGATTATTCGGACTACTATTCTCATCTTGGTTGTTGTATTCACAACGTTTCGACCGATGTAAAATCCGACCGGCTTCAGGTTAATTTTTATGTTTTCAAATTTGGAAACATTCGAGTTGAACTTTTTATATCGGATACGAAATTAAAATCTAGTGTTAATGTTTTATTGAGTTTTTTTTCTTCTATCTAGCGAATTAACCTTGATTTTTTTTATATTTAGAGTAAAGTAAACAGTCAACGTTACTTCTAGTTTGAAATGTTAACATAAAATTAGACAGAAAAGAAAAATATTGGGGAGGGGGCAATACAATGACTATTCGATGTTTATTTTTTAATAAGATTGAGAGTTTTGGATGTTTTGTAGGCCAAAAGTTGCCATCTAATAAACAAACGAACCGAAAAAAAGCATTGAAACTGTCGAAGAGAACGAACTTTAAACTGGCATAAGGATTTGCTAAGAATTTTGATTCTTAGCAAATCCTCATGTAGTAAAAGATTGAAAGTTTTGGATGTTTTGTCGGCCGAAAATTATAGTCGCTATCTTTATAAACAATCTAAACGAAAGTAAGGATACGTAACACGTAAATTTATAAAGGAAAGTGAAAAATCTTAAATCTCTAAAATCAAGTAAAAACATCAAATAAATTTCGTCAAATTGAATGAATGAAATTTTTTTTTTAACGTAGCAATAAATAAAATAAAGGGCGAAAAATATAGTCGCCATCTTCATAAACAATAGAAACTTCCTACTTCCTACTATAATTGGTCTTTTCGTTAGGAGCGAAGTGTAGTATTCGTTTTGTGTTTTGATATTACACCCTTCATCTGCTTTGATCTCGGACACGGGCAGAGAACGGAGATCCTTCGAGAACGTTGCATTTAAAAACGAAAGTGAAAAATCATAAATCTTTTTTTCAAATAATTTCAAACGCCAATACATAGTTAAAACCAGAAATATATATTTAAACAAATATGTTTTTAGCTGCTTACGAAAACAGAAATACTTTTCAGGTTAAAAAAAACTTTCTCGTGAGAAAACAAACTGTGACTAATTTGTTGTATCGGATTGACATCCTAATAACTAAGGGGAGACAAGTACGACCGTTCCTTCAATTTGACTCAGCCCTTTTTTTCGTCTCTAAGAAAGAGAGCCTGCGGGGCCTTTGATCTCGGCAAATCACGTTGACAGAGGTTTCCGACCAATCACAGACCAGAGATCATGCGTGACCACGCGTGATTGGAGTGATATAAAAGAAGATACGCCTTTCTTCTCCTCCTCTTTTTCCCCCTTTTCCAGCAAGTAACAGGTCCTGTCAACGAAGTCTTTCTCTTCCTACGACCAGCGATTAAGACAATCCCATCAGCATGACTCAAAAAGGCATGGGGCAAGAAAACACTGCCTACTACTGTCTAACAGTTACTACACGCCGTCTCCCCTTTCCTCCTCACCGGACACAGGACGAATAGTAAGCCTAACCCTTTTTTTTCCTTTCTCTGTTAAGCACGTTCGAACGCCAAATTCCTACCATGTCGTACGCACTAAAAAAAGGGGTAGAGAGACTGCTCATTTTCTCTAAATTACGCGCGCACCAAAACACGTGTGCTTTCCAAGAAGAAACTTTAAAAGACAATTTTATACAAACAGTAAAATGCTCATTTTCCTTAAATTACGCGCACACCAAAACACGTGTGCTTTACAAGAAGAAACACTAAAAGACAATTTTATACAAACAGTAAAATGAACATTTTCCTGTGCACAAAACTCAAGTTTTTCATTGTGGAATTTACACAATTTAATTGAACCACGTTGAATAAATTGTTATGTTTATATGTATTTTTGAGTGCTGGCTTTCTTACTTTTTGTGTTGGTTATTGGCGTATTTTTACTCGTTCTTTCATGTTTAACGTTAAGAAGTCGTCAGTACCCCCACAGTTGTTTTTTAATGTATGTTTTAAGTCGTATTTGCACGTGTTCTAATAGTAAATGTACATCTAATTCGCTTAATTCCTATTTCAGTCACGTAAATAATTTCGAGTTAAATATCTTAAACTTATTTTTGTTTTTTATTTCATATTAACCCTTTATAGTAAAAAAAAACAGTTGTAGCAAGTTTCAGCGTACACGTGAAAAGCCAACGCCGATATGTTGACATTTTACATTAAGGGTGATGTGATCCAAATATAAGCGCGTGTCAAAAGAAAATTGAATCTGTTATAAAGTGAAAACATAATAATTCAAATTTTCAGTGAGTGCTTTAATTTAAAATTGCAATATAAAAATAAATTCTCATTAACCGTAAAATTCTTTTAAAAAATAACGACGATGGCCGCCTCCCGGCGGCCAAATAACAATGACGTCATTTCCGATATAATGACTCGTCATTTTACATTACATTACATTCTAATTATGGTTTAAAAACAGGCTCGTTTCTGAATAAAATGTTTTTAATTATTGTATCAATAATTTTTATCGATATTACTTTGGAGAAAAATATTGTAAATACATATATAAATTTGAGAATAGCAGTTATAAGTGTACATTTGTAAATATGAGTTTATTAGAAGTTTAAAACAAATGAATAATGTAACTTGCAAAACACGCCTGTTGTTTGAGCGAGTTTTGGTAGCACCATATAGACTACCTGACAGAGTAATATATTGAGTAACATACTGAATATATGCTGGGTTCGAATCTCAGTCTCGGTGTGAAAGTTGTTTATAGTTTATTTACATGTTATTTAATCTAAATTAAGTAATTAATAGTTTCCCAATGTAATTCTTAGGTTTACAAAAGTTCTCGCTCACTTGAAAATCAAGTAAATAGGATTTAACCCCCACCCTATTACGTTTACAAAGAACATCTTAGTTATATTATAAGTAGATTGGGTCTTCCATAGCCAAAAAAAAGGTATGTTTTTCATAAACAAATGCTTATGGGGAAGTACAATGAAGTCTTCTCTTGATTGACTGAAGCAGACGATAAAGAAATCTAAAAATATCCGTGAAATAAATACAAAAAGAAAATGAGAAAGAGAAACGCTCAAATTGAATTTTTCTACAATCTTCAGAAAAAAAAGAATGGAAGGAAAAACGTATGAAAATGATTGAATTGTCTGAGTTGTTAGCCTCAAAACTTACTTTGTGTTCACTTCACTCGGATTTATCCGTGTGGAAAAAGACTCACCCGCTATTCTTATAGAAAGATGATGCAATAAAGACAATTAACTCCAGACAAAACTTTACGATTTGATGAGAGGCAATAATTAAGGCAACAAAAGCAAAAAACGAAAAAAATTCAATTTTCTATTTTTAAAATATTCATTACCAATGTACACCCTCTGTCAAAAATGACAGGGAAAATTATGCTCTGCTAGTGTTCACATTAATATTCGTCTTCATGTGAAAGAACATCTCAATCAGTGAAAGTAAAAAAAAAAATAATAAACGAAGAAAACGTTTTAAACTGGAAAGTGTAAAAAAGAAAAAGCGAAAGAAAATGTATCAATCGGGGTAGAAAGAATAAAGGATAAAAAAGAAAGAAAACGTCTCATTATGGAAATAGAGTGATGAATTTCTTTCAAAATTCATTTTAGATGGCAGGGTGGGGGGATGTATGACATGCTATTTATTTTTGCCTTCCCCTTGAAATTGATTCGTCCGGCAGTGTTTTTACTCGCTAAAGTTTGTGTGACGGGACGGATATATACAAATAAAGACACATCGGTCTTTATTATAGAGTGGAAGATTATTACCTAGCAATGATAATAACAATTAGCATCTAGTCTTACTGTATGAAACTTTTATTACTTATATCATAACAGAGAATTTTTTGTTTGTTCTTCTTGTTGGTCACTTATAGGTTCAAAAACTTACAGACAGAATTGTACTAAATTTAGTATGAAGTAACCTTGTTTATCTCTGATGTGTCATAATGGGGTAAAAAATGATCCTCTTTCCTTTCATTACTTATATAACAATATTTAAATGCAGGTGTGTAAAAATAATGTTAAAAACAGTATTTCTTCACATCATGTTAAAGTAATCATAAGATTAGAATAGTGGAAAATTCCATCCGAAGTTAAGTTAGAGTTAGGGTTATGTATCGGATTATTGCATTACAAACAGGAAGACAACATTGACACGTAGCGGATAAGCTGAGGAGATCTTCTGAGCTGCAAGAGAGAGAGAGAGGGGGGGGTGCTTTGAGAAGCTGCTCCCATTTCCCCCCGTGTCATTTTTTACAACCGCTGTTATTAAAAACGGAGGAAATGAAAACTATGGAAAAGAAGAGGAGAGAGAGAGCGAATTGCTGTAACGTATCATCAAACTAACAAGACTCCAGCTGTCCGGATAATCTGCTGGGATCAAACTAAAATGTGGCCACCACTTACCAAGGCCAAAATCTACTCGAGGATAAGGCTTCATGAGATTGTCAGTTGGATAATGAACAATATTATGAGAGACTTGAAAGCAATGGATGGAATGGGTAGAATTTGATTACGTAAGAGGACGGCTTGACAAGTATTTGTTAACATTGAGGAATC
This sequence comes from Sepiola atlantica, assembly GCA_963556195.1. Taxonomy (NCBI): domain Eukaryota; kingdom Metazoa; phylum Mollusca; class Cephalopoda; order Sepiida; family Sepiolidae; genus Sepiola; species Sepiola atlantica. Next base: position 161,609,862 of record OY744524.1, read on the forward strand.
AGTCCCGTGGTATTATGTTCCACAGATGGGAAGTTCCTGGAAAGAAACTTTGTTTATGGAAGTTCCGTTTGCCGGCCGGATAATCTGCTGGGATCAAAAAATTGCTACACTGACATTTTTTTTGTCTGTATGTTGGTCACTTATAGGTTCCAAAACTAACAGGAAGAATTTCATTAAATTTGGCATGAAGTAACCTCAAGATGACGTGTGTGTCATGTCATAATGGTATAAAAATGATCCTCTTAGGGGATTCATCTCGACCATAAACAACATAGAACATTTATAATATTAGCTTATTAATTTAACGCTTATTAATTAAACTTAACTAATCTAACAGATCCATTTGGCATAATGGTTAGAGTATTCACTAATGGACTGGAAGACCGAGGTTCAATCCTTGGTCGAGTCATACTAAAAACTAAAAAAATGGTACTTGATGACCTCTTGCTAAACACTCAGTATTATAACGTGAAGGATCAGAGATAAGTGGAGTCATCCTGGGAAAGAGTGGCGCCCTCCCCTACACCACGGTGTAGTAGTTAATGAAAATACAGCCTTAGAATCACCCTCGACTATGGTCGACCACTTTATCATGTCCTCATGACCCACTGGCTGCCAGCATTATGTCTCAGAAATTGACTTAATTTAACTATTTCAAAAGTACCCTCTCTCTAATTCCACATGATCTTTTCCAATCAATCAGAGTCTTTAGTGTCTCTCAATCCCCTTACAAGAGCTAGTACTACCTACTTTCAAACACCTCCAACACTCCTGTTGTGGGGTCATTCTGGGAAAGGGTGGTTTCAGTAGCACTCTGAAGGCGTCCTTATTTTTATTTTATGTCCCTTTAGTTAAAATGTTATCAGAAAAAAACAGGAGAGAGAGTCACTTTGCACAGTGAGAGCATGTTAAAAGTGAACAAAAAACTTCCACTCTTTTGAAAATGGCTGATGAAAATTTTAAAGTTATATTCTTTATAAAATATATGATTTTTCTTAATAAAAAATGAACATTTCATTAAAATTGAATAATTCTCTGATCTTTGATTATGAAAAAGTATTAATACATTTTCTGGCTTTGTCAGTACTTCTTTACACACAGGCTGGGAGCTAAGTGTAGTATCTGTCTAGTCAGATGAAGAGAAATCCTTCTCCACTAAAAGAGCAATCTGTATATTTGCGCAATATTTTGTGACATAAATAACTACTAATCTTTATGGAAATGTAGTTGTTCTATGTCCATTGTGATATACAATACCTATATTTCCGTAAAAATTATTACTTATGTATGTCACGAAATGTAGCGCAAATATAAGTTCCCCCTTATACGAATGGACAATTAAATTAACAAATGCGGACTTTCTTTTTCATTATTCTTCATTTCTAACCCAGGTCCTTGGTACTCATTTTAATCGCCATGAAATTACCATCAAAATGATATACAACAACTATATTCCTGTAAAAATGGGTACTTATTTATCTCCATCCAGAATTACCCTTTTTGGGGAGCTTGATATCACCCACGTGTCATATCCAGCCCTTGTGGGAAGATGATAAATAAAAATGTGTTGGTTTGTTTACAAAGAGTAGTATTCTAGTGGGGACCCCATATCATAGATTGGGGAAATTGGGGCTGTAGCACCACCAGCATGTTCTTTACTTCTTCTTTGCGTGTCTTTGAAGCATATGGTCATACAACAGTTTCCACTTTTTCACGCAGTTCTTTGCATTATTGTGTACTCTGCAAGATCTTTCAAGCTGCATGTGTTGGACAGTAGGGGGCACACAAGGCAGTGTTTCATTGTATGGTCCTCCTATCCACATTCACAGATGGTTGGGTCAGTTTTGTAGCCCCATATACTCATAGCAACTTTTGATCGCCCCATTCTCGTTCTTAGGCGGTTTAGTGTTTTCCACTGGAGCCAGGGTGCCTCTGCACCTGGAGGGAGGAATCAAGGTAGAAGCATTCACATCGCGACCCCCTGTCAAGTAATACTTACTATTACCTGCAAATTCTACCTAACACTTAGAAGCGAGCTAAAAGACGAGCCAAATAGATATCCTTTACTGTCTAACAATAATTAACAGAAATGAAGAGCAAGACTGCTTGTATTTTTGGATTATTCAGATCATTAAAAGGTTTGTAGGGGAGTAGTATTTTTCCGAGATGGCCTATTTGTGGCATCCTCAACTGGTATCCATGAATCCCAGCATTATGTGATGCACAAAATACAGTCACATTGTTCACGAGGTTAGCCTGTTAATATGCATGGACACAGACAGAACACGGCGGATCTAGAGGAGTAAACCTTGAACAAAAATCCCTCTATTCTTTGCTTGTTGTCATAGTTCCACTGATGACCATCGACAAATGAATGCTTCGACAGAGATAACATCACAGCTTCATTGAAGACCATTCTTGACAATGGGAAGTGCGCTGTTCTTATGAGCAGACAACCGTAAAAATGTAAAATAACATGCTTAGTGAGCCGTATATTTATCCAGCCATGAAGATGCCTTTAGCAAGTACTTCAATATAATCTGATAAACCACACACGTGGTGACATAGAACAATCGACCCTGGGGTGGAATTTTGTGCTCAAGCATGTGGCGAAGCTCTCCAGGGTACTCACATTGATGATGATGATGATGATGATGATGATGATGATGATGATGATGATGATGATGATGGTGATGGTGGTGGTTGTGATGATGATGATGATGATGATGATGATGATGATGATGGCGGCCTTGCTCGGGGCCAGAAATAAAGACACAAGAGAGGAATTGAATAAACAAATATATTAACAAAGAACAGTAGTACAAAAACATATAAAAATGAGAGGGTTACCAGCGAGACTGTTCGGCCCGACTGTCAGGGCTGTCTGCTGGAATATTGACTTCTCCTAAGAGAATTACATGCTGCTATTTATAGCTGGGAGAGTTCATGTGTATGTGGGTAAATTACCATAACAATTACTCATTTGAAATCTGCTGTTCGGTTCGACAAGGATAAATTTTGCCTCTGGCTAAAAGATATTCACACCAGTACCTAGTCTGGCACACGACTGAAGAGGTGCCACTCAGAGCACTCTTTCTTGTCTTGACAGAGTACAAAATCGAATTCACAATCTAGTGGGTGAAGATCTCTTCAGTTCTTTACAGCCCCTTTCTCACAGAAGAAACCTTATTAGTCTTTCGCTACCCTATAGTTATTGCCATGGAAGGAGCTCGATTGAATTCTAATCTCTGGTTCTTTCTTCACAACAAGAATTCAAAAAATTACCAAAAATTAAAAGAACTTTCCCTGTTTCCTCCGTGTGCCTTGCGTCAGGCAGAATTTTCATGAACAGAGAACTTCCCATCTGTGGAATAGTTTACCACGAGAATGCCTCCCTGCTTACTTTCATAGAAGGTACTCGACTGAGCTCCAATCTCTGGTTCCCTCTTGCATAATATTCACAGCAAGAACTCGCTTTTCTATCATAACGAAAAATAACTTTCCTTTCGTCCTCCTCCATGTGCTTATCGTCAGGCGAAATTTCCACTTGACGTCTGTGGAACACATTGCTGCAGGACTGTTTCCCTGTAGATTACAATATAGTTGTCTTCAACCCCAATGTCAACAGATTCCTGTCATATACCGTCGCTACAAGTAACCAAACTTAGTTCATTCAATTAATCATCGTCAATCCTCTCATGAGGTTCTTCACCTTTTAACTAGTAATTATTCCATCTCATTAATCATTATCCTCGGGTGGCTTTTGCATAACGTTGTCGTCTTCAAATCCAATATCAACATCTACTTGTCATAAAAAAACGTCTCCTATAAGTAATCAAACTTTGTTCATTCCATTCATCATTTTCAATCCTCTCATAATATTCTTCATCACTCAACTAACAATCCATCCATTTCGTTAACTCTTATTTTCGAGTGGCTTTAAGCCTTGATAAATCATTAGCAATATATATATATATACCAATGTATTTACAGTTCCTCTAAAGAGAAAGTATAAAAATGTGTTTAACTAACAAAAATATGCTAGTATATATAATGTAAGTGTTAAGATTGCTAATGAACAGCCGATTGTGACAATTTCTTATTGACATACGCTTCTTCCTCTTCTCCTAAATGAGGAGGTAATGCCTGGGAGGATGGTCTCATGCCAACAGAACAAATACTACACTACCCTGCCACCCAAAAAGGAGAAAGTTATGCTTGGGGGATGGTATCATGACCACAGAACAGATACTACACTACACTCCACCAAAAAAAGAAAGAGGTAATGCCTGGGAGGATGGTATCATGACAACAGAACATATACTATAATAACTCCACCCCTAAAAGAGGAGGTAATAACCGAGAGGATGGCTTCATGACAACAGCACAGACACTACACTACACTACCCCCTCCTGAATGGAACATTGAAAAATAGTACATTAGTCTGAAATAGTATACAGTAAATAGTACATTAGTCTGAAATAGTATATAGTAAATAGTACATTAGTCTGAAATAGTATATAGTAAATAGTACATTAGTCTGAAATAGTATATAGTAAATAGTACATTAGTCTGAAATAGTATACAGTAAATAGTACATTAGTCTGAAATAGTATATAGTAAATAGTACATTAGTCTGAAATAGTATATAGTAAATAGTACATTAGTCTGAAATAGTATATAGTAAATAGTACATTAGTCTGAAATAGTATATAGTAAATAGTACATTAGTCTGAAATAGTATACAGTAAATAGTACATTAGTCTGAAATAGTATATAGTAAATAGTACATTAGTCTGAAATAGTATATAGTAAATAGTACATTAGTCTGAAATAGTATATAGTAAATAGTACATTAGTCTGAAATAGTATATAGTAAATAGTACATTAGTCTGAAATAGTATATAGTAAATAGTACATTAGTCTGAAATAGTATACAGTAAATAGTACATTAGTCTGAAATAGTATATAGTAAATAGTACATTAGTCTGAAATAGTATACAGTAAATAGTACATTAGTCTGAAATAGTATATAGTAAATAGTACATTAGTCTGAAATAGTATACAGTAAATAGTACATTAGTCTGAAATAGTATATAGTAAATAGTACATTAGTCTGAAATAGTATATAGTAAATAGTACATTAGTCTGAAATAGTATATAGTAAATAGTACATTAGTCTGAAATAGTATACAGTAAATAGTACATTAGTCTGAAATAGTATATAGTAAATAGTACATTAGTCTGAAATAGTATACAGTAAATAGTACATTAGTCTGAAATAGTATACAGTAAATAGTACATTAGTCTGAAATAGTATATAGTAAATAGTACATTAGTGTGAAATAGTATACAGTAAATAGTACATTAGTCTGAAATAGTATATAGTAAATAGTACATTAGTCTGAAATAGTATACAGTAAATAGTACATTAGTCTGAAATAGTATATAGTAAATAGTACATTAGTCTGAAATAGTATACAGTAAATAGTACATTAGTCTGAAATAGTATACAGTAAATAGTACATTAGTCTGAAATAGTATATAGTAAATAGTACATTAGTCTGAAATAGTATACAGTAAATAGTACATTAGTCTGAAATAGTATATAGTAAATAGTACATTAGTCTGAAATAGTATATAGTAAATAGTACATTAGTCTGAAATAGTATACAGTAAATAGTACATTAGTCTGAAATAGTATATAGTAAATAGTACATTAGTCTGAAATAGTATATAGTAAATAGTACATTAGTCTGAAATAGTATATAGTAAATAGTACATTAGTCTGAAATAGTATATAGTAAATAGTACATTAGTCTGAAATAGTATACAGTAAATAGTACATTAGTCTGAAATAGTATATAGTAAATAGTACATTAGTCTGAAATAGTATACAGTAAATAGTACATTAGTCTGAAATAGTATACAGTAAATAGTACATTAGTCTGAAATAGTATATAGTAAATAGTACATTAGTGTGAAATAGTATACAGTAAATAGTACATTAGTCTGAAATAGTATATAGTAAATAGTACATTAGTCTGAAATAGTATATAGTAAATAGTACATTAGTCTGAAATAGTATATAGTAAATAGTACATTAGTCTGAAATAGTATATAGTAAATCGTACATTAGTCTGAAATAGTATACAGTAAATAGTACATTAGTCTGAAATAGTATATAGTAAATAGTACATTAGTCTGAAATAGTATACAGTAAATAGTACATTAGTCTGAAATAGTATACAGTAAATAGTACATTAGTCTGAAATAGTATACAGTAAATAGTACATTAGTGTGAAATAGTATACAGTAAATAGTACATTAGTCTGAAATAGTATACAGTAAATAGTACATTAGTCTGAAATAGTATATAGTAAATAGTACATTAGTCTGAAATAGTATACAGTAAATAGTACATTAGTCTGAAATAGTATACAGTAAATAGTACATTAGTCTGAAATAGTATACAGTAAATAGTACATTAGTGTGAAATAGTATACAGTAAATAGTACATTAGTCTGAAATAGTATATAGTAAATAGTACATTAGTCTGAAATAGTATATAGTAAATAGTACATTAGTCTGAAATAGTATACAGTAAATAGTACATTAGTCTGAAATAGTATACAGTAAATAGTACATTAGTCTGAAATAGTATATAGTAAATAGTACATTAGTCTGAAATAGTATATAGTTAATAGTACATTAGTCTGAAATAGTATACAGTAAATAGTACATTAGTCTGAAATAGTATATAGTAAATAGTACATTAGTCTGAAATAGTATACAGTAAATAGTACATTAGTGTGAAATAGTATATAGTAAATAGTACATTAGTGTGAAATAGTATACAGTAAATAGTACATTAGTCTGAAATAGTATATAGTAAATAGTACATTAGTCTGAAATAGTATACAGTAAATAGTACATTAGTCTGAAATAGTATACAGTAAATAGTACATTAGTCTGAAATAGTATATAGTAAATAGTACATTAGTGTGAAATAGTATACAGTAAATAGTACATTAGTCTGAAATAGTATATAGTAAATAGTACATTAGTCTGAAATAGTATATAGTAAATAGTACATTAGTCTGAAATAGTATATAGTAAATAGTACATTAGTCTGAAATAGTATATAGTAAATAGTACATTAGTCTGAAATAGTATACAGTAAATAGTACATTAGTCTGAAATAGTATATAGTAAATAGTACATTAGTCTGAAATAGTATACAGTAAATAGTACATTAGTCTGAAATAGTATACAGTAAATAGTACATTAGTCTGAAATAGTATACAGTAAATAGTACATTAGTGTGAAATAGTATACAGTAAATAGTACATTAGTCTGAAATAGTATATAGTAAATAGTACATTAGTCTGAAATAGTATATAGTAAATAGTACATTAGTCTGAAATAGTATATAGTAAATAGTACATTAGTCTGAAATAGTATATAGTAAATAGTACATTAGTCTGAAATAGTATACAGTAAATAGTACATTAGTCTGAAATAGTATACAGTAAATAGTACATTAGTCTGAAATAGTATATAGTAAATAGTACATTAGTCTGAAATAGTATATAGTAAATAGTACATTAGTCTGAAATAGTATACAGTAAATAGTACATTAGTCTGAAATAGTATATAGTAAATAGTACATTAGTCTGAAATAGTATATAGTAAATAGTACATTAGTGTGAAATAGTATACAGTAAATAGTACATTAGTCTGAAATAGTATACAGTAAATAGTACATTAGTCTGAAATAGTATACAGTAAATAGTACATTAGTCTGAAATAGTATATAGTAAATAGTACATTAGTCTGAAATAGTATACAGTAAATAGTACATTAGTCTGAAATAGTATATAGTAAATAGTACATTAGTCTGAAATAGTATATAGTAAATAGTACATTAGTCTGAAATAGTATATAGTAAATAGTACATTAGTCTGAAATAGTATATAGTAAATAGTACATTAGTGTGAAATAGTATACAGTAAATAGTACATTAGTCTGAAATAGTATATAGTAAATAGTACATTAGTCTGAAATAGTATATAGTAAATAGTACATTAGTCTGAAATAGTATATAGTAAATAGTACATTAGTCTGAAATAGTATATAGTAAATAGTACATCAGTCTGAAATAGTATATAGTAAATAGTACATTAGTCTAAAATAGTATATAGTAAATAGTACATTAGTCTGAAATAGTATATAGTAAATAGTACATCAGTCTGAAATAGTATATAGTAAATAGTACATTAGTCTAAAATAGTATATAGTAAATAGTACATTAGTCTGAAATAGTATATAGTAAACTGAATTGAGCATTAAAAGATAGTACAATAGTACAATATTAATAAAAGTAATAGTATAGTTTCGGCTTCAGACTGACAGATACCAAAGTTCTATTAGTAATAGACTAGCAAAGATATGCCCCGTCCCCTGCTTGCATGTTTCTGCTAATATATAAGACAAACGAACGTATATACTACACTGCCCCCCCAAAGGAGAAGGTAATTCCTTGAAGGATGGTCTCAGGGCAACACAACAGATACTGCACTACCGCCCCCTATTAACAGGTGGAGGTAATGCGTTGGAGAATGGTATCATGACAACAGTGACTACACAACATGACTACACTATGCCCCAACCCCGAATAAGCATTGAAAGGTAGTACATGAGTTTGAAATAGTATAGTAAATTGAATTGAGCATTAAAAGATAGTAATAGTATAGTTTCGGCTTCAGACAGACAAATACCAAATTTCCATTAATAATAGATATTATAATTAAGTTGTTGATGAGACCCAAATCTGAATGATCATAAAGAAATATCGACGTTTGTTCTTATCAAAAGAAAGATGGATGCCTCTTTAATGACTAAATCCTTGGTCCATCATTAGTCCATTTAAATTCTGTTTATCCATCCATCCGGGTATTTATTTTATTTTTGAAATTTAAACTCGATAAACAAGCTTTTTAAGTGAGCAATAATGTTAAAAACACGCTAAAAGCTATAATTATTCTCTGAATTTTTTGGAAAACATTTCTGATGCAGTCAATAATCTTTGGTTATTCTTGGATTCTGTTTCTATATTTTTTTAATCTCTTTCTTAAAGGAAGTTCTTTGCATAATAATTCAATAAGAAGATGGTAGAGAGAATGGCAGAAAAGGTTCAGGACATTCACAGGTTAATTCCTCTGCTTGGCCAAATGGAAGGTTACATTAGATTTTTGGTGTATCCAATTTGACTCAGAGATGGATTTCTTCGTCTTCTTCTTTTTTTGGTCATTTACTTTGAGCATAATAATTCTCTCTCTCTCTCTCTCTCTCTCTCTCTCTCTCTCTCTCTCTCTCTCTCTCTCTTTCTATATCTCTCTCTTTCTTTCTCTCTCTCTTTCTCTCTCTCTCTCCCTCTTACCTTTGCTCACTTTCTCTTTCCCTACCTGTCACTAATCTATCTCTCTTTCTCTCATTCTTACTTTATTTTGCTAATTTCCCCCCCCCCCCTCTCTCTCTCTCTCTCTCTCTCTCTCTCTCTCTCTCTCACGTGCACACTTTATCTATCTATCTATCTATCTATCTATCTTACTTTCTCTTGCTTAGTACACTCTTTTATTTATTTATTTCTTACTTTTTTTTGCTCAATTTGAGAATAAGTTTTATATAGTTATTTTGAGTGTAACAGCTGATATTACCCCCCCCCCCTCTCTCTCTCTCTCTCTCTTTCCCTTTCTCTCTTGCACATCCGTACACAAAATATCACAGCCATGTTTGCATCTGTATTAAGCTACAACACTCACTATTTTAACATTTGGTTGATTATTAGACCTATTTTTCATGTTTGATTATTAGACCTATTTTTTATGTTTGATTATTAGACCTATTTTTCATGTTTGATTATTAGACCTATTTTTCATGTTTGATTATTAGACCTATTTTTCATGTTTGATTATTAGACCTATTTTTCATGTTTGATTATTAGACCTATTTTTCATGTTTGATCATTAGACCTATTTTTTATGTTTGATTATTAGACCTATTTTTCATGTTTGATTATTAGACCTATTTTTCATGTTTGATTATTAGACCTATTTTTCATGTTTGATTATTAGACCTATTTTTTATGTTTGATTATTAGACCTATTTTTCATGTTTGATTATTAGACCTATTTTTCATGTTTGATTATTAGACCTATTTTTCATGTTTGATTATTAGACCTATTTTTTATGTTTGATTATTAGACCTATTTTTCATGTTTGATTATTAGACCTATTTTTCATGTTTGATTATTAGACCTATTTTTTATGTTTGATTATTAGACCTATTTTTCATGTTTGGGTGCTTCGTGAACCTATTTTTTTACTTCTTCAATAACATCATTTCCATGGCTTCTCTAAAAAAAAGACAAAAAAATCATAAAAACATTTTTTTTAATAATTTATGTAAAAATTAATACGTAAACTTAAAATAAGTTATTTCCATTTTATGATCATTTTCCAAACTATGTAATGTTCAAAATTGGAGAAGCAGTGAAAATAAGGTGCACAAAGCGGCCAAACGTCAAAACTTGAGCAGGTTGTGCTGCTGTAGCCTACTACAGAGACAAACAACATGTCTGACAGCCATAATCCATAGTGTATCAGGTAAACATTTAAAACTCAAATACAAAATAACTACTTTGTATTATTCTCACGTTTGTTCTCATCTTAGACATTAGTTACACATTGACCATTTTCAGGTGTGTCTCATCAAACCTTATGTCAAACTCAGTAATCTGTACAGATTTTCGTCTGAACCCTTTATTTAAATTTAATCCATAGGTGTAGATTGTTCTCATTCCGTCAGCCACTACTAAGTAAAAATCTTAAGTAATTTGTAATTATATTCTTAGTATCAGCTGTACTAAGGATTGAACCTTTAACCTTCAGAAAACTGTCACTTAGAACAAATTATTACTTAGCACTTTATCCATTGCGCCACGATTCCATGTGAGAATAACATCCAAGATGAGAACAGTAGTCTGAATAATCCAAATAATACAAATTATCAATCCTCATCTAAAAATATCCAAAACAAAATAACTACTTGTTTATATAGTTTTGTTTGGGTGTTTGGTTTTATGGCATATCAACCTTATCAATATTATAGGTAAATCACGTTGACATGCCAATTCCCATCAGATTATCAAAACTAAGCAAGGCTGAGACTGCCATTGTTACTAATTTCCTCAGTGTTTCACCGTCTACCTGTCAAACTCTAGCGGTGACTCGTTTGTAAAAAAAAAAGTGACTCTAAATGTTAGATCTCTCAGCCTGTTATGGGGATGGCCATGATTGCATATAAACAAAGGTCCATTCTACTGAGATGCAATGAAACTTGACAGCAGATGGTCCCAGTTTACAAATGGCATTTTAATACAAGATAAAAATATGTTCACTTATCATTCGGCCTATAATGTTTCTCTCGCTTACAAAATGTTGCTGCTGTTTCATTTTTTATAAAATGACTTTCTTTGTGAATAGCAATTATTCTCATGTGTTTCGAATATTTTAGGATATTCTATCTTTTAGCAAACACGTTTTCAGAAAGTCTTTATCTATTCCTGAAATTTGCTAAAAATAGTTTGATTTGGAAAAACAATCCATACTTACTCTAACTACAAAAGGGGAAAAACTTGATACTCTTAAGATGTGTCCATTTAATCTGCGCGTTTAGCAATGAAAATCATTCTAGAAATAATGTGGATAGCTAAAGAAGAACGATAACTCACGTTTAAAAACACAATTTAGGTTTATTTAAAAAAGGTTAGAGAATATAGATAACCTATAAAAGTGTATTCTTATGTAAAATTCACAGAGTAAGATTATTTATCTTCATCATATTCTGAAATAGGGGGAGGGGGCAGAACATAGGTATAGACCGGGCTATTTGTTCTACTCAGCATTGTTCGAGATCAATAATCATTATTAACATTATTTTTCTTAATACTTTGATTTTACCGATACTTTTGGCAGTTCTGTGAAGACCTCCTTACTAACATTACAGTATTAAAAGATACACGGAGAAATATAAAGAGACTGTTAGGGGGGAGAGAGAGGGGGGGATAAAAGTTTTAACATCAAAATGTTACACATATTATTTAACTTCTATTTTTTTTATGTCCCGAAGCAATAAATGTAAGATTACACTATTACATTTAAAGCAGATGGCTCCGGGGGGGGGGGGGATGACTTACATTATTATTAGTTTTTAGCATATTTAAAAAGAGAAGAATCATATGGGAAAAGGGGAAATAGAGGGTTGAAGGAGGGAGGGAAATAATGGGGACCAGGGAAAGAGAGACGGCTAGAGAAAGAAGAGAGATTGAAGTTTTTATATAAAGATGTTAAACATACTCTTTAATTTCTACTACTTTGTTTTTTATCGCCCTGGGCAACGCCGGGTAGTCCTGCTAGTTATATATAAAAACTAAAAATCCCAAATCAGTCTCTCTCTCTCTCTCTCTCTCTCTCTCTCTTTTCTCTCTCTCTCTCTCTCTCTCTCGAGCTATGAGTTAATATTATTAATACTTATGGTGATATTCCCTATGGTTTATAATGCACTATTCTAATCTTCTGTTTTATTGTTAATTTTATTACTTTTGACTTTTTAAAACTCAGTCAGATGCTAATAGACCCTCTATGACATTAATAGTCAGCTTAGGTACAGAACCAGGTTAATTGCAAGAAGATTACTACAGGAATTGGTTGCACATTGATGACAAAGCACCACAGTCTACTCATTCGAGTGTGATTGAAAGATGGCATGCAACTTAATAACCCATAATGGATTATAGTAGAAATATAACAACCACAAGAACAAATAACAAATGTGTCAAAGTTAATAAAAATATACAAAAGACAACATTAAATGATTAGGAATAAAACACAATTGCTATTGAATTCGCTTTTTTCATTTGATTTAGACTGAAATTGGTTGATTTAAGAATTAGTTGATTTGATTGGTTGATTTGAGAATGGGTTGATTTGATTGGTTGATTTGAGAATTGGTTGAATTTGATTGGCTGATTTCAAAAATCCACCCAGTTTTCTTCTATAGTGAACTTTTTTCTCTATTGCCTACCCTTTGAATTGCATTGTTTGGCAATAAGTAATTGGACTGGTTTTATTATTTTACTACCTATTTATTGTTAATGATAAATATTGAATAAAAAGAGCTAAATTAGTTATTTTATAAGTAATAAATATGTTGGAACATAAAGTTCATATAACTGTTCACAAATTTAACATTTTCATAAAAGCTATGAGCATTAGTTTTTATCTTAACTACTTGCACAAAATTTGACTTACAATAACAATACACTTTCTACGAATAAAATAAATGTAAGAAAAATTAGTTAATCAATGTTTAACTTTTTCCAGTCTATGTAAATTCTTTAAACATTCTATCAAATAAGCATCAATTTGTTAGATGTAGACCAAACCCAACATATCAGGTCAGAGGATTTGCTGAAACCACTACATTTTCCCAGCATAGAGGTTATCCTAAGGACGAATCGGTTACACTGGTGTGGTCATGTGGAGAATTCATCCTCCTGGATAAACCGTTGCAGAAGCATGGATGTTTTGAATCGCAGGAAGGTTGGCCGGCCAAGGAAAACTTAGAAACAAGTAATTAGATAAGACGGCACGGACCGGAATTTGGAGACTGTTGACTTACTAAACTGTGTGAACTGGGGAGTGAGCTTGCATAATATCAGAAAACGTCTAACCCCCTAAACATGGGAAAGTGACGTTACATGAATAGAAGAAGAAGAAGAAGAAGAAGAAGAAGAAGAAGAAGAAGAAGAAGAAGAAGAAGAATTGTTATGTTACGGTTGGGAATTCTTTGATCTCAACAGATTGCCTGTCGTCGTCTCTTGTAGCAGCTGTGTTGTTAGTTGACACGTTTTATCATCATCATCATCATCATCATCATCATCTGGTTCTGGTATTTAAGATGCTGCGGGTGTCCCATACTCCGGGGTGGGAAACACCAGGCAACGTCTCACGCCTTCTCTCCATGCGGTCCGATTCATAGGGTTGATACTAGTCATGTTGCAAGCAGTCAAGTCACGTTTTGTAATAGTAATTCATTGTGGCAGTAGTAGTACTCTTAGAACCAGTGGCGGTGTGTAGATTTGATCTGTCTCTCTCTTTTTCTTTCTCTTCTTTGTGTAATTATAGTTTTTGAGGTAATCATGTAACTTCGCACCCAGCCACTTCAGATGCAACTGCTGAGCCTTGCTGCTCTTCGTGTCAAGGGTAAAATCTGCAATCCTAACCCTAATAACGAAGAGCTGCGACCAATGAAGCGGACTTAATACAGACTAGACAATTCTGAGGCACGATCTTCGTGAGCTCTATGCAGAAGTCCAACTCGCTGTACAACAATAGAAATAACGATGTTATCGGTGCTATTTTTTTATAAATAATATGAGCAGTTTGAAGAGGAAAAAGCTACCGGAGTAGAAACTATTCTAGAAACTGAGCGTCAACGTTAACATTTTCATTTTCTACCTGAGTTATCTTCCATGTATGTTTCTTCATAAATAGGGGTCCATCTTTTTCCAAAGGAAATAAGAATGTGATCTCTCCTATCTTCTTTTATACAGGGTCAGCTCCTCTCCTCACCCCCCCCCCACCCCCCCCAAAAAAGTGGCATCTCTGAAATCATTAAAGAAGTTCACAATCCTTTCTTTAATCTAACCATATTTAGTATAAATAAACTTTAGTTTATGTCTGACTTGTCCGCCAAATTTCGGTTATGAATGTCCAACAGTCTTTGTCTTTCTTTTATCGCCATTCAATGATAAGCACACCTGGATACGACACACAAAATTGTCAATAAATCTGCACTTGACACTCTCCTGATTTGGCCTGTGATAGCCCTCCTCCATTCAAGATTAGTCTGGGGATTGTCTTGATAAACATTATTTTTGAGATAACCCCACATATAAAAATCTGGGGAATAAAGATCCAGTTGGTGTGAAGCCTATTCAGGATCACACCTCCTACTGGTGATATGATCACCAAAGTGTCCCCTCACTGAACGGTGATAAAATAAAAACTGTTTGAAATTCATGACTGAAACAGCACAGTACAGAATACATTCTGTGGGTACTCTCAAATTTGCAGTCTTGAGTCAGACTTGGTTTCAGTGTTATGTTACTAATGTTTTGCTGATAAAAGAAAAGCATGAAAGACTGAAGTGAATTTTGAACTGGTTGATATGTTAATCTACTCGCATTTCTGCTGTTGCTGGCTTTTTGATTTCCAGTCTTCGCTTTGATCTAAACGCGCGACTTAACCGGCTTGGGAAAGGAAAACTCTGGCCACCTGATTGCATTTTCTTTTCTTCCGTTTCTCAAGAGATTCCACATAAACTGACTCTCTTCTTTCTTGGTCGCTTGAATAATCAGCTCAAATACGATTACGTTGGCTCATGCGAAGGGAGTTTCCTTCCATGTGTCACCATCCAATAAGATTAAGGTGGGTCTTGTCATCGTTCTCTGCCTGGGAAAATAGTGTCGACCAAATCAGTATTCGTAACTCTGTATACGGCTGTTAACTTTCATATGAATACTTCTGTGAAAGGCATGAATCTAATTCTCCCTGAACTGACTTTAACCATAAACTACAGTTATATAACTTCCTTTAAAAACTTCCAATTAATAAAATAAATACTGATGGGTAATTTTTTTTTATATCTCTGGATTAATAAAACTATCATGCGAGATCTTGTGTGTGTGTGTGTTTCTCACCTATACATAACTTTGATGAATATACATTGTATTATTTTTTTTATTTACTATTAATCAAATATTTATGGAAATAAAAAATAATATAAAAGAAAACTAAAACAAATTTTAAAAGTCATATTTAAAAAAAAATTGTAAACAAGACTAGCAAAATTGAATGCATGCTTTTATTCATTTCGGTTACATTTTTGTATGTGTCTTTCAAGAAACGGTTCATCATCTCTGTATTAATAAAACTATCAGACAAGATCTTGTGTGTCTTCGTTTCTTGCGTTTATGTAACTTTCATAAATACATATTGAATTATTTATAAAGGTAATTTATAGAAGGCAATACAATGCAGAGGTGTAACGGATAAACACGAACTGAAATAAATTAAGACATATAATGGTGGAATGAGTTTTTCAATTTCCACCTTTTTATTAATACAATATGAAAAACTCATTCCATCGTTTTATGTCTTAATTTGCTTCAGTTCGTGTTTATCCGTTACACCTCTGCATTGTATTGCCGTCTATAAATTACGTTTATATACACACTAAACAATGCTTCAAACAAACTACATTAACCTCTTATATTGAATTTTTTTCATTCACTATTAATCGAATATTTATTGAAATAAAAAATAAAATAACGGAAAACTAAAACGAATTTTTTAAAATCCTATTTAAAAAAAAATTGTAAACATGATTATATTTTCAATTATTTTTCTCTAAGTTCTCCACCCGGCACTATGTATCCACTGGGGAAACGTCAGGTAAATTTCTAATCTAATAGGCCCTGCACTGTCTACCAAGCTCCAGCCCCTGTCGCATCGGCGCAGTGTTGCATCCTTGTACTTGTTTTACAAGTACTTCCACGGAATGTGCTCTGATTAATTTACTGCACTTGTACCTCCTTTACGAAAATACCCCCGACCCACTCGACCAGCAGCAAAATCCCACCTCTTCAATGTAGAGGTCCCCAGATTCTGGAAGATTTTCTACTCTAATAGCTTCTTTCCTTTGACGGCTTGCCTTTGGAATTCCAGTCCTGTTCCTTGCTTCCCCGACCATACCAACTTGCAAAAATTTAAATGTAATGTGAACAAACATCTTGCTGCCCAACTCCCCATCCCTCCTATAGATATGACCCCTATCACAGTAGCCCTTACGCCTCAGTGGCAATATGCCTGTTTTTTGGGGGGGAGGGGGGTGAACAAAAGTGTAAAAACTAAAATTAAAATTAAATTACAGCTAATAGCTAATAAAAGTTAGTTAATTTGAGTAATTTTTCAACTAACATTCATCAGAAAAGTAACGTTAGTAGTGGAATTAGAACATTTGGTCACAAGAGAATTACAAAAGCTTGTTACATAATGATGATCTATTTGATTTTGCACTTGCATGTTCTCACTCGCAGAGTGATTAGTACGTGGTTCATAAAGAACACACTTGAATATTCTAACTCGTGGAGCGATATATACATTGCGCGATAAGAACACTGTTTGCTTGAGAGGCAACTTCTGCTTCCGCTCAAAACTTTTTCTCGTAAATTATAAACAGTCTCATTTGAGATGTCAATGCGGCAAGATGTTATATTTCTCTCCTCGTCTCTGGCAATGATTTTGCTAGACGAGATGAAACTCAGAGACTCAATTCAAATTTTCTAGTACATATATGTCGGCAGACTCAACCCATTTTGTATTTCTATTTTCATAACCCTTCTCGGACCATATTTTATATTGATGAAACTGTTTGAATAAAATTGATTTAACTTGTAGAAAAGAAGTGTGTCCTTGTGGTTGTGGTGGTGGTGGTGGTTGTTATTTCTGTTTCTACAGAATTTACATGAAAATTCCCATAAATTCTAACGTTACTCCTCTGGTGAATATTAGGTGAAAGTAGATTTAAAATGAACCCGTTTTAATAAGCTAAACTAAATAAAATCTTAATATTATGAATTCATTTTCTTTCCTGTTGTTTTAGTAAAATGTAAACTGTATTAGACAGTAAAACTCACTGCAATAAGTGAGATTTGATTCACTTAATGCCCAAACACAATACTTATTGTCAAAAATTAATTGTATACGATTAGTTGAACACAAGTCACTATCTAACACATAGCTGAGGGGGAATTAAATTGTGGGCTCATACCTCTCCCAGCAGTATCAGTCCTTAATTGAACACAATAGATCTGATACGATTTGGACTCAACATAGATGATTCCATTCGGCCAATTACGCATCCTCCAAAAGATTTTGATTAAAATTTGACATTATCTGTTATTCTACTAAAACCCTGTGGATCTTGTATGCACAGTGTGCTCAGAATTAAGAAATATGTAAAAAAATATATAACTTTGTTTCCTTCATTTTTAGAAAGTGGTTGAGGGCTCGTTGGAAGTGTATTGATGAGACCGATTTGGAAATTAAAAATAAATTTTTAATTTCGAAAGTTTTAGGCCTGGTAACAAATTTCCTTATTTAGGCCTAATCGGTTGAAAACACAGAAATGAGCATAACTTAAGTTTGAAACAAGATTTGCCATTCGTTTATAGTTTGTTAAAAGCATATTGATGAGATCGTTCTGGTAATATTTTTTAAAAATCCAAACTTTAAAAAAAAATTAGGCTTGGTAACGAATTTCCTTATTTGGACATAATTGGCTGAAAACACAGAAATGAGCAAAAATTGAGTTTAAAACAATATTTTTCATTAACTTATAGCTCATTAGAAGTGTATTGATCAGACTTTGCTTCATTCATCCATCTGTAATTGTATGAAACGTTTTTTCTTCTTCTTGTAAAACATTGTTTCTTTTTTTCTTCAATCATTCATTCAACAAAGATCAGTGCTAACACAAATACCGGTCCTATTGCTGATTGACGTCATTTGCAGTGTGATTCTCAAATCATCCGATAGGGAAGCTTTTTAAAAGTTTCTCATTTCAATATAATTTTGTCTATTACACAACAAAGTGATACTGCTAAAGTTATAAAACCTGAATCTATAAAAGATCTTGGACAAAGTCTTATCTTTCACTACTAACAAAGCTTTCCCTTCACAACGATCTCATCAAGCGTCCACCAGATGTGCAGTCATTCTTGGAAACTTTTTGAGATAACTAATTGGAAGCCCTTAGCTACTGATGCTGAACAATCTGGTGAAGCATGGCGTAAACAGATCAGGGCTTACAAATCTGGACCAGCAGCACGTGCTCGCCAGTGTTCTATCTTCACTCAAATGTTGGTTCAAAGTCACTCTATTATTGCATCGAAAAAGAAACTTTAATCAGTTCAGTAGATGTGAAAAGTATGGACATACCCTAAAAATAATCAATCAGTTACAGACGAAGAGAAATCATTTATTGAGTCTTGCTATATGTAATTGTAAATCTCTGAATAATAATGTCTTTGGAATAAATTAATGGTTTTCTCAATCGAGTCTATTTGAGCCAAAAAGTGAAGAACTTTAAATATTTTGATTCTAAATGAGCTGAATAGTAGTTACTATCTTCTAACAAGTAAATGATTATATCTGACTTTTTTACTTTGCTTTTCACGTGTGAAATAGACCTAAATTGCACATAACCGTCAAAAAGTTAAAATAGTCTCTTTGAAGCAAAATCCGTATAATTTTGAGCAAAGAAATTTAAGGTGAATAGCAAATCCAGGCAATGAATTTTTTGTGAATTCTCATACATTAAATGCTTGAGTTTAAAACACAAAAAGCGTCCATTATGGAATTTTATGGCAAAGAAAGATTTTCTACCTCAAACTTTCAATTTTGCTTTGAACTAGCAAAATTTCACACTTCAGTCACACTAACATTCTTACTAAATCGGAAACTACCAAGTCGAAGTACTGAGGGTGTTTTTGAGTCTCTTGAATTGTTTATATTATAAGCTTTCTTTTGAGTGCTCACTTGCCTTATTAGGACCTGTGATTCCAAATTTATCCTCATTTGAAAATTACCTAATTCTACCAGATTTATAAATTTGTCTAAATTTACGTTTAACTTTTACAAAATCTTGGCAAACTTAAAATGGCCGTCAAATTACTTCCATTCAAGCTATTGAGATATTTTGTTGTTGTTGTTTAATCAAAAAATGTAACTAAGTATGAAATCAAATTGTAAAAGTTGAAAAATGTTTTTTCCACCCTTGGACACACTGTGGTATATTTGTCACCATGCATATATATATATATATATATATATATATATATATATAGTGAATTAAATCAGAAAAAATTACACAAGACGAACTTTTTTCAATCATCATCATCATCATCATCACCGGTTTAAAGTTTGTCTTAAAATCTGGTATGTGTTGGACGGCTTTAAGAAATTGACTTCCAAACTAGTCTATCTCTTCCCAGGTCTTTATTTACCCCTCTTTCTCTCAAGTCCATTTTTATCACTTTTTCACATGTTTTCCTCTGTCTTCTCCGATGAACTGGACCTGCTACCTAAACTGTTCTACATCTACCATGTGGCCATACCATCGAAGTCTCCTGTTTTGAACACATCTCTCTATACTTTTAATCTTCCTGCAAGCTCATCGGAACTAAGCCTGTCTTTAAGACTCACATTACACATCTATCATATCATTCTCATAACATTTCTCTCCATACAACGCATGTCCTCAACACTCACTGGCCAGGTTTCACTTCCATACATCCTCACACTGCGTACACATGTCCGATCGACTCTTCCTTTGATTGACAATGGCAATGCTCTGTTGGTTAGCAAAGGCAGAGGTTCCCTGAACTTACTCTATCCACTCCTAACTCTTGCAATCACACTAGTATCTGCTGCAACCTGTGCTCCAATGGTACCACCAAAGTAACAAAACTTCTCGACAACCTCCATAGCTTCGCCATCCAAATATACTTTCTCCACATCTGAGTTCTCATCCATCTCCACTGTCTTACACTTCTTGCATATAAACTCAATCATTGTGACAAAGTTTGCAGCTTACAATGAGTTTTGTTTCTAAATGCTAACTTGATGGAAAATGTAGAAAATTCCAGAGGTCTACTATCCGATTTTAATAGCAATCATTTTCTCTTTTTCAAAATTGATGCAAATCTAATCTTCGAGTCGTTAATGGTTACTAATACCTTCTTAGGCATCAATATGGTTTTTATCCAA
Source organism: Sepiola atlantica (assembly GCA_963556195.1). Taxonomy (NCBI): domain Eukaryota; kingdom Metazoa; phylum Mollusca; class Cephalopoda; order Sepiida; family Sepiolidae; genus Sepiola; species Sepiola atlantica. The sequence goes on from OY744524.1 coordinate 161,630,821, forward strand.
AGACGTTAACTATAAAAGCAGTTTTTGTCTGCGTCTTGTTTTCCTTGGAATTAAAGAGAATTCTATTTGAAATCCATCATTTGTGCGGGAAGGCACTTTCCATCTCGGAGACATTGAAAACATTCAATTAATTATTCATAACTCCTACCCACTCGCTTGTTTTATACGATGACTTAATGAAGACAAATTGCTTAGTGACTTTAGCAAATGTTTGCCGTCACTGACCAAATAATGGAACTTGGTGATTAAATCCTGCTTTATTTTCTCCCAAGACGATGTTTTTTCTTCCTCTGCAATTCAATCTCATTTCATGGAACACGGATAATGGAATATTTCCATTTGAAAAAAATGCCGAGTAGAACACTCCAATAAACGAAGACAAATTATGATGTGATTCGTAAAATTTTAACTTTGAGAAAATAGACACTTGAAGACCAAGATTAGAAGGCGTGTGCGTAAACTTGAAAGGCATTTGAAGAAATCCTATCCTCGAAAGAAAATTCAGTTCTTGCACAAGAAAAAATAGGAATTCTACACGAAAGTTGAAGCGGAGCAACAGCTTTTGAAGAAAAGGAAGAAGAACCTGTTAGTATATATTTTCATTACCTTCACCACTCTGTAAGGTAAAAACATATATGCTAAACTCAATGCTATGGGGCACACAGAATAAAGAGAAAATACGCCTAAACACAATATACACATTTTATTTACATAAAGTGGACATGCAACACAACATAAAAGAACATACAATAAAGGCGCCTGTTACTCACAATTTGTGGTGGTCTCTACCATACATGGTACGGTACGAATCTAAGACGGAGTGTCGATAACAAAAAATCGATAATCCGACTGACTTTACTTTATTATATAGATATACATTTTCATTAACAGTGACCTTATTTGTAACAAGTGCAAATTGTCTAGAGACTTTATAATGAAATAATCTCATTTACACATTGTTCCCTTTATTCAAATCAACTCTTTCGTTACCAAAAAGTGGCATCAACAAATTAGCCACCTTGATGTGTCAAATTGTCTACATGAATCATTTATATTGCACACAAATCCTTAATTGATGTCTACACATTTACTATCTTTTTCTTATTTATCCAACTAATTTCGCACGCACTTCTCTTTACGGCTGAATCAATTTATCGCCCTCTGTTTGTATAATTCTTGGGATCACCTATCTCTTGATTCAAGTCGGAGCATAATCGATTTGATCTTTTGATTAATATTTCATCAAAATTCACATTTCTAAGGATAAAACAGTACAAAGATTCAACATTCTCAAAGAATCGGTGTTTTGTATTGAAAAGGAAAGATGCAAGTAAAATAAGTCAAACTGCTCCATAAGTTTGAAGCCCCAAAGAACTGGTGCTTTCCTGCAATCAGACCTGTACACAATGCAGCAATGGATCACAAACTGGCAACTGAAGCTAGCTATGGACACGTGTACCACCTTACATTTGGGGGGGGGGGGGGTAAATTCAGCATCCACATACTCCTTCTAATATCACATAAGTCTGCTTGTGAACATGATCTGGGCATTACTTGTCAGCAACAATTTGCGTTGGGCATTACTGTCATAACAAGGGATGGTAGTTAAGAAGATAACTACACGGACTGATGACCAGTGTGTGCCAAGTTCGAATCCATTCGGTTCCATAGCACCACTTTCACTTAGGAATGTTGGTAACCGTCACGTGGTCCCTCCTGTGAGCACCCAACTCTTTCTAGAAAGAGTCTGTGAAACCAATGCCAACAACAGAATCAGGCTGGTTCATGCAAATCAATTATTTATTATTATTACTGTCAGAAGCAATTTGTGTTGGACAAAACACATTTCTAAATTTGTCAAGAATTCCAAGAGTGTCTTGGTATCACTCAGCAAGACTTTTGTTAGCCGTTTACCAGTTATCTATTTAAAACTATATACAGCTATGGTGCGAGCACACTTAGAATTTGCATAATCAGTCTAGAACATCTATCTTGCTTAAATCATTGACCATCTTAAAACTATTGAGAGACATGCAACCAAGCGAATATCCCCCATCAAACACCTGCCATACTCTAAACACCTTGCTTCCCTGAGCTTGGATTCATTTGAAGCTCTGATATCTAGCAACATCCACAGCAGATAAAGTATTTTCTGAAAGAAATTAAATCAGATTACATTTTAATGTTCTTAATAACATGCTGAAACGCTCCACAAGAAAATCTAGCAAATCAGAATCAAATATTGATTTTGTAGGAAAAAAGTTATCGATGACAAAAAAAAAACGATTAAGAGACTCACTTTACTTTATATATGAGATAAAACAAGAAAAAAGAAAGCAATTTTAAACCAGGAAAAACCGAAAACAAGACAAAAAAATTAAGCATTATCAAATTAGGTTTGGGACAGCTTTACTCCGAGTTCTTTTATTTTTCTTTCTTTGCCTCATCTTATCTCATTTGATGAGCTGTTCTCACCTTTCTTAAGTAAAGCAAAGAAGAGATCACACATTTATTGTATTCGAATATTTTGCTGAATCAATAATTCATAGCAAACGGAATTACGATGTTGATGATCTGTTCAGAATTCGAAGAGAAAAAACGTTTGGCAAAAAAAATAAATACATTTTTGACAAGTTCTTTGCAAATCCTGAAAACTTTTTAAAGTTCTGAGCGTAAATAATTTCTTGGAAACTATAACAATATCATTTCTTCTTGGGACTTTTTACCAGTAAGTTGTCACAATGTAAGAAAGTAATCTAATATCATGTTCTGTGTACATGTGTAATTGTAGTTATTGGACAGAATCAAATATTGATTTTGTAGGAAGAAAGCTATCGATGACAAAGAAGCGATAAAGAGACTGACTTTACTTCATCATCATCATCATCATCATCATCATCATCATCATCATCATCATCATCATCATCAACCGGTTTATTTGTTGAATCAGGCCACAATTAATCCTCTGATGAGGGTGGGGCCTGATTGTCTAGTCTCGAAATCTAAGTCTTCCTCTCCACTCCTGTCTTTGGCAAGGTTTGATGGAATCCATAGGCCCTGAAGATCCACGCATCCTGGGATCTACGAAGCCCAAGACATTACCAGCAGCATTAGTGCTACTGGCACTGCCTTTCTTTTTTCCTGCTGTATTTCGACTAGACATTGTATTTAAGGCAATTTTACGGCTGGATGCCTATCCTTTATCAACTTGAACACTTTTGGCAGTCCAAGACCTCCACCGTTCCCATGCGTTGGACGGTTTTAAGAAATTAGCTTCCAAAGTAGTCTATCTCTGGCCAGGTCTTTATTTATCAATCTTTTCCTCAAGTCCATTTTTATCATTTCCCCCATGTTTTCCATCCCCCCCCCTGTGAACTAAACCTCCTACCTCAACTGTTCTACATCTACTAACCTAAGAACTCTCATCTATTCTTTCAACGTGGCCATACCAACAAAGTCTCATGTTCTGCACACATCTCCCTATACTATCAAGATTTAATTTTCCTGTGAGGTCATCAGAATAAATCCTGTCTTTAAGACTCACATTAAACATCCATCGTATCATTCTCATATTATTTCTCTCCATGTAACACATGTCCTCAACCCTCACTGGCCAGATTTCACTTCCATACATCTTCACACTGTGTACACATGCTTGATAGACTCTTCAAAATAATTATTTTACTTTGATTTTTTAAAATTATTTATTAATGAATCAACACTTATCAAGCCTAAAAGCCACTCGAGGATAAGGGCTAATGAGATAGATAGATTGTCAGTTGGATGATGTTGAATAGTATGAGAGGATTGAAAATAATGAATAGAATGAATAAAATTTGATGATTTATGGGGCAGTTTACAGCAAGTGTTTATTGGGATTAGACTTGAATCTGACCATGTTATAGCCCTCAGGAAAGGAATCTTGTGGCAACGTGTTCCACAGATGGGGAATTTCTTGGAAAAAAATTCTGTTCATGGAAATTCCGCTTTATATTAAGCACACGGAAGAAGAAAGGAAAGCCATTTGTAGCTGTGGTAGTAAGTTGCATTCTTGCTGTGAGTTTTACAAGGAGTGACCACAGATTGAAGTTCAGTCGAGCACCTTCCACAGAAATAACGATAGAGTAGAGAAAGACTAGCAATGTCTTTTCTGTGGTGAAAATGGTTGCCGGGAAGAGAAGAGATTATACCCCGCTAGATTGTGAAATCTGTTTTGAAATCTGTCAAGGCAAGAAAGAGTTATCTGAGTGGCATCTCCCAATATGTGGCAGCAGTACCTCCCCATCTTAAAACATATCTGATTCTTATACAGGTAGAGAATTGCATCAGGAGTCAGATACTTTCTGGAGCAGTAGAATGATCCAACTATTCTATTCAGCAATGTTGGCAACAGATTGGATATAATCATGTCTGTCTCCAGGCCTGTTATAGGTATCGCCTTGGTTAAAATACAACTGAGAAGAAGAATTAGTTAAGGTACAATTTACTGAAGCTATATACCTCGCCTAGTCATCCTGACAAAAAAAAATAGAAAAAGAGAAAAGAGTTGTCGATCTGAAAAGTCTTGTTCCAGCTGAAGGGCATTAAATGACTTTCGCTTCCTGAGGGCAGGGTTAGGGTTAGGGCAGGCTTTGATACCCTCTGGCACAAAAGACAAGTCAGTTTCTTTCTTTTTTGCCCTTGAGAAATCTTTTCAAGACATGGACTCTGCCTCTGGATACCTGAATGACACTGAGACAGAATGGAGCCGCGAGAGATATCTAGCATTTGTTTGACTTCAGTTGTGAATCAATTTTAACTTGTCAGAAAAAGGTCATGCCGTCTGCAGCAGAGAACATGGAGGATGTGCTGGTGAATCTTTATCAAGCAAGATTGTGGAGTTAATTTAATCCTTGGTGAAATTTTTATAAATATTGTGCGAAGAAAATAGAGAAATGAGTCATCGTCAAGAAAGTGAATAGGACTTGTTGGTAGTTGTCGAAAGGTTAACAGAGAAATAAAGAAAAATGTTATAAAGAATTTGAGATGAGCAGAGGTTATTTTTGGTGAAAAAAAGAAAAAAGGAACAGATAGATGGAATATGGTTTGAGAGAGAATTTTCTCTTTGATTTCTTTCTAAGCTTTATTCAAATAAATCTTAGAAAAATAAATTAAAACATTCAAAACTGCTTTAAAATAGGGCATTTGAAAACGGCATAATCATGTTGATACACCAGTTCTCGTTAGATCACTAAAGTTAAGCGACGTTGAGCCTAACTAGTACCAGATGGGTGACCATTTGAGAATACTAGGCACTGTATGTGGGAGGACAATGAGACCTCACTACGAAAAAATACAACTTTGAAGAGACTTTTAGTAAGCACTTTAGTATAACCTGCTAATCCACACATGTGTTTACAAAACGGAACAACCGCCCTCAGGGCTGAAGTTCTGTTCTCAATCATGGTAAGAAACTCTCTGGAGAGAGTATGCTAAAAATTAAAAATGTTTTAAAATTAAAAATACAACTTAAACATCATTATATATACTAGCAAAAGCATGCAACCAGAGGTCGCATATCTTTGCTAGTATACCACTAACCCTCTCCAAAAAAGGAGGCAATAATGCATGGGAGGATAGTATCATGACCACAGAACAGATACTATACTACCCCCCCCCCCAACAGAAAAGAGGAAGTAATACCTGGGAGGATGGTATCATGATGAACGAACATATACTACACTGCCTACCCCAAAGAAGGAGGTAATGCTTTGGAAGAATGTATCATGATGAACGAGCATATACTACTCTGTGCCCCCCACCAAAAAAAAAGAAAGAGAGGGTAATGTTTGAGATAGTTTAATTGCAACAGAACAGATACTACACTACCTTCCCAAAAGGAGGAGGTAAGGACTAGGGGGGGGGGTATCATGACGAACGAACCTATACTACACTACTCCTCAAAGGAGGATGGTCTGATGACAAACGAACAAATATTGAATTGGCCATTGAAAGATAGTATATTAGTTTGAAATAGTATAGAAAACTGAATTGAGAATTAAAGGATCGAACAAGAGTACAATTAATAGAAGTAATAGGATAGTTTCGGCTTCAGACAGACATATATCAAACCTAGTATTATTAGATATAGCCTATGTTACCTGCTAGTATGTATAGAATCACTTTTCCAAATTTCTGGAGAATTAGTGGTTTCAAAGTTCACTTATATAATTAAATAAACAACAGAAAATTAGATTCCAGTGACCATGTTTTTATTTATTCTTAAAAAGATGCAGTTCTTTACGGACTTAGATAATCAAAATACAAAGTTATATATTTTGGATTTTCCATGAGTGTGACTCATCATGAGAAAAGGCTAAAATCGTGTTCAAAACATCAGAAAATGAAAAACAAAAAATAAATCACATTATTAAAGCATTTATATATGTAGGTTCCTTAGGAACATAAATGTCTGTTTACTTCCATGAGTAGACGTCATATTTCACACTAACAGAGCTAGAAAAAATACGTATACTTTTCCTAAACATTGCAATTCTAAATTAGTTCGTAAAAAAACTAATACAATTAGAAGAAGGAAAGTAAAATAGAAGTAAATTAAAATAAAAATAGAAAAAGGAAAAAGATAGGAATTAAAAAATAATAGAGAAATTCTCTATTATTAAAATTACTTCTAAATAAAATACATTTAGTTTAAAAACCAAGGGAATTGACCCTCAATTTTTAATTAAGAGTTGCCTTCCTTTATTTAACTTTCATTTAATTATATCTAATACTAGGGTAAATTTCTTTATAATTTTCTTATAGTTCATTAAAAATATAAATATGTATTTAATTAAAGAATTTAATATTTTAATTTCCACTTAATAAATGCCTAGAATATCTCAAAAGCCACAACAAGATGTAGGAGTCAACAATTTATATATATATATATATATATATATATATATATATATATATATATATATAGAGAGAGAGAGAGAGAGAGAGAGAGAGAGAGAGAGAGAGAGAGAGAGAGATTTCATGCAAAATGATAAAGTATTGCTATTGTTGTAATTTGAAAAACCTTATGTGATTGATAAAATAAACAAATTTTACTGTCAATATTTTATTTGCAATGTTGCTTTTAAAAGAATATATAAGTGTAAAAATATAAATAATAAACTTCACAGTGTTATACAACTAGAATATAACAAAATTGATATTGAACAAAAAACAGAAGGCAAATTAGCAGAAGTATAAGAGAAAGTGTTGCATCATTCACTGCACTGATGCTCCTTTCTTTTCAATAACTTTTAACAGTCTGTTATTGGCAGCTGATATTAAATTTGCTATTGTAGCAACTGATAAGTTACTTGCAGCAATTTTTACTGCTTGACAGAATTCATACTTGCTGTAAAATAATTGAATAAATATCTCTCTTAAGAATACTCCACAGGTTCTCAATTGGATTTAAGTCACAGCTATTGGGTGACCAGTCCATGTACGAATTCCTGACAAATCCTTTTTCTTGTAACCATTATTGGTGAACTTTGAAGCATTACTTGGTGCGTTGTCTTGCATAAATATCAATGATTTACATTTGGCTAAGGGTTGGTGAGCGACCACTTAAAGAGACTTTTCTCTAGGAAATCACAGTAACTTTTAGAGTTTATTTTCACCCCGTCCTCAACTTTAAAAGGACCCAATACAATAATATTAAGATGTTGCATGCGAACGTGATTACATTCTAAGCGCGTGCAAAATTCAAAAGTATTAACAGCTAAGAATTTGTTAAGATTAGTTACTATGCTAGACACTTTAGAATGTTGTGACTAGTTTCGTAATTCATATTATTGATTGTGAGATGTTTAGTTTTAATGTAAAGGGTTTCAAGAATTTTTAATCTTTTGATGTTTATATCGTGGTGTATTATTTTAGTGTTATTAAATAGAATGTTTCTATATTGAAAAGGGAAGCAGCCATTATCTCTTAGGTGTTGGCAAATGGAACTGGTGTCGGATAGATGTAAGGTTAGTCTTCGGGGAAAATATTGTGGTAGTGAAACCGATGTAACAATTAGTTTTATTATTATTGCCAGAGATACATTCTCCCATGGGTCATTGAAACTGATAAATTACATTGGTTCTTTCTAATGTGTTTTGGGTTTGAGAAGTGTTATTTTTAACTATGTAATCTAGAACGTAATTCCGTTCGCATGTAACATCTCAATTTTATAGAAGCTCATTTTAAAGTCGTATATTACTAGCAGTTTTAAAAAAAACTCTACAGTAAAGACATAGTTGTAAAGACACTTAGACTGATGATGATTTCACGAGTCAAATCGAAAGTACTCACAAAAAAGAAAAGAAAAATCGAACAAGAAACCCATAGAACTTACATACACTAATTTGCCCGAAATACTAAATAGACTTTTCGAAAAATTGAAAAAATAAAACAGGTTTTATCAAGCAAAAACACTCTGTGTTATTTGATAATGCTTGCATATATATATATATATATATATATATATATATATATATATATATATATATATATATATATATATATATATATATATAGTCTCGGAAGTTTCTCAACCATTAAAACTATATTAAAAAAAAACAACAAAAAAAAACTTATAGTCCCAAGTCTTTCAGTGGAAAATCACTCATGTAAGTCAAATTATTTTTTACAGTTATTATATTAGTTTGTTTCTAACACTATTTTAAGGGATCATCAGTTGTTTACCATGAAAAACTGTTTCGGTAATTTAAAAACAAGACAGTATTTAATTTCATGGCTTCCCAGCAGAGTTGATCAGACCCCACTTCCCTTAAAAGACAAAAACATTAACGTTCCTTATACTAAATCTACGTTTTGTTCCATATAAATGTTTTAACTTATATTAGTTATTTAAAAAAAAAAATTTCTTTACTTTTATATATATATATATATATATATATATATATATATATATATATATATATATATATATATATATATATGATAATATAAAAAACAAAACAATTTTTTATATAGTTCAGATCGATTCATTTAGAAAGAAACTTTGATAACAGGATTTTCGCGCGACTGCTTTCATTTGTTCAGATATGCTTTGAATTCTCCCAGAAACACATGTAAGTTTCTTTACCCCAAAATTGACATTAAATCACAATATGATATAGCTCCGATTTGTCATTATATACATATATATATATATATATATATATATATATATATATATATATATATATATATATATATATATATATATATATATAATTTTTTACTATTTCATGTAGATACGCTTATATTATAAAATAATATATATTTTTTCAGTATTTACTTCAATAGTGCTCAGTATGTTAGTAGAGCTTAATAGTAGTATGAAAATATATTTTGGCAAGTAAGCTACACAGAAACGTTTTTGTTTCATTTCTGATTGAAAACCATCAAGCTCATTGTTTCTGTATAGCTTACTTGCCATAAGCATATTTTCATACTATATATATATATATATATATATATATATATATATATATATATATATATATATATATATATATATGTGTGTGTGTGTGTGTGTGTGTTTAAGAAATAACTATAAATTGTAAATAGTTGATGATATTTAATGGAAAAATATTATTCTTGGACCAAAAGTCAATTTGTTAATATCTTTTGTTCATGTTTTTAAAGGAGTGACATCAGATACGGTGTTATGTTAAACCCGTTCTTTTCAGGTGCTAGTGTAATTGGACTGCTAAAAATACACTTGATCTGTTACTTCTTAATCATTATTTATTTGTAGAAAACATCAAATATAGTGAAAGATTTCAGTTGTGTGGAATAACGAAAATACTTTATGTAAGAATTTCAAACCATTTCTATTATTACTTGAATGCATTAGAATTGACAAAAATATAAGTATTTTCTATATTTTTCATTTAGAAAAAATGACAATGAAAAATGTTGATAAATCAAAGTATTTGTATAAAATATTCTTCATAAAAAAAGAGAAAAAATATATGAATTTTCAGAAAATATCTTCCCTTTCTGTTTCCCTGAGTTAATAAAATCTCTTAGGAATATTCTAACCAATCAAAATTTAGCAATATTTCAACCAATAGCATTTGAACAAAAGTAACAATAACAATATACAGATTCAGATTGTTATTCTGAAAACAGATATTCTTAAGATGCTTCCATTCAATCTGTGCGTTTAGCAATGACAATCCTATTTCAAACTTAAGCATGACAAACAAAAAGTTTTTTTCAAACGTAAGAATGACAGGTCGACCAATGGATAGAACTTCTTATAAAGATAGGACATCTGAAATAAGACTAAAATAAATGTGACCCATTTAGTCACTCATTGAGCTCATGTTGAATTGTTTGAATCAGGAAAATGTGAGTTTGTAAAGCCAGTTAAATATAAAATAATAAAAAGACAAAGTTAAAAATTAGTCTCTTTCTACTATCTCTCTCTCTCTCTCTCTCTCTCTCTCTCTCTTCTTCTTCTTCTTCTTCTTCTTCTTCTCAAACTACGGGTTAAATAATATTACTGCCTGTGGTGATAGTCCTTTTTGTTTATAATGTATTGTTTCTATCATTTGATTCTTTCATTTCTTTATTATCTTCAACTGTTAATAAACACAGAGGGGCAGGGAAAGAGAGAAAGAAAGAGAGAGAAAGAGAGACGGTAGCAAGAATTATAGGCGATGTAGAGAATAAAAGCCGGGAGCAGGTCAAACAACATACAATGAGAGAGGATGAAAGTGATAGATAAAAGTTAGTAATAAAGGGTCACTTGATGAGTTATTTGCAAATTATACTATTTCAAACTTGAGCATGATGTACCAACGAATAGGCTATTCAAAACTCAAGTATGCCAGACCAACGAATATGCTATTTCTAACTTGAGCACGACAGACCAACGAATATGCTATTTCTAACTTGAAAATGACAGACTAAGAAATATGCTGTTTTAAACTTAAATATGCCAGATCAACGAATATGCTGTTTCTAACTTGAGCACGACAGACCAACGAATATGCTATTTCTAACTTGAGCACGACAGACCAACGAATATGCTATTTCTAACTTGAAAATGACAGACTAAGAAATATGCTGCTTTAAACTTAAATATGCCAGACCAACGAATATGCTATTTCTAACTTGAGCACGACAGACCAACGAATATGCTATTTCTAACTTGAGCACGACAGACCAACGAATATGCTATTTCTAACTTGAGCACGACAGACCAACGAATATGCTATTTCTAACTTGAGCACGACAGACCAACGAATATGCTATTTCTAACTTGAAAATGACAGACTAAGAAATATGCTGTTTTAAACTTAAGTATGACAGAGCAATGAATATGCTATTTCAATCTTAGGTATGACAGACTAACGAATAGGCTATTTCAAACTTATGTATAATAAATCAAAAAGAGTGACCAACCAAAGAACAGAGCCTCATCTAGAGATGTTTGGACGTATCTAAAATAAGATGCATCCATTCGATCTGTGCAGTTAGCAATGCAAATTCCAGTGATAGACCGACTGACCTACAAAGCCTCTCATATAGGTGTGAAGATATATATAAAAAGGATATAAATAAAATCAATATTTTTTAATTGGTTTCTAATCTTGAATGTACATCAGAAATGATGAAAAGAAATAGTACGGTCATTTGGTTTTAGATGAAATATTTGCCGCCAAAATATACTGGCAACTGTAACCAATAAATGTAAATTCAGAAATTCCACTCAAAATTATCTGCATTTCAATCAGATTAGGAAATTTACTCAAAGACGAAACGGGAATATTTTGTCTTTAGTTCTAAGACTTATTATTATTCGATGTATTATTCAAACAAACTTCTTTATAACTTTGCTGTTTTCAATTTTATATTTCAAATTACAAAGGTTTCTTTTGTATCGTATGATCTGTTTGATATATAAATCTATATCTTCTATTTGAAATATTTTGACACACACACGCACATCTCTATTTATATAAAATTAGGTATGTGTATATATCTATATATTTCTATGTATAGGATTCACTCCTAAACTAATTAACCGGGCTTTATGAATTTTGAAACACAGCTGCTAGGCGTAAAGGTGGGTAATATGGGCTATATTTTGTTTTATTTTATTTTATGTAAAAGAGGCAAAGATAGGGTGAAGTCCTTTGGGAAAAATCAGATACCTCTGATTTTTGTGGAATTTTAATCATAAGTATTAGACATCAATTAATATATATTTCCTAAATTTCAGTTTCTTTGCATATTTTAAAGGGGTTTAGAGGGCATAATATGGGCTCAACTTTCCATTTCAAAGTTAAAATATATCAGATTTGCACGGAATTTTATCCACAGTCATTGGACATCAATTAAGCAAGATTCCCTCAATTTCAATTTCTTTTTAAGACCTCTTAAGCTTAAGTCTTAAGTTTGAGACATATTCTATAATCAAAATTATGTGAGTGATTTTGATCAAAATTAGAATAAGGATTCTAGACATAAGGGTTAGTATAATTATATCTTGATTTTAATCTTTTCAAGGGGACATAAAAGTGGTGCAAAACTATTCTGTTCGGGGAATTAATTTTTAATCTTACCAGTCTTGATACTGATATTCTTCTAATATATATATATATATATATATATATATATATATATATATATATATATATATATATATATATATATAGGAAAGAATGTAATAATAAAACAAAGTTTATTATAATCAGATATTGTAACAAAGAAAAATTTATGAAAACGTCCTTTACCCCATGGATTTTCAAAGAAATAGATCTTATACTCAGAAGGAGATAAACCAATAAATTATTAAGTATTGGTAAATATTATTAGTCAATTATGAGTTCTGTCAGAAGCAAAAAATTCATGTATGAATGAGCAGAAAGTATTTGTAATGATGAATCTTCAAATACAATCATCCATTGGAAAGCTATATTTGTGGCACAATGCGTAATCTTTTGGGGAGCTAAGTGCTTCGCGTTATATTCGTAACCCTTGTGCCAGACTTGAGTTGCAAATGAAGTGGATTCGCTGCACTAAAAAGGTCAGCTCACTGATCGGGGTATTCGGTGTAATCCGATGTCAGCTAAAATATAAACAATGCTGGAGACACCAGCCAAGTTCAAGAGGTCAAAGAAAACCTGTCACCGAGATTTGTTGAAACACTGATGACGGCTGTATTCCTTCTCTCTCTTTCTCTCTTTCTCTCTTTCTCTATCCCTCTGTCTCTCTCTCTCCTTCTCTCTCACTTTCCCCATTGAGAGACTGGTTTGAAATCCGAATGAGGAAGACACGTTTGTCGCGTGCTCTGAGATGTTTCTTTTCAAAATATAATGAATCATATTTTTATATAAAAAGTAAAATGGTTTGTTCCATTATTACATAATGTTTGATTTGCAGCACGATGGTTTCGACCAAACAGCCGGCTAGCCAGTCCCAGAAGCAGACGACAGTGACTATCGTCAGACGATGATTGCTCACTGGCCATAACAAGATGAGACATTGCACATACGTGCACATGTTGTCACACATCGTCCCGTCGTCACAAAAGTCCGGCAAAGATCGCCCAGCTGTCCAAAGTCATGGTGCCACATTGATGCCGGTCCCAGGTTATACCCCTTCAGCCAAAGCGAACTTTGCCACATATTACAATGTAAAGGATATTGGATTCCACTAAAATGCAAGAATAGTCAACATTAAACATATTTTAAAATTAATATATATAAATGTATCAACCCTCGATATGTTTTCCTTGGCAGTTATTTTGGACCATACGGAGATTAAGGACTTTATTTTATTATGCATTCTGCCCTCGTGGGGAGGCAAGTAAATAGTGATACGAAAACATTTTAGAACGAGTATTCTGCTATGTTTCGTTTAAGATTACTTACATTTATTTATAATCAAAAAGTTTTGTAAATAAAAGAAAAAACGCACTCTACATTAAAAAATAAATATATAATATATATCCCTCCTCCAATATAAATATTAACATGTTTTAAAAGAAAAAAATCTATATATTTCGGACGCTTCGATGTTTCGTTTGTTTATTAAAAAGTTTTGTAAAAGGTCAACCGGAAGACGTCGGTGAAAAGCGAAAGGTGTTCCTCTCGCTGTATCATTGATCTGGGGTCCTTATTCCCTGTACGGTCCGTTATTTTAAATGTGAGCATATTTCTATCATGCTAGGATTTAATAATAATAATTATTTCATAATACTTATATATATATATATATATATATATATATATATATATATATATATATATATATATATATATATATATATATATATATATATGGAATGGTTAGTATATTTTAATGGATTGATAAGAATGAAAAAAAAACTAATTAAAATATTGACACAGAAACATGTTTAAAACTTCATTGAGCTCCGATATTTCGATCTGTATAAACATCATAACTTCATCATGACAAGAGAACTTTATCCATTTTGAGTTGGGCAATTCATACAGAGAAACGAGGAAGGAAACAAAGTGAGAGGATAGAGAGCGGTGTTAAGTGCTGCTATCAGCCAACTGGCAATAAAACAAAGATTGTTGGACATTCATGACTGAAACTTGGTGGACAAGTCAGACATAAACTGAAGTTTATCTGTATCAAATATGGTTGGATTTCAGAAAGGATTGTGAATTTTATTACCGAACCATGCCTGTAATTTCAAGGGGTGACCCTGTATATCAATGCTGGAAAAGTATAAAAATAAAGTTCTATCTTCACATGTGTTTCAGGTTTACTCCTTCTGCTTCTGTTCAATTTCGACTCTTAGGTTCCCCCACTTTCTAATAGCTAGAAACGCCACTGGTGAGTGAATCCCTAGTGCCAACACTGGGCTATAAGAATTTATCAGCCTTTTAATTGTTCTTGCATATAAACAAAAAGAGATAAACAAAAAAGAACCATAAAACCGTACTTATAAATATACTAGACGAATAGAATACCCATCACAGGATGAGTAAAATTAATTCCCCCAAGCAGAATAATTTTGAACCACTTTTATGTCTCCTTACAACGATTAAAATAAACATACAATGATACTAAAATTTATGTCTCAAATTCTTATTCCAATTTTGATCAAAATCCATTACATGATTTTTTTTATTCTAGAAATTGAAATTTAGGGAATCTTGCTTAATTGCTGTCTAATGACTATGCATCAAATTTAATGTTAATTTAAAATTTGAATATATTTGAATTTTCAAATAGCATGTGCCCATTGTGCCCATATTATGCCCCTCTAAAACATTGTGCCCATATTATACCCCTCTAAACATTGTGCCAATACTATGCCACTCTAAAACATTGTGCCAATATTATGCCCCTCTAAAACATTGTGCCCATATTATACCCCTCTAAACATTGTGCCAATACTATGCCACTCTAAAACATTGTGCCCATATTATGCCCCTCTAAAACATTGTGCCAATATTATGCTCCTCTAAAACATTGTAGCCATATTATGCTCCTCTAAAAACCCTTTAAAATACTCAAAACAAAATGAAATTTGGCGAATATTTATCAATTGATGTCTAATACTTATTGTTAAAATTTCACGAAAATTAGAGGTATCTGGATTTTCGCAAAGGGCTTCCACCCCCTCTTTGCCCCTTTTGCATATAACTAAATTAAACTAAATATAGCTCATATTATCCACCCTTCCGCCGAGAAACTGTGTTCCAAAATTAATAATGATCGGTTAATTAGTTTAGGAATGAATTCTGTACATAGAAATATATAACCATATACAAATACCTAACTAAAGAACTAAACATAACATACTTATAAAAATATAACTAGATTTATTTAAGCTCACAAGGAGTATACGAAATATGTAAGCACATTTCAAAATTTCCTAATACGTGAAAAAGAAGACTTACAAAGACATGTCAGAAGACCACATGTCACAGATCTTGTCTGAACAAAGTAGTAGCAGTGTACAAACGAATTGTCGCTTTCGTAATTAAACCGGGAAAGAGAAAAAAAAGCTAGGGATTTGGCAAACATGTTGTCATCTCGATGGTAAGCCTGAGGAGGGGGGGGGGGTCCTCAGAGTCACACCTTTTATATCGGTGACTATGACGTTAAATCAATCAATGGTTGACCGCACCTCGTCACGTGATCTGGATCTCCATGCATTAAGAGAAAGCGACCCT
The DNA here is from genome assembly GCA_963556195.1 of Sepiola atlantica. Lineage (NCBI taxonomy): Eukaryota > Metazoa > Mollusca > Cephalopoda > Sepiida > Sepiolidae > Sepiola > Sepiola atlantica. Next base: position 161,647,023 of record OY744524.1, read on the forward strand.
AACATAACTAACATTTAATAAAGCATCGCTCTCATTTGCAAGTCTACTTCATCGAAAGTTAATAATCAAAATTCTCTTCAACTTCCATATTTTTCATTTTTGTTGTTGTATAAATTACCAGATAGAGATAACATTTTTAAAATGATTAAAACATTTTAAAGAGAACTGATGCGTTTCAGGCTACAAAAGCAGGAACTCTTTTGTTACCATTTCTATTTGCCTCTGTAAAATGCTTTCCAGAAATACAAAACCAATCAAATTGTTAGAATGAAGAGATCCAATATGTCTGCCGTGATCGCCTGCAGTTTACAGATAAAAAATAATCCTTTTAATGTACATCGGTAAAGATCAAAAGAAATGTCATAGACACTTGTTCCGCAGTTCTCCATTTATTTCTTCCTTGGCATTTGAAAATCGGAAAGGTAAAGTTTTAAGCGGCATGAGATAAAATACAAGAGATTTAAGTTTTTACATTTATTTTATATTTATATACAACGATAACAAATCGTTTGATGTTTATTTATTTACCCTCAAAACACATGCAGTCACAAATGCGCACACACACACACAAATATGCATGTGATGTCTAGGTAGCAAGGGGAAAACATACAGACGGAATAAGAATTAAACAAATTCTATTGATCAAATACAGGGAAGATGAAAATAATATGTAAATGGGGTTCGTTTAAAAGTCTTGTTTCAGTATGAGGTAGATATAGATGTAGTAGTTGTTGTTGTTGTTGTTGTTGTTGTTGTTGTTAATCGAGCCGGACTTCCGCATAAAGCTCTTGGAGATCGTGCCTCAGGATTGTTTGGTCTGCATGAAGTCCTACTCATTTGTCGCAACTATTTGTTAATCTGAATGATTACAGATGTTTACCCCTGACACTGAGAGCAACAAGGCTCAGCAGTTGCATGCAAAGTCAGGGAAGGTTTAACCCAGAACACACAAAGGAAGCAACATTGTCACTCTCACTCCATTGATTTGTAGTTCCATGCCTGACATGTCTTTTCTTGCTACATGCAGAGGCAGAGACGACCAGAGGACGACGGATCCTGATGCCGAATCCTCATTACCACTGGATCGATAGATCGATCCTGATGCTGACTCCTCCTGGATTTTCACCAGATCTCTGTTATTCAGGTTGTGGCTCTATACCGCTTAGTGTCAAACCTGTCCATCATGTGTGACTCTGCCAGTTACCAAACTTCAAAAAGGCATAGCTCTGACACTAAAACGTTGCCCATTTAGCAGAGTACCACCAAAACCATACCATACCTCCCAAAGAAAGAAAAAAACATTAAAAGTTAAAACTAATGCTATATTTATTGTGTATACTCGTCCTGGGACAGGTATTCTACTAGTTAATGTTAAATTAATGTATGTGTTTATTTTATGTGTGTACATATTTGTAAGTTATAAGACGTTGAAGAAAGCAGCAGCAGTGCTAATCTCAAAGTATCAGCACCTTTAGGTTTTCTATTTTAATATTATCAGTAGCAGCTTTTTGGTGCGGAATGTAATTTCTTTCTTTGTTCAGTTCCAGCAATAAATTCGTTGCCTTCACACATGTTTTATATTTTTCCTCCACTTGATCTCAACTTTGTTTTTTGCTTCAACACAAATTATTCTAGAATGAATAATTTTACAGCTTCTTGAACAAGGAACGTTACCAGCACTCTAACAAACTCTCATAGAATAATATTTATTTTAATATTCTTGAACCATTTATTCCTGCTGTTCACATTGTAGAATATGTGTCTTGTTGGTAAGGGGGGGGGGGCTAACTACATTCAATCAAATCGTGTTTCATTGATCCATGTGTTTGGGGGATATTTGATCTGATGACTTTTAAAACAATTTATATATGTTAGATCATTTTACAAACTTTCTTGCCTTCAGCAAAAGGAGGTGACATATGGGATCTAAGAAAGCTCCAGACTTAATTTTTAAAAAAAGAAAAAACAAAGAAAAAATATGACAAATTCACTTAAAAGATAAAGAAACCCTAACAAATCTCAACAATCGGGAATAAGCTTGACCCTGTGAAAGTGAATCACGACCAGAGTCTAAATGAAAAGAAATGTCTGCTAACATTAACTTTAGAGAAATGTAAATAAAGGCCGCTCGGCACTATTTCAAAACAACCTATTGCATAAAAACATAATATTTAACTTTAAAAAAACAAAACAATAAGTTATACCAAGTTGAATCGTACATACGAAATGCAGAAAAAAATACTAGTTAAATTGATTTTTTTAATGGCTGATGTAAATATGCATTAAAAAAGCTCCAGTAGAATTTCAAGAGACTTTTGATATGATGTTAGGGACATATTATAGATGTCATATGAAAAAAAATCAGCTTTGTGATATTTTTTCCTTTGATTTACCCCAATTTTCTGAACTAATAGAAATAAATCGAACAAGATGCAAAGGAAAATAACTCTGTTTATATTATGCTACAAGGGAGATAATCCTTGCCTTCTCACAATTTTTACAAAATAAAAAAAAAGTTATTTGCATCTTGAGATTTATTTCCCTTTGCATCATGCTGAATTCGTTTATATAGCGGCCATTAAAAATTTAACTTCAGCGGGGGGGGGGGGGTCAGCAGTTTTCATATACGATTTAACTTAGTATAACTTACTGTTTAACAAAAATATTAAATATATATGGTTAACATATTTTTAAATCCTCTAAATTTTTATAAACCAATAGCGTCAGCACAAACAAAACACATCTCAAAATTATATCTAAAAAACCTATCACATTTTTGTAAAAAACCTGGCTTATATAGAAAAAAGACGAAATTACAAAAAAGAACATATCATATGACTCGTCTACAATTATGTCTACAAACTAATATGCTTTTACCCGCCAAAAACGAACATGCTTATTGGAGCAGGTCGTTTCTGATAAAAAGAACCGACACAACCAAAAGCAGCAGCAGTCACAAAGAAGCTATTCAAAAGAGAGGACACAACTACGCTCTGCTACAAAATTATCGCCCAGAAAGTTGCTGGGAGATGAGAATAAACTACTATCACTTTCTTTATATAGATGCCATACATACTCACACACTGACAGAATAAAGAAAACACCTATGCACATTTCTTATACAGACTAATCACTTTTCTCCATTCTACAAACAGAGAAAACAAGTTAACTGCCTGAACTTACGCATGCAAATTGAACAATTAATTCATACAAACAACTTTGTAAATATATACATATGTTGTGTTTCATTAATTCTATTTTTACCTTTTTTCTTTTCAAACACATCCTTTTACTTATTAGTGTGAGTGATGATGCATAAAGTTGAAAGGTCATCATCTATCTCATTCATATTAAGGCTCACACAGTAACAACCAATGAATTTAAGCAGTAGTAGACGTATATAGAAAAACATTTGCCTATAAAAGGGATGGTAGAATCTCAAATTTTGCAATTAGGCTGATGATTTTTTTCAATGGAAGGAAACAAAGTTTCTGTGTAGCTCACTTGCCATAAATATATGTTTATACTGCTGCCAAGCTCTACTCATGTACTGAGCACTGTTGAAGTAGATTGCGAAACAAATCTGAAGCTAAAAATGAATTTTTCCACATATTTATGACGTCAAAAATTTAGAACATTCTGAAATACAAACGAATGTTTAAAAAATCTTTACGTAAAGTTAAAGTACTATGTGTAGATTTGGGGGGTAATTCACTTTTATTTTTAACGTTTGTTTGCCCCAAACAAGACATATTGCCACTGAAGCATAAGGAGCTACTATGATAGGGGCCAGATTTATAGGGGCATCAAGATGTTTGTTCATATTACATTTAAATTTATGCATGTTGATACGGTTGATGAAACAGGGAGCAGAGAGGGAATTCCAAAGACAAGCGATCTGAGGAAAGAAACTATTAGAGTGTGAGATCTTCTGGTATCTAGGGACCTCTACAGTAGAGGGGTGGGATTTTGCTTCTAGTCGAATGGGTTGAGTGGGTATAAGTGAAGTAAGTTCATTGGAGTACATTCCGTGGAAGTACTTATAAAACGAGTACAGGAATGCAACACTGCATCGATGTAACAGGAGCCGGATGTTGGCAGACAATGCAGGACCTGTTAGGTTAGAAATTCTTTTTTTGAAAATATCATTGAAGGGGTAGGGGACGTGGTTTGCAAATAATGGAAGGACAAAAGTCATATTTTCAAAACAATTGCGGCATTGAGGGGAGGGGTTAACACACATGATTTGAAAGTAAATCTCCTTTAGGTAACATTGTTTTAGTAAACATATTTGGAGTCAAGTACGTCCTAAGATGGAGTACTGATGCCACATCTGGGGATGTGCTGCTCAGAGCACTTTATCTTGCCTTGACAGAGTTCAAAATCAACTTCACAATCTAATGGGATCATCTCTTCTATTCTCGACAGCCTCTTTCTCACAGAAAAGACTTTGCATTATTTCAATGAAAGGTGCTCGACTAAGCTTCAATCTCTGGTTTTTCCTAGTAAAACCTTCATCGCAAGGACTCATCTTCCTACCACAAATGCAAAGAATTTTTCTTTCTTCCTCCGTGTGCCAAACATCAAACGGAATTTCCGTGAACTCTTCTTTCCCATCTGTGGAACATGTTGCCACAGGATTGATTCCCTGTGAGCTACAACATGGTAATCTTAAAATCCAATGTCAAACATTTTTCATAAACCGTCCTCATAAGTTATCAATTTATATTTATTTCATTCATTATTTTAAATTCTCTCATTAAATAGACAATCTATGTATCTCATCATCCTTGAGTGGCTTTTAGTCTTTATATGTTGTGACTCATTAGCCATAAGAGATATTGATTCGTGAATTTTTTTTTTCAGAAATCCAGCTAGTAATAATCCTGGTAAAAGTCCAAAATAGTTAACACTCGATAATCGTCCCCCCTCCCCCCTCCCCCCCCAAAAAAAAAACATAATTTATATCAAACGCATTCGGATCAAATTCTCTATCCAATTAGTTTTAATGTTCAAAGCACAAACTGTGATATAAAAGTGTTGTAAACGTTAACTAGTATGTAAAGGAGTTCATTCTAATGCGTTTTATATAAATTATGTTTTGTTTTATCTTGTTTTTTTTAACGAGTTATTGAGTGTTAACTATTCTGTACTTTTACCATAATTCTTTTACTGAGTTCTATGTATCGATTATTCAATTGATATACATTTATTGCATGTTTAAGCATTACCAAAGTGACTTTAGGAAATCAACTCTAGCTGGGGAAATCACTTTTCAAGCTCCCGTGGCAGACATCGCCTTTTACCTCAGATGATAGCGTGCAAGTATTAAGAATTGAGATTAATGATTTAGTTCAGCAGAGTCAATGGTGTTCAGCCAGATGAACGCAGATGCATGAGGGATCTACATGAGGGGCGCTCCCTTCACCATTATCTCTTAAACCATAGTTTTCTCTCTATTACTTCCTCTTTCTCTCCGTCTTTTTCCCCTGACCTAAAGTTGTAAAAGAAATGTACAGATTTGATGTATACACTTTTGTTAAAGAAATAAATAAAGCCTATATTAATATTTATAATGCCATATCGGTTCCATGGATACTACACCCCATAAACTGGTATTGTCTTGGCCTTCGGGGCTTGATTTACGCCGGTCTATAGGTTTGTCCAGTGCAGTTCAAGGAGGTCCACCCTCCCAGGCTTTGCCTTCTCACCTTTTGAAAAGGGGTTAGTTTATTGCTAATCGTCTGAGGCGCCCCTACCGGGGAATGCCGACGGGGCTGCCCAGACATTTTTTGAGGGTCACAAGCGCTCTTCCTCTAGGGTGCTGACATTATCAAATCCCACTTTCCGACCTTGTGTCACATTTTGCTTTGTGGGAGGTAGATAAATACTAGGTACGTGCAAAATCAATGGCCGATTCCCAAAATGAAAAAACATTTTGACCCCCCCCCCCCTTTACTTAAAAATTCACTAAAATTCAGGAAATCAACCAATTTTACTGAAATTTTCAATATTTATTAATCAACAATCACGGAATATAATGAAATCATTATTTTATTTTAATCTTAATGAAAATGTATTATTTTTTAAAAAGAAAATACACCTTTACTAAAGTTATATTTTTATATATTAATAAAAAAAAAATGCATGATTTTTTAACTGTTGCTTATGTAAATAAAGGATCGTAGATGTTAACAATTAAATTTTTTTTTCAAAATATTTCGTATATATTACGAAAAAGGCCAGTAAATACCGTGTTAATAAAATCACTATAACTCGAAGAAAAATTTATTTTTTGAATTAGCGATATTATTATTGAATAAAGCATTGTTTAATCAATATTTTCACCAAAAAAATAATATAATTGCAAAAAATATTTCATGTGATTTTAATGATTAGAGTTTTTGGAAAAATAAAAAATGCGACATAATTATATTTCTCTTTCATAGATGAACGTGGCATCATCAGCGAAAGAATTTTTTTTTATAATCTTGAAAATAAACCAAAAATTGACAAATTTGAGATCCAGGAACTTAACGAAAAAAAGAATTTTAAAAATTGAATAATTTCTACTAACGATGAACTTTCATTAGTATGGTAGCCCCGTTCTGTAATAACCAGGTGGGATTAGCCTTCCAACAATCTCTCACTTTTACAGCGCAAAATTTTTTTTTTTTTTAGAGATTCAACAATTTCGTTCATTTCACAATTCATCGTCATTATTTGGAAAGATTTGTATTTGTTTTGTCTTTTTTTCATTAATAAATATTTAAGTTAAAAACAATTATTTATTAATAAATAAAGAGAATTCAAACATGACATTTTCTTTCAAAATTGAATTCTGTTTATCAATAAATAATTGTTTTAACTTTTTTTTCAATGAATAAATTGTCAGTGTAGTCATTGACTTTTTCACACTTAAAATAAAAAATAAAAACACTTTATTTTTAAAAGAATCAATGTAATTTATCGTTACGACACGTTAAGAATAAATCGAGTAACTAAAGTTTTAAATCATGTAAAAAAATTGATAAAATTGACGCAGTTCGTAACGTAAAAATATTTTTAACATTTAAAAAATAGTTTTATTTCAAATTCTAAGGAAAAACATTGGTAAACAGACGTCATCAATAATTTCAGAGTATTACGAAATTAAAAACTGAACCTTTTCAGTTAAAAATAATTGCGTACACTCACAAATAATTAAATAAGCATTTCCTTTTTTATTATAACAAAATAAGGGTACTTAAATTTGTTTATAACCTTAAAAAGAATAAAGAAATTAATGGATAATAATTTTTCAACTTCTATAAACTATTATTACATTTTTATATATAAAGTTAAAAAGGATAAATTATGACATTTTTGTCTTCCATATATTTTGCATAGCGATAGTCAATTTGTAAACAACGTCCTTTTCCGATGAAGTTATGGCGGATTTTACTCATTTATCACATTTGAAGGGATAATTTTGCTCATTTTTAGTCAAACGTGGGATTTATTTATTTTTTTAATTCAGTGTCTTATGACTTTAATTTAATAATTATCTTTGAAATAGTTCCCAAAAACTTATATTTATCTTTTAAGGGATTTTTACAAGTAATTTTTTTCAAAGTTCAAAATTCATTGAATTTTTGGTGTTTTTGACCGTCGTAATTACATATTTTATTATAATTTATTTTTCACACGTTAATATGCAGTTTTTTTCGTTTAGAGATTAAGTTTAGGCTTTATCTTTCAAACACAATCAAAGTTTACACGGAAACTAATTAAATAATTAATGATAAGCGCTTTTTAATAAACATAGTCCGTATAAGAAGGCGCCATTTTTGCACGTACCTAATAAATACCCATATCGGCTGATTCGTCAATCATCGTGAAGCAACCAAGGCGATCTATAGCACGTTAGAAGCAACCCATTCTGAACTAATACAGAAATCGGCTCTCTTTCTTTTCTCTTTCTTTCCCCTTTTTTTGCTTCCTTTCTTTTTTGCGTTCTTCTTCCTTCTTGTTCGCTTTCTTTTAGATTTCTTGCTTTCTTGACACTTTTTCCCCCGTTATTTTCTTTCTCCTTTTGTTTCATTTCTTTTCTCTTTCTTTTCATTTTTTTCTTTTTTCCCCCTTTTTCTTTTTTCCTTTCTTTCTTGCGTTCTTCTTCCCTCTTATTCGCTTTCATTTATATTTCTTGCTTTTTTGTCACTTTTTTCTACCTTGCTTCCCCTTTCTTTTCTTTCCTTTTCTTTCTTTCCTTTCTCTTTCTTTCTTTTCTTCTTCATTTTCTCTTTCTTTTCTTTTTCTTCCTTCCATTCTTTTCTCGTTCTTTCATTTCTGTTTCTTTCTTTTATCTTTCTTTCTATCTTGCTTCCTTTGTTCTCTTTTTCTTCCGTTTTTCTTTTTCTTCCTTTATTTTCTCTTTCTTTTCTCGGTTGCTTTCTTGTTTCCTTACTTCCTTTCTTTCCTTTCTTCCTTAGTTCTTTCTTTTATTTTTCTTTCTCTGTCACTTCTTTTATTTGTTCCTTTATTATTCCTTTCTTTCTTTTCTTTTCCCATTCCCTTTTCGTGTGCTTCTTTTCTTATTCCTTGTTTTCTTTTCTCTTTCTTTTTTCAATTGCGTTCTTGTTTACTTACTGGTTACTAAATTGGTTTATACCTTCATGGAACCAATGCATATTTTACATTCTTGGATTTTATTTTTTAACGAGCAGGGCCCCCTGCGGGACAAAAATGTAACATATTTCTATTAAAACTTCTCTCTCTCTCTCTCTCTCTCTCTCTCTCTCTCTCTCTCTCTCTCTCTCTCTCTCTTTCTCCCTCCGTCGTTTTCCCCATCCATCTCCCCCCCCCATTTCTCCTCTGCTCAGCACATTCCTCTCTCTGGACACACACACACACACACATACATAGACAGACAACTCGAGGAATGAGTCGGCGTAAGGGAGTTAACTCTGTGAAAAAAAATCAGTTACTTCCCTTTAGTTAGTGGCTAGAAAACAGACCCCCTCCTGACGAAATCTGCACCAGTTTAAAGTCAAAGAATGAATAATTTTTTTCTAAATTTTAGATATTATACATCTTGGACAACACCGATCAAGAAAATAACAACTTTGTGGGTGCTTGTTTTGTCGTTTTTAGTCTTAGCCGAACATACATACATACATACATACATACATACATACATACATACATACATGCATACATACATACATACATACATACATACATACATACATGCATACATACATACATACATACATACATACATACATACATACATACATACATGCATACATACATACATACATACATACATACATACATACATACATACATACATACATACATGCATACATACATACATACATACATACATACATACATACATACACAGACAACTGCCCTTTATATTATAGACTAGCTTTACCTACCTTTACTTCCATTTTGTTTTCGCTCATTGAGCCCCCCCCCCTCTCGCTCCTTTTTATTATTATTGTTACTCACTAGGAGTTCTTACTCAGGTCGTCATCATTGATTGCTTACTGACAGTAACCGGTGGTGTTCACTGGACTCTGAGTGATAACAAGTCTCCCCAGATTTCCAGTACTCTCCACCACTTTCGATAACTATTGCAAATGATTTTGTGTTATTGCAGCAGTCAATTACCATTGATTTCTCGCCTGCAATGACCGTTGGTTATCTTAGATTTGTGTGGCAATTAACCTCCCTAAAGTCCCAGTACTATCCGCACTCTTCCAGTGGAGGTCTGGTTAGTGCTCTTCCTCCTTGATCTTTCCATCCTCCTTGACCTTTCACAACTATTTGTGTGGTATCAGTCAGAGTTGGTGCAATCACAGTGTGTGTGTATTTTTGTAGGTTATGAGATTTCTTGCAGTTTAAGTTCCCTTTGGTTTGCGTGGTGTTCTTTCTCTTTTTTTCTATTACACCTTTCATGTGGTTGGTTAGCATTCATGGTTTAAGTGGGTTGGTTTCCGCATTCGAGGATTTTCCTTAAGATTTCAGCTGTTTTCATCCTTGCCGTTCGTTGTATAGTCTCAGTCTTCACTTTTGATTCCAATTTTATTATTATTATTATCATTATTATCATTATTATTATTATTATTATTATTATTATTATTATTATTATTATTATTATTATTATTATTATTATCATTATTATTATTATTATTATTTAAAAATATTTACATTTTTGTAAAGATAATTCAACGAAGGGGTGTATATATTAAAAAAAGTTGTTTCGTAATAAAATCGATTGGACGTCTTAGAAAATGTTTTTCAGTTGTTAAACATACGACATCGAATCTTCACATCAAGTAAAGAAATAGCAGTCATCTTAAACATGTTTTACAGGCCTCCGATACAAAATCTAAATAAAAACCACTTAAAACAGTTCCAAAACTGAAAAACTATGCGAGTCGATAGAAGATGAAATTTTCTTGCGTTTGGTAAAAGTTATTTGTTGTAAATTTGTTGTTTCTTTTTTACCCCTTTTTTCTTGTTAACTATACTGCACAATCGCCTAGATTTGATGTAAATAAAGTGAAAACGTCAAACCGTGTTGTTTATTTATAAATATTAGACATATTTTAAAACTAATCTTCCTTTCTTCTGGGGAAGAGAATGGACAGTGAAAGGACTTAGGAATATATGAAGCAACCAACAAGCCGGTGATTGTTGTCTGGAATGAATTGATGACTACAAACATCAGTTTTACAACATTAATTTATTAATTAATGTTGTAAAACTGATGTTTGTAGTCACCAATTCATTCCAGACAGATTCAAGCCACAAAGATGTGAGGACTTCAATGAAAGCAACTAATCGTGGGAAACAAATATACAACACAATGGCTTAATCCAAACGAATTTAGATTTCTTAATCGTATCTTCTCAGAGTCTTCCGATATTTTAAATTCTGGTTTCTTAATTTTTACTAGTTGAAAACTAGTGCTTCGTTTGTACTGATTATTCAGATTTTTTTTTATTTTTACTAGTTGAAAACTAGTGCTTCGTTTGTACTGATTATTCAGATTTTTCATAATTTTTACTAGTTGAAAACTAGTGCTTCGTTTGTACTGATTATTCAGATTTTTCATAATTTTTACTAGTTGAAAACTAGTGCTTCGTTTGTACTGATTATTCAGATTTTTCATAAGTTTTACTAGTTGAAAACTAGTGCTTCGTTTGTACTGATTATTCAGATTTTTCATAATTTTTACTAGTTGAAAACTAGTGCTTCGTTTGTACTGATTATTCAGATTTTTCATAATTTTTACTAGTTGAAAACTAGTGCTTCGTTTGTACTGATTATTCAGATTTTTCATAATTTTTACTAGTTGAAAACTAGTGCTTCGTTTGTACTGATTATTCAGATTTTTCATAATTTTTACTAGTTGAAAACTAGTGCTTCGTTTGTACTGATTATTCAGATTTTTCATAATTTTTACTAGTTGAAAACTAGTGCTTCGTTTGTACTGATTATTCAGATTTTTCATAATTTTTACTAGTTGAAAACTAGTGCTTCGTTTGTACTGATTATTCAGAATTTTTCATAATTTTTACTAGTTGAAAACTAGTGCTTCGTTTGTACTGATTATTCAGATTTTTCATAATTTTTACTAGTTGAAAACTAGTGCTTCGTTTGTACTGATTATTCAGATTTTTCATAATTTTTACTAGTTGAAAACTAGTGCTTCGTTTGTACTGATTATTCAGATTTTTCATAATTTTTACTAGTTGAAAACTAGTGCTTCGTTTGTACTGATTATTCAGATTTTTCATAATTTTTACTAGTTGAAAACTAGTGCTTCGTTTGTACTGATTATTCAGAATTTTTTTAATTTTTACTAGTTGAAAACTAGTGCTTCGTTTGTACTGATTATTCAGATTTTTCATAATTTTTACTAGTTGAAAACTAGTGCTTCGTTTGTACTGATTATTCAGATTTTTTTTAATCATCCATGTTCATTTTTTTGGTTTCTGGGGTTTTTTTTTTTTCACGAAAGTGAAAAAGTGATTTTCTGCTCATTTACAGATATTAAAGACCTGTTAGTGTTTATTCTCACAACGTTTTAGCCGATATAACTTCCGACTTCTTCAGGTTTATCTTGTAGAAATCGGGAATCTTTTTGTTGAACTTTTATATATTATATATATGGTGTTTATGCCACTAATTTTATAGATCGGATTTATTTAAATAATAAATCAGCCTTTTGCTTATTTTATTCATCCAAGAATTATTGCTTTCATTAAAATAACTATAACTTCAAGCAAATTACTTCTGTTTGTTTTTAAATGTGGTGTATGACAATATTGTTTATTTTCCTTTTCCCTATTAAGATAAGTTTAAGAATCTACAAAGTTAACTGAGGTATGAATAAAGCTTATCTAAAACAAAGAAGTATTGAATTTCAAACACATGTCAACAATCTGATGTACTAGTATTTTTTAAATTTTCACCAGAGAATAGAATTCTTTGCAAATGTTTTAATGATGTGCTTTCAAAAATGATGCACCCTCAATCTAATTCTTCAAAATATTACATACTAGCTTCCCCTTCCCAGCGTTGCCCGGTAGTACATTTCCTTGCAATTTGTTTTGCTTTTCGTTTTATAAACTATGCCATTTGAAAATAATTCCAATACGGACAAAATATTTTCTGGGAAGAATTTAATCGAATTAGATTTTATTCTTCTTAACAACATGTCACAATGATCTACAAGAAAAACTGACAAACCCCAATCAAATATAGATGTTGAAGGAGAAAAGCTATCGGTGACAAAGAAACAATAAAGAGACTGGCTTTACTTTATGTATTAAATGTTCAAAAAGTTTCAAGATTAAAGTTATATTTGCCAAGATGGTAATCAATAAGGAAGGAAATGTTAATTTTGTACAAAAAATATTGTGTGTTCACAAAGTATTCATAATAATGTATCCAGAATAAACACTGAATTAAGTGTTTATTTTCTTAAAAATAATTATCTTTTCATATGGAGTGAAACTGTGATTCATGTTTTTTTAAATGTCCTCCCTTACTTTGGAGGTAAATTTTAAGTTTATAAAACAAGAAAAAGTTGCATTGAGTTCTTGAGGTTCTGTCATTCAAATGTCTTCCAATATATGAAATAAATTCAGTCTGTTTATCTTTTCTTTGTCATCGATGGCTTTCTTTCTACAAAATCGACATAATATATAAAATACGGTCAGTCTCTTTATTGTTTCTTTGTTATCGATAGCCTTTTTTCCTACAAAATTAATATTTTATTCTGGAAGACATTATTCAACACACAAGGTTCAATAACATTCTGAAGAAAGACTTAATATGAAGACATTAAGTTTGGCTGGGAACAAGGTGTGGTATCTGTTCTGGTACTGCACTTTATCTTTTCGGTCCTCGGTCGGTTAGGTAGTAATTCTTCTAGACTGAGACAAAATTTTAATTTTTGTCCCAATCAACCTTGTGTCTAACGCTGCCCTCGTGGGGAGACAAGTAAATAGGTACTTAATGTCAAGACAGCTTAAACTTCTGAGTTCGACTTTCGAGGCTGATAATAACGTCAAGTTTGTCTTTAAAATTCCAGGAATTACAGGAGCTCCTCTGTCAGTAAAATTCTCCTGCTCTCTGCCATCAGGAAATAAGGATTTTAGTAGTCATAGACAACCGTCGACTTAACCCCAAAGTTCTATTGTCTTCATGGGGGTCGCCAATTCCCGAAGACTTTTATTGCCCTGTAAGAGGCAAAATCATCTCCCTGAAGTAAACGACAAAGAATCGCCTGTGCTATACATAAAAGGGCCATTGCACTTGACATTTTGAAGGCGTACGACAGAATGTGGTATTCTGGTCTTCTACACAAACTTCAGGGTTATGGTATTCGTGGTGAGATTCTTGACATTATTAGGTCTTTTCTTTCTAATCGAAGCGAGTAACTTTGTACGGTGTCTTTTCATTCTCTTTTCCTATCAATGCTGGTGTTCCTCAGAGCTCTATTCTAGGCCCAACACTGTTTCTTCTCTATATAAATGATCTTCTAGAGAATATTATTAAGAAAATTAAAATCTATACTGATGACACCACTCTCTATTCTGGTGTTGCTTCTCGCCCATCTCCCTGGGATCAGTTGAAATATGCAGCTGATCTAGAAGTTGACCTGGGTTCAGTTGTGGATTGGGGTACGAAATGGCTTTTTTTGTTTAATCCTGTTAAGACTCAGTTCGTGTCTTTCGACCGTAGGCGTGTCCCTTTTTTTCCTGAGATTCTCATGGATAGCTCTGCTCTTGAGGAGAAATCGACTCTGTAACTTGGTCTTTCTTTCTCATCAAATCTTTCTTGAGGTTCAAACATTAGATCCATTGCTCTTTCTGCTTCTCGTAAAGTCGGTTCTCTCTATCGCTCCAAACACTTTCTCACAGCTGAGGCTATTCTCTATCTCTACAAATCTACTATCAGACCATGTATGGAGTACTGTTGTCATATTTGGGCTGGTGAATCTCTGTCCCATTTGAGGGTTCTTGATAAGATGCAGAAACGTATCAGTAATTTGATTAGTCCCACCCTTTCTTTTTCTCTGCACTCCATCTCTTACAGACGTGATGTGGCTAGTCGCAGTTTTTTCTATAAGTACTATTATGGCATGTGCTCTTCAGAATTATGGGATCTATTTCTTGCTTCCTTTGTTTTGACTTGTTGGTCTAGTGGTCTCCATCAATTCGCTGTTTTGATACCTCATTGTAATACAGCTTCCTATTTCAGTAGCTTCTTTCCAAGAACTGCAGACTTGTGGAACTCTCTTCTTGCTGACTGTTTTCCTCCTACTTTTGGCCTTGGTCTTTTCAAGACTACGGCTAATAGGCATCTCCTGTCTTTGCAATAATCATCTTTCGTTCTTGTTAGCTCCTTACATCTAGTGACTTCATGCCTTGTCTGGAGCGATTTTGATTTAAAAAATATCTTTGAAGTGAGACTGACTCGAACTATCGAGGTCAGTGTTACAAATGATTCGTCATTTGTAATTCTAGTTTCTTATTTAGCTGTTCGGTAATGAAAAAAACTAAGAACGTCTCTAGCGTCCAGGTCATTTGGCTGAGAGAAAAATTTAGCGATAACAGGTGTTTTGCTCAAGGCCATGTTGCTAGGAGACGTGAGGTTTTTAGTTGTTGAATAGCTAAACATATCTTATTTGTGTACCATAAAGTGAGCAGAGCAAACATGCTTGGAATTCCAAACATATTCGCTCTGATCACCCAACAACGACTCCAATGGCTTGGTCATGCCAAGTGAATGGACGATGGGAGGATCCCGAAGTATATCCTATACGACAAGCTCGAAAGAAGACCAGCAGGAAGACCAGTCCTACTCTACAAGGATGTTTGCAAGAAAGACATGACGGTAAGTGGAATCGACCCAACAGGCTTGGAGCTCGTGGCTGAAAACCACAGCCGCTGGAGAAGTGCTGTGAAGGCATGCTCTAAGAGGAGTGAGGAGAGGACAGACCAGCAATGGGGGAAGAGGAGAGAGCACAGACGGCAGAGGGCTGCAACAGAGCTCTCGCAACCAGACACCACCTACATCTGTGGCAACTGCAACAGAGCCTGCCGATCCAGGATAGGCTTGCACAGTTACAGCAGATGCTGGAATTCGGCAACCGACTAATCTGAGGCACAAAACTCCTTTGTCTCCTCAGACAGACGGATGCCAACAACCATGAAGTGAAAATCAAAAAAAGTGTCCGGTTAAAGCTATCTCATTCCTAAGCTCCTGGTACACACTGTCAAATTCTTCACTGGAAAGAGCAGGTGATATCTATATGTTTTTGCCATTAAGGTTTTGTGGTGTAACAGATAAAGTACTAAATAAAATTCAGTTCTAGGTGCAATCTTCTGCAAGTTAAAGGTTCAATCCTCAGTGCGGGTGATACGAGGAATTGCGAATCACTAAAGACTTTTACCCGGTCATGGCTGACGGAATGAGAACACACTACCTCCGTGGATTAAATAAAGGGTTCCATTCGAAATTCCGTGCAGATTACCAAGTTCTACAAGATACACCGAATGATGGTCGTAGGTTACATCGGCCGAAACGTTGTGAGAATAACACCCAAGATGAGTAGTCCGAATAATCCAAATTATACAAAAGAATCCTTTGTTCGTATCCTCTGGCCATTTGACTAGCCCAAAAAACGATTTCTCATTTTGAGGGTGATGAAAACTCCATTGTGCCGATATCAAAAAGTGAATACTTTCCAGTCATTCAGATTTTTTTCTACATTCGAAGAAAATATCATTTTCTAAGCAAGCTGTAAAATTAAATGGAGTGTATATTGTTCTCCTGCTCTCTGCCATCAGGAAATAAGGATTTTAGTAGTTATAGACCACTGTCAAAGTTCTATTGTCTTCATGAAGGTGCCAAAATCACGGTCTCTAATCCCCAAAGCGTTTTATTGACCTGTAAGAGGCAAAGCCGATCTCTCTGAAGTAAATGACAACGAATCACCTGGGCCATAAAATCGCCATAAAAGACTTGAACAAAATGTCATTCAGATTTTTTCTACATTTGAAAAAAATATTATTTTCTAAGTCAGCTCTGTAAAAAGTAATTTTTTTATGGAAAAGCAAAAATTAAAAAAAAACAAAAATGTAAATGTTTTTGTGACACGTTTAACCAGTGGTAAGCACACTTATGCAAGATTAGCATGGTACAACTGTTTTGAATGGCTCAATTATTTTAGAATCTAGTACTCACAGAAGGGACCCCATGAAGGTCGTCAATATGAACTTGTGTTTGTGTGTGTTCTTCCAAATAAAATTAAAACTCTAAGTTTTAAAATACGTAACACTGTGTTATTTTGAGAGGTTTAAAATAACGGTAAGTTCCTCAGCCAAACAGACTTTCAATCAGGACGCAACAGGCAATAAACTGTGGCGGACGTGATGATCCTGAACCTGGATCGAGTGTGGAAGTGGCCCCGACTTGCCTTATCCTTGCTATAAAAAGGCCCGTCTTTGCCTGGTGTGCAATTTGAAAATTAAAGAAATGTTTAAATCATAGTTTGCAAGTGAGGATTCGAACACTGTCGCATTGATCACGAATACTGCCGTTAGCAGAGCCGACTCGTGGTGTCTTTATTTTAACATCCAGAACAGTAAGTACAGATAAGTTGGTTTGCATATGTCGAATTTAAGTCAATAAAAGAATGAACATAATTCGCATTTGGTGTGTTGAATTCATTTTCTGAACTTGATGTGAAGAGCAAAACGAAGAGAAGGAGAAGGAGAAAGAAGAGAAGGGAGAGAACGCGTCTAGTTAGCTGTAAGTCAGATTATTTTTGATTGAGGCAACAAGTCGATTATTTTCATTTAATTCAGTGAAATTTATCTTTAACAGTCCCATTGAAGGCAGAGTGAAAACGCTTCCCTGATAGACTTTCACACCTCCCCACCCTTTCATAAACTTATCCCTCTTCTGAAAGGGGGAGGTAATGCCTGTGAATCTGGCCTCCTGAGACCGAACAGATACTAAACTTTGATTCTAGACAAAGTCAGTCTCATTACTTTTTCAATATAGTTTAAGTTTGTTATTTCTTGTTTTTTTTTATATGTGACTATCATGTTTCTTTTTCTTCTTCTTTTCGCTAATAATTATTTTATTAGGGTTCTTTTTTGTTAAACGTCTGATGGTCATTTACAAGTCATAAATTCTTTTAACTAAACGTTATCTGTTGCTATGAATGCAAATGTACGTCTCTGGTATAAAGCAATTCATTGGTGTTCATTATGAACAAAAACGACCAATCAGAACGCAGTCCTAGTCAAACAAACTTCCAGCAAAACGATGACTCACGGCCGTAAAGACGAAAAGAAACGCGGGAACCTCACAGAATGTTGTATTTTCTTTTTTCTTCTTCTTTGGCTAAGTGACTGCCATACAAACAGTTGCGCTACCAGGTTTTGTTTTATGCTCAATTCACAGTCGGTAGATCTGTCCTGTGAAGCGTTGAGAGTTTACGTCACGGTCTGCTTAGCAGACACGCCCAACTCGAGGCCGTCAGTCAACGTTTCTCAACTGATGTATAGAACATTCTATCACATCTTTATTCAGCCTGGCTTTACTACTATAACAACATTGTGGTAATTCTTTTCTTTTTTTCTTTTTACTTGTTGATTTTTTTTTTCAATATGGCATATCTCTACTTCCTTTGTTTGTTTGCCGCGAATATTTGAATAAATATTCATGAGTATAAGAACAAACAGCAAATTAGCCAAGAGAAGCGAATTAATGTTAGTAAAATGCATTCTGAAAAGATCTTATTTTAGAACATATATGTTCAATCATTACTGAGACAGTTTAAATTACAATACTAGACACCATCCTCGAGTGTCTTCAGTCTCTGTACAAGGGTTTGTCAGGAAAACCTGACATGAGGATACTTCACCCTACAAGTAAAGCCTGACAAACTATTCAAAATAATGTAATATTCACAACACAAATAAGATCTCCTCGACATGGTTATACACTGGCTCATACGAGGAATGGTGCACCTTCTCCTAGTGATGTTACCTCAAGTAACAGCACTTAGCTGGATACTCTACCAGACCAGATGAATTCTTGTCCTGGAATCCGACAATACCAAGAAAAGACCACAATAAAGATAAACTATAAAATAATTAAGTGAACAATTGGGAAGAGGGAAAATCGTGTTCTTCATTGTTCTACTAACCCAACGTTTGAGAGGTAGAGGAGAATCTTGATTGAACTCTTGCACATCTATGTATCTCATATAGAAATCAAGTGTTAGCCCCAAAAAGGGGGCCCTTGATTTCTGAGAACTTACTGAAGTAAAATGAAAACAAAAGAAAGTTAAATTGGGTGCTGGGCTGATCTTCTTTTGCCTTTTCACTTTATTATATTAACCTAAAAGCCACCCAAAAAGCAGCTTCTATGCTATTTATTTACTTCCTTCCAACCATAAGCAAATGTTACGTACGGTCGGAAAGTGGGGGAAAAAGCCAATACTCTCGAAGGCTCTAAAAGAATAGCCATGAACAGACCCATTTGGCATTCTTATAAGGTGCTGGTTTTAACAGGGAGTGTTAAGACCAACTCCTATATTATTATTATGTATGTAACGAAAACCGTTGCATGAAAGTAAAAAACAAAACCTTTTTTATAGCAAACATAAAAGGTTTTATTCAATTACCTATACCGTTTAGTATAGGTTGAAGAAAGTTGGACAGTGTCCGAGTGAGGAAAGGAAAAGTTAAAAAGTTCTTTGGGCTGCTGAAAGTCTGTGAGCAGTTATCTTTAGGCGAAGATAATCGATGGTTGGGCGTTCAGTGGACAAGGACAGGAGAGAGAAAAGGGAGCGTCTTTTCTCGTAGCTTCCAGGAATCTCTCTGATGATCGAACATGATTCCCGAAGGGGCTGAAGTAGTTCTTCAAGGGTCAGATGAAATAAATGCTTCCTGCAAGCTGATAGGACTGAGCCTCACCCTGACAGAAGAGAGGCTTGAGTCACCACAACAGCCATAGTCTATCGGATTGAGCCAGGGCAGTTGTTCTACGGCTGTTTTCATACAAGTCGACGTTCGCTTCGACAATCATTCCACCAAACCAGGAACTGACTTGACACAAGTCTCTATTTGGTCGTGATGAGGTATAGTTTAGATCAAACTTAGAAGGTACACCTTCCCAGGCATTACCTGCTTCTTCGGGACGGGTGTTGGTTTATTGTCGGTCGTTTGACATACTTCTACCAGAGAATGTCCAGAGGTCTGTTCTCGGCTATTTTTGCATTCGACCAGAGTGCCTCCTCAGGGGAGCTGGTTTCTTCACCTTCTGGCCTTGCACCACATCTTACTGTTATTATAATTAGTATTTTTAAATGGCATTACATCTGAAATCCTAAGGGCTCTTTATGCCAAATTTGGTGCAATTTTGACCACTAGTTTTGGAGCCTATAAATGATTATACTTTTATTTCTTACTCACTAGAGAGTTCTCACACGAGTTCTTACTAGTGATCGCCCACTGAAAAAAAACAAAACAGGTGGTGTTCCCTAGAGTTTGAGTGACAACAGGTCTACCCAGATTTTCAGTACTCTCCGTTTTTTTCTATCACCATTGAAACTCACTTTACATTATCGCAACAGCCCTTTGTAATTAAATTCTCACTGATAACAGACTTTCTCTAAAATGTGATTGACAATAAGCCTCCTAAGAATTTCAGTAGTCTACATGCTCTTCCAGTGGAGATTTGGATGGTGCTGTCCCTCCTCAGTCTTTCCATCCTCTCGGACTCTTCACAGTCATTTTCTGTGGTATAAACCGATGTTGATGCCACCATTGTTTTTTTTTGTGAGGTACAGCAGAAGGGAGGGCCAGATTATGGGATTTTTCTTACATATCTACCCTGGCAGTTTCAGTTCCCTTGGGCTTGTCTTATTATGTTCTTTCTATTTTTCTATTTGTGTTTACATAGTGTTATTCTATTTCAACTTACAGATGGTTTTTCTTGTCACTTGATTATGGGGATTGGTTTCTGCACTTAAGGGATTTTTGTAATATTTCAGCTGTTTTCACCAGTGCCGTGATTTGTATCAATCCTCTTTTTCATTCCAATTTCTGCTAGTCTTTTTTCCATGTTTTTTTTTAACTGTTCCTAGTGCTCCTACAATTATTGGTATTACAGTAGTTTCCTTCATGTTCTATTATTCTCATCATTAGCAGCAGTAGTAGTAGTAGTAGTTGTTCATTTTCGTGCTCTATGAAACAACTAGTATTCCAAGGGCTCTACATACTAAATGCATTGCAGGTTTGTCTAATACTTTTGGAGACTTTAGCTGTTTGTTTTTAGTAGTATCATTATAGGTAGTAGTAGTCGTAGTAGCTTAATATATATCCCCTTATGACAAATCTGATATTATAAGGATGCCTCATGTTAAATTTAGTGCAATTCTGACTGATAATTTTGTTTATTATTAGTTGTTTTATTATCGATAGATAGATAGATAGATAGATAATAGTAGTAATAGTAGTAGTAGTAGTAGTAGTAGTAGTAGTAGTAGTAGTAGTAATGTTGATTCCCTATGACAAATCCGGCATACTAAGGATGCTTCATACCAAATTGGTGTGATTCTGCTTAATAGCTTGGGAGCCTATAAGTCTTTATTATTTTTAGTAGTAATATTTGACCCCCATGACACACCTGGGATCTCAAGGATACTATATGCTAAATGAGGTGTAATTATTTTGATTATTTTTGGAGCTTATATGTGTTCCACAAGCAGACAATCAAAAATTTCTCACTTATATATAGAATAAGATTACATATCTATTCTTTTATGTTTATTTGCCCCAGGAATTTGAATAAATGTTGATATCTATAAAACTTTAAAATAGCAAAAAGAAGTGGATTTATGTAAATGAGATGTCTTCTGAAAAATATTTTTCATCATATTTTTCTACAGATATTCTTATGAGAAAAACAGATGACTATCGTCATAAACTTTTTTTGGCAACATTTTGTTTTGTTTTGATCATGTTCAACATGGTATCATTTGATTATTAATTATTTTTTGTCAAATCTCCAAGATTTTCATCCTACAAAAGATCATAAGACAGAAAACAAAACAGAAAACTTTGAAGATATATGAAAAATTGATTAGTCGGATTAATCTTAAGTCACTGTCATCGCCATTTCAAAAAAATGTATTCGAGCTGTGAAGAAATCATTAAAGCCTACTGGTAAAAAGCCAAAAAACTTTGAGTCTCATCTCTCACAGGCTCTTCTCGAATTGGAAATGAGCAGTGACCTGAAGGCTCAACTTAGAAGATTGTACATTAGTGGAGCTTAGGAAATTGATATTCATGGTAAAGGGGAGTCATTATTTTTGTTTCTGTGAGCCTATCAGGAAATCCAGATCAGTTTAGTAAGAGAGAATTGGAAAAGAAATTTAGTGACAGATCTATAAGTCGATCTTTAATCGCAGTTCATGAAAATTTTTGTTCAGAATATTCAGAAGTTACCTCCCTTAAACCATATCCAAGTTATCTCCCTTGAATCATTACTGATCAATGAGAAAGCGCACTCTTCAGCTCCCGAAAACCAAAAATATATCAAGTTCCATCCATGTGTGAATTTACAAAGCGGATATTTTTCTCTTTTCTGGCTGGCCTTCAAAGCCAGTCGGACCACATCTGACTGGCTTTACTTCTTTCTGGCTTGGGGTGTCCAAGTAAACCGATATGTTCAGAAGGGCGGCCAATCTTGGCAGACCTTTCACTAGCAGTCGTTTTTCCAGACATCATCTATTCTTACCACCATTAGACAAGACTCCCAAATCAGTTTGCCATCTTCGCATGGCCTTTTATTCTGATCACATCATCAACCTCCTAGAACATAAAAAAGTAAGTTATATTTAAATGTACATTATTCATAGTATACCTCTTTCTATTTGTTTACCCTGGTAATACATGTATTTTGATTGTTTCGTGGCAATTAACATAGTCTTTCAGCTAGTAACTACGTCTGTGATATCCATTTGTATAATTAGAAAGATCTTTTTTATAAAACTCCAATTGGTCACCTGACACAAGAGAATTTCTCAAGCCCCCCCCCCCACTTTTTGACTTGGCCCCCCCCCCCCCCACTTTACGGTCATCAATAATGAAGTTATATATGCATGTGTTTAACCGCCCCCCCCACTTTTGTAACTGTCTCGCTGGTCCTATATATATATATATATATATATATATATATATATATATATATATATATATATATATATATATATATATAGTGAAGATAGTACTATCTTTCATGCTTATGAAATCTTCAGTGTAGGAGATGCCAATTCGAACTCAGTTGCAAAATTACCTTTGACTAGGCAGCCTTCTATTAACATGAGAATGAAGAGAATTAATAAATATTTAATTATTATCCACATACGTATACGTTTTATCTTAGCGGAATCTTCAGTATGGAAGTAACTTTTCAAGCCGTGTGCACGATTCAAACCCCTGGAGTCACTTTTAACTCAAATCCAAACGCTGCAACCAATGAGGCCAGTTTCAACAGCTATGCGTAAGAAGAGAAATAAACCCTATTTATGTCATTTCAAGCAGACAACATAGTAAGTCGTCTTTCACAGTGTTCAAAAAATCACGTAGACAAGAACATGCATATATATGTACAAGGTAATCTTCTAAACTAATAAACGGAGCATTATTTGGAATATATATTCTAAAAATACAGTGAGTAACATAGGCAGATTATATTTGTGTAAATTTTAATATTTAGGGGGTGCATATATATAAAGTTTCTTTTTAATCTATTTATTTTATTTTATTTTAGTAACCAATCATTATGAATTTTGGAATATATATTCTCTGTAATCCAGTGAGTAACATGGGCGCATTATTTTTTTTGTAAACTTTACTATTTAGGGGGTGCACACACCCAAACTTGCACCCACAGCCAAACCTTTTAATATCCTAAACTAATGAACGGATCATTATAAATTTTGGAATATATATTCTCGATAACCCGGTGAGTAACATAGGCACATTATTTTTTTTGTAAACTTTACTATTTAGAGGGTACGTCCACCCAAATTCGCCCCCTCCCCCCAAAAAACTTTTAATATCATAAACTAATGAACAGATCAATATATTTTGGGTAACCCGGTGAGTAATATGGCCACATTATTTTTTGTAAACTTTACCATTCAGTGGGTATGCCCACCTAACCCCCTCCCCCCCCCTATTTTTAAAAATCTCCTAACCTAATAAACAGATCATTATGAATTTTGGAATATATATTCTAGAAAATACGGTAAGTAACATGGGCACATTATTTTTTGTAAATGTTAACATTTAGGGGTGCATATATATAAGGTTTTTTATTTTAAATTTCTTTTATGAACCGATTATCATGATTTGGGAATATATATACAAGAAAACACTGACCAAATATTCAAAACAACATAACATAGTATTCGAAGCCCAAATAAGATCTCTTCAGTATGGCTTACACTGGTTTACAAGGAATGGTGCACATACTCCAAGTGATGTTACCTCTAGAAATATCACTAAGCTGGATACTCTACCAGACTAGATGAATTCTTGTCCTGGAATCCAGTAAGATTAAGAGACCACAAGAATTATATATTATAACTGGTAAATTGTGAAAAGGAAAATTAATGTTCTTCACTTCTTTATTAACTCAATGTTTGAGAGGTAAAGGAGAATATTAATTGAACACTCGGATATCTATGTATCTCATATAGAGATCAAGTGTTAGCCCCATTAAGGGACCCCTTGACTTTTGAGAACTTACACTGAAATAAAGTGAAAATAAAAAGTGAAGTATTCTTTTCTGATGCCCCTCACCCCTATTGGTGATGCTCTCTTGATGGCCTTTGCGCTTTCAAAACAGGTCCCCTTTGGGGAAAGAAAAAGTCACTTAGAGCAAAATCAGGTGAATATGGAGGTTGCTCCAGTAGGGTGATGTTTTTCTTTATACGTGGCTCGGTGTTCATCATTTATTCCTCGGTGCTCATAACTGAACAACCTGAAAAAGAGAAGGTGTAAACAAAAGCCTGAAAAAAAAAAATTCAATATTTACAGAAAGCTAAGATTAAAATTGTTATTTTTTTTATATAATAATGAGTCACCGCTTATCAAGGCCCGAAGGCCACTCGAGGATAAGGATTAATGAGTTTGTCAGGTGGACGGTCAACCACACCATTGAGTGGATTAGAAACGATGGGTTAAATGGTCAGAATTTTATTATTTAACCCTTAAACGCCTTTTTGTTTCAAGTATTACACATTTCAACAAAATGCCTATTTAATATAATATTCAACGAAAATGTTTAAAACTGCAACTTGTTTCACATCTGCAACGAGCCTGTTGGCAAGTGTGAGTAGGTATTAGGATGATGTGCATCAACACACCCGCTAAATAGGCAATCAGTATCTTTGATGTCACGGGCGAATGTCATCGGTATGTCATCTGCCTAATTACAGGACCCTAAAATTTTAAATCTATTCATTATAATGGTAAGTAAAATTTATTTTATGATTCTCTAGTGTATTATGATTATTTAGATGCATATATTGTAGTTTTGTTATACATGTAAAATTTATGCCATTTGTTGCACATTTGCAACATCATATATTTTGGTTCAATAAATATATGTTTTTTCCAAAAATCATTTATGCTACTTTATATTACCCCTATGAAATGTTTTTCACTTTTTTCAAACCAATATAAAAAATAAAGCATTAAAGTGGGCGGCTCGACAACAATTTGTTAACATTGGACTTTAGACCGACGATGTTGTATTCGGCTGAGAAGTAGTCCCACAGTATTGTATTCCACAGATAGGAATTTCTCAGAAAGAAACTTTGTTTATGGTAGTTCCGTTTAGTTTTAGGTACACAGATGAAGAGAGGAAAATTCTTTACAGTAGTTGTAGCTAGACGAGTTTTTGCTGTAGATGTTTTACAGGGGGGGGGGGACCAGAGTTTAGAGCTCAGTCAAGTATCTACTATGAAAATAGCAATAGAGTAGAGAAAGGCTAGCAATGTCTCTTGTGTGAGAAAAGGGCTGTAGAGAAGACAAGAAATCATGTCCATACTCCCAAGATATCATGTTACATGATAACACTTTCTGCTTATCCCTCTTTCGCCCATAGCTCACAAAACACACCCAATCCTATTTCTTTTCAGACCAACTTCGCATATATCATCTTGTAGCGTTATGGGACACAGTGTGTAGAAATAGTGTTAAAGAACAGTATTTTTCATATAAGATTAAATTAAGAAGAGGAATAGAAAATTTCATTACAATTCAAAAATTAGAGTTAGAGATTCGTGTCAGGATATGACGTCATTGATAAGAAAATTTGAAATAAGACGTGGCGAAGAAAAAGGGTGCTTTCATAGATTAGGACCCATGCTAACTTTTACCCCGTCGTTAGGGTAAGGGTTAGGGTCAGGGTGGGGGTTAATGCTAGAGTTAGGGTTAGGGTTAGGGTCAACGTTAGCGTCGGTCCTAATCTGTGAAAGTACCGAAGAGGGAAAGATTTTCCGCTTTGGCTTGTAAGTTGACTGTGCTTGGACATTCTTTTTTTTAAAGCTCTGTCCTTTTTCGCCCCTTCGAAGAGCGGGTGAGGGGAAGCTCATATAATGTTGTAAAAGAATAAAGCAACAAAGAACGTGACGTCATTGAGCAACAATTTTTGGGCGTTTTTATTTATTTGGTTTCATTATTGCAGCTACAAGGAGAGAGGAAAACACAGGAACTTTGCCTATGCTTGACTTGTTCACCAAGTTTCAGTCATGAATCTCCAATAGTCTTTGTTTTATCGCCGTTCATTTCTATGGGGGGGGGGGGCACTTTGGTGACTGTTTCATCAGTAGGAGTTTTGAGCCTAAATGGGGTTCACACTTACCGGACCTTAATCTCCCCCCAAATTTTTATCTGTAGGGTTATCTCAAAGATAATGCCTATGAAAACAATCTTCAGACGATCCCTGAACTGAAAAGGACTATCACAACTCAAATCAGAGTAGTACTAAGAGAGGATTGTATGAGTTATAGACAATTTTGCATGTTGTATCCAAAAAACATGAGGTCATTGAGCGACAATTTTGTTGGCGTTTTTATTTTATTTTGTTTCATTATTACAGCTATAAGGAGAGAGGAAAACACAGAAACTTTGCAAACTACTGTGGCCACCTGGAGAGACGTCACTTTCCGCTCAACAACTTATAACGTATCAACGAGCTATGTACTACAAGACACTAGCCAGAAATATTTTTTTTACAGTTCAAAGAATCAGCCCACCGTAATGCTACAATCTTTTCTTACGTTTTGTTAAACTAATTATAACTAACAAACAATACAATAATAAATCAAAGGAGTGAATGAAGCGACATTTATGTGCATTAATATTTTTTAGATTTATGCTGTTATTAGATGAGATATTCACCCTAAGAAGGGTGCATAATAATGAGACACATTTGGAACCATTGATAAGTGCAAGAGATCAAACTCTACAAAACAATCAAAAGCATATGTAGTACTATGGTGGAACAATTTTTCGATCTTAGCAGATTATGATATAATCAGCAGTAGTCTTATTGTGTAGATAACATGTAGCAGTAGTTCCTTCTTTCTCATTTTCTTTTTTGTTATATCGTGATACGTATCGATTAATAGCAGCGATTGTAAATAATCACAGCGCAAAATTATTGGTGACGGTACAGATTTAGTTCCCAATATCCTGATAATATGTAGTGTTACAGTCGATCCATTCTTGTTTCCAACAGATTATCTGGATGGCGGATCATCACATAAACAGCTAGAGTCTTGTTGTGTAGATAACATGTAGCAGTAGTTCCTCCTCTCTCCTCTTGTTTTTCGTTGTTTTCGTTTTTTTCTTCTTTTTAATAAAAGAAGTTGTAATAGTTATTAATAATATGACGACACACAATTATTTGTGGTTTAACAATACTTTCAGGGGTTTTCTTTTTCTTTTTCTTTTTCTTTTTCTTTTTCTTTTCCAGGATACAATATACAGATATAATACCCCGAACTAATCCCCTTAATTTGGGGAGAGAACAGCTGTCTCAAACCCGCACTCTCTCTCTCTGTCTCTCTCTCTGTCTCTCTCTCTGTCTCTCTCTCTCTCTCTCTCTCTCTCTCTCTCTCACACTTGTGGTTTTAAGAAAATTTAAAAAATTTATCAGCTCATCTGCTACGTATATCTGGTGACTTCTTGTTTGTGACACAATATCCTGAAACGTAGCCCTAATTTTAATCTTTTAACTTCTAATGGAATTTTTCACTTTTCTGCTTAATCTAACCTTATGTAGAAAATACCGTTTTACCATTATTTTTACACACTCACATCCAACCTTGCTACACATATTACTATGATAAAAACTAGTAATAGAGATTACACAACTGAAGTTATGGACTTAGAAAAGTTTTAATTTTATATTCATTAGGAAACCATTTGAATTACTGAAATTTTCTCAATTTTTTAGAATTGTTATAATTATGTGTCTGTCACTGTAAAAAGATTTAGTGGGAGGTCCATGCTCCTTCAAGGACTCCTTACAAAAAAGTGCAAGAGGTCAGGCCTTCAAAATACATGAATGTAATCAAAATATCGACTGCTATGGTGAAAACTTTATAGAAATAGGATTTACACAATTAAAGTAATGAGTTTAGACTGATTTTTATTTTCTGGTAAAACTCGTCTTCTACTACAACTGCAAAGAACTTTCCTGTCTCCATGTGCCTAACATTAAACAGAATTTTTATCAACAGTTTCTTCCCAAAAGTTTACATCTGTGTAACACATTGTCACAAAATAGCTTTCTTGAGTGCTGCAACATGGTCATCTTCAAATATAATGTCAATAGATACTTGTCATAAACTGTCCTCATAAGTAATCAAATGTTATTCATTCCATTCATTATTTTCAATCCTCTCATAATATTGATCATCATTCAACTAAATCTATCAATCTAATTGACACTTATCCTCGAATGGCTTTTAGCCTTGATAAGTAGTGACTCGTAAGTAAATAAAACAAACTTCTATTGGAGGATCTTAAAAGGATCCCAATTTGCTCAAAGTTTGATAATCTATTTAATTTTGTGTAATTTAAATCAACGGTAAATATCTTTTTTTTAGTTAAGAGGTTTCATGTTCATGAGGGACCTATTTAAATAAAAAGCATAAATATGACACCCTAAGAACAATATAAAAATTTGAAGTTCATAGGTCTAATTGTTAGTTATGGGGGAGGTCTCTTTTTTTTTGGATAATATAAAGATGATGAGATGTTCTGAAGACTTATTTTGCTGGGGGTACTTCTTTGCTGATCAGAACTGTCTAAGGGAGATTCTTCATGTTAAATAGAGCTACATCTATAACTAGCTATTAGCTAATACTTAATGTTGAGAAAATATATGTTGGAAAACAGGAAACGTTTCAGACAAGAGGCACAAAGAGATGAAGAGAGCAGACATGACCTCAGATCAACAGAAAGGGTGGCGGTTGAAGGACTGGCAGTCTTGGTGGGAGCTTGGATGAAATACATTTTTAAGATAATTTAACAAAACAGTTAATAATAAAGGTATGCGCTTAAGACATAAGGAATTCTCTTTCTCTCTTTTTCTCTACCACACATTTGACCTTTCAGCTACGAGATGAGCATCTGGTTGAATGAATCCATAATTCTTCTACGAATTGAATAATTATATTAAGAAAGCATGTCAGATAGTTTTGACTGAAGTTAACAACATTTTCCTAGGCCCTTGGAGGAAAGTAATGAATCTATTGTGCCTGAGGAACCCCCAAATCAGAAACGACCAAAAGGACATATGTAGGGTCGACACCGGTTTCTTTTTCTTTTACTTCCGATGGTCTTTGCAAAACGTTTTGTTTTTGTAACATTTAGAGATTTTAAAAATAAATTTTTAATTAAAAATCAAGTGACAAGCGTATTTTAAGCAAAATGTATAAATAAATAAAATAACATTTAAAAATACATAATTTTATTTACAAAACTTTTTATAATAAACAAACGAAACAAACAAATATAAACAAAAAAAGATTGCTATCTACTTGCCTCCCCACGAGGTCAGAGTACGACACAAGGTCAGTAAACAAACGAAACAAACAAACAAATATAAATTTAAAAAAAACATTGCTATTTACTTGCCTCCCCACGGGTCAGAGATAGACACATGGTCGGCTTTTAATGTAGCGAAATATTTATTTTAAGAAAAAAAGGGGGAGTTATATTAAATATTTATTTAAAAGCATAATAAAATAAAATCTTAAAAATACATAGTTTTATTTACAAAACTTTTTAGAATAAACAAACGAAGCAAACAAATATTAAAAAGAAACAATGCAGAGATCGTCTCCCTATTTACTTGTCTCCCCACCAGAGCAAAGTTAGACACAAGGTCGGTTTTTAATGTAGGGAAAATAAACAAACAAAACAAATTTACACGAAAAACATTTAAATAAATGGGCGCTGTGCAAGGATGTTTTTTTTTTTTGTTTAAATTTGTTTTGTTTGTTTATTTTCCTTACATTAAAACTGACCTTGTGTCTAACTCTGCCCTCGTGGAGAGGCAATTAAATAGGGACACGATCTATGCAATGTCTTTCAGCTGAAGCAAAATGTGGCACAAGGCTAGAAGGTAGGGAAAGCCGGCTCCCGCGGAGGGGGGGGGACACTCTAATCGGGTACAGAACTAACTATGAACAGACCTGTCAGCATTCCTCAGTAGGGCCGCCTTAGGCGAGTGGCAATAAGCACCAACTTCACCCAAAAGAGGAGGTAGTGCATGGGAGAGTGAACCTTTTAGGACTGACCTGGACCATACCTCATCTTGACAAAAGATAGCCTGGTGCAGTCAAGTCAGCCCTCTGGTCTGTATGAATAATTTCCAAGGAAACCCTTGTATGCTATGAAATACGCTATCCAGGGGGGGGGGGGGGATAAAGTTAATGATAGACAAGCTATTTCCACTAAACATATATATGTGTAGTTTTGGCTAACGAGAATTTAAGGCAAAAAAGAAACCTAAATTGCACTATTAAAAAAAGATGTGTGTGTGTGTGTGTGTGTGTGTGTGTGGGGGTGGGTGTGTGTGTGTGTGTGTGTGTGTGTGTGTGTGTGTGTGTGTGTGTGTGTGTGTGTGTGTGTGTGTGTGTGTGTGTGTGTGTGTGTGTGTGTGTGTGTGTGTGTGTGTGTGTGTGTGTGTTTTGAATGAAAAGGTTGAAAAACATTTCAGGCAAAAAAAAACAATGGAAAAAAAAACGAAGACTTACTTGATTTCCGAAAAATTACAAACTTTCATTTTGGTTTAAAAAAAATAAAAATAAAAATAAAAATAAACCAGTCAATATAAAAAAAAAAACATGATTCTAATTTCCAAATAACTTTCTTCCTTTTTTAAATAACCAAACTTTTTTTTTTCTGACTTATCGAAAAAAATAAAAACTTAAAGAAATAAAAGTCTTAAAACGATTTGGTAATTTTCTGGAAGTTTTCCTTTTAAATAAGTAGGAATTACTTGATGTTGGCTGGCTGAGAAGCTTCATACAAACTGATTGACTGTTCTCACACTTTTTCCCGCCCTCAATTATCGTCTGCTTCTTTCCATTTTTCCGAATTCGTTTTTACCTTTTCTTTTCCTTCTTTTTTACCGCTTTTTAACCAGCTAAAAAAATTACAGCCACAAAATTCCTTTTGTTTGAAATAATTCCCATAATCGTTTCATTAGTTTCCTCTGGATCACCATCTTTAAATTTGGTTATTTTGTTTTACGGCATATCAACCTTTTGAGGGTTATTTTGTAGAACCTTGTTCAATAAGCAGCCAAAGCAAGTGAATATTATGTAGAAATATCAACTTTTGATTGGATAAGAATTTTAACGTCAACATCTTTCAGCCAATCGGAAATACAGAAAATACACGCCTCTAAAATATTAAACATTTTTTTCAATATTTCATGCTTTGCGCTGGGAACCGATTGGTTTCATATAAAAACCAAACTCAGCCGCTTCCAGCTTCAATTTCCAGTTTCTTTCAGACCTGCCACCAAACTTTCGCCTGGTCATCGGCCGGTAGCACAAAAACTACCACACAACTTATGAATATACAAACTCACACAGTGG
Source organism: Sepiola atlantica (assembly GCA_963556195.1). Classification (NCBI taxonomy): domain Eukaryota; kingdom Metazoa; phylum Mollusca; class Cephalopoda; order Sepiida; family Sepiolidae; genus Sepiola; species Sepiola atlantica. Next base: position 161,678,755 of record OY744524.1, read on the forward strand.
CAGAAAAAGAAACACATCTACACCAATCGTGTTACACAGACTAAAATCATCCTTCTCACTTGGAACATTCTATGGAACACTCAACTCGTAATTAATACTAATCTCACACACGAGGTCATCAAAAAGAAAAGACATCTCGCCACCGGACTTTTAGTTTGGTTATTTTTCCAAGCAGTTATTGTTGTCAATAAAAGTAAATATATTCTTGCTTTGTCATTCTTTTTGAAAATTGCCTTAATTTAATGCTGAATCCAGTTATTTTGGTAAATGTTTTTAAGCTGTTAGTTGGTTGATTATGTGACATAAGGATAGTGGCTCATCCCCTAAAATACTTAAACCACTTAGACCTAGGAACCTAAAATTTGGTAAGAATAATATCCTAAGACATTATATAGGGTTTGGGGAATTTTTCAAACACCTTGTATACATGAATAAATGATGAATGAGAACCCCTGCGCAATTCTGTTCCCATCCCTGAACCTCATATTACCATTTGTATTCTCATTTTTTAATGTTTAATTTAAAATAAAGTAAAACATTGTTGATGTAGTTTATTATTGTCTGCCGCATATTAAGACCTCACGATATTATTGTAAAAAACTCTCATACAAAATTAATACCACCATTGAAGTTGTGTTTGATCTTGGTATAGGGGTTTGCTTTTAATGGCATCCGCAAACAGACAGACAGAAACACCATATTTATATAATAGGTTATCATTCTTTCAAAATTACATTTTAAATTAAACTAATTCCCAAGCGATGCTTGTTAGAAAGACAATAGAAAATCTCATCTTCTTAATTAGATTGGCTAAGAAAACCAAGAAATCATTTTCAGTTCGATAAGATTACAAACAGGTAAAAACTTAGTCAATAAATTGCCTAATAATACAAGAAAATTGATTAGCAAATCAATAAATCACTTCATCTTAATTCAAGCTGACGTTTGAATTAATTTCTTTGTCTGTATCCAATTAATTACTTCGATTATTAATATCATTGCTGTTCTTTTTTAATGCATATATTTGCATACTATGCCAGGAGACCGATATGATAGATTATGTATTGAGGAATTGTCTGGACCTAGAATAGACTCGACAAAAATATTACAAATTAATAGACCTGAGAGAGGTACTTCTTCAGGTAAATCCAGGCCAAATATTTGAATATTTAAAAGAAGCTGGTTCTATTTATCTTCCTCCCACAAGGTAAGATGTGACACAAGGTCGGGAAAGTGGGAAAACACCAGCGCTCGAGAATTTGAGCACTCTGGCTGTTTTAAAAATTGCCTGGGCAGCCCCGTCAGCATTCCCCGGTAGGGGCGCCTCAGGCGATTAGAAATAAACTAACCCCTTCTCAAAGGGTGAGAAGGCAAATCCTGGGAGGGTGCACCTCCTAGAATTGCACAGGACGGACAACCGATAGACCGGCATGAATCCAGACCTGAAGGCCTGGACAATACCGGTCTATAGGGTGGGGTAAAAACCCCTGGTTTAAAAGAAGCTGGTGTTTACAACAGAATTTAACAGATGGTGTAGTTTCTACATACCGTAAAATAAAACAAAGAAAACATGAATAAATATTTGACGAGACTAAGAACTTGAAACACAAAGTTTTCTTGTTTTTTTTTTTTACCAGAATGACAATCCGAAAAGTGTTGATATGCTATAAAACAAAACAAACAAGGAAACAAACAATGCATCACTAAAGAAATTAGGCTTAACCCAGCATTTTTTTCTTATTTTTTTCTATGTTTATCAGACACTTCACATAATAACTACTAATTTAAAATTTTACCAAGGATGTATCTTTAAATAAAGAAGACCTGGACAATGTATAGATGCAACACCCCAGTTCTGCCGACCTTTGAAATAAATGGGTTTTCTCTTTTGTTTTATTTGTATAAATAGCTAAAATAGCCTTGTAAATAACAATATACTAGAAGAAAATGTGACCTGTTGGGTCACCCATTGAGCTCGGGTTAGATTGTTTGAATCAGAAAAAATTGAGTTTGAAAAGCTAGTTAAATATTTAAAAAATAAAAAGACAAAATCTAAACTTAAACTTTTTCTTTATAGTCCAGTCAACGACGCAAACATAAAAGTGAACAAAATAAGCAGTATCATACATAATATACTGTTGATCATCATCACCATCATCATATATTATCATGCTAATACTTGATCCATCGTTGGCCATCAACGTTAGAGTCTATCAAGTCTTGAACAGTATAATGTGGTTCATCAGCGCAGTCACTAAGGATGTGTTCGATTTTCTGTTAGGGATTTCCACAATTAGTCCAGTCAATCTAGCTGATTTTTTGGCTGAACCTCAAATAAATTGCTAACAAAGGTTTTTAACTTGGATATTGGGCATGAATAACCTCTCTTTCAGCTAAAATAAAGTTTACCAAAATCAGTTTTGCGGAAAGGGGTCAACGGACGCCATCTTTAAAGATTGCCGCCGATTATAGCCTCCCCTCTCTCAACTCAATTTCTGTAAATTCATCTTCAAAAATACTAAATGTAGCAATGTGAAATTGGATAAAAGCAACAGTTTTCATAAAGTTAAATATAATTATAACTTCTTATGCCTTATTTTTTGTCTCTTTTGATGTATTACTACAGGAGCTTAATATGCTGTCATATTCTAATTTACGGGTTGGCCAAAGTGACTTACTGATAATTATGGATGCTGGCAAGTGTGCTATTTGCAACAATGAACTGTCCAGTGATGAAGAAACATTCATCACCAGCAAGAAGGGCATCGATTCCATTAACAGAGCTTCTGAACAACGTGAAGAGAAGATCATAATTCAGATTGGTCAACGTCTTTACAAGAAATATAGACAGCGTTGGATCAACCCCAAATACATAGAAATTGACCGTAAAAACAGGTTCATCCATGATGAAATGCTATCCCGTGCAAGCCACTCTGTGTGTATTTACCTTTTGTGGTTCTGGAGCAAAATCTGATAGAAAGAATGATGTGTTGATGTTTCCCATGTAGAAACTATTGAGTTTAAGGACAGAGTGTTAACAGTTTGTGAGAAAGTCCGAAAAAATGGGCATCGACTGTTACAGGTAGAATAGGTTATGTAGCTGACCTTGTTTCAGAAGAAGCATGTTATCACAGAACATGTTTTGGAAACTTTGATTCCAATAAAAACATTCCTAAGGCATTCTGTTCTGCTGATTCTTCTAAAAAAAAAAATCTTGGTAGACCAGAGGATTCAGAGAGAAAGCAGGCATTTCTAGAAGTTGCTTAATATTTGCAGCAAAATGACGAGGAGCAACTCACCATTGTCGATCTTGTTAAAAAAAATGGAGGAAATTCTTGAAGACACTGGCTTTGAACCATACATACAGTCTCTCATATATGAAATCTCGATTGTTAGAACATTTCAAAGACAAAATCATTGTGACTGAAATTAATGGGAAACATAATGTTGTTACATTCTTAAGTACAGCAAAATGTATTCTCCATGAATTCTATGCACAGAGCCGCTCAACAGACAATTCAGAATCAGAGGCCATTAAAATCATAGAGACGGCAGCCAAGCTTATCAAGAATGACATTAAAGGTATCCAAACAAGTTCAGAATATTACCCATCTAAGAATGATCTTGAACAGGATGCGATTCTTGAATATGTTCCTAAAACATTGTTGATCTTTTTCAGGAAGATATTTGCAGGCAAACACAATGATTTGAAACTTGCATCACTTGGTCAATCAATAATGCAGGCTGCTAGACCCAGAGTTCTCCTTGCACCTTTGCAGTTTGGTTTAGCAGTGGAAATACATGACCAATTTGGATCGAGGTTCTTAATTGACACTCTGAATAAGCATGGATTCTCTTCATCTTACTTGGAAGTCCAGAAATTCGAAAGAAGTGATGCTCTTGTTCATGGCGATCAAACTCTCTCTCCTGTTGAAACTGAATTTGTGCAGTTCGTAGCTGATAATGTGGACCATAATGTAAGGAATATTGCTGGATTTAACACATTCCACAGTATGGGCATCATAGCATATTTACACCCGGGAAAGTTAAAGCAAAACCAATTCCAATGATTCAGGTCCTTTCAGAAGATATCATAAGGGTTGGAAGGATCAACATCAAGTACCTAGATTCACAGCATAACAACAAACTATCAGTGACATTTAAAGAGCTCCAGCCTAAGAAAGTTGTCGATTCCACTGCTAATGTTGAGATCCTTTGAGAGGTTTCTTAATTTTACATCCAGCCAGACCCGCATGGTCAGCCCTTATGCAGTCAGTGCACACAGGAACATATCCTGGGAAATCAGTCACAGTTTTTTTTGCCAATGATCGATATGGACCCTGGTAACCCAACCTGTGTGTACTCAACGTTATGTTACATTAGTGATTTAGCCAGGAAAAACAACATTACACCAATTCTAACATTCGATCAACCACTTTGGTACAAAGCAATGATGATAGTTGAGTCACAGCCTAGTTCCAGTCCCCTGAAATCCTTCGAAAGGTGATAAACAATAGAAACTTCCTCAAACTGGCAGAAGTGTTTGGCAAGGATAGCAGTGCAGAAGAGGTTATTGAAGCTGGGGGAAAGGTTTTAGTGTGCCTGTACAATGGTAACGATGGGGAAAACATCAACCATCTCCGACTGAGGCGCTTTAAGGAAAAGGTTGAAAAAATTTCAAAGTATGTTGAGGCCAAATCATTACCACCAACAAGAGCAGCTACAAAATTTCACAGCCTTCGAGTTTACTTCCAAATTCAGGAATGGAAATGTAGGAACCAGCTAAAACCTAACGAGTGGGGAGTGAAACTTTCAGATGATAAATTACAACTTATCAAGACTGACTTGCCAGCTGGTCCTGTAAATTTGTTGGCTATAATTAGGTGTAACTGTACTTCAGGGTGTACTACAGCAAGATGCAGTTGCAGGAAACATGGCATTGTCTGTTCAAATTTGTCTGGTAATTGCAAAGACCTCCACTGCAGCAACTCACCACAGCCAGATCTTGATGATGATGAAGTTACCGTTGACTAGTTTTTGAGAAGAAATGTTCTTTGGTCCGTTCATGAACTTGTTCTGTGGTGGTTATGCCCCAGATTTCGACTAACTGACAATTCTTTTATTGTAAATTGTACTTATTTTGTACCTATATTTTATAAAATGTCAGGAATTAATATGACAATTGTTGCCTTGAAAAAGGCTACATAGTCTGTTTTTGTAACTTTTATATTCATATTTGTATAAGAAATTTTAAAAAAACATGAAAACAATAGCAGCAGCTAGTCATTTTCTGGTGTTAGTTTATTATTAAGCATATAGCTACCTATTATTACAATTTAAAACACCAAGAAAATGTCAAACTGGCTTGGAGTGGGGCCTGTGTGGGTTTTCATACAAAAAATATTTGTTTATTTCTAATTTAATAAAGGTTTTTTGTCAGGAAAAACGTTTATTTTTGTCAGTAATTGTCAGGAATAATGGACATACTTGTCAGGAAATGTCAGGAATTTTATGTCACAAAATTTTAATATTGTTAAGTCGGATTTTAAAGATGGCGCCCGTTGACCCCTTTCTGCAAGGCTAATTTTGGTAAACTTTTTTTTTATCCAAGTTAAAAACCTTCGTTAGCAATTTGTTTTAGGTTCAGCCACATTTTGACTGGACTATTAGTCTACGGGTTAAATAATATTACTATTTGTGGTGATATTCCCTTTTGTTTTATTCTTTCCTTTCTTTATTGCCTTCTACTGTTAATAAACAGAGAGACAGAGAGAAAGAGGGGGAGAGAGAGAGAGAGAGAGAGAGTGTGTGTAAAATAGAGTCGGAGTGGGTGGAGGTCAAACAACATAATGAGAGAGGGTGAGAGTAATAAATAGAAACTTAGTAAGAGATGGGTCACTTGATGAGTTAATTGCAAATCGTGGCTAATTAGAACAATTAAAATGGGGGGGGGGTTGCAAACATAACTCAATCTCATAACTGAAGAATATTTTAGCATATATTTCGTGTGATTAAAATATATAGGAAAAAAAGGCTTGAGGAAACAAACGTTCATTAACTCAGCTTTAGAATAATAATAGATATATAAAAAACATTTGCCACTAATTTGTAGGTGCTGACTGGTATTTTCAATACCCATTTAGGTAGAATTTGACACAAGGTCGATTTAATGTGAGGACCCAGTGCCCTTTAACGGTCAGGGTAATTTTAAAGATTTTTCTTCGTCTTAATCATTGCCCCATTTTGGAAATGCTAGAAGAAACATTACCAAATATTGGCACGGATACCTTTCTTGGATCTGAGACCATTTTGTAGATATTTGTTTATATACTTATTTCTAAAGTTTTGATAGAATCAGGTTCGATATTGTTGGAGTTATGTGCTCTCCAACTACTTTTGTCTAATCAATGTGTTCTTCAGATTTTCTCATTGTTTGAAATTCTGAAATGTATTATTTTCATGATTCCAAAATCTATTGAAACTAGTATTCCTATATTTCTCCTTTTCATTCCAACATTTCAGATAATTGTTTATAGGGCCTTATTCATTGCTCACATTTTCTGAGATGGTCTCTAGTCGTTATTCCATAAGTAATTTCGGTAAATATTTTCATTCTTGTTATTTTTAACTCAACATTTTTTGAGGCAGCTTATTGAGTCTTATTCATTGACTGTATTTCTAAATCATTGCCATAAGTTATTTTGACTAGTTTTTTTTAGTTTTTTTAATTTTTATCCTTAAATTTTAACTAATGGTTTACTAGGTCATATTGATTATCTATATTACTGAAATGGATTATTGTCACTATTCTTGTAGAGGGTGACCCAAATTAAATATCGCTCACACATTGAATCATTAAAATAATTCAGAATCCTTTCTGCAATCCAACCATATTTGTTAGTTTATGTCTGACTTGTCCACCAAGTTTCAGTCATGAATGTCCAATAATTTTGCATTGTAAGCATATCTGGATACACCTGATATGGGCTGTGATAATCCTTTTCAGTTCTGGAGATTATTTTGATAAATATTATCTTTGAGATAAATATACAGATAAAAATCTGGAGAGGTTATGGTCCGGTGACTGTGAAGCTTATTCAGGATCATACCTATTGATGAGATGATCACCAAAGTGTCCTTGCATATCACTGAACGGCGATAAAATAAAGAATGTTGCACATTCATGACTGAAACTTGGTGGATAAGTCAGGAATAGATTAAAGTTTATTTGTACCAAATATTGCACAGAGGATTGTGAATTATATAACAATTCTATGGATGGTACTTCTTTTTTTTTGGGGGGGGGGGGTCATCCTGTAGTTTTCTTGCCCTCTCTCCATGTGTTGTTGCTGCTATTTTTTATTGTCTCAACCCAGCATGGTCACAAACACGAGACATCAAGAATTAGCAGTTCAGTATTTTGATTAAAACCTTAGCCAGGATTTTCTTAGATGTGAGCCGAGATCCAAAACTTCTGTTCTTTTCTTGTCTGATATAGGGTTGGGATGGGGGGGCATCCACACGAGCCCTCGATACACATCTGTACACATCTTTTGACATCCTGCCAATGCTATCTGCGGCAATCTCGGCCTTTTGGCTAAGATCAAAGTGTAGTATCTGTTCCGATGGATACTGCACGCCTGTCCTGTGCAGTTCTAGGAGGTCCACCCTCCCAGGCTTCGCCTCCCCTCTTTGGGGAGGAGTAAGTTTATTGCTTACTGTCTGAGGCGCCCCTACCGGGGAATGCCGACGGGGCTGCCCAGGCAATTTTTAAATGGCCAGAGTGCTCACCTCTCGAGCGCTGGCTTTTAACCCCACTTGCTCGACCTGATCTTGGGTCACATCTTACTTGTGGGAGTAAGATAAAACTGGCCTTGTGCCTAACTCCGCGAGGAGTAAATAAACATCTTTTGACAGAGTGCCAAGAGAGGCTGTTTACTGAGAAAAGAGATCGACCATTGTCTGCTAACTTTCACCATGACATCACTCGCAAGATCTCGTCTCCCCTCCCCTCTCATTACACAACAGTTATTTAAACCAGTACCTTCATTCTTGTTAGCATTATTATTTTTTAAAAAACAAATTTATTCTCAACCATTTGAAGAATTAGAATATTCGATATTTATCTTTTACGTTTTTGTAGCAGCCACGTGTTTAGGTTTCTTTCCAAATAGGGGTCGCCATTTTCTAGGTGATGGTCAGAAGAAAGATAAAGTGAGTAATAATTGAGAAACATATACATTTATTCCAACAGTGACAGTTTGTCAAGGATACACTTAAGAAAGATATTCAAAACATAGTACATTAAAGTGATGAAACAATAGATGTGGTTACTAAGGAAAAAGCTACGTTCATTGTCTCAACACAATCGAAATAAAAGGATTACCAGCCTAAACAAATAAAGAGAGATATGCAATAAATAATTTACAAATAAATACGACTTTGTTGATGATGTCTGGGAGCCTATATCTACGATCAAAAAGGGGATCTGATGAGAAAGGCATCAGAGCTTTTAAGACCATACCAAGATGTAACCACATTTGCGGCCTTAAAAGTCAGCCAGGAAAGAGGACAAGCCTTCTTCTGGATTTTGCACATGCATAGAACGAGTGTTTCTTAACTTTGGGAAATAGGAGAGTGTATTCTTTCGCTGGTTAGTAATAATTGAGGGAAGAAAACTTGAATATGGTTCAAGGGCGATAACTCTTGAATATTATGTGCAGACACCTTTATATGACACTCTTTTAAGTGCATAGAAATTCTAAATTTTAACCCTAGAGTGTTACTGGATAATGTTAAAAGAATTTATTTATTTTGTGACTTTGTCAGTGTTTAATGTTGATAGGAAACTCATTAAAATACTGGAAATTTCAAAATATCAATACTAGAATGTGATTGCAAAATATAAGTGTTGTGGCGTTAAAGGGCTGGAAGAAATAACATGAAGAGAAGGTAATTAAGAAGAAATTGTATTAACAGAAAGTACAGAAGTAATGGGTTGACAGAGGCTGCTTCCTCACTTCGCTTCTCTTCTAACTTCTACTAATTGGTCAGAACAACTCTATTCATAGTCAGAAAGAGCCTATACAATGACAGAATAAGGTAGATCACCATAACAATAAAAAATCTTTATTCTGTGTATAACTTTTTCTAAACTTTTCACAAACAAATATGGTCTAGAAAAATAGCGAGTGTGAACACTGGCGAATTATTTTTTCAGTCATTTTTGACGACAGGTGTACATTAATATAACAAATATAACGTGTGAAATTATCGACTTATTATTTTTATTTTTGTGATTAGGAAATGACTGTAAGAGTGTAGAGACGTAAAACAACATTGAAGTTTCAGATACTCTGTGTCATTTAATAGTAATCAGATTCCAGAATATCACTAACTGTGAGGTAGCCTGTTCTTTGCACATTATTATTATTATTATTATTATTATTATTATCATTATTATTATTATTATCATTATCATTACTATTATTATCATTATCATTACTATTATTATCATTATCATTATCATTATCATTATTATTATTATTATTATTTTTCGTCTTCTTGTCTCGTGCTGAGTTAGACGTTTCGTGGATGACTTCCAACTTCTCCTGTCTGTTGCCACTTCGCTTGTGCCTCCCGCCAGGATCAGGTCATCATCACCTGATCCCCTCCATGTCTTAAGCAGCCTACCACGTGTCTTTGGGCAATCGACATCAATGTGGGATACACTTTGGAGCGTTTCAGATGACTGACGGTAAGTGATGTAATGGTACCAATTGAGGCGTTATTGTATATATATATTTTCTCATGAAGGCCTGTAGAGTGAGACTGGAGACTTTCGCCATCCAATGCGCTGCAGCCAGAATCGTTTTGATGTTTTAGCTATTGACCACATCTTGCAGCCATACAAGAGTACAGGTCGGATACGTGTGTTGTATGCTGTCACTCAACACACATTGACTTGAAGAAACCCCTGTAGTTATACTGCCTCGTAAGAAGGCATGAGGACATCATTTGAAGAGCAAATTTAAGTTAGCAAATATAGTAATTTGCTTAATAAAGGAGTCTTCTTCTTCTTTGCATGTCTTTGAAGCATGTGGTCATACAACAGTTTCACACTTCTTTACACAGTCCTTTGCAATATCATTGAACTATGTGAGATCTTTCAAGCTACACTGGTTGGATTGTAGATGGTAAAAGAGGCTGTGCTGTATAGTATGGTCCTCCTCTCCATATTCACAGATAGTTGAGTTGGTTTTATATTCCCATCTGGCCATAGCAGCTTTTGATTGCCTCATTCCTGTTCTCAGTCTGGTCTATTCCTAAGATGTTGATAGAGGCTGGACATTGTTGAAGAAGCTTCTGCTTAACTTCAGTCGTTAGGCCGTTGGTTCATATCCATAAAGGAGATGGTGTTCATCAGTGGTATCCTCTGTGATCTTTACTCAGCTGGCAACTTCCCATTACAAATCTGCAGGGTTAACTATGGTTGCATACCCTTTAATTTCTCGTACCTTCTCTTCCTCCTCGCGTGGAGGGGTGTCGTCTAGTGGTTGAGATGCTTTCTTCGTTTCTGTACTGCCGTGAACATCGCCACTACCACAAAAAGCTTCATACCACGATTCAGGAGGCAAACAATCTTTTAAATTTTGATTTGTTTATTTCAGGCGTTAGATTTCTGTCGACCATGGAGATGCTTCACTAACGTTGAGGGAGAGACCAAATTACAACTCTATCTTAGTTAATTCCTTAGCTATTCGAGGAGGGGGGAAGAAGGAATCTCATGCCTCTATTCTCTTAGGGAATTTAATTCCCCTAATCATTTGAAGACTACATAGAGAAATTGTCTGTTCGGCTTGCTTCCAAAACCCAGACTCAAAACTCCGTTTTCCCACACAAAAGCCAGTGACGTCACAGAACCCCTATGCGCAGGTGCACCTTGACCCTTGACCTGAGGTCTCGTCAACGTGGTGGCCCTGTCAACGTCTGTGAGCTCCGACTGTGAGAACAGCGCTATTTTGCACTCAGTTGTACGAGTTCACCCGCACTAAATCGCGCAAGCCAAACCAAACGATCTTCGCATATATGTCCACTTCAAAATGCGTCCGGCCTCACAGGCCCATTATCCAACACTATTTGTAACATTATTCACAATTCTGATATAAGTGTTGGTCCTTAAATAACTTTATAATATCCTCATTTCTTGATGTTTTTATCGTTACCATATGGCTGATGCATTTTGCAGCCGTGCTCACAGCATGAAAATTTTTGAAGAGAGCGAATGTAGCAATTTACATGTAGTCACAGGCCGGCGACAAAAGAGACTGCATGCGGTTTGCATTTATTTATTTAGGATGGGATGATGAGAAGGGAAGAAAGTAAGGTCAGCAATGATTTAGCTGTAAGTATGCAAATATGCCTTGCTCCGATCCTTTAGAAAAAGGTCTTCAGGTATTTTTTTTTAAAGATAGGTGAATAGGATGTGTTTTTGTTTTAATATTTCTCCTCATTCTGAAAGGTTATTGCCAAAGCAGATTAAAAATTAGATCTATTAACCGATTGAGTTTTTATTTGGAATTAATTACCATATCATATTAAGAAAAACAATCGTATAGATAGTTTTAAAGTGTAATTAGATGAATTCTGAAATAATAGTAAAAAAATTAAGAAGGCATTTTTGGGAACTCTCGGATGAAATATTTAACAGAATTTAATCTTATCCTCATCATATTCGGTTTAACGTCCTTTTTGCATGATGGCATAGACAGCTTTAAGTAATTGACTTTCAAAGTAAACTATCTCTGTCCTAGTCTTTATTAATCGCTCTCCCCCTCGGGTCATTTTTGTCAATTCCTCCCATGTTTTCCTTGACTTCCCCTATCAATTGAACCTGCTCGACTCAATTGTGAGTAAGTTTTATCTATACATTGTCCATGCATATCTCTATGCGTTTACCCTGGCAACATGTGTATTTCGATTGTGTTGGAACATTTTTTGTACATACTTACACTTAGAAATTATGTATTTAGGTTTCACCCTCCTTATGTATCATGTCTTTCTTGTGTATCCTTGCATTTGTCTTTGACAAAACAAACTGTCTCTGGGAGAATAAATGTGTGTCTCTGTCTGTCTGTCTGTCTGTCTGTCTGTCTCTCTCTCTATATATATATATATATAAACTTATCACTTCCCTACACTGAAGAGAGCAATAAGCTTGAATCGACGTCGTCTGTAGGTAAAAATATAATTTAATATTATTTATAAAAATATTATTATAAGCCCCTTAAAGAGTAATTAAAGTTAGCACTGTTAAGAGATACTTAAAAATAGACATTCACTTAGCTATAAAGCAAGACTCTGAGTAAGTTCGTTGAGTTCTATAGTTTGTCTGAATGTTTACGCTGTAATGAGCATAAATATAACTTAAATTCTCCATATCACATGGTAATTTGATATGGTCGTGAGGATTGAGTGAAAGCGTGCAGATCCAAGGGTGACTCTGTGAACCGAGTTTGCACCTCATGACCATCTGAAATTATCACTTCCCTACAATGAAGAGAGAAATAAGCTCGAAACGATGTCGTCTGTAGGTAAAAATATAATTTAGTATTTATTTATAAAAATATTATATATATATATATATATATATATATATATATATATATATATATATATATATATATATATTACACGTATTGTATTAGTTTCTGTAGATGTAAATCCGTTGAAACTCCAGTGTTTATAAAAAGTGCTCAATAACAAGTAGAGCTGTTCTTAAGTATAAATTTTTATTTATACAAACATTATTGGTTACATATGTGCATACATGTTTCGGTTGTACTCTTCACAGAGAGTCAACCTCTTCAGACCAAAGAAGACAGAGCAGTGAGATGAATTTGGAAAACTTTCCCTTTAAATAAATTATTAGATGACCTCCTGTTTGGAAAGAACCCCAAACACGTGATCACCACAAAAACGTAGATAGTAACATGTTTAGGAAGAGAAGGTGACGGGCGATGGCCCCAGGCATCCAAATTGTGTGGAATCCAATCATATTCAAACTTTCTTCTTTTCTCATAATATTTCTAAGTGCTAGGAATTATGCTTGAGTCTTTGAGGCATACAATCATGGTGTTTGCCCTGGGCATCGCTAGGGCATCACCAGACCTCTGCACGCCACTGAACGTAATAAAATATCAATTATTCTAATTCTTTATGACTATATGCCTTTTTTTCTACGAACCCTAATATAGATGTGACGCTTTTTCAGATCATCCTCAGGAAGACTTCAACAAACGCTTTTTAGTACAAGGTCAAAGTATACATAGAAATGCATTCTCTCACACACCACACACCAAATAAATATTGTTATTGTTAACTCTTTGGCGAACAAATGATTTCTCTGCCGGCATTTATCTCCATTCCAGGTTTCTAGATATTGTCCGTATTATTTGTTTGTCTTCTGTCAACTGGAAATGAATAATCATTTCACACACTCAACTCTTTTTGTGTCATTTAATGCCGTAACGCAACACCCATTGAAAGCAATTCATTTGTAAACTATTCAATGAGCACAAACAGCTAGTTTACCCACAACTGCGAAGGTATGTCCATACCTTTCTCAATTGTTCCAGGGGGTATACATCGAAATATTTCTTACCCCCCCCTCTCTCTCTTTCTCTCTCTCTCTCTATATATATATAGTTCAGATCGATTCGACTAGGAATCAATTTCCAAAAGCAAAATTGAAGCTCAATATTTAATATCTAAAATTTTAAATAATACAGATATTAATAAATAAAGCACAGATATATGTGATCTGATCGGGCTATTCAGTTTAGACACCTCAACAATAAATTTCCTCACAAAGAGTTTGGCCTTTACCTAGACGACAGCCTATGACTCTCCCGCAACAACAATGGAAATAAACTCGATATTCAGAAAACAACTGACAGTATTCCTTAAAGAACTGAGTTTTTAGATCACCATCAACACCAACCTCACTAATGTAGACTTCTTAGCCGCAACCCTTGATCTAGCTAACGACTCCCACCATCCAATAAGCTTCACAAACTCTTCAACAGGAATACGGTTAAAACGAGTTATCCCTGCTACTCCTCCATATGATCCTTGATAGCCTCAAATCCCAAATCTCCCATCATTCCTACAAACCCCAACTACTTATGCAAAAGAGGTGAAGTTTGTCCCTTGGGAGGAGGATGTACAATCAGATCCATAGTTTATGAAGCCAAAGTTACATCAGGCATAAATCCTCGGGGGAAAAAGAGATTACCACTGGACTGACAGAGGGGACCTTTAAACAGAGACTCTACGTCAACAATAATACCTTCAGATACTCAAGAAAATGAGGTATCACCTTGCTAGCAACCACTGTTTGAAACCTCAAAGATTCTAACGCATCCTCTACGAAATTAAATGAAGAATCATTGAAAAACAAAAATCCTACAAACCCACTTCCAAGAGTTCCCCACTTTGCACTACAGAAAAACTTAGAATTCTACAAGCTATTAGTAACCCACCAATAAACTGCATGAACATAAAATCTGAAGTTTTCAGAATGTGTCTCTACAGAAGAAAATTTCTACTGACCAAATACTAATTAAACTGCACACTGATTTAACATATAAATAAATAAAAGTTTAAGCTAATACCCGTAAATCAAATTAAATATAAAGATAAATAAATGACTGCGGTAATAAATTATATTAAGTTGTAATTAAATAAAAAACAAATAATCGATATAGAAAGCTTCTCATAAATATGGAATTTCTCCGACAAAGAGAAAGTTAGAAAAAACACTGCCCACTCACAAACAGTGAATGTTGTCGTTTTCCTCGGTTTTTTCAATTCTTACTCAGTTTGTCTTCGTTTGCTGATGATTTGGAATGGACCAAAAGAACTTTTCTAACCAAGAATGGGTCTGTCCATAAAAATGAAACCCTGGTTCGCTGAACAGAAACTGTAATGTATAGTTTTAAAATAAATAAATAATATATATATATATATATATATATATATATGAATTGAAATTATATACCATTATCAATGCAAGATTAATTAATTTTTTTTTTTTTACTTTAATCTTATTAATTTCGGAATAAAATTCATCATAAGAGTTGACCAGTATTGTGTCATTTTTTTTTCATAAAAAAAACACAAAAACAAAAATAAACAAACTGTTTTTTTCTTTTGTTTTTCTGATGAAATATCCTTGTTATGATGTATCCACGCCGATGTCATTGGCGGTTATGAATTCAAATTGTGGTTGTCGGACGAAGAAAGAATTGGCGTGCTAGAGTTTAATAAAGTGGGTCGTTCAGTTTTAAAGCATTGCTGGGTCAGTATTATAAATCGAAAATATAAGCCATTATCAATGCAAGATTATTTTTTTTTTTTTTTTTTACTTTAATCTTATTAATTTCGGAATAAAATTTCATCATCAGAGTTGACCAGTATTGTATCATTTTTTTTTTTTCATAAAAAAAACACAAAAACAAAAATAAACAAACTTTTTTTTCTTTTGTTTTTAAGTAAAAAAATAAAAATAATAAATTAATCTTGCATTGATAATGGCTTATATTTTCAATTTATAATACTGACCCAGCAATGCTTTAAAACTGAACGACCCATTTTATTATATATATATATATATATATATATATATATATATATATATATATATGTATGTGTGGGAGGTGTACAAGTTAATTAACAGATCATTATGAATTTTGGAATATATATTCTAAAAATGACGATGAGTAACATGGACACATTATATTGTTGTAAATTTTAACATTTAGGGGGTGCATATATATATATATATATATATATATATATATATATATATATATTCTTCAATTAATTAATTTTTTTATGAACCAATCATTATGAATTTTGAAATATATAACCCGGTGAGTAACATGGGCACATTATTTTCTTTGTAAACATTACCATTCAGGAGATACGACCCCCCCCCAAACCCCAAACATTTAATCTCCTAAACTAATGAACGGATCATTATGAATTTTGGAATATATATTCTAGAAAATACGGTAAGTAATATTGGCACATTATTTTTTTGTAAATGTTAACATTTAAGGGGTGTATAGATATAACTGTTGTTTTTTAAAATTTTTTAATAAACCGATCATTATGAATTTTGGATTATATATATGAGAAACATGGCCATATTATCTTTTTGTAAACTTTACCATTTAGGAATTGCCCCCACCCCCCCAAAAAAAACTTTTAAAATAAGTTAGATACAAAAAGTTTAGAGAATAGAATTGCACTACATCAAATTTTGAGTTTTTAAAAGGATCGGTGAGTGTGGGTGAGCGTCAATGATATGTATGTGCTTGGTAAAATCTTAAACTATTGAACTTATCTTTATAAATTATGAAATATGTATTCAAGGCAACAGGGTAAGTAACATGGGCAAACATTTACCATTTAGGGGTAGGGCACTGAAACCGTACCATACCGCACAAGGAAGGAAAGAAAAACCATTAAAATTTTAAACAAATGCTATATTTATTGGGATGGGAATTTTTCCGGATTTCTCATTAATTATTATGTGAGGGGCACAATTGAGAAAGACACAAACCGTATCGCCTGCAACAGCAAGGACGAGGTTATTGTCAAGATCAAACAGGTGTTTAGGCATCTCTCAACGGGCACCATGAAGGCTGTATGCTTCAGGTTCAAGTTCTGCCTGGAGGCCGTGGTGGAGGCTAAGGCCGACTTCTTTAATTATTCGCTAAGATATGACGTTTTTTCTTTCCTTTCCAAAAATGTCAATAGATTCCGTATTAATAATCAATATAACTCGAAGAAAAATTAAATTCTCGAATTAAATAAAAACATTGCAGAAATAATACGACGCGTGTTTCTAATATTTGCACATATCTAATGAATGAGAGCTTTTTAAAAAAAGCATTAGAAACCTTTAACAATTGCATTTTAAAAAAAAGAAAGCAACACGATTAGATTTATACTGAAACTGATTTTTATTCAATATAAATTTTTAAAAAAGAATTAACAATAAATAGTTAATTGTTTATGAATTTAGGGAAGAAACGAATTATGAATAATTTTTATGGTATTTTTACATTCAGTATTGTCCACCAAATATAAAATATATTTATGTATTCTGCAGTTTCTGCAAAGTTTGGCAAACTGTTTTTCTAAGGTCAGCAATCCCTGAATACTGGTAGAAACACATCCAATAAATGTCATCAATCGTGCGAAAATGTACTGTTCTACAAGTATTTGACTAATTTAATCTATGTTATCTAATTGATAATGAAATTACAAAATCAAGAATTCAAAATAATTAAATAATAGAACATTTATTGAAATAAATTAAAATGTGTTTTTTGTTTTTTTTTGTTTTTTGCAAAACGAACAGTTTATTTACAATATAGTAAAGTTTGAATATCTCGCTAATTTCGTTTGATTTTCGCACACATTTTGGATGAAAGTTATTAGTCTTAAATTGTATTTTTTATCCCGAAATAAAATTCTAATTTATTTTTTAAAGGCTTGAAAATCGAACTATTATGCAATACTTTAATCGCTGGCGGCCATGTTGTAATTTCCTATTTTCTTTCGTGCTTGACATCTATGAAAAGGAAATACGTTTAACTTAATTTTATTTATACAAAAAGTTGTGGTGTCTGCATTTATTTTCACAATTATAAAATGGAAATAGGTTTTACTTTATTTTATTTATAAAAATATTGTGATGTCTTCGTTCTGCGCTTGACATCCATAAATAAGGTACTTTACTTTCATTTTATTTATAAAAAACTTTTTGAAAAATTATTATATAAATACAGATTTTTTTCCGTCCTTTAGTCACATTTTCTTTTTAAACATAATAAATATGCAACCAGAGGGAGCATAGATTTACTAGTTAATTAAGTTTTTAAAACATCATTTCACAAACCTTGCTATATTTCGTAGGACTGAAGTCATCTCGCTTAATAAAATGTATCCAAGTTCGAAATAGTTCCTTATTTTTCGTAAAAGCCAAAACATTAACTTTGGGCGATTTTTACAATTCCCCTCGCAATATGGAACAACACAAAAAGAAGGCATATTTATCTTTCGGAAATGACAGAAAAAAACGGAAGTGTCCGAAGGTACTTCCGGTCCTGATTAATAGTGGTTCTTACTCCCACTAGCAATGACATCATCAGAAAATTTCGACTCAGTCAGCATGCCTTAGTTAGTTTACAAACGGCAACGCCGCAGCTGACCTTCAATTTCGTGTTATTTTCGACTAACTATTTTATATACTAATGGGTCTACTCGCCCAATATCGAGCATGAGTAAATATAAAAATCGATGAAAGTGAATGAAAGAAATTTATAGTTTCTGAAAACGTGCACCAATAACACTGGTTTATAAAAAAAATTTTTTTGTCTGAGGCAAGAATTGGGGTAGATGTTTTTTACTAATTTAGGTGTGCTGAATTCAAATTTATAAATAGTTTTGCTCTATCACCTCTAGTTTTCTGGCTTTTAAATAGTCTTATTTTAGTATAAACAGAGAATAATTGTGCATATTTCAAGAGTTGCAGCAGCTTATAACAGATAAAACAGGATAGATAAAGAACACTGATTGAATAAATATACTTGGATGACACAATTACACAATTCATAGTACCACAGACAGTCAGAAGAGCGCTTTCTTAGAAGATCTGGTGTGGTTTGCCTTCGAGATGTCACGCAAGAGCATCCAGCAGAAGTCTCCCATCATGCCGGGGTTCCATTTGCCTTGATAGTTACCCTCCATTTTCGTAATCTTTCTCTTCATCATGTGGGTACAGGAACATCATCTGAATGGGGGAACAGGTCTCATAGCAGATGGAAGGTTGGGATATTTGATCTTTTTCTTAGAAGATGCATTGAAACCAGTTATATTAGTTAGATAAAAATAACAATCATCTGCGTGGCTTCGTGGCTCGTTCCAAACCATCGGGACTGCAAAGTTGAAAGTCGCTTTCTTGCCATTAAACCATGCAGTTAGACCATTGTAGCAGAGTTTACAACAGATGTGTGGAGCCCAAGACTTGTCCTGATCACCAATTTCGCAGTCGAAATAGTGAAAGTAGGCGGTTCTGAGGAGGGGAGTGATGGTTCGACGCTGTGCAGCTGTTGTGAAGTCCCCACACATGTAGCAGAAAGAATTGGCCTTGTTGAGACATCCTCGATGTTTTGACGTGCTTGAACCATTGGAAAATCTGAAAATATAACAAAGTAAAACTAAATCATATGCAAGGCAATGAAATGTGCATTGGAAAATGTGATACTAATATTTAGCTACCCAAAAGATGTGTAACACGATAGTTGAAGGGCAGTGACCTCTTGCACCGCCTACAAGACAACCTCTTCCAATGACTGCCAGAGCACAAGTGAATGTGGATTGAGACCTGCTGCCTTAACTGCCAAAATCCGTCTTGATATATAACTATATATATATATATATATATAGTAGAGAATGGTAGTTTGCTTGAAGCATTGCTGGGTATAGTAGTAGTAAGTTTTTGAAAGGCTGTGGGCAATGCAATTCCGGGTAAGATGCAAGTTGAAAGGAAAGGAACAAAAACAATAACAATAAATCGAATACGATATAAGACTTACTATTTATTTTTCCTTTTTTTTTTTTTTTTTTTTTTTTTCTTACATAACAGCAAGAGTGTTTAAGCTGTTCGTGTGATGTCCGGGTGATTAAAAATCACTATTTGATATTTCGGGAAAAGGCATCCCTTTTTCAAAAATAATTAGACCAGAAGAAGAATAATATTTTATTCTTCTCCGACTGTGTAGAGAATAATACAAAACAAAATGGCTGCCAGATATAGACCGCAGCAAAAAAGCAGTTTCACAGGGAATATAAATTAAGTTAAGTTTTATTTTAATATTATGTTAAATATATGATTGGTGTTTAGAATATTAGTGTAATGTTGGTTAGGTGTATGGTGTTCGATAAACTGTTAGTTTTGATAATATATATATATCATTTTTTATTTTATTTTTTTAAATTTTTATATTTGAATATTTACTTTGTTTTATCTTCGTATTTTTATTTTGTTTATCTTTCTATCGTAATTTAAGAATTTTAATATAAAGTAAAGTAATTAGTCTCATATTTTAAATATTCTAGATCTATCTACTTATCGATTTCGATTATCATCTATTAAAGAAGTGTTATTAATTACTAATTGTGAGTTTCGTCAAATTAGATTAACGAATTAACTTATTAACTTGATATATTTATTATAAGATAAAGGGGAGTAACTCTGGATTTTTTAAAATATTTTTTTTATAATTAATTTTTTTATTTTTTATTTTTTTAAATTTTTTTTGGTGGAGATCTGTATAACAATATTAGTATATATATACAACATATATACACATAATGCATATATACATATATATATACATATCTATGTATTATTGTTTGTTTAATTGTTTATCTATATATATTCATCAATTTCTTTACATATTTGTTTTTTTTTATTTTTATTTTTATTTTTTTTTTTATTATTATTATTTACTTGTTTAATTTATTTTATGAATTATTTATTTAATATTTGCATGTTATTTGTATACATTCTATATGTGTTTGGATTTATTAATTAATAATGCTAGGTTATGGAGTGATTTATTTTGGTGGGTTAGAAGAGTATGCTGAATATGGTTTTTGGTTTGTGGTTGAAAGTGTGTAAGGATGGAAGTTCATATGAGGAGGGGCCTGTTTGATTGTTTGGGTGTGTGGTGAGTTTATTATAGGAGGTGAGTAATGAGTGAAGTGGTGGAAACGGACTCTGTTAAGTGTTAGATATGGGGGTTTGTTGGTGGATGGGGGGTAGATATTATAGAATGAAAGGTGAGTAGAGCTCGTGACGTTGATTGAGTGAGGGGTTTAATCTGGAGATGAGGATTGATTCTGTGATTCTAAGGTCACCAATGTTTCTGACAGATGCTAAGATGGAGACGTGAATATCGCGCTGAGTGTTTGAGCAAATCTCTATGTGTTTGTGGAAAGAGGATATACGGGTATTCAAGTGCTCCTTTATGCGCAAGTGTAGCGGTCTTGTAGTGTTGCCGATGTAAAAATTTTTTGCATTTATTACACTGTAGTTTGTAAACACAGTTAGTGCGAAGGCACAGACCTGTGTTGGAGATAGGGCAATTGGCCAGGGAGCAGGGTTCGGGTGTGTGGTTAGTGTGTTTATTAGATAGATGTTGGCGTAAGGAGGTGCCAGTATGTGTTAGTTGTATGTTAAGGTTTTCCTTATGTATTGCCTTGCGGATGGAGGTGGTGATCTTATCGCTGAAGAAAGGGAGTTTTAAGAAGCATGTGTTAGCGAGGGTGCGGTGTCTACGTGTTTTGGGCTTATTTAGGTGGGCTATGGTGGGGGCGGGGTAGCCATTATTTTGGAGGGTTTGGTGGAAGTTTTTTGTGTGTGATATTTTGTCAGCAGCAGAAGAGCATTTATTTTGTATTCGGGTAATTTCATTATGGGCATAACTTAATTTGGCTTTTGTGGGCAGGGCAGACTTATAGTGTATGAAAAGGTTTTTGCAGGCAGGTTTCCTATAGAAGTTAGTGTGTATAGAGCCATCTTCGGTGATGTTAAGGTTGAAATCAAGGAGAGAGAGTGAGCCGGACTCGTTTGGGTGTTCTATGGTGAATTGTATGTGGGGGTCGGTGTTGTTGAATGTGTTGAATATTTGTGTGGCTTCGTCTTGAGAGGATGTAAGGATTAGAATGTCATCTATATATCTGGAGAAGAATATATAGGAGAGGCAGGAGTTAAGTGCTCGTTGTTCTAACCGGTTCATGTAGGTGATGGCTAAGAGACCGGAAAGGCTAGAACCCATGGGGAGGCCGGAGATTTGTTTGAAAGTGTGCTGCTGAAAGGTAAAGTATGTGTTGTCGATGATGATGTATAAGAGATTGTGAATGTCAGTAGGTGTTAGTCCGAAGAGCTCTAGGTTGTCAGAGGAAGATATGTGGTCGGTGATGAGGTCTATGGCTGGGTGTGCGGGTATTGAGGTGTAGAGGGAGATTACGTCTAGGCTAAATATATAGTTGTTAGTTTGTAGTTGTTGGTGTTGGAGTGAGTGTAGTCTGCTAATTACTTGGTCGGAGCTGCTGACATGTGCGGGGAAGGTGGAGAGTAGTGGTTTGAGTAGTTGAGAGAGAAGCCAAGAGATTTTATAGAGTGGTCCTTCAATACTAGAGACTATAGGTCTAATTTGTGTGTGTGTGTTGGTCT
Source organism: Sepiola atlantica (assembly GCA_963556195.1). NCBI lineage: Eukaryota > Metazoa > Mollusca > Cephalopoda > Sepiida > Sepiolidae > Sepiola > Sepiola atlantica. Next base: position 161,701,073 of record OY744524.1, read on the forward strand.
TGTGTGTTTTAATGAGGTGGTAGAAGGTGGGAAGTCTGCTATTTTTGGTGGTGAAGTTGATTTTGTATTTTTTGGGGAGGTTACGTGTGAGACAGATTTGGGACCAGGTGTTGTTAATGGAGTTTTGGACTAATGTGGCTGAAATGTTGGGGGCGGGGGTGTATAGGTTGTTGTTGTTAAGATGTTCGAGAGCGAGTATGTTGTATGAGTCTTGAGAGATGATACAGAATTCCTTACCTTTATCAGAGGGTAAGTAAACTAGGTTTTTATTTTTCAGGTTTTCTAGGGTAAGGCGTTGGGATCTGGTGATGTTAGGGGTGATGTGGGGTTGTTCTTGTTGGAGTATATCAAGGACCCTCTGTTTTAATCTAGAAAGTTTTTGATCAAGTAGGTGGTTACTAGGTGGTGGGTGTAGTGGGTGGTCAAGCTGGTAGACAGGGAAGGAATTAGTAGTGTTGGTTGTATTATTAGGGATGTCTAGAGTAGGTTGATTAAATGCTGTGAGCCATTTGAGGTGATAAGCTGTTCTACAGAATTGAGTCTCGATCTTAAGTTTTGTGTGGTCGTTTAGCTTTTGGGTGGTGATGAATTTGGGGCCAAGGCTGAGAAGCTCAGTCTCGGCAGTAGTAAGGGAGCCGGTGAGGTCAGTGACCATGGGGGGGCTAGTGAGGTGGTTGTTGGAGTTGTAGGTTCTGGTGGTACTAGTGTTCTTGGTGATGTGAGGTTGAGAATATTTCTGGGAAAGCCAAGTGAATTTCCGTTTAAGTCGGTTTTTCTCGAGGTTGAAGCAATGGTGATAGGCATCATTGACAGCCGTAGATATGTTGCGTGTTGATTGTTCTGTGGGTGTGGATAGTGAGGAGTTGATCTCTGTGATGGTGTTGATGAGTTGATGAAGTTTACAATGGAGGTATTGGATAATTTTCTTGATACAATAGTTATGTATGAATTTTCTGGCTGGGTAAAGTATGGGTAGGTGGAGGCAGGCGGGTAGGTGGATGTTTTGTATAGTGTTGGGTGTTATGTTGTGCTTGAGGCATCTTTTGAGGAAGCGGATCTGGCAGCTGGCTTTGGCACGTTTCTCCGAGAGTCGGAATAATTCTCTGGCGTATGCAAACTGTGTCTGGCCTAGACGAAGTGTTAGTAGAGAATGGTAGTTTGCTTGAAGCATTGCTGGGTATAGTAGTAGTAAGTTTTTGAAAGGCTGTGGGCAATGCAATTCCGGGTAAGATGCAAGTTGAAAGGAAAGGAACAAAAACAATAACAATAAATCGAATACGATATAAGACTTACTATTTATTTTTCCTTTTTTTTTCTTTTTTTTTTTTTTGTTTTTTCTTACATAACAGCAAGAGTGTTTAAGCTGTTCGTGTGATGTCCGGGTGATTAAAAATCACTATTTGATATTTCGGGAAAAGACATCCCTTTTTCAAAAATAATTAGACCAGAAGAAGAATAATATTTTATAAAATAAATTAAACAAGTAAATAATAATAAAAAAAAAAGATAAATAAATAAATAAAAAAAAAACAAAACAAAAAAAAAACAAAAACAAAAAAACAAACAAATATGTAAAGAAATTGATGAATATATATAGATAAACAATTAAACAAACAATAATACATAGATATGTATATATATATGTATATATGCATTATGTGTATATATGTTGTATATATATACTAATATTGTTATACAGATCTCCACCAAAAAAAATTTTAAAAAATAAAAAATAAAAAAATTAATTATAAAAAAAATATTTTAAAAAATCCAGAGTTACTCCCCTTTATCTTATAATAAATATATCAAGTTAATAAGTTAATTCGTTAATCTAATTTGACGAAACTCACAATTAGTAATTAATAACACTTCTTTAATAGATGATAATCGAAATCGATAAGTAGATAGATCTAGAATATTTAAAATATGAGACTAATTACTTTACTTTATATTAAAATTCTTAAATTACGATAGAAAGATAAACAAAATAAAAATACGAAGATAAAACAAAGTAAATATTCAAATATAAAAATTAAAAAAAATAAAATAAAAAATGATATATATATATTATCAAAACTAACAGTTTATCGAACACCATACACCTAACCAACATTACACTAATATTCTAAACACCAATCATATATTTAACATAATATTAAAATAAAACTTAACTTAATTTATATTCCCTGTGAAACTGCTTTTTTGCTGCGGTCTATATCTGGCAGCCATTTTGTTTTGTATTATTCTCTACACAGTCGGAGAAGAATAAAATATTATTCTTCTTCTGGTCTAATTATTTTTGAAAAAGGGATGTCTTTTCCCGAAATATCAAATAGTGATTTTTAATCACCCGGACATCACACGAACAGCTTAAACACTCTTGCTGTTATGTAAGAAAAAAAAAAAAAAAAAAAAGGAAAAAAAAAGGAAAAATAAATAGTAAGTCTTATATCGTATTCGATTTATTGTTATTGTTTTTGTTCCTTTCCTTTCAACTTGCATCTTACCCGGAATTGCATTGCCCACAGCCTTTCAAAAACTTACTACTAATATATATATATATATATATATATATATATATAATGTAATGCTATCACTTACATTTAGTACATAATAATTAAAAAATAAGCCATAAGTCTCACAATATTAGAATTAACCCTGAATGCATATACGCCTTTATGTACCGTATACGCACAAAATGTACACTATGCATATCTAAAAAACTAGAGGTGATGAGTAAAATCGGATTTCAAATTTGAGTTCAGCACCCAAAAATTAGGTGAAAACGGATATTTTTGTGCTTGCCTAAATTTTTTTGTAAACCAGTGTAATTGGTCTAAATCGATGCCGAAGCAGATTTGTTTATGCAGCCTTTGGTTAGAAAGCTATACTGGTTAACGGTACGGGGGAAAATCTTACTCTACTTTATAGATAAGATTTTGCAGTTACTCCCAAATAGGGAAAAGTCAGGGGGGGGGGGGGTACAAAAATTTACACCTGTCTTCACGGTCTGTAAGTAAGAGCTCATTTTACAATGAATTATCGTTAGAGAGTGAGAGGGAGAGGGAGAGAGAGAGAGGAGGATAATATAATGAAGAACACTTTTATTTAATACATTTTTTCAATAATTAATAAAGCATATTGCTGACATTATATAACACGAGTGTACGCCCTCTGCAAAAATCACTGAAAAAAAATTATGCTTCGCTAGTGTTAGCACTAATATTCATATAGAATAACGTCAATCGGTGAAATTAAAAAAAAAAAAAAAATAACCATTTCAAACTGGAAAGTTAAAAAAAAGAAAGAAAAGCATATCAATCGGTATAGAAAAGAAGAACGAGAAAAAAGAAAAACAACGTCTCATTATGGAAATAGAGTGATGGATTTCTTTCTGAATTTATTTCAGACGACGGGGTGGTTGTCAGACTTGCTATCTGCTTTCTCCCTTTCCTTAAACACTTGAAATGGTTTCATCCGGCAGTTTTTTTACTCGCAAATTTTTCTGTGACGGGGCGGATATATATATATATATATATATATATATATATATATATATATATAGTGAACCGAGTTCGCGCCCTGTGACCGTCTGAGATTGTTATTTCCCTGCACTGATGAGAGCCGTAAGCTCGAAACGACGTCGTACGTAGGTAAAATATAAAAAAATATATAATTTAATATTATATATATATATGCACACACATTGGTCTTTATTATAGAGCGGGGTGGGATTATTTTTTGAGAATAAAGTTTTAAGAAGACTTCAATGTACTTTAACAGTTTTACCTTCAACTTAAAGTTACAAATATGGGGGGGGGGGGAAGAAAAGCCTAGACAGGACAGAAGTTTCTCAGGGTATTTTTGTCTTTCTCAGATGCACTAGGTATAAAAAGCAAATAAAAAGAAACTCTTCACCTTTCTTTTTCAATTTTTATGTTTACTCAAGCGAATAATCCAAGTTTGTGTGAGAGAAGAAGAAAACTTTGAAGTTTATAGAGAGAATAAATTTCCTTTAATCCATGGATATATTTTACTGCCCCCAAAGTCCTACTCTCTTTTCCTTTCTATTTAGAGTCCCCATTACCTTGCCTCTCAGTGAGAGCAAAGGTAGACAGGATTTTTATGTTGGGGATATCCAGATATTAAGCTCTCATAAAAGAAGCACTCTAAGTAGATCAAAAATAAAACTTGTCCAAGTCAAGAAGGATTCCCCTCCTCTGACCGAGGACAGAACAGATACTACACTTTAGTCCTAGTCTCGAATTCCTTCCATTTGAAGTCACTTCCACAATATGATACTGTAGCAGTCACAAATAGGGACTACTTTTGAATGCGTAATCACTGTCCCTGTGAGCTGGCTTGTCCAATCAAATCACAGGGCGCAGTAATATCGTTAGTTCCCTAAGGGACTACTTATGTTGCCTTAGAGTTCGAGGAAAAAGATAAGACGACCTCCTGGCACCAGCTGGGACATATCGCAGAGAGTACCAGCGAGGAACGAGGAAACGCTCTCTCTCCTACCGCCGTCGCCACTTGACGACTACTAGCATCTTCACCTGAAGAAATCCACGGGCGGCCCTAAGAACTCTTATATTCTTCCTCTTCCTCAGACGGACACCGTCCCACTCTCTTCTACCTATACCAAACGGTACAGGTAACCTTGAGTTAATAAAACCCCTTTTTGTTATAGTTACAGAAATACTTTTCGTTGTTCCGTTTCTTTACGAGAAGATAAAAGGATAACCCCTTTCATCCTCTCATCATCACCTTACAATACCACCATAGAAAAACACAGAATTTTTTTTAAAAATTGAACTGTTGGTCGCTCTACACACGTTTTATTATGAGAAAATTTCTCGTGTGTCTGGGTATGTGTCTGTTTCTCGCCCTTACGTGACTTGCTCAAATATTTTTTTAATTTACAATTAATCGAATATTTATAGAAATCAAAAATGCAATACTAAAACGAATTTTACAAAATCCTATTAAAAATAATTTAATTAAGAAATTAAATCCACCAGAATGCATTTCGGTATATTCGTAAACAAGTCGGACATTTTATTATTTTTTTAATAGTTGAAAAAAATAAATGGAAAAGAATGAATTTCTGCGTAACGTTTCACAATTTTAAAGGAATGTGGAAGCATTTAAACTAAAACTGCCGAATAGAAAGTCATTTCTGGCTTTAAAATCCTTAGTAAATCCTCATGTATTAAAATATTGAAAGTTTGGAAGCTATTTACATCTCATACTTTTTATAAATGATTAAAACAACATTATCTTAACAAAATTAATTGCAGTTTTATAACAATTTAGTTCAGTTAATAATTTAATGACAAAATGATACCGTTATAATTAAATTTAAATTAATTTTTTTTATTAAAATAATAATAATAATAATAATAATAATAATAATAATAATAATAATAATAATAATTTGGTTTAAAAAAAAAAGTGATACAAAAATGCACGTAAAAGACTCCCGTGCAACAACCGGGTGAGAACAGCTAGTATCAAATAAAAAGATTGGCGGTTGAATTGGCGCCCTTTCTTTTCTTCGCTCTGTTTATATGAGAGATAGACAGCGAGAAAGACGATATATTTCTTTCTGTTTCGTTGACTGTCCCACATTCATTCATTCTTCCCACCCGAAAGACTGGGTGGGGACATGGGAGAAAGTCTAGAACAAAGAAAGAAATAGCGCCACTTTAAACATAATTTATTTACAGTGTATTCAAGTAAATAAATCTGTTGCAACTAAAAAAGACCTTTGAACAAAAAGATTAATATATATATATATATATATATATATATATATATTAAAGTGTTTTTCATATACATACTACGGCGTTTCGGGCTCTCTTACCCTCATCAGTGTAGGAGTGGCAGTTGCAGATGGTCGTATGGGCTCGAACGCAGTTCGTAGATTCAGTCTAGAATCACGAGACAAACGCTCAGAACCACACTGCCACGAGAAATCGGCACAGACAGTAATTGAAATTAAGATACACTTACCCGGGAAGTGGGGGGAGGTGTTTTGTTGTCTACAGTGTTCAACGCTCGAGCGGAACTAGCTTATCGCAGAAATGACAACAAACTTTTCAATTTCAAACAGGGCTCTACTTTTAAGATTATTACATATTTAACTATAAATATGTTTTTAAATATTAAAGTGTTTTTCACCTACAGATGACGTCGTTTCAGGTTCTCTTACTCTCATCAGTGTAGGAGTGGCGGTTGCAGACGTCGCATGGGCTCGGACACAGTTTGTAGATTCAGGCTAGAATCACGAGACAAATCCTCAGGACCACACAGCCACGAGAAATCGACACAGACAGTAATTGAAATTAAGATACACTTACCCGAGAGGAAACAGATATTGCTCTCTTCAATGTAGGGAAGTGATAATTTCAGACGGTCATAAGGCATGAACCCGGTTCACATAGCCACCTTTGGATCTGCACGGTTTCACTCTACCCTCACGGCCATTTCAAATTACCCCGTGGTACAAAGAACTTAACTTATATTTATGTCCATTACAGCATAATCATTAAGACAGGCTAGAGAACTCGACGACCGTACTCGGAGTCTTGCTTTGTAGCTAAGTGAATTTCTATTTTCAAATATCTCCTAACAGTGCTCAACTTTAATTTTACTTAAAGGAGCTTAATAATAATATTTATAAACAAATATTAAATTATATTTACCTACAGACTACGTCGTTTCGAGCTTATTGCTCTCTTCAGTGTAGGGAAGTGATAATTTCAGACGGTCATATATATATATATATATATATATATATATATATAGTATTATAGTTTTGAGAAAACCATAACAATGTGTATTTTTAAAATAAATAAAATTTATTTTAATCTAAGCTTCGAAAACTCAAATTTTCCTTGTCACAGCAAAGTGTTTTTACTTACCTTTTCTTTATCATCGTACGATGGCAATTGACTTCTTGGTGTCAGAAAATCACGTTATGTCTGTATTAGTGTGGTCATGCTAGTTTGAATCAGTAGGGGTGTAGACATATTTTTTAATATGAAACAATGGTTTAAAAAATATGTCTACATCCCTACTTATATATATATATATATATATATATATATATATATATATATATATATAGGCAATTTGTAGAAGAGTTTCCCCCGAGGTGTTCAGAAAAATACACACACACACACATATATATATATATATATATATATATATATATATATATATATATATATATATATATATATATATTGTATTAATAAAAAAGGTGGCAACTGCATAACTCATTCCACCATTATAATGTCTTAATTTGTGTCTATCCGTTACACCTCTGTATTGTCTTATATAAATTACCTTTATATATAGATTAAACAATGCTTCAATAAAACTACATTAACCGCTTATATATATACTAGCTTAACCCGTTGCCCGGGAGAAATGTAAAAGAATGAATGAAAATTTGTCAACATCCAACAGAACGCAAATAGATCACATCGGACAATTTTAATGTTTAGTATAATTGTCGGTTTGGAATTGTGGAAGGGGGAAGAAAGGAATAAAGGAAGGAAGGAAGAAGACGTGGTTGTAGAAGTCTTCCTGTCCACGGCATGGTACCGATATTTCCCTAGAATCTTTCTTTTTGATTAAACATCAGCTCTATCTATGATAATAGGCACTTTTAAAAGCAAAGAGGCCTACAGAGCCCTATTAAAACCAATTCCCTCTCCCCGTTATCTTTGTATAGGAATTTACCTTTTTTGTGAGGAAAGAAAAAAGAAAAATGAGTATGCCTCCTGAGCACCACTGAAACACACAAATATAATTAAGGTCGACTGCAGAGCACTAATAAACCATGTGTGTTCAAATAGAAATTATGATATACACAATAGTTAAAGTACTACATATTACATTGATTTCTTTTCAAATTACTACATAAGAACGTTGAATTAAAATAAACCAGCCCATAGTCCCCCCTTCACACCTCCCTTGTAGGCAAAAGTTCAACAATGTAAAAAAAAAAGTTTGTGTTAGTCAACTGGGATCGAACGCTAAACCTCTCGGTCTTGGATCTACATCGATAACCACGTGGCCACGGAAGCAAGTAGAAAATCTCTTGAAAATAGATGATCTAAACGAAGCCTGTAGCTGGCATGCATTTTATTTTACAATCTGCCAGAATGCGACCAAATGTAGGGTCCACCAGTCACACGTTTTAGGTCATTTCTATACAAAGAAATCCATGTTTTTTTTTTTTTTCAATTTTTGGATACTATGCGTGTAAAAGGTGTAGGATTCAGAAAATGTCAATTTTATTGGAATCTATCTAGTATCTTGGCATATATTGACTTTATTTGAAAGTCGAGTCGCTGAAGAAATTGTAGCCGCCATATTGAATAATGAAACACTGTAAGGAACTGTGTTCGTTAATTGGATTCTTATAAAACCGGGATGGGTATAACTGTATATGTAATAGGTAGAAATAACATAATTTGATATTCTCGAAAATCAGCAGAATTACAGGGAGCGTCCATTAAATGTGTGCGTAATGTATTGTATTATGTAGTAAATTAATAGCAGACTAATAGTAAATAAGGGTCAGTTTTTTTTAAAAAGTAGACATTGTTTATTAGTTCCTGGTGTTGATGGGGAGTGTTAGTACTAAAGTGCTAGCAGGAAAAGTTTTTGCTCCCACCTATATGGAGTATGTTTTGGGGAGATTTGAAGATGGTGGGCCTAAATTAATATTTAGAGTTAGCTGGAAAAAAATAATAACAAATTTAGTATAACACGCTCGAGTGTCGTCATAGTGTCGTCAGCAAATATTCCTATCTCAGTCTCAATTACATCAGGGAGGTCATTTATGAAAATCAGAAACAGTAGAGGTCCTAGGATGGATCCTTGGGTACACCAGCATTTATGTCATGTTGCTTAGATGAACGGCCATCGAGGACAACCTGGATCTTTCTTTTTGTTAGGAAGAATTTAATTATATTAAATATTTGTCCAGTAATACCATATGAGTGCAGTTTTAGGAGAAGCCCTTCATGTCAGACCTTGTCAAAGGTCTTGGATATATCAAGCACTACCACCCTAGTTTCACCTGCCTTGTCCAGTGTATGATATATGCGTTCAGCGATGACCATTAGGATATCTGCGGTAGATCATGCTTAAAATCACTATCAAAATTTCACCTTGAAAATGGCACGAACAAAACCATCAGTATCCTTTCTTGAATAACAAATAATTACCAGATCAAAGATGAAATAATTTAAGAAAGAAATTACGATCGTCATATGTTTACATGTAGTGTGTAACCGTTCCCTTCGAAGTGTCTTATTTATCTTTTTAGTGACGTCAGCAGAAAAACGAGACTCAGTGAAATGGCCTTCTTACTTTACGACGTCCACGGTCGAGGACTGTAAAATAAATAAATATCAGGCTCTGATGGATAGATATGTTTTCGTCCACATCTCTGTACAGAGGTCGAGCGTCCCATGTTCGAAGATGGTGTCTTATTAAACTGGCTGGGAAGATCATGTGGTGATATGAGACAGAGAGAGAGAGAGAGAGAGAGAGAGAGAGAGAGAGAGAGAGAGAGAGAGAGATTGAGAGAGAGATTGAGAGAGACAGAGATTGAGAGAGACAGAGATTGAGACTGTCTATAACAGAAGATCACTTTCACCATGTAGCATGTCTGTATTAGAAAGCGGGGGGGGGGATACAGGACGCTGATTGGATACTGGATATATCATGGTGCGATTTAATTTAGGTATCATAAAGCGAAATCGCACAAAGTTTGTTTTCAACTACCTTCAGCAGTCAATAGCGGTCAGCTTTCAGCCCTCAAAGCTCGGGGGGGGGGGGGAATAAAACGAAACAACAAACAAAAAAGAAATGTGGGTGGGGGGGATAAAATAGTTTAAGCAAGTCGAACCTCACGCATCTTTGTGCCGGGAACATTCTAACTTTACAACCTTACTCGCTTCATTTAATCCACCTGTTTGTCTAAACTATTAACAGATTTAAACACGAACGCTGTCGCCGCCTTAAAATGATAGACTTTCTTCTGAACACCGATTTCAGATAAAATGTCCTTCCATCTTTTATTATAACGTGATCCCAACAAGGTTTAGCAAGTGTATGTAGAGAGGGGGGGGGGGGCATTTTGTAGTAGGTTGCTGCATCGGTATCCATGCTACTGGTCTTGTTTGATATGAATAACAGGGTCATTAAGTTTTGGCTCAAAGGACGAACTTCTTCTCTACAATTTAAATCAATTTTATTCAAAAAGTTTCATCAACGAAAAACATGGCTCGGAAAGGGTTATGAAAACAGCAACACAAAATAGGTTGCGTCCATCGAAGTTTATGTACTATAGAAATGGAATTGAGCTCAGGTCTTTAATCTCGCCTCTCGTCCAAGTTCTAGTGAGAGGCGCCGAGGGAAATATAGCATCTTGCCAACACGGCGCTCAAAGTCTAACTGTTCGTAAAATGCGCAAAACGGTTTGAGCGGAAGTACTATCCAGCACAAAGTATTTTGGCCGAACAACACATCAATCGCTCCGCGAGTGAGAAGATGCAAGTGCAAAAGGAAATAGATCGTAATTATGTAACTGCTACATGTATATTGTGACAGACTAATTTGAAAAGCAGTATGATTAATTGTAACATTATTTTTTAAAAATCGATACTCGTAAGGAATGGGTATCTAGAGGATTTCAGTACTTACGGAATCAGTTCCGAGTATCGACGGAAAATCCTGAGTCAGTCTCGGAAATGGCTGTGGCAGTTTACGAGTTGAAAGCCACCTTTTTTCTTTTCTTTATTTTTTGAGGGGCTAAATTTTTTTTTTACCCTAACCCTAATCTAATTCTTCCTAACTTAATCCTTCGCATGTTTAGTGTTGTCTGCCTCTTTGCATTTTTTCGCGACTTTCAAATCGTAAACTGCTTCGGTCATTTCCGGAACTGACTCTGGATTCTCCGTTGAAACTCGGGACTGACTCCATAAGTACTAAAAATGCCTTGGATACCCATTCCTTACAAGTACAAAAGAAATCAACTACTTTTACCATGGGAATTTCCGAGTTTAGAGCATAAATAAACCAGGCGTTCTTATTCTGAACTTCTGTTGAGATATTATTAAATTACATTAAGTAAATTTACCTTATGATTTAATGCAAACAAAATTATGTCTTGACAAATTCCGGACTTCGCTGAGATATGCAGACGATAAATTGGAATATCACCTACCTTCTATTTTGGTAACATCGCTTCCTACTACTCCTTTGCCTTCTAATATTTTGTAAATATGCCTAATTCCAATTTATCGTCCTCCATTTACAGTCTTCCTTCCACTACAAAAAAGGACTAAAACCCTACCACTAACTATAGGTCCAGGTGCCCCTCCCCCTTCGTCCTCAATTTGCAGCCACACTCCCAAAAATAAATACATTACTCTTTTAAACAATCAAGAAAAAATGCACAAATAGTTTCAAAAAGAAAGAAGAAAAATTCTGTCCGATGAGCGTTTGGGTAGCTATATACGTCAAGACTCTGGAATCTCCGTAAGTACTGAAATTCTTAAATAGCACCTACTTTTCTACACGATAACAAATCTGCTTAACATAAAATTATAATCTATTTAATGTAGTTACTGAGAGTTGTTATCTCGAAGTACCCAACATTTTATGTATTTTTGTGGTCTGATGTGCCAGGAAACTGTTGCCTTCGTGTGCAACATATCAGCATAAGTTTTAATCGAACGAAATAAGCCCAGAATCCGATCAACTGCATTTTCTTCTAAACCAATATAAGGTAACAGAAGCGAATCAGTCACCCCTGTTGATTAGAATAAGTCAGCCAAGGGAGCTCTAAAGTTTGTTTTTTCTGTGTCACGTGTCTGCTGCTAACATACTACGCAAATATTACCTACTTCGGAGGATGTCCAGTGTTGCTAATTTAGCGGTTTTCTCTGGAAAGTTCGTTTGGAAGCTAGCTAGTAAAATTTGAATCTAGCCACTAACGATTTTGGCAATCATGCAGTATAGTTAACAGACCAGAAATTGGAAACAAAACTATATATGCAAAAAAGAACTTTTGCCAAACGCTAGAAAAATTCATTTTCTACCAACCTGTAGTTAAAGTTTTAAACTTTTTGTAATTTTTTTTTATTTCAGAATTTGTTTTCGATCCTCATATAGGTAAAATTCTTAATTTTGTTTTTAAAATACATTCATTTTGAAATGAAGATTTATTTTTTTTATTAATGGAAATCGTTCCAGGCACTTGATGCAAGGGAGTCAAATCACCGAAAATTTCATTGAAATCCGATGATTTGGTAGATTTTTAAAATCGAGATTTTTTTTTCCACCTAGAAATTATACAATGCAAATTGTTGCCACATTTTGTTAGTTTAAACTTTTCGATCATACATATATCCGACTCTATAGAGTTTTCTGAAATAAGCAATCTTTATTATTCTCAACCCTTTATTCTAACGAATGATACAAAAATTACAATGAAAATATTAACTTCAAAACCATTTTGAGACATAGTTTGCAAGCTTTTTCGTTTTGCTTAGCTCTATGTAGTCACTTTGGCTGGGATAATTTGCTAACATTATCGCCTGAAAGTCTTAATAAAAAATAGATGATTCCCCATTCAGTTGTACCTTTTAAGATTCCGAAACTTAACAACTATGTCAATGAAGCTACTGTGGTAAATAGGCACATATAATGAACGCAAATTAGATACTAGCTTATAAGTTACTGTCTCTCGCTGTTCGTTGGTTTTACTATTTACTGTTCTACAGTGAGTGGAAATAGGAGCTACATAAATCATCTATGCTGGCATAATCAAGGTTTTGCCAAAATTCCATAAAAGACATTGATTCACATATAAGTGTTAAAATGGTATTTCTCAACCAATGAGAAGCCTTCGATTGCATTTTGATGGACTGATCTGGGAACCTCTGAGAGCCCTTTATTCTCATGTAAACAAAGAGCTTGATACTGAATGAAACACGACTGATCGAATTCAACCAATTTGATAAACAAAAAAAAATACATTTTCGACTTGCCTTGAGATTGTTTTCCTAACTTCTCAAAGAAGATTCACAACAGATACCACTACTGTTGACCAGTGATCACATACCTCACGCAGGTACACACTGCCACAAGAAAGAATGTCACCAAAGATTTTGAAGAGTGGTCAAATGATTCACAGTTAAGATTGGATACAAGAGAAAAGGACTGCTAAAGGCAAAAGTATTCTCCAGTGCAGATATTGTCACTGTATTTTAGCTTCAAACTATGCGATTTGAAGTCCCATCCCAACACCAAAATATAAAAATGGTTGTTTGTAGCTACTCATATGGCAACTGATTCTATTTATCTTCCTCCCACAAGGTCGGGAAAGTGGAAAAAAACCCAGCGCTTGAGAATTTGAGCACTCTAGCTGTTTAAAAATTGCCTGGGCAGCCCCGTCGGCATTCCCCGATAGGGGCGCCTCAGGCAGTAAGCAATAAACTTACTCCTCCCCAAAGAGGGGAGGCAAAGCCTGGGAGGGTGCACTTCCTAGAACTGGACAGGACCGACAACCAATAGACCGGTGTAAATCCAGACCCGAAGGCCTGGACGATACCGGTTTATTAGGCGGGGTAAAAACCCCTGGTTGCTCTGTGCAACGAGATCGCATCTATGGTACAGCTAAAAAGATCAAAATGTAGTGTATCCCCATTTTATAATGCTGTAGAAAAAAATGCTGTAGGAAAAAATCTTGAAATTTACTAGTAGACGAATCAACAGATATTAGTGTTTACAAATATCTGGGTATTGCGATTATCGTGTATTATTATGGTGTAAAGGGAAAAATTGTATCCATATTTCTGAATCTTCCGGCATTAGAAGAGTGCAATGCAAGTGCTGAAGGAAACTTTAAGCAATTCTAGTTTAAGTTTAAACAAATGAAAAAGCATTGAAACTGATAATGCTAGAGTCAACAATGGAGTGTATCAAAAGTTGAAAACTGAAGTGCCAAACTGAGTTTTGATTCGCTGTCTGCTATGATGTATTTCAGCAGCCACGGCTGAAGTTTTACCCTAGAATTTGGAATGTTGAGTTGCTATCACCTACAACTGATTCTCCAGATCATCTAGGCAAACTGCATATAAAAATTTGTACAATTTGATAAACGAAAATCACGATCCCATGAAAATTATTCAGTCCTGCCAAACTAGATGTTTGCCTATTGCAACTGCAGGTGAGAGAATATATAGTCAGTGGATAAGGCTTAAGACTCATTTTGACATAGTACAGACAAATAAACAGTTGAAATTTCGTTCTCCATGTTTAACGATGGTAGAAACCTGGCCTAGATTAAATTTATGTTGCCTATCTTAAAAAACATTCAAAGGGTGAAGAATTCCTTTCAATCCCAAGATCCTTTTCGTGGGAAAATATTGAAGCCATTGTCCCACACGCTTATTTGGGCTATGAATTTGAAAAGAAATAGATCTGCGAAAGAAAGTACTCTTTTGACTATTCTGTATCTTACCACTGGTTGTAATCTAATTTTAGTACCATCTCCCACACAGGAGTTTAGTTAGATTTTTCATAGACTCTGTGATGCTTTAGTGACTGACAAATGCTTTGTTTTCATATCGGATTTGTTTAGATTAACTAAGTTAATGATAGGGTATACTTTCTCTATACCCCACAACAGAGCGTATGCCAGATTTTGTATGTTTATTCATTTTTTGTTTATTAATGAATCACCACTTAAGGCCAAAACGACTCAAGGATAAGGGTTAACAATATGGATGTCAGCTGAATGAAGAATATTATGAGAAGATTGAAAATGATGAATAGAATACACAAAGTTTGATTACTTATGTGGATGGTTTATCCAAAGTGTTTGTTCACTTTGGATTTGAAGTTGTAGTCTGCACGAAGTTCTTGGAAAGAAACTCTGTTCATGGAAATTCCATCTGATGCTAGACACAAACTGACTTTACGTTAATTGAAACGAAGCAAGCACTTTCATTATCACAGAAAGAAATTTTTAATAATTCCCAGAATGTTAAAAGTAAAGGTTAATATTTGTTTTCATTCGTCTTCTTTCGTGTGAATCAGATGATTCTGGTGTTGGCATTAGTTTCCCCGATGTTTTTCTAGTTAGAAGACTTTCTGGAAAGACATCGGGTACTTACGGGAAGGACCACGAGAAGGTTGCCAACATCCCTAAGTGAAAGTAATACTGTGGAACCGACTGGATTCGAACTTGGAACACCCAAGTGTTCAGTCCGTGTCGTTATCCACTTAACCACCGCCACCTCCCATTTGTTTTCATTGAGATAACACAAGTGTTTACAAATTATCTATAAAAAAGGTTGTGAAAAAAATATTTTTATAAATACTTTTATTTTTTAAATAAATTATTTTTGTTAGCAGAACCCGTGTAAATTACACGAAATGATGTTTGCAATACTAATTATCTTGTTCCTAACCTATACATGTTTGAATAAAATATGATAAGATTTGACTTGTATATTTATTTTTAAAAATGAACAATACATGAAACAATTTACAAAACTTCTTTATATACAATATTTCTAGTGAAGGTAATATTTCGACGACTAAACCTTACTTTGTAAATGCTTTAGATTAAATTAAATTTGGCTCCAATTCATGAGTAGCATACAAAGATTCGGAAGGTCGTTGCTTTTGATGTAAGCGTGACACACAAAATAACACACACGCTATCGTATTAATGTGTGTCTTCCCGATCGTCCCCTTCCTACCCCCCCCCCGCCCCCGTCGATGTAGAAAAAAACAATCTTAGAGGTTGGTGGGGATCGAACTATAAACCAGTCGGGCCGACGTAAAAAAACGACGGCCAAATCCTACGTCCCTAACCGTTGCGCCAAATGGAAATGCTTTAAAATATTACGAAAATTAGGTGACTTTACCAAATCTAGGTGCGACACGCATGCGCAGAGCTTTTGATGTAAGCGACACACACGAACACACACGTTATCGTATTAATATATAGATAATTCACTACAAGACTTTTGTTCGGGACCGGGGGTCGTGTTCCCCCGATTATAAACGTGTTCAGTAAATCAAGCAATTGTTGCATGCAAAGGCAGAGTAATAATTAACAAACAAAAATGAAGTAGTTCAAATAAGGTTTATTGAACGTGTGTGTACGTGGAATGATGAAGTGTGTGATGTATGCATGTGTGTCGATGGAAAAACAGTTCTTGAAAAGGTATAAGAAGAAATGAGTCCGGCGTAGGAAAAGTCTTTGAAAAGCCGTACACAAAGAAAACGAGTTGAGAACTCTTACCATTGTTTGCCCACGTGTGTTGGTAGTTGTTATGCCGATTGAGAAGAAACGCTAGTGTATTAGCGTCGTTCTGCCAAGGCCAATCGACCAGAAGAAAAAGGTGAAACGGAACGCTAGTGTCAGCGTCGTCCTGTCGAGGCCAAAAGGCGAGTGAAACGGAGCGCTGGAGCCAGCGTTGTTCTCCGATGCTAGTCGGTGAAAAAGAGAGAGAATTTCCGTTTTGCACCGGCTCTTATAGTCCGAAGGGCAGATAACTCTGGTGTCGCTTTACGGCGCCACCTACCGGCAAACCGGTGTAGTTATGTTTTGAAAGGAGGAGGAGGTAACTGCTACAAGGACTCCCCCCCAGATTGAAAAATATTGAAAATATTATTCAATATGTACAGTTGTAGATGAGAAGCATTCTTTGTTGGTATGTCTGTATTGCTGTTGAAGATTAGAAAAAAGTAGTGTGCACGCTACTTATTTCTGTTTCTGCATCTGTATTGAATGATTGATCGCAAGTGCGTCTGCGGAATTGAGTGTTTGTAACGCATGTGGATCTGCGTGTTGTTTGCATGCAATTGGGTCTGCATCAAGGTTGAGCGCGAGTGAGTTTGCGGTTGAAAAATGCTGAGTGCAAGTGAATTTGCACTTGTTGGTGGCGTTGTTCATGTTGATTAGTCTGCGTGATGCAGAGCTGATGAACAAACGTTGAATTGTCAGTGTTGTCCGGGAATGTTTGGTGCTTGGGTCTGCGCGGTTGTTGATGAGTGAGCACAAGTGAATCTGTGCGGTATTGATGAGTGAGCACAAGTGAGTCTGTGCAGTTGTTGATGAATGAGCACAAGTGAGTCTGTGCAATTGTTGATGAATGAGCACAAGTGGGTCTGTGCAGTTGTTGATGAATGAGCACAAGTGAGTCTGTGCAATTGTTGATGAATGAGCACAAGTGAGTCTGTGCAATTGTTGATGAATGAGCACAAGTGAGTATGTGCAGTTGTTGATGAGTGAGCACAACTGAGTCTGTGCAGTTGATGAGTTTGTTCATGTCAATTAGTCCGTGTTGTGGAGCTGATGAACAAACATCTAGTTGTTGAGATTGGTGGTACACTATGGTCAAAATCAGATGCACAAATGTCTGCAAGTGAGTTAGCAGGTCCAGGTACAAGTTGGTCTGTACTGGTGTTGGTGTGCGTCGTTCGAGTTGATGTGTCCCCAGTTGATCAACGAACGTCCAGTTGTTGAGTATTTAGTGGTGCTTGTGCAGTTGTACTCATTTTGAACTGGTGTGATTTCTTCCATAGTGTCGTCAGTGATGTCCGGAAATGTTTGATGAATGTCCGGGAAGAGTTGGTTGTTCAAGTTGATGTGTCCTCCTGTTTATCAGTGAACGTCCAGTTGTTGAAGAGGGTTGGTAGCCCTTGAAGGGTGATGTTGGTGCTTGCTGAGCCTGACTTTTTACAACCGGTATTAAGTCTTGAGGCTTGGTGATGTTGTTCGTGTTTGACATCGTGTTGTCTGTTTTGTAGTTTTCTTTTCTTTTATGTATATATTTCCAACACGTGGGTAGAAAGGAAAAAGAAAAAAAAAAATGGAGTCGTAATTTTTTTCACACGAGGAATGACGTTTTTTGTTTTCGTTTTAGTTTGTTTGAATATTAGTTTCCACGTAGAGAAAGAATGGTGGCTTCTCTTTCCTTTGTTGTTGAAAAGAAAGAAAAAAAAAAAAAAAATTCGTATTTTCTTTTTTTTTTTTTTTTTTTTTGAATTTTCATTTCCGCGTGGTCCGAGAGATAAAAATGGCGTTTTTTTTAAAAAAATTTTTTTATCAACACGTGGTCACGAAAAAGATGGGCAGCGTGAGCGTTTGTTTTCTTTTTATCTCCACGTGTTCAAAACAAAGGAAGTGGCGTCTTGTAAGGTCCTTTTGTTCGTCGAAAAAGAAAAAAAAGTTTGTCTTTTTCTTTGTATATTTTTTTTCGACACGTGAGTGGAGAAAGAGAAGAAGAAAAAATGAAATTGTAACTTGTTTTATACTCGGAGAAGCCGAGAAATGTTTTTGTTTTTCTTGTTTGGGTATTTCCGCGTGGCCAGGAAAAATGGAGACGGTGGCTTCTTTTCTTTTGTTTGTTTGTATATTTCTACCTCGTGGGTAGAAAAAAAAAGAAAAAAGATGGGTGCGTAATTCGTTTCACCACGAAGGAAAAAACGAGAAATGATATATATATTTTTTTTGTTTTTGTACGAAATTAATTACTCCGTCAGATACAACAAAGCTTGCACGTCGGGTCACCAATGTTCGGATCGAGGGTGACGATGTTCCCGGACTATAAACGTGCAAAGTTGAATCAAGCAATTGTTGCATGCAAAGGCAGAGTAATAATTAACAAACAAAAATGAAGTAGTTCAAATAAGGTTTATTGAACGTGTGTGTACGTGGAATGATGAAGTGTGTGATGTATGCATGTGTGTCGATGGAAAAACAGTTCTTGAAAAGGTATAAGAAGAAATGAGTCCGGCGTAGGAAAAGTCTTTGAAAAGCCGTACACAAAGAAAACGAGTTGAGAACTCTTACCGTTGTTTGCCCACGTGTGTTGGTAGTTGTTATGCCGATTGAGAAGAAACGCTAGTGTATTAGCGTCGTTCTGCCAAGGCCAATCGACCAGAAGAAAAAGGTGAAACGGAACGCTAGTGTCAGCGTCGTCCTGTCGAGGCCAAAAGGCGAGTGAAACGGAGCGCTGGAGCCAGCGTTGTTCTCCGATGCTAGTCGGTGAAAAAGAGAGAGAATTTCCGTTTTGCACCGGCTCTTATAGTCCGAAGGGCAGATAACTCTGGTGTCGCTTTACGGCGCCACCTACCGGCAAACCGGTGTAGTTATGTTTTGAAAGGAGGAGGAGGTAACTGCTACACTTTCCTTCGTTTCATTACACATTGTTTACGTTCCAGGTTTGTGTATTTCTCATGAAGCTATGATTGTTTTTTTTTTATATCGTTCAAGACGAAAAGGTGTTAAAACGTCTCCCCCCTATTACTACGTATTTTAACTCCAAAAACATTCACATCAAAATCTTACATATATTATTATCGTCAATACACTAATTTTATTCGATTTTTTTAAGAAACTGTTTAAGAAGGCGATCTCATCATTTGGCAAAAAAGTTCCTGTCTAAAACAACAGATCGTTTACAATAGGTATTACTCTTTTTGCAATTACTAACAAAAGGGCCGATAGGTCGTAAAAGTCAACAAAGCACATACATGTATGTCATACACTCAAACAACCCGATAACGAGTACGCTTACACACGCATTTGCTTAAAGGTAACTGGAAAAAATGCTTAGTCATTCATTTGCTAAATATTCAAACACGAAATGGTAGTTTCCGGAAATGTTGGAGATTACATTTTTGCGTCGGTTAAGGTATCCTGCAGCACTCCCACACCTAATCCCCCCCTATAAATCTACATTTTGACATTTTATTAAAAACTAATTGTACCTGCACGGCGTTGCCCGGAATGTAGTGAAATTATTTTTTTTTTATTTCTTTACACATTTTTAAACTTAAGGTAAACAACTATTATAGCTCTGAATTTAAATGAATAATTTTTATTTTTATGTGATTATTTAGAAAACGTTTCATATTAGTAGTCATCTGGGCCGGACTCAGTAATTATACAAAATAAATTGTAGCTAAGTGTTATTGCCAATAACACGGTACAGCAATAAGAAATGAAAATCAGTTAGCACCTGAAATAACCGAAATAGTTTACGATTTGAAAAACGCAAAAAAAAAAAAAAAATGTAAAAAAAGGCAGACGATACTAAGCAAGCGAATGGTTAAGTTAGAGTTTTAAAAAATTAGGCTCTCAAAGAAAAGTGGCTTTCAAATCGTAACCTGCTTCGGGACTGATTCTGGATTCTCCGTCGATAATCGGGACTAACTATGTAAGTACTGAACTTCCCTGGGTGCCTATTTATTACAAGTACCATCTTTGGGTATCTTTTACAATAATCCGCAGAGTGAAAACGCTAAAAAAACAAATATACAACAAATAAAAGTAACTGTAGCCGATAAAAGTTATTTTCCAACTTATCTGTGACATTTGTTTGTATTTTTAAGCCGTTCCAACTGCTATTTATTAGAAATCAATATTTTTGTCACACGAACATTGGACAAGACAAAAAAATGGCGATGGGGGGGGGGGGGTATCGTAACGAGGTAAGGCTGGGACGCCATTTTTTAAATAAAATCCGTGCCCCAAAAAAACAAAAAATTTTTTTTAGATCTAATAAACACCCATTTATACTACGTAAAAATACAAACAAATGTCATAGGTAAGTAGGAAAATATTTATTCTCGACGTAGTTCACCTTCACTTGTTGCATATTTTTTTTTTACCCCGTTCTCGTTCGTTTTTTCGACCCCGTTAGCGACTCTGCGGATTATTGTAAAAGATACCCCCATCTTTAGTAATACGTTAGCTTTTGTTCGTAATCATAAATCGTAATTATGATTTTACTGTAGTGTCTACACTAGTGTCTGTACACTCGTTTGTGTGAATCGACGGGTACAAAGTGTAAAAGGCGCGTAACCCACAAAATACTTTAATGAATGTGCTTATTTATTTGCTTCCCCGCGAGGGCAGTTAGACACAAGGTCGGTTTTTAATGTGGAGAAAATCCAGCCCCTTCCCGAAAAATAGGCATTCTGGATTAGGAACATAAACAAAAAATGTTGGTACTTATAATGAATAGCCATATCGAGGATTTTAGTATGTTGACGGAAAATCCAGAGTCTATCCCGGAAAAGGTCGAAGCAGTTTACGATTTGAAAGCTATCCTGTTTTTGTTTTGTTTTTGTTAGGAATTTTTTATTAGACTTTATTTTATTTTTTGAGGGGCTAAACTTATTTTTAACCTAACCTAATCCTTCAGATGCTAAATATCGTCTGCCTTTTTACATTTTTGGGGCTCTTTAAATCACTTTTTCGTTTATTTCCGGGATTACCTCTGGATTCTCTGTCAAAGGACTCAGTACTGAAATCCTCTGGGTGCCCATTCCTTACAAGTACCATTTTCTGTCTATGATGCCTTCTCTTCGGGCGGCACTTTTACCCCCAGCCCAGGCCGTCCACCGCCGCCCAGCCCCCGGCGCCAGCATTTTGGCTCACGTGACTCAATCGTAGTCACTTATGAACAGAATAGTCTTCCGTATTAACAATTAGCATGTATCCCACCCCCCAATACATTTTTTTTTTGTATATTAATTATTTACCTTACGAAATAGAATGAAGATTGATGGATTTTTTCCCACCGCGGTGGGCGGCGGTTGGCAAAAATCCATCAATTTTCATTCTATTTCGTAAGGTAAATAATTAATAAACAAAAATAATGTATTAGGGGGGATTTATGCTAAGTGTTAATAACGAAGAATATTCTGTTTATAAGTGACTACGATTGAGTCACGTGAGCCAAAATGCTGGCGCCGGGGGCTGGGCGGCGGTGGACGGCCTGGGCTGGGGGTAAAAGTGCTGCCGCTTCTCTTCTAAGAACGGAACAGGACTTTCGGTTAGAAACAAAGTGTAGTATCTGTTCTGATGCTACACTATCACTATTCTGTTTTGTCAGTGAAGGAAGAAATTGATTTTTTTTGTTCCAATCCAGGGTGCCTCTTTTTGGGGGAGCTCGATTTTCTACTCATTAAAAACCGACCTCGTGTCTAACTCTGCCCTCGCGAGGAGACAAGTAAATAAGAACAGATACGGTACTCCACTTTGGTACTAGTTCGAAAGTCAGACTTGATTTACAGGTTTTCCAAGCAAGACTGTGATAAGGTCTAGTTTAAAGTGTATGTGGTGGTGGAGTAATCCAGCTCCCCCGAAAGTGGGCACTCTAAAAAAAATAGCCATGTTCAAACCTGTCGTCGTTTCCTTGCGAGTGCGCCAGGCAATAAACCTATTTCTCATTTCGGAGAGGATGAGATAAAGCCTGGGGTGAGATGTCCTCCTGAATGAGCAAGAACTGAACATTTTTATGATCCCAGCCTGAAGGCTAGGATCAACAGTGTGTTTGTGTGTCGCGCGTGATAGTTGTACTTCTGGTGTATATTGCAGTGGAATCGTATTTTTGTTTAGCTCTGTGTACTGTATGATATTAAATTGTACAACGAAAATGTCCATTATTTGAAGACTTAAACTAAAAGTTAGGCGAACACTCATCACCCCCCAAAAAGATTGAATACCTCTTTTTTTTTCTTTCAGGTCGACGCGCGTTCGTCTTTGTACGCCGTCTGTGTGTTCGACGGCGTGTGTGCGGAGGGAGGTTACCACTAGCAACGGCTGTTGGAACAGCTGGTCCCCACTTTCCAATATGTCTGTGCTCTGAACAGACAAACCAGCCAACTCTGTACTGACGGACAAAAAACAAACCTTTTCCTTGCTGGACGAACTAACTGGTCACTATATTTTAACGTCGTCTTTTATTTTGAATTATCTTCAGAGTCTATAGAAAAAAAATATGCACGTCTAATGTGACAAGGAGTACTTAAAAATAAGATTATAAAGTAAATTAGTCGTCGTGGATTTTAAATTATTGTATTTTAAAAATTATTTCTTGGATGGTGAAATCAGAAAAAAAAAACAACAACCCAAAGTGCGTGTGTGGAGTACAAGAGGAGAAAAAGCCACAACGCTTTTTGTTTTTGTTTTACGGGACTGCAATTATTAAAACACGAGGCCAGCATCTATTTGTAAAGGTAAGTGTGCCGGTTTCGAATACGACCAGCTCGACTTATTGATTTTTTTATTGATAAGAAATAGTAAACACTTAAAAACTTTTTCCGACACTTTAACCGGGACTGACTAGTTTTGTCTCAATCATTTTGTAGATAAAAAACTAAATAACATTTTAAACTTATTATTCTAAATTTTAATTAAAATTAAAAACGAAGTAAATCAACGTCCAAATCAAACCATAATTGGTTAATTTACCCCCCAAGAGCTGAATGTGACAAGGAATGTGGGATATGGGCATTTCTGAACATCAAAAGCACACTCATGTCCGGTAACAAATTACCTATAGAACAAAATGCCTGGTCGACCAACCAGCATTCCCCGGTGGGAACGCATCAGGCGACAGTAATCCATCCTCATTCTGGAGGAGGTAATCCCTGGGAGGGTATTCTCCTGAGAACTTAACGGAACGGATTCTACACGCCGATTGTCTTTAAGTGCTTACCACAGCAGCAAAATGTAGCACGTCGGGAAAACCTGCTATCCCGAGGGGGAACTCTGGTAGAGTACAAAAAATAGTGGAGAACGGGCTCATCGCCATTTGCCAGTAGGGGTGCCTCGAACGATCAGCAATAACCCCCCCCCTCTTTCCGAAGGAGGTAATGCTTGGGAGGATTGCTTCCTGAGAACTGAACGAAGATGGTAGATACTCCATTTCAGCGGCCGGATAAAAAGCATTAAGTTATTTTTTTTATATGATCACTCCCGTTTCCAAACTTAGGATTAGTGGTGGGTTCCAAAATGTCTTAGTTAAGAGGTAGATCTAGGCTTATTTTTATGGCAATTCACGCTCTTTAGTTATTATGAGGTTTCACAAGAAAAACAGCCGATTGGAGACGGGAGTGATTCTATAAAATTACCAGCGTCATTTTGTCTTTTTAAAAAGAGGCGGTTGTATACTTACAAAAACTACGTTAAACTATGATTCTATTTTTGTTTACTTAATATTTATTGTTACTTGTGAATGTCATATTTTTCGGAGAAATTCATAAGTTTTCTTTTGTTTACTGTTAAAGTTTTAAAATGTTCTTTGTCATGAGATTGATCGAGAGTGTAAGAGCAAACATTTTATTTTCTCATCAACTGTTCGGATTTTGATCTACGAAGCCCTTTTTTTTGTTTTAAAACTTAATTTGTACAAACCTGATTGTCATGGCTTACAAAACAGTTGATGTGAACTAGTTTTGAATTTAAACTGAAAAATGATAACGAATTTGTTCATCTTAAATGTGAATTCTTAAGACAAAAAGACTTTCCCGCCCTGTGTAAACACAGGTCAGTTGTGGAGGTGGGCCATCCAATGTTGGGGGGGGCTTTCGTTTTTTTTTTTCTCCCCCTTTTATTCATAACAATTTGATATTTTTAAATAGTTAAATACAAAAAATATATATATTAGCGTGAATTGATTCCTTAAAAATAGAAAGCATTTTCTGGTTTTGTGTTTGAAAAACAATCCCAATTTTACTCTGCGTCCCGCCAGGATCAGAACGAAACCTAACTTGAACTCTTTTAAATATGAACAAATATTACAACTTTTGAGATGCAGACCTAATTAACAAGTTCCAATAGAAGGTTTCCATGTTCGAAAAGACGCACCTGAAGAAGACAGGTGATTACACCGGCCGAAACGTTGTGCATATAACAACCAAGATGAGAATAGTAGTCCGAATATTTCATATATTATTAACAAAGGTTCTTTAAAAAAATCTCGTTAATTCTGATCACCTCGATTTGACATATCTGTCGGCCCATTAATTAATAACTTAGTGACATCATCAAATTCATAATTTGATAATCTAATTTAGTAGCTCTACCTACACGGCGTTACCGGGAGTCGTTTTACTGTCATTCATTTTTTCATTTTATTTTTTGTTTAACCATTTTTTTAATAGGCATTTGGTTATATTGAACTTTTCAGCTTTAAGGTGGCTACCATTTAAACAACATTATCTTAACCATATTAGTTCTAGTTTTATAACAATTTGGCTTAACTAATAATTTAATTGGTGCTTCTACAGAATTTAAACCGAACCAAACCGACTTTTGCTAACCCGAAACTTAGGTTAGGGTTAAAAACAGTTCGGTTCAAATTCGGTAAGTACCCTTTAATGACCCAGCAATACCGTAATGACTAGGTTCACGGCATTGTTTGGTCATTAAATTATTAATTGAACCAAATTTAAATAAAGCTAACTAATTTTAAGCTAATGTTTTCATCTCTATAAAGTTATTGGATGCAAATAGCTTCCAAAATTTTCCATCTTTTTTTAAGCGTGAGATTTACTAAGAATTTTAAATCCATAAATGCCTTTTTCTACTCGACAGTTTAAGTGCTTCAAAATTCCTTTCAAATGTCGAAGGGCCACAAAGTAATTCATTCTTTTTAAACTATTTTTAAATGGCTGACATGTTAACGAATAAACAGAAATGCATTCTGGTGGATTTAATTTAGTAATTAAAAAATGTTTCATTTGCATTTTTGATGTCGATAAATATTCGATTAATAGTACAAAAATAATTCGCTGTGTCACTATCAGAAGAGAAATACACAATTTTTTATAGAAAAGATGACAAATCCAAATAGTCTTTAGCATCACATTTTTTATCTTTCCCTTTCTACCGCTGTATCAGTTTACACGTGCTGATTTTAACAATCAGCTCATCTTCGGATATTTTAACTGAATTAAACATTCCCCTTCGTCGCATCCGTTGTATGCTGTAAATAAATGAAAATACCCAACCCACCTTCTTGTTGAAATTCGAAGCTAGACAAATAAAAATAAATCCTTCCATAAATTAATTGTCCAGCTGGTGTGAAAGGCAGAATTACTGCAAGCGATTGAAAAATGTGTATTTTTTTTTCTTCCAGTATCATAAATTAACTCGCGTTTACTTTAGTTTTTAATTTTTTAAAATTTAGGGAATGTTTTACAATAGCCCTACAGCTCGCGAGTCGGGTTGAAAAAAAGTTGTAGAACGTAGTCAAAAAAATGAATATGCAACAAATAAATGCAACGTACGTCGAGACCGGAGATTTTCCTAGTTTTCTATTCCATTTGTTTGTATGTTTACGTATGGTAAATGGGTTTTTATTAGACATGAAAAAAAAAAAAAAATTTTAATGTCTTCGTTTTTAAAAAACAAAATGGCGTCATTATTTTATGCTGTCGGTGTCACGTGTGTGTGTGTTTTTTTTTTACCGGGACTCATAATCAAAGCGGCGTTTTTTTTTGGGGGGGGGGGTTAGGGTTAGGGTTAGGGTTGGGTTTAGATTAGGGTTAGGGTTTAGGTTAGGGTTAGGTTTAGGGTTAGGTTTAGGGTTAGGTTTAGGGTTAGGTTTAGGGTTAGGTTTAGGGTTAGGGTTAGGGTTTAGGGTTAGGTTTAGGTTAGGGTTAGGGTTTAGGTTAGGGTTAGGGTTGGGTTTAGGTTAGGGCTGGGTTTTGGTTAGGGTTAGGCATTTTTTTAAGAAACAGGAAAAATAAACATTACGGTGTGACGAATGAAAATAATATGTAAATAAAAGCACACTGACATGTAAATAAAAAGAAAATTATTTTATTCCTTTTGCTTAGAATGTAGTTTTGTTTTGTTCTTCTGCTTGGCTGAAAAATGCAAACATTGCGCTTTGACTATGAGTCCCAGTAAAAAAACAATTAACACGAGACGACAACGAGAGCGGCCATTAATTACTTTTTTTTTTCACTTCCTGTAAGCTAAAACTATTAACTTATAGAAAAAAGCACTTTTAACGGATTATAATCATTAATAACTGTCACAGTTAACTTGGAAATTCAGTTTTATCGGCTACGGTAACTTTTATTTGTTGTATATTTGTTTTTTCAGCGTTTTCGTTGTTGGGCTATTATTAAAAATACCCAAAATTTATTTTAGCCTGAACTCTGTTTTATTTTAATAATACTAGTTTGTGGTGTTTGATTTAGTTAATTCCAAGGCCATACCTATAAGGTATAGTTTTGATTGATTCCTATTCCAGTCACGTAAATTATTTAGTGTGAATAATGAGGTTCGACATTATTCCCAAACAACTTTTTCATTTTTTTTTACTTCAACCATGTTTAGTAAAAAAAAAAAAAGTAAATAAAAAAAATAACATTAAAAACAGTAAGTTATAGTAAGTTTCAACGTATACGTAAAACGCTGAAATGAAATGTCTCCCGGCAAAAATATAGTCGTCATCTTTATAATCCAGTCGAGAACGAAAATAGTTAAGTGTGGTTAATAATTTTGTAGAATTTCACTTCCAATAATTTACGTGACTAAAATAGTAATTAGCCTTGCTATTGTAGATATAAATAAATACGTTACTAAAACACCCAAGAACTTCATTACATATAAGAAATCTTAGATTTAATTTAACAATATCCAAGAATTGTTTTAGTTAAATTAGCTTAATTTAAATTACAATGAGAAATATTTTAAATTCGTCAACGAGGCAAAGAAAAGTGGAAGGACGGTTGGTTAACCATTAAGACCCCTTGTCATTAATCGTTTTCAATTTTTTTAATTGATTTAATTAAAATGAGCAAATAAAAGGGTCAATATTTTGATGACCCTAATCGATGTCCAAGAGATGGCTCTTACTAGTCTTAGCTTCTTCCTTCCTTATTAGGTTATTTATTTTTTTAAAATATATTCAGGACGGATGACGGTCTATGTTCAGTTTGTGTATGCTGATATTTTTTAGAGTGTAGGTATTTTTGTTTTAGATATGACAATAATGAACCATCAATCATGATTGTACAATCGATAATTGTGGTTATATTGAAGTTTTTAGCTTTAAGATGGCTACCATTGAAACATTATCTTAACCAAATTAATTCTAGTTTTATAACAATTTGGTCCTCCAATTAATAATTTTATCACACAATACCGTAATACGGTATTGTTTGGTCATTAAATTGAACCAAATTGTTATATAAAACTAATTTGGTTTCAAAGATAGCTATCTTAAAGCTAAAAACTTCGATATAATTATATCATCTATGTCCTTCTGGGTGTTTTTAACTGTCATCTTAAAAAAAACAACATTTTTATGGATATTTTTTGGTGAGGGTGCTAGGTTATAAAATAAATTAACATTTTTTTTAATTCTGAAGTTCTCAATATAAATATCAATTAAAAAAAATTTTAAGCTGTGAATTTTGGATTATCAAAGTGTACTAACATTTTTAAAGTCTTTTTTTTTCTTTGTTCGAAAACTTTTACAAAATAACCTTTCGGGATAAATTATAAATGAAGACGTTGTGCAGGTAGAAATGTAAATTCGAGGTTCGTCGATTTTTAAATAAAGCACAGCACATTGTACCACATTGACATCTCTTTTGTTCCTATCTATGGTGCTACCCTATTTGGGAGCTGGATTCTACCCACATTAAAAAAAAAACGACCACGTGTATAACTTTGACCTTGTGGGGAGGAAGGTAAATAGGGACATCTCGGATCAGTGTCGTATTTGTTCTATCTGAGGCCGTCATCTTCCCAGGCATTACATCCTCCTTACGGTTGATGGGGTTATTGCCTGTTGCATGCGGCGAGGCGGCAACCTCATTTGTAAGGGAATTTCGATGTGACTACCCTGGTTATTTTTGTTTCCAATTCAATTCAGAGTTCCCATTTTGGGGCAGCTGGATTTTCCCCATATTAAACACCGATCGTGTGTCTAATTCTGCCCTCGTGGGGAAGCAAAGCAAGTAAATGACATCTCTACACGCGATTGTATTTTTTAATATTTAAGTTCAGTTCATTATTGGTAATAGTTCTTACTTACCTTCCCACGAGGGCAGTTAATGTTGGTAAAATCCAGCTGCCCAAAAAGGGGAACTCTGGATTGGAATAAAAATTACCTCAGTCTAGAAGGATTTCTCTTTTCCTTCACTAACCGAGATCAGATCAGATACTACATTTTAGCCCAAATCATCTTAATTGACTTTCAATCAGTGACGAGGCAAATTTTATTTTTGTCCCAATCCAGAATACCCTTTTTGAGGAACTGGATTTTTCCACGTTAAATCTGACCCGTGTATAAGTTTGCCCTCGTAGGGACTGAAACGTTAATTTGATGTTAGGAACAAAACTTTGTCAATTTAAATGAAAACTCTTTGAAAGTTTGGCGAATAAACGAGCGTAACGTTTTCTTTGAATAACAAACTATATTTGTAATACTACAAATAGTTTACTTATTCAAAGAAAAATCCTGTTGCTCTTTTGAGTGGGAAAAGCTAAACACCCAATATTTACTTGCGCGATATTGTTCTTTTTTTACACCCCCCCCCTCCTCCTCCGGCCCCAAGTTTAACGGGCATAAAGTCCATTGAACGCGACTTCCGCTTACTTCCTTAACTTTTATTTAAAAGTCCTCAGAGTTATAATGAAATTAAATAATTTATATAAAAATTTCGGATTTATGTAAATTTTATAAAAAAAAATGTGTATTTTTATTAGAAAAAAATATACAAAAGAATTTGCGGAAGCGGCGTTCAATGGTCTTTATGTTCCTTAACAACAACAACAAGACTACCGTAACATTGTCTTTGAGATATTAAAGTAGGAAATAATACATCAGGTATTAATTTGTATCTTAAAATTGAAGACTTCCAACAAAAACATTTCCAAACCTGGAAATAATTGACAGGAAGATTTGTGTCCTTTATTACTTGCCTCCCCACGTAGTTAGTTAGACAAAAGGTCGGTTTTAAATGTGAGGGAAATCCATCTCCCTAAAAAGGGGCTGTCTGGATTGGAACAAAAATTTGAATTGCCTTAGTCTAGGAGGATTTCTCCTCCATTGACCGAAGACAGGAAAGATGAAGTGTAGTATCAGAACCAGTGGCGTACAGAGGTGTGACCTTTGGTGATGCCCGGTATCAACTTCTTAAATGTATGCCATAAGTCCTAGTACTGAGAAAGGTTGATGGGCTGAATGTGATTGGATGCCCCACCCCTGCATGCCACTGATCAGAACAGATACTACACTTAGCTCCTAGTCAACCTGTTTTCATCTTCCAAAATACCGTCTTTAAATGTTGGTATTTTCATGGATAGGATTAAAAAAACAAACTGTTAGCGTTTGTAGTTAAACATATACAGAACTGAACCAGGTAAAAAAACCCAAAAAACATTCTCTAGACAATAACGCCGAACAGGTGTGATAGAGTATCAACTTGAACAGTTAAGGGTTGGGACACAAAGCATTTATAAAGGTATCCAAACTAAACTTATAAATTGTTGCCATTGGAAGACATTTTTAAGCAGATTATAGGTTAGTAGTAGTAAGACGTACAGCACAACGAAAAGAGCAAAAGTTGGGGAGGGTTGACCTGCGTGACTTGAAAATAATCAGCATTCAAACGTGGTTAGAGGAATAGTATATGCTTAGGTTAGATCACCGATCTGTGGGAAATAACTTTTTAAACAACCATTGAGAGCTGTAGATGGCTTTATCCTACCAGTAAATAAATTATATTTCATTGTTTATTTAAGAAGAAAAGAAAAAACTAGTAGGGCTACTTAGCGTTGCCCGGTAGTATGAGTGAAAAAATAAGTTTGAAAAAAAGTATAACCTTTAAAAATTCTATCTATCTATCTATCTATAGAAAGAGAAAGAGAACGACACAGTAAAGATGAATGTAATTTTTTTTTAAAGTACTCTAATCTTGCAAATGAACATTAGTATTTTTATTTTTGCCATAACCTGCTCGGGGTAATACTGAATCCGAATATGTAAGATTTGTAAATGTATCTTTGGTAGATCTGAGTTTTAGCTGGAAACACATAGGCAGAAGTATAAGACAGTCCCATCTTAAAGAAAAAGGGCTACTCGTCAATATGAGGGCTTAATATAGAGTTTTAAGTTGTTTAAAAAAAAGAAGAAAAAAAATCAAAGTTGAAACTTTTAGAATGAAATAATAAATAAATTTTTACCATATTATCAAATTGTTTGGCTGTTTTTACATGTCCCAGATCAGTTTAAAAAAAATTATTGCTTTACTATTAAAAGAAATGTAGCTTGATTTATAATGTATTATGAATAATTAAAAAGATGCAGTGTGTTAGCTGTTGAAATGAATCTTATATGAACAGTTAACGCTTCTGTGTCATTCTAAAACTTTTTTACAAGGAGTATTGTTATTTTGCCAGGGCCTACGTATTTTAGAAAGGCCACAACTTTTGGTCAATGTTTAGACAGGTTTGATCTAGTAATTATTGCTTCTGTCATGGTCAATTTTTATTTACCACAAGATGACATTTTTGTAAGAATTTCTCACTTGTTCGAACCCTGCATTTTTAGTAAAAAATTGGCTTCTGGACCAATAGCACATAAAGCAGCAAAGGTTCTAATTTCCAACAAATTTTGAACAGTCATAATTCAATGGCCAATTGTTCATGTTTTGCAAAAATCTGTGCCAACATTAAAAGTTTTTTTTAGATACAATGGGCAATCAATAATTCCCTCACTATCCAACCACCATGATGTTACTTGCACAGCAACTGATAAGGCTGAACTTCTTGCTCTGCAGTTCACCTTAAACTCCACCTTGGACTCTACAAACTACTCCTTCCTAAATTTTTCCACTACTGATGAAAAGCACACTTGATGATCTAGTTATTACCCCTTTCCATGCCTAGATATCATTAAAAAAAAACCTTGACACCTCCAAAGCATGTGAACCTTATCTTATCCCTCCTATAGTAATAAAACAATTCTCTGCTGAGCTGACCCTGTCCTTTCCAAACTCTACAACAAATGCCTTGTCGAATCTTGTTTCCTTTGTAGCTGGAAAATTCCCTCTGTAGCACCAGTTTTCAAGAACTTTGAAGAAAGAACTGACCCACAAAATTATCGCCCATAAGTCTCCTCCGCTCTTCGCTAAAATCTTTGACTCATTAATCAATCTATTAATAGTCCGCTACCTTGAAAATGCTAAACTTCTCTCTGACCAACAGTATGGATTTAGGCAATCCCGTTCTGCTGTGGATATACTAACAGTCATCTCTGAATGCATATACCATACATTGGATAAGGCAGGTGAAGCCAGGGCGGTAGTGCTTGATATAGCCAAAGCCATTAACAAGGTCTGGCATGAAGGTCCTAAGAAAATTAATTTGTACGGTATTACTGGATGAATATTTAATATAATCAGATCCTTCTTAATTAAAAGCAAGATCCAGGCCATCCTCGATGGCCGGATATCTAAACAACATCACATTAATGTGTATGTGACCCAGGGGTCTATCCTTGGACCTTTGTTATTCATGATTTTCTAAAACGACCTCCATGATGCAATCAAGCCTGAGATGAGTATATTTCCTTATGACACAATGCTCTATTCTCAACATGAGGGGAAAATCGAATGCACACATATCTAATACAATGATTGAATCCTTAGAAAATGACCTCCAATCTGTAGTGGAATGGGGACATAAATGGATGGTTACATTTAATGCGACCAAGACAAATCTCCTTCGCTTTAACAATTATGAGGAACCTTATCAACCATCGATTGCCATGGCTGATATAGCACCCTTCTTGAGTCAAACATTCAAACTAACATTCACAGATAACATGAATTGGAATGAATACATAGATGATATTGCCAAGTCTGCTGCAAAAAGGTGGGCTCCCTCTACCAAGCTAGAAAACTTCTCACACCTGCCAGTATCCTATATCTCGACAAAGCCACCATCCGACCATGCATGGAGTACTGTTGCCACACTTGGGCTGGTGCATCAACCACTAGTCTCTAACTTAATAGATCCCACACTGTCCCATCGCCTCAATGTTGCATCCCTATGCTTGTTTTACAAGTACTTCAACAGAATGTGCTTCGACAAACTTGCTGCTCAACGCCCCCCCCCCCCCTCAAAAAAAAAAAAAACAGCAAAATCACACTCCTTTACTGTAGAGGTCCCCAGATGCTGGCAGGCTTTCTAGTCTAGTAGCTTCTTTCCTCGAACGGCTTGCTCTTGGAATTCCCTCCGTTTCCTCGACTGTATCAACATGAAGTAATTCAAATGTAATGTTAACAAGCATCTCGCTGCATAACTCCCCACTTAGGGATC
Source organism: Sepiola atlantica (assembly GCA_963556195.1). Lineage (NCBI taxonomy): Eukaryota > Metazoa > Mollusca > Cephalopoda > Sepiida > Sepiolidae > Sepiola > Sepiola atlantica. Next base: position 161,734,278 of record OY744524.1, read on the forward strand.
TGGCTCCTTATTCACAGTAGCTCCTTATGTCTCAGTGGCAGTGTGTCTTTGGGATGAATAGAATTTAAGAAATAAAATGAAAATAAAATTTTTATTTGTGTTATCTGATAGAAGATAAAATCATTTAAGAATTTTTTAAAGCAGTAATTCTTTGCTTCATTCCTCTTTGAGCATCTCTTTCTAACTATCTTTTCAATCCGACCCTAAAAGAGAAATGTTGCAGGATTATTAGATGTAAATATCTTCTGAAACTTCCAATCTTTAAGGATTTGCTAAAATTTAAAAAAATCAGAATTAACTTTCTATTTGACAGAAATGCTTCCAAATTCCTTTCATATTTCAAAGTGTCACGGAGTAATCTATTTTTGTTTTTGTTTTAACTATCAACAAAAGATTAAAATGTCTGACTTGTTTACAAAGAAACTGAAATAAATTGGTGGATTTAATATCTTAATTAGTTTAAAAAATAGAATTGTCAAAGTTGGGCACTAAATTATTAATTGAACCCAATTGTTATAATTTTGTTAAGGTAATGTTTTAATCTCTATTTATAAAATTATTAGCTTCCAAAACTTTTAATACATGCAGAATTAACTAAGAAATTTAAAGCCAGATATAACTTTCTATTGGACAGTTTAAATTCGAAAATTAGTTTGTGCTTGCTCCTAAACCAAAGATAAACAATATTTTCTTTCTATCTTTTTAACAAACTTCCTATTTAGGGTAACGGTCTTTATTCTTTTCCCCAGACCAGGTAGTGTGCCTCTTTAAAAAAAAAAAACTCAATACTATAATTATATGTCAGAAGTAACAAATATTGAAGCAGTATAATTTTGGAGTTAAGTGAGGGGTGAGAGGAGGAATGTAAAATAATAATAATAATAATAAAAATCTGGAAAGTTTTCTCCTCCCTGCCTTTCAATTAAGATCAATATAATGTTTATGATACCTATGTTGTATCCTGGTCATAAATGTTGACCTCATGTCAATCAACATTTTATTAAGTAATTTTTATCCTACTTTTTGGCTCAAATCGAAGTATATGTTCAGTTTCAGGAGATCATCTACTCTGACATTATCCCCTCCTTTTTACCTGTTGCCTTGAGGTACACTCATTTATGACTATACTGGTATTTTTTTAAATTTCCATCCAGTATGCCACCTTTTTGGGGAGCTGGATTTCCCCATATTAAAAACCGACCCTGTGTCTAATTTTGCTCTCGTTGGGAGGCAAACAAATTTGGTGTTCCAGCTTCTTTATCTAGCATTGAAAATGTAATCTGTTATTTTTGATTTTGAAATCTTGTGCTCAACTGTCTGACTAGTTGAGTTACAAACAAATAAAGTGAAAAGAATACTAAGAAGGTTGGAATGTCCCATTATGCTCAGATGAGAAAGTCCATTCGCTGAGTTCTGATTGGCTGCTAGTTCATGAGTGGATAATCTAATACAAACATTTTTGCTTGAATTAAGCCATATTTACATATTGGAACACTTTGTTGGTATGTCAATTTGATTCTACAAAATACATGGGAATAATATTTATTTAAAAAAAAAGAAAAAAAGTATAGCTAAATTTACTTAAAATAATTAAACTTTTTAAAAATTCTTTCAGAGCTACTTTTATTAAAAAAAAAAAATTGATTCAAAATATATACCCACAAACTGACAACTTTCAATCATTTCAATAATCATAGGAGCCACTGGGCTAATGAAAAACAACTTACAAAATCTACCTGGCGAATATACCCAGTGAATCAAGTTCAAGAGAGATCCAAACAATTGTGCTTAAAGAGACGGTTAGAATCTTAAAAAGATCTCTTGGTTGGAGTTTCTGAAATAGAAGATAAATGTCTGGCATTCGGTAGGATGCTTTATCTTCAGCAAAGAGAAAAGAAAATTGAAAAGGCAAAAAACAACTCTAATTTTATGGAGATTTGGTGTATTTCTATCTGATAAATTCTTTTTCTCAAAGATTTAGCATATTTTAAAACATAAAAGAAAAATTAAGATTTATTGTCTTAAGTAAAATCATTCTATTCACTTTCTATGACGTTGATAGCTTTTTTGATACAAAGTAATACTTAATTCTGTTTCGATAGTTTTCATCCTAGTTTGTTCTTAAAAAAAATCCAATCGATTTTATGAATTTTAATATTTATTTTGGATTATAATAATCCCAAATAAAATTTCGATTATACAGGAAGAGGGAGGAGCTTCACGATCATGCTGGAAACTACTATTCCTGCTACTCATTAAAAATAAAATTTTATTTAATAAACGACATTCTTCATATGAACTGGTGTCACACGTTTTGGCTAATCCTTTTTTCATATGGACACAACCTTCCTTGGTTATCCACAGAAAATCGTTAATATTCAAAGTATATGATTTGTATTATTCGGACTACTGTTCTCATCTTGAATGTTATTCTCACAACGTTTCGTCTGATGTAATCTCTGACCTTCAGGTGTGTCGTGTTGAACTCTGGAATCTGTACGAAATTTCAAATTGAACATTTTATACTGAATCATAAGATTCAAAATATTTACTATGTAAGCAGATTTTAATTTCTGATATTCTTGATTTCTAATATTTTTATCTTGAGTTTAAGTTAGTCCTTCTTGGCATTAACTAACTTCTGTAACTTAGCCCCTTAACTTTCTTAAGAGGAGTCGAAACCAGCGCGACTGTTGCTTTCCATTGTAATTTGTTTGTTCCATACACTACACTTGCTGTATCTGTTGTAGTAGTTCCTCATTAGTCGTTTATTCTAATTCACACAAGACACAAAAGAAAACACATACAATTCTCATCTTTTTGGTTTTAATAGTTTTTCTTTGTTTATTAATGATCATAAACCATGATAATAAAAATGCAGTTGACAATTAGTCTAAGCTGGTAGCATGTGTACATGCATAGCATATGTTGTTATCAGCTAACTACAGTAATTGTGTGCCTGACAGCATAAATTTGTTTGTATATATCTCTCTATTCCTCTCTCTCCCTCTTTGTCCCCTGTTTGTCGTCTTGTCTCTCACCTGTCTCTATTTATTTATATCAATTCCTCTTGCTTACGTAATGATTGACATCAAACATTCCTCACATTTTCATTAGTTTCAAACCCAAAAGATAATTCTGATCGGAATTTGGATTTCTTTTCATATTATTTACACTTTGGAATGTCATAAGTTTACAAAAGCTTGAGTAGTCTACTCTACTACTTAACCCATATGAATTCATACCTTTTCCAAGGCTATTAGTGAAAGTGATGCAATAACCTCAAAGAACTCTAACCCTAACAGTCCTCTTTGTTAACCACTACTTCATCACCAGCACTTCCAGAAGTGAACTTACAATTGACCTTGTACCAAACTAGGTTTAAATATTTATTTATCACATTCAATCTGTATTGATGATTTATTACCTGAACTTGTATTCTTATATTTCCTTTGTTTTTTCCAGCTCTTCTCCTCTATCCTTCTCTTCCTCCCTTCCTCCCCCCATCCCCTCACTACTTCCTCCCCATACCCCTCCCTTTCTACTTGTTCCCCCTCCCTTCCTCCTCTTCCCTTCCTCCTTCTTCTCCCCATACCTTCCTCCGTCTTCTCCACCCTTTCTTTTTACCCCTCCTTCTCTTCCCCATCTCCCTCCTTCTCTTCCCCATCTCCCTCCTTCTCTTCCCCATCTCCCTCCTTCTCTTCCCCATCTCCCTCTTTCTCTTCCCCATTCCCCTCTTTCTCTTCCTCCTCCTCTTCCCCATCCTCCTCCTTCTTTTCCTCCTTCCCCGCCCTTTAAAGTCTTTTTTTTCCATTGGTGGGTTAAACTTCTGATCTTAAAAAAAATGGATCAGGTTTCTTGACATTATATTAGAATCTCAACATTAATTGAATATAGAATTTAAAAGGCTTAAAGTTTCTGTTAATCAAATGATTAAAACCTTGTCTGATTTATCAATATTTTTAGTCTTGAAAGACTAACTTGTCAAGTATTAAAAATATTACTGCAGTATGGTTAAATCAAAATAATTGACATTTTTATGTCCTTTTATTCTGTCAATATTCTAACAATGGTGACGAATGCACACTTAGTTATAGTATCCATTAAAATCTTTTTATTCAATTCTTTTCCATTCAAAGAATTGGTTTACAAAAAAAAAAAATCCATTATAAGAATTGAAATTAAAAAGTAAAAAATACGCTAATCAATATTAAATAAAATTTCTTTTCTGAAAAATCATCTATCATTTTTATTTTAAAGATAAAAATAAAATACTTTTCAACACAATCTAAAATACTTATTGAAGTAATTATCGACATTCTGTTTCTTCAGACTTTTGTCCTCCATGTCGATATTTATACTTTTGGACGATGTACTCTCTGGTCTTCATCAGGACTATTGTTCAATCATGGGGATGTATCTTCTTGGATTTAAGTACACAGGAAACATCAGGTAACACAAATAATCAACAGCAATAATATTTAAATAAGTTAATAATACACTTGATGAATATTAGATATAAAAGTGTGATATGTCCTGACATGAAATACTACTGCCGTATCTGGGGAGGTGCCGCTCAGAGCACTTTTTTGTCTTGACATTTTGAAACTTCATAAAATAATGAGGATGATTTCCTTTTCTCTGCAGACATTTTTTTCTCACAGACGTTGCTATTCTCTACTGTTATTTTCATGGAAGGTGCTCGACTGAGCTTCAAACTCTGGTTTTTCCTTGTAAAACTTTCACAGCAAGAACTCATCTTCCTATCACCATTAAATATTGATTTTGTTGGAAAGAAGCTGTCGATTTCTTAAATTGGCATAATTCTAACAATTTTATTTTTGTGTCTTTCAGTAACTTATGTCATACAAGGGAATCCTACGATGTTAATGTCTAACCTGAATATAAGTAGGTACATGACATATTCACTACAATGATTTGTCAAAGAGAGTGCTCTGAGCCAGTGGCCTTTTTCCAGACTGGTACAGATACAAAATAAAACAATGAGATAATTTTTTAAAACGTATGAACATAAAGTAGATGTGTCAAATAACATATTTGAAGGTCAAGTGACACAATATATGTGCATACCACCAGGCATATTGGTTATCGAATGTTACTTTGCTATTTGGATCTAGATAGGATGGAGATTTAAAGTAGGATGGGGTATAGTAAGGTGTGCGGAAATGCACAAATACTTCACGGATTTTTATTTGGTGGGAATGATAAAGAAAAAAAAAACTTATGCAAAGTGTACACAAATATAGTACTCCTCGGCATAAGGTATAAACTTCAAGGTATATCTAGAAAGATGGGACTGAAAATACATTTATCGTTGACTGTATCTACCCGGTACTGTATTTACTTGCATTTCCAAAATATTTTATTTTTTGTTCAATCAAAGGGAAGTAACTCTGTATGAATGAATACACTTACCTACGTTTTTTTTTTTCTCGTTTTTTTAGATAGCGGCCATGTGAAAATAATTCCAACTCGGACAAAGTATTTTGTAGAAATGCTGGCAGTCTTCAATTGAAATTGCTTTCAATTTGATAGCCACAAACTGTTAGATATGCTTTTCAACATGGCAACCATGTAGTTAGGTTTTCATTTTTGGTAACATCAAGAAGCGTTTCTAGCAATACTTGAAGATTAGGAGACTAAGGGGTGTAATTTTTTGTTAATACCTCTGTTACGAGTTAATAACTGATTTTGTAACACTTAACCAAACTCCTTTCTCTACAAGCATTTATAAAAATTAGATTTTTTTTTAATTAATAAAATGAGAAGTCTACTGAAAGAAAAATCAAACTGATATATATATATATACTGGTTTGTTGCATTCCAGTGAGAAAAAAAAAATCAGTCCACAACCATAATTTTAAAGTTTATTTTGGCCAAGGCCTATATTTTTTCTCTGACACACGTTTCGCAATCCGGTAAGAAAAGTGTAGTTTTTGGTCTACCATCTGCTCATCAGAGACAATCAATTAACGATGAAAAAGCAGGCACATTAATCCAACACAAAGCAGGAAGAAAGGTAGTCATGAAAGGTGGAAAGAATGGCAAGCAAAAAAAAAAAACAGTCAAAGATGACAATTAGAGGCCCCCACAGTGACACAGTGCAAGCCGATTCTCAGGTTAACATCTTGAAACCAAGCAAGCAGAGCTGAGATAGTCAGGTTTCGATTCAGAAGTCAAAACCTCAATAAAAAATTTGGTTGGAAATGTCAGTTGATGGAATGCAACCAACCAGTATATATGCTCTGAAGCTGAAAAATTCATTGAGCTTGCTTTTTGAAAATTTGGATGGTATTATAAATGATATATACCTTAATTATATTTTTTTTATACAAACTTTATATATATATATATATATATTATATATATCATAAAAATCCTTAAAACATTTCCTGATTCCAAACTTCCAATTCTGATGAGTTCCCATCACAAAGGTGAGTAGTCAGTTGAAAAAGAAAAGCTGACTTCCGGTTCTCTATCTCAGCTGATAATCTTAAGTTTCTCTATCTCTCTTGAACACTAGCTCAGTTTGATAATACCAAACCAGCAGTAACAATGACATATACTTTCAATCTTCTATTTTAGTCTTTTTCACTGGTTTCTTTTCACTGTTTTTCTCTTCATTCTTTCTTTTGCTGGCTTAACACTTTTTTCTTCTGTTTTTATTTTATTTTACATATTTATTAAAGATTATCGTGTCACTTATTTAAATCTATATTTTAGTATATACACATGTCTTCTCATGTATTCTCATTGTATTGACAACAGTGTTCACCCTGATTGGGTTGAGCCAGTCTCTTCTCTGGCCTGCACCACATCCTAAATCATGGCTGCTCGTTACTGTGGGTCTAGTATTTGACTTTGATAGTGTTTGAGAGATGAAGAAAAAATAATGGTTATTTGAGCTATCATAAATGCTTGTTAGAAGTGAAAACACCTCAGCTAAACATAAATTCTGAAATTCGGGATAATTTTATTTTTCCTCGATAATTGCTGACCATAAAAAATTTCTGTTACTTTCTCGACAGACCTCTACACCAGTAAATCACAATTTTTATGGTTATTTGTTTCACAATGAAAGCTGTTTGAATTAAAAAGTTTGAGTGACACTTAAGGGTCAGAGGTGACTCCCAGAACAGAAGTCGAAGAACCCATTTGACTTCTGGACAGATTTTCTGTCTCTTTCTGATGAAACTTTAAGCAGAGATGTGTCCAAGGCGCTGTCCCAAATGGGGGGGGGGGAGCACAATGTAAGACCACTATCTATCTATCTATCTATCTATCTCTTGCATACACAAGTAACCAGTCTATGCTTTTTTTCCGACTGTTCTCCTTTTTAATAAACCTTTTTGTGAATTAACATCAGTGTCCGAGTGATTTTGTCGATGGGTGATCCAAAAACTTGGTTCCCGACTGGTATATAATGGTTCATACATGCATCGGAAAATGAAAACATAACATTTACTTGCATTCATCACGAGTACGAAATTGGACGCAAGGTCAGTTTTTAATGTGAGATATATCCAGCTCCCTCAAAATGGTTCTTCTGGATTGGTAACGAGAATAAAAATTTCCTTAGTCAAGATTTTCTTTTGCTGAAGATAGAACAGATACTACACTTTGAATTATTTATTTGCAAAAACAATAGTGATACAATTGTGAAATGTTAGGCAGTATGTGGGTTGGTGGGTGGGTTGTGGTCATCCTCTGTCTATCATACTCTTAGACACATTCGTCCCCATTCGTCCAAACATTGTTCTTTTCATTCTTTCACCATTTGTTCATCACTTTCACTTCAGCAGTCAGCACAATACCAAATTGTTATACAGTATTATCACGTTAACACACTGGTTTTGGTTAGATCATTGAAGATGGGTGACCATTTCAAAATACCTGGCACCATATGTGGGAGGACGTCGACACCTTGCAAAAACTAATGTTGTGGTCTCCCTTGACTAGGATATACATGCACTTGGGGGCTGCTTATGAATTTAATATTCTCTAGAAACTTCCTCCTTTTGTGGAGGAAGCCTGCGCAATCCACCCATGGTGAATCGTTGCACCAGGACCAGAACAATACTATATTTACTCTTTGGGCTACCCTACTTAAAATGTCCCCAATCGTTGAAATTTAATATTGTAGGCACACTTTGATTCCAACTTTTCTACTTTAAAATTAAAATTAATTCTTTTGGGCAATGATTAAGTAGTTATTCTCTGTGTGATGCATTCTCATAGATTTAACCTGAAAATGTTTGATTATATTTTTTAGTAATTAATATTGGCTTTACAAATGTTGGCTGTTGTCTCAATACATTAAACCCTGGTCACTCTGTGGGTTGCTTATACTCCTTTTTTGTGTGCAGCCTTTAGGAAAACATTTATCTTTTAAGTTTCTATTGAGTATTGGATCAACAAAGGTTGAGTCATTTTATACCAAGGTAGAGATAGATTTAATTTGTTGATCATTTCCACTCTGTCTGTCTGTCTGTCTCTCTGTCTCTCTCTCTCTCTGTCTGTGTGTCTCTCTCTCTCTCTCTCTCTCTCTGTATAACATTTTGTTACACGGATGCTAATGTGGGCTATATTTACTTTCATTTTATATAGAAGAGGACTGGAGGTTCTTTGTGAAAATTCAGATATCTCCAATTTTAACCATAGGTATCAGACATCAATTGATAGATATTCCCAACATTTACACTTCTTTGAATTATTTTAAAGGATTGTTAAGGAGCATACTAATGACATAACCTATTTAAAAATTCATATTTCTGATTTTAATGAAACTTGATGCATAGTTATTCAACACTAATTGAGAAAGATTCTCTGAATTTCAATTTCTTAAAACCCATTAAGGTTAAAATTTAAGAAATTTTTCTAGATTAAAAATTATTGAATGGATTTTGATCAAAATTGGAATAAGGATTCCATGCATAAGGTTTAGTAGCATATATATCTTGATTTTAATCTTCGTAAGTGGAAAAAAGTGGTGCAAAACTATTCTGTTTGGCGAATTCATTTTATTAACTAGCCAAATACCTGTCCGGGGATGGGTATTCTGCTAGTTCAATATATGAGCCACTCTGATATTTTAAAAGTATTAAATCTCTTAGTAACTTTGGTTGAATTAACATAATTTAAACCATTAAATGTGCTGATATGGACGTTTATTTAAATGGAACATGTGCAGTTTTATCAATTAAATAAACATAGCAATGTGAAAACAGCAAGAAATCAAAATGGCTGCTTATAAATTTGTCTGAATTCAAACCAGTCCCTGGATCACCAGTTGCTAGAAAAAAACAGCAGTAAACCTGTATTATATATATATATATATATATATATATATATATATATAAGCTTTTTATTTATTTTTTAAGCTAATAAAATAAACAACAATAATAATAAAAAAAAGTTTTGTAGATAAGTGAAAGATAACTTCTAGCCTACATTCAAAACAGCCCCCTCTTTTTCTTTTTTTTTGCTTCTTACCCTCAAGTGTATTAACCCTGCTACTCGGTTGCTAGGTAAGAAAGGGAGAGAGAGAGGGAGTTAGATTCTAGATACTTATTTTTTATTTTATTTTCTGTTCCTATTCAACAACCCCCTTACTCCCTGCTATTTTCACTGTCAGTAACCAAAAAAAAAAAAAAACCCAAACCTACTGCTTATTTTCCCATCAGCTCCTTTACCTATAAAATGTCATTTGTACTATTTTTAAGACTGATTCATTTTTCTCTTATGAAAGATTGCCTTACCATCAAGGTAAATTAAGTATGTGTTTTATATAATTTTTTTGAATTTTTATTTTGTTAAGAGTAGGTCTGAACTTGAATACCTTTGTCAGGCATATTTCAATCCAAGCACAACTGATGAAACCAACTGAATAATCTTAAAAGCAACAGTAGATTTCGTTTAGGAATTTTTTTTAGATGAGGTTTGATAATTTGTATGAAGTAATTTTTAATTACTGGTATCGCCTATACTGAGGATTGAACCTTCAACCCCCAGAAGACTGTCACTTAGAACTGATTAATCCCCTGCTTCACGAGTCTACATTACTTAACAGTCTACTCCAGTTGATTAACTCAAAGTTTACGTTTGAAATTCTATACAAATTCCCGAGTTCGACATTGGCCGAAATGTGAGAATAACATCCAAGGTGAGAACAGTACGAATAATACAAAAAAATGTTTATTTTTTTAGATGTTTAACCTAAATTTAAATTTGACCTGTCATCGCTGGCCAGGGTCTGGTCGGCACAGATAACTACAAATGGCCAAATATATTTAGTGCAGATTGATACCAGTCATTTTCTTGCATGACCACTGGATTTTTAAAATAACTATTATGTCTACCTTACTGTATTCTTACTTTTAAGCAATGTATTAATTTATATATATATATATTAACCAATAATAAACTTGCATTTTTCACTCTTGTATGTCATGTGATACTTGCACTAGAAATTTTTTTTACTGTAGCCCCTATATATACTTTTTGTTCATTGTTGATATTATTTACTCTTTTGTATGTAACATTAGCTGTTAAACATTTATTCATTAATGGGCAATTATTTTTTTTTCTACCGTTACATAAATGGGTGTTAACACTAATATTATAACTATTATCGCCGATACTATTATTGATTGCATGTAATCCATGCAACAATAGCTAAGTTTAATATTATTCCTATTCATAATTTTAGATAGCTGATTTCTTTTAGGGAAATGCTTATCTATTAGAATACTTTTCCAAATTGTTTTGAACTCTGTTATAAGTCGGATTAAACCAGATTTTCTATTGTTCATTTCTAGTATATTTGTTGAATTTTAATTTATCATGTCTGCTGTTTTTTAAAGCTGTTTCATGCTTTTAATGTTGCTTGAATATATTTTTTATTGCTAGAATTAGTGGCTCGTATCAAGCATACTAACCTAGGTATTTGTTTGAGAACTGAGTGAATGTTTAGTGTTTATTAATATATAATGGGATTTTGTTTGATTTTCTATAAGTTTTATACATTCCACTGTTTAAGTTGTGAAGGTTATATCTAAAAGATTTTTTCATTTTTATCTGTCAAAACCGAAGTTTTTTAAAATGTGTATTTCTTTTTATTTATGTCTGAAAAGGAAATTAGTTATTATTTACTACTAGCTGGCTTTGCCCATTTGTTATTGCTTCGCAAAGTTCGCAGCTTGAAATACTTGAAACATTAATTTAAAATAAATATTTAATTCATAATTTTGTTAGATAAACAAAGATTTTGTTTTGTTTTATCTATATGAATAAATATTCGAAATTTTAGTAATTTCAATACATATTTATCTCTTTTTAAATGTGACCATAAAGAAAGGAAAAGAAAAATCAATTACCTTTTCACTTGCAATTTAGAAATAGATCGCAACTTGTTGAAAATCAAGTTGGTCGCTCTAACAAAAAGAACATTTGAACACAAATGCTGAAAGAATATTGTGAAACAGAACTAATTGTTGTGATCAAAATTTTTTTTTTTTAATTGTTGTCCTGCCTGAACAACCGAAAAAAATATTTCATTCTTTTTCTGTATAAGTTTAAAACGTGCAAATAAATAAAAACTAAAATGTCTTCACAGCATCATGGGCAGTGCCGGGTAGATACAACCAGTATTAAATAATATAGATACAAGTCAAAGATGAGGTTGAAACCATCTCGAGATGTTGTCATATGAATTTGGTCCTCTGCAAACTGTTCACTTGTGTTCAAAGAGTTAATCTATTTAAAAACGTGAGATCAAAAGAATGGTTATTTTTTTTCAAATCAATTTGCAGTGATAATACAGACGGATAGAAAGGTTTAGATATGCATTTCAATTATTTGTTCGATACACTGAGTAAATTATTGTTTAGAAAATTTAAAGACTATAACAATATTTCAATTAGCTAAGCCTAGCCATGAATGCACACATTGAGCTAATCTATCACCATTTCGGTATTTGACAGATTGTTCGTAAATGACCTTTGTGTATTTGTTTTATTTATGACTGAAGTGAAATGAAACACCATAGTAATAGCACACCTAATATCGTAGCCAGTAAACATGGATTCATTGATAGTTCAATAACCTATAATTATATATAAAAAAAAAAGAAGCAATTATTTAACATACAAAATATTTAGTTTTCACTATAACCCCCCTCCTTTAGTAAATAATGACTGTACCTACTCAGCATTGCCCAGTCGTGTTTTTATCTGCAATTTTTGATTAAACTATGCCGTTTTTAATATTTTTGTTTCAAACAAAGGAAAGTAATTCTGTACTGACGAATACTTTTACATATTTTTTCTTTTTAAAAAATTTTTTTTGTTAAATGGTGTCAGTATGAAAATAATTGCGACCTAGTCAAAGTATTTTCTGGAAAGAATTAAATCGAGGCGAAGGGCGAAATTGTTAAAGAACACTATGATATGGCATTTTTTATTTTTCATTTCTTTTTTTATTTGACAGCAAGCATTGATCACATGATCTAGTCAACATGATAAAGAAAAAGTGGTAATCTTTTGAATATGACATTTCAATCTGTATTCAGCACAATGCTCTTGGAGAATGATAGTTATATTGTTTCACATTTGTGTTTCAGTATATATTTATGGATGTTACTGATGTTTTCCATTATTACCTCTAGCTATGAGATTGAACATTTTAGCTATTTTAGACTTAATACAAAACAAAACAGCTAAGAAAATATACAGACAAGAATTGCTTTGGTTATTTGTACTATAGCCAGACCACAAAAAAATATGGTCATGCACGTAAACAGCTGTGTTGATGTTGGTCGTAACAGCGTGCATAGTTGTTCAATTTTCTTCGTAGCTGCGGTCATAGTTGTCATATATTACTGTAGAGTTATGTCTCTCTCTCTCTCTCTCTCTCTTTCTTTTATAGCAGTGGTTGTAATAGTTGTCATCTCATTTCTTCGTATACAGATTTACTGCGAGCATATAACTCATTTTAGGTTTTAATAATTTTTTGTTTTCTGAATTTTTTAGATGAAGATTAATAATTGTTACTTGGATTATTCCAAGATGAGAACATATAATAATCCACATACAATTCTTCTTTGGTTATATTTTTTTATACAACATACATTAGCATTACATAATACCGGTACGTCTTCCCCTGGTCCATCCCTTATCTGAAACACGTCTGCTCTGTTCGACATCCAAAAACCCAAGAGAAGACGAGTCTTTCTTTTTGCTGTTTCTTTTCGATTTTCTGTTTTCTTACGTCACTTCCTTTGGCACATTAACTTAATTTCTTGACCTTAATTTTGAAGTGCAAATTTCCTTTTTTACGTAATCCACACATCCTACGTGCAATCTTGCTATAGAAATATTACTTTTGTTATATCTAGACTTGAGGAATCTCCTGGAAAAAATCTTTTTATTTTTGTTAAGCCAGACTTAATGTCTGTAATTTTTTTCAGACATGACTCCCCACCTCAGCGATGGGAGTTGGCTAAAATAAACAACTCTCAAGTTAAAAGAAACAAAAAGCAAAACTCCACTTTAGCTTCTTACCTCTGAGATCCATTCATTTAACAGAATTAATTTCTTGAAGAGTTTTAATATGAAAAAAAGAAGCTTTCTATTTTAATCCTCCATTCTATAATAAATACCAATGTGTATTTATTTGTACATAAATATGTTCCTAGATGTCTGTCCACTCACACAAAATGTAGCGATTATATAATAAAAAAAAAAAAAAAAAAAAAAAAAAAAAAAAAAATGAAACTGCCAGACGAAACCATTTCAAGTGTTTAGGGGGAATGAATAAAACAAATAGCAAGTCCGACACTCTCCCTCGAGATCTAAAATGAATTCAGAAAGAAAGCTTCACTCTATTTCCATAATGAGATTTAAAAAAAACAAACTTTTCAGTTTGAGATGTTTGCATATGATTTTTTTTTAAAATTCACCGACTAAGACATTTTCTATGAATATGAGTGCAAACACTAGTGAAGCATAATTTATTTATATTTTCATTTTTGGCGGAGGGTGTACGCTCGTTATAAAATAGTTATCTTGGAAGGTTTTCTGTGTATGTTTATGCCAAATATTTATTTAAACAAATCTTTTAAAAATCGATCTGTTTGGCAGATGATATAAACTTTGCCTCCACTAATGTATATGTCTGTATATCTAAACATTCTTGGATTTTCGGTTTCGTTCTGACACTAATCCAATTTACTTTATAAAATTCTTTCTGGAAAAAAAAAAAAAAGAAAAAATCTGCTTTATTGTTTGTCTTATGATCAGATTAGTCGAGTCTGACTCAATGAAAAACACTTGAAATTTACAAATATCTAAAAGATTGTTTGTTATCCGTGTTTTCTGACTCACTGGCTTATTGGAAAGGTTCTTTAATGTCTTCTGCATTTGTTATTCATCATAAGATTTGTTTTTTAGTCGGATGAGTAGCACATTTGTCCCCCTTTCTCCTTTGTTATAAGATAGGTAGTAAATTACAAAATATTTGCAGTGTTTATCTTTCGACTGTTGTCCGTGTGGTTAAGTTTGTTTTCAGTGTTTTAGGGCGGATCAACCCTTTTTGGATCATCTGTGTTCAATGCTTGCTGTCACATGTTCATGAAAAAATAAAAAACATAACATAACACCTAGTTTTATTTAACTCCTTCCACTCGATTTAAGTTTTACAAAAATTACTTTGATCAGCTTGGAATGATTTTCATACGAACGCCGTCTTAAAAAAAAATAAATAAAAAAGACGTAAATGTACTCGTCTTATTTAATGCGGTTGAGTGTTTTCGAGGATTTCGGTCCAACATCCCTAAATTTCTATTTGGTAAAAGTGCTCAATGTTAAGAATAGAGCACATAAATTTAAAGCTGTTTATTCAGATTTAATATATACATAGATATGTGTTACATTACTTGAAGGGTTTTGTTCTGTTCAAATATTATTCATATCAAAATAATACAAGCCCCCCCCCCCTCTGCACAACTGCCAAAAAGACAAAAGCAGTTGTTGTAAATTCAATGAAGAAATGTAAAAGATTTTAACAGAATTCCTTGCATCATTCCTCTTCACTATTCATAAAAATTATCTGACAACCTAAATCTCTTTGAAGTCATCTCATTGAGCTAATTAGTTGTGATGGTTGAATTGGAATTTTTTAGTCTTTAGAGATTTTTTTTTAATATCAAATATTGTTTTTCTCTCCAATTGCAAGTATTTTAATGTTATTAGAATTAATAAGACCATTTTGTTTAGTGAAAGTTGTTCGTTTCTTTACAAATATCTGCAGAATTGCTTCAGGACATTTTTTAATTTTTATTTTTAAGAAATCAATGTAACTTTAAGAAAGTGTGTCGATTTGAGATCATGCAGTTCTCTCATCTTCGGTCTTTTCTACAGCCGTGGCCATCGAGAAAGATAGACATTCTGTATGGGATAACCTCTATTTGTGGCTGTCAGCCCGCAAGTCTTTTAAACATTTTTTTATTTAGGCATCGTCCTTCAACATATAGCACCTAGTAGTCCCAAATAGTCACCCATCTAGTACTGACCAGGCTCAACGTTACTTCGGTGATCTAACTGAAACTAGTGTGCCAATATGACTATAGTCATAGGCCCTGTCTTAGAGCCAATAAATTTAAAAAACTGAAATAGTCTTTAATTTTCAATGTGCAATTTTAAATAGAACTTATGATGGGACTATGGAAGAATAAACTTATTGCAAATAAGTTAAACTGACATAAAACAAGAAATGGCTAAATTCCTTATGA
Source organism: Sepiola atlantica (assembly GCA_963556195.1). Classification (NCBI taxonomy): domain Eukaryota; kingdom Metazoa; phylum Mollusca; class Cephalopoda; order Sepiida; family Sepiolidae; genus Sepiola; species Sepiola atlantica. Next base: position 161,750,086 of record OY744524.1, read on the forward strand.
TTATTCAGTCTTTGTTTATCAAAGGAAAAAGTTGTTTTTTTCCCATTTCACAAATATTTCAAGATGAGATCAAGTTTTTTTGTTTTTTTTGTTGTTTTTTTTAAAGGTTGGGGTGGTTTCTTAGATTGTTGAAAAATGTTGAGTAATAAACTGAATTTTTGTGAAATGAATTCTTGTCAAAATAAAGAGTGGATGGGTGAGAAACCTTTCCCCACTTTTGTCCTCCCCCCCCTCACCATATAAAGAGTTATTTCCTCTAATTTAAATTCATTGTGTTTGTGTTTATGTTTCTTTTTTATACACAGCTGAAGTTTCCATTTATAAAATTATCTGATCAGATATTGTGTGTGTAAATATGAATAAGTGTGATTTGTAAGAATTTAAAAACAGAAATCGGTTAATTTATTTAAGATAGTTAATTAAAAAGAAATGTAATGAATAAATTTAAGTTTGAAAATCCTATAAAAATCTTTTTAGGAAAAATCGACCAGCATGCACTTGCTTTTTAATTTTTTCTAAATGAATAAATGCGAAAGTTTGGTCCACTTATCCGAAGTATGTTAGCATCAAAACAGGCCGGGCAAATAAGCCTGGCCTGTTTTGATGCTAACATACAACATATTTTAAAATTCTGTATATATAGCAATTTGCTAACACCAAAACAAAAGATTTGTATGCTTAATTTGCATACTTATTTCTAAAACAGTTTCTAATAAATTCTTATTATTCTGTGTTATTCATTTGTAATTTTTATTGTTCTATTTCTTATATATACGCAATAGTCTTGGCAATATTAATATCATCCTTATTATTACTAATATTAATTAAAGCGTTTTAATTAAGAAAAGGATAACTAACCAAAATGTAAAATGAACATTGTTTTTCTGAAAAGAAGGCTACAACTAGATTAATTACTGCTCGGAGGGCAGGTAGCCTTTTGCTAGTATCTTTATAAATTAAAAAATTAAAACTCTAAAGTGTTTGTGATTTAAATTTAAAAATTCTGTAAAACGTCTGATCGATTTTATTGGAAACAGCATTCCGTTATTGAATTTTTCCAATTTTTAAACAATTCTAAAATAAAATTTTAAAAATTGCATGTAAATAAAATAAAATTTCAATTTAATATATTCCTGAAGACGAGGTGCATTATGGAAAGGGTTAGTAAACAATGTTTCTTTGGTTTCAGAGCACAATGGAACTATATATTTGATTTTTGCCTTTTAAACGTTAATTCAAAGGAGAAATTACGTTTTTTTCCGTTAAGCTTCAAAAGTAATATCAAATTTCAAAGTGTCATAATATTGTATAAACATGTCTGCCATTTTAATCTTTTGTTTAAAGTTAAAAGAAAAATTACTATGTGACTCTTTAAAATTTGAGAGGACTGCAAAAACATTTAAACTGTCGAATCGACAGTCATGTCCCAAAACTCACAAATTGGTTCCTTACCAAGGACATTATTTCATCCATCTGTTACTATAAAGTTTTTTTTTTCTTTTATTTTCATAAACTAGCCATACTCGTAGTATTTTTACTAGCAATTTGTTTTTTTGTTTTTTTCCCAAATAAAGGAAAGTAATTATATTGACGGATACAGTTGTCTTTTTTCCCCTCTTCTTTTTAAAATGGAGTTCATATGAAAATAATTCCAACTCGGTCAAAGTATTTTTTGGAAGGAATTAAATCTAATTACATTTTATTGTTCTTAACAACATGCTATGATCAACCAAAAGAACTGACGAACCAGAATCAAATATTGATTTTTGTAGAAAGAAAACTATCGATGACAAAAATAAAGACTGATGACTGACTTTACTTTATATTAGATACTTGTAGGAGAGGGAATCCTGGTTACTCTACCAATCTTAAAAAAAATGGGTTTGGTCGATCAGTAGGGTTTTGTTACTCACTCTTTGTGAAATAAAAACATGTACAAAACATGTTTTTTTTTTCATGCTGTTAAACTTTTTCTAAATTCACCTGTTCTCTATTCGAAACCTTTAATTACTTAACGATGGTTTCTACTGATATAAGCTGTTTCTCTCGGTGTCCCCTGGATCTTTTAAAATCTTAAGTTCTCTGCGCACAAAATCCTGCTGTTAACTTTGAAGCCCACCGTCTTTTTTTAAAATACTCCCCACATGTGGCAATCTAAAAGCTAACCAATAACTGACTCGGGAGATATATTTTTAGGGACTTGGAAACCGTATTTAACTAACATCTACCTACTTGGAAAATGCAGCAGTAAAACCAGACATTGTAATATTAAATAAGGCAGAAATGGTGGCAACACTGATTGAGGTGAGTGCTCCAAATGACAGTGGCCTGAACAGAGCAAAAGAGAGAGAAAGTGACAAAATACCAAGGCCTAATGTATGACATGAAGAGAAACTGGAACCTCAAAAACATCAACATTATCCTAGTTATAATAGGAGCTAAAGTCCTCAGGAAGAAGAATTTCAAAAAGTATCTGGAAAGTATTTCCGGAAAACCAAGTGCGAAAGAAATCTAAATAATTACATTTAAGGGAACGGCCAAAATCCTTAAAAGAGCACTCGGTTGGAGACTCTAAATAGCAGGTGATTTTCTGGCATTTGGAAGAATGCTAACGAAAACAGAAAATAGAAAAATAAAAGTTAAATGTGAGGTATATCTAAATGTGAGTTCATTGACGTTTGTTCCCCCCAGAGGCTTTATATATATATATATATATATATATATATATATATATATATATACATACATATATACACAGAATACTAAAATGTACTTTAGTTCTGGGATTGAGTTGTAGCAAATAAACATGTTTTCCTTGTTCTAATTAGCTGTTATTATAATTAACCGAACAAGTTACTCATCTCTCTCTTAGCTATGTATGTATGTATTTCTCTCTCCCCCCCTCTCACTCTATTTTGATCCAACCACTTGAATATTTCTTAATGTCTCTGTGAGCATTTAGAGAAAGAGTGATTTTTTTTTGTTTCAATGTTGGCATCTAATTTACATGTTTGTACACACTAGAACCATATATGTAAATTAAATAGCAAAATAAATCTTTACTTTTATATAAGAATAAAGAATAATAATACTTCTATACAATAATAATAACACTTATTTTTAGTTGTTCAAGAAGAATCTCTTAAAAGATGTCAAAGTGTACGAATTTTCAAAGTAGAATAAATAGTGGCTGTGACCCGTTGTATTACAGATATCTCTAGTTTCGTATCTAGTTTTCACATCTTCATGTATAGAATGTCTTTATATATGGATATGTTAGGAAGTGATGCATTGATTTCTGCAGTGTGGACAGAGTATCCGGTTCAAATTCTCTCTCGGCTGTAAATGAACTTTCTTTACTACACTTACAAAAGGTATGAATTCATTCCCTCCTAGCTATGTGTCCTGTCCTGGTGCAGCATTTACCCTAAATGGGTTGCACTGGCTTACTACAAGGCTGTATCTCAAACCAAAACTTTATTTTCAATATATTTAAAGATCTTTGCAAAACATAAACAATGATACTAAATTTATTTTCGTAGCATAATTAGCTACCAAATTTTGACCGTTCTAAGTTTATTGGAAATGAGAAAATTTGCCTTCTTGTGTCCTCTGGGTCCAGAAGCCAATTTTCAGTGTATTACTATAAATGCAGGCTTTGAACAAGTGAAAAATCCTTAATGTCATCTTGTGGTAAATGAAAATTAATCATAATGGAAACAATAATTATTAGATCAAGTCAGCCGAAACATTGGGGAAAAATCTCACTACCCCTCGAAAAAATGTGAAAAATGACACAGAAATGCAACTTTGAATGTTTATATAAGATTCATTTCAAGAACTAACATATTGAATCTTCTTAATATGATTCGTAGCACAGTAGAGATCAAACTAGATTTTTCTTTGTAGTAAATCAATTAAAAAAAACAAACCCTTCGGTTTGGACCATGTAAAAACAGACTTAAACACAATTTGATAAGACAAATACTTAATTCACTAAAGTTTTCAACTTGGATTTTTATTTTGTGAAAGACATTGTAAAACGTATATTAAACCCACCATATTGATTGACTCTTTTTCTTTAGGATGGAACTGTGTTTATATGCATGATTCCTAAATGTCTTTATCTTCATTACAACAGAAGCGGTTGTTCTCAGTCTTTCAGCAGAACTTGCTTCACCATCGTATTGAAATTCTGATCTTGAGGTTTCTGCACAGGTTCAAGGAACACCTGTGCTTGTATATAGTTCTGACATTCCATGTTTTGTCGTGGTTTTGATAAATGTGATGGTTCTCTGCCTAGTAGCTTCCAGAAGAATCTGTCTTTCACTACTATGGGTCATTCCAATTTCTGCATTTGTCTGTCGACTTTCATATAAACAGCTGGACGTCAATCCTCTCCCAGAACTGTTTCATTCATTGAATTTCCATATTTGCATCTCTGTAACAGTTTTTTTTACAGGAAGGGTTGTTAGGCCCAACGCTCAATCCCAAACTCAAGGATCGGGTACTGCTTTTCGTCTGGCTTTTACCCTGAAACCACCAATATATGAATAAAATATCTTCTATCTTGGTTGAACCTGCTGTTGCCTTCAAGGTTATGGGAAACGCAAATCATGACCGATAGCAATACATTGTGGGTGAAGGCAGTTTGCTTAATTTTATTTTATATTTTGATTTTCAAAACTTTCTATTTTTTTTACATATTTTTAAATGTTTCTAAGGAAAGAATTCAATACAATTTTTTAATGTTAAACTTGTAGATGGTATCAAATAAAATAAAAAAATAAACGATTTTATCCAATTTACAAATTTAATTCTATTTAATTATCTTTTGAAAATTTAGAAACTAAGCATATTAAACTTGAAAGTTATCCTTAAAGAATAAACTTTATGAACAGTTAAGGTGAATAGAGCCTACCACCCCATCATAAGCGGCATAAGATCGCCTGTGCTATGCATGGAGTCCTCTAACGTTATGAAATGTGTGGGATGGGTAATTTGCATAGTGGCAACACAAACTGCCACAAAATCAGTTGGTTGTTTGAACCGGGTGGGATGGGGGGTATTGACATTTTGCCTATGCTGAAAAATCTGAACCTGCATTTTTTAAATTTATTTTTTACATTTTTCTGGATTGGTGCAGAAATAAATAAAAAAAATTGTCTCGGTCTAGAAAAATTTCTCCTTCACTGACTGAGAACAGAAAAGATGAATGAAGTGTATCAGAACAGATGCTACACTTTGCTCCTAGTCTTTTCCTTGTATAAATATCTATGATGGATAATAATGGTTACCAAACTATCAGACTAAACAATTTCTAGTGACTTTGATCCTCACTTGATGCTCCATACTTCTGCCATTGACCCAAGCATAAAATGAGTTACTAGATTCTTCTAGGAATAAGACCATTTTTTTTTCTAATTCTAACCAAATATTTATGGCTCTATTCTGCTGTAATGGCTTTTGCAACCATTTCAGATTCTTATTTGAAGCAGTTAATGTATAAATAAACACTAGTAAGTAATGTCTCTGCCTATTTTATATATTTCTTTTATTTTACTCTCGTTTCTTGCGCTTGTACTTTAAAATGGCTGTTGTATTTCCTGAAAGAAGTAAATTTAGGCTGAAAATGGCCATTATGGCTTTCGTCTCTCGCGGCTTGTCAGCAGAAAACTAAAATAATTCTCTTATTTTAGCTTATAACATTAGATTTTTTGATTTTATTTTTCATTCAAAGTTTTCATGAAACATTTCGGCTTTTTTCCCCTGGTTTTTATTTTATGTAGAATTTTCAGCTAAAACATTAAAAAAAAAAAAAAAAAATGCACTTTAAGCATGCATGCATTTTTAAGAACCAATTACTATTTTTTACCCTGAATAACATTCCGTATATTGATAAAGACATCCGGAGGTGCTGTTTGAAAATAATTAATGTTGATAGCATCTAATCTTAAAAGCTAAAGTCTCACTCGATACAAATAACGAGTCTAGATTTTATGAGAAGTTTCTTTGATATCAATACAGAAATAAAATCAGTTTTTTGAAACCAAGACAATTATGAAACTTCAAATGTTGGTTTGTAAGAATGTTTAGTTGGCTAACCTTGTTTTTGATAGCACAAAAGATTTTACCATTTTAATCTCTTCTTTGAATGTACTGAGCATTTATGGGATAGGCATTCTGAACATTTTTTTACAGTGCATTCTATCATTGAAACTAAATTTGCTAGCCCAAGACTCTTCAGTTGTTCATAATTTTACGTTTTCTCTGAGTCTCGAGAACTTTTAGTTCTTTGTGATAAGTCTCACTCTGTTTTATGTTTATTTCTAAATACAAGTCACTAATGGTGTGTTTTAGTTATTTTCAAAATATAAAAGAATACTATTTCACTAGTTTATTTTTGTAGTGTGTTTGAAATTCCAAATTGAAACGGATACTGAGAAAAATAACTTTTTTTTCCCTAATGAATATAAATGATTTCATTTGAAAGTAAAATTCCACTTTACAAAACTAATGCTGTGAGAAATGTAAATGAAACAGTTTTTGGCATAATTACTAATAAAGTTAAATTTAAGTTTATTTTTTCCTTCAATTTTGTGTACATTGTGTTTGATGCCTGTACTGGAAATAATCTGGATAATAACAGGATTAATTTCTAACTTCTAAAATAATTTTATTAATTTTATTAAAAAATATTAAATTCACTTAATCAAATATAAAAGATATAATTAAGCAAAAAAATAAACTCTGCTTTGTTTTTGATGGGTAATTAAAAACAAAGGTGAAAGGGAAGAATTCTCTTTGGTTTTGAGAGTGAATATTTCACATTTTTATCACAATTAAGCAGATGATCTCTTTGAATTCTCAATTAGTAAACTGTAGACAGAAATGGACGATGTTAATTGTATCTTCTATCTGAGTATAAAAACTGGGAAATTTTATTTAAGACAAAAAAAGCGTTTTATTCCTATCGAAGAGAAATTTTTTATTTTTCTTATGACCCAGAAAAACATTAATTCTTTAAAATGCAGGGTTTATGGCACTCCTAAAGTACACTTTTACCAAGCATTCTTGATATTTTCATGTGGGTACAATTCTAGAAACGGTAATTCTTTTCAAACATCTGTGGAGATTGTGTCTTTATTGATATACAGAAGGATAATCATAGAAGTAGATTTTAATCTGCTATATAAAGTAAATTGAGTATATTTTATCGTTTCTTTTCTATCGATAGCTTTCTTCCTACAAAATCAAGTTTTGATTTTAGTTTGTCAGTTTTTCTTGTGGATCGTTGCAGCATGTTGCGAATAAAATGTAATCCAATTTAATTCCTTCCAAAAAATACTTTGTTCAGGTGGGAATTATTTTCAAATAGGGGGGGGGGCATCTTAAAACAAAAAGGAATCTTACTCTGCATTCGTCTATACTGTTACTTCCTTTTTTTTTTTTTTTTTTTTCTCTTTTTTGAAAATCGAAAAAAAAATCGCAATTAAACCACCGCCGGGCAACACCAGGTACGTACATCTAGTGAATTAATAAAATTAGCAAAAATATGCGACCAGAGAGAGCATTTTTTTTGCTAGGATATATGACGAACGAACACATACTACCCCTTCCCCCCTCTACCCCCTCCCCTCTACCCCCCCCCCCCCCAAGGAGGAAGTAATGCCCTCATGAGAATAGAATATATACTACACTCCCCCTATTAATAGAGCATTGAAAAATATTAACCAATAGTATAGGTTCAGCTTCAAACAGATACCAAATCTATCAATAGAAATCTTAGTATAGGGTCGACTTCAGACATGGATAACAAATATCGATTAGTAATAGATACTCGATTAAGGTGCAGGGTGTCGATAATTTTGTCTTTATGAAAAACTGGTTATTTTTTGTTTTTCTCAACTTTTAACTCCATTTCTGATTATAATAAACTGATTGATCAGATGGCAGAAAATAATTGAGCCTTGATATGCTTAGGTGTTTGAAACTGATTTGTGTTAAGTGAAATTCTACCCTCCGGTGCCATTACTGTTTTAAATGTCCTCCTCCAGTGTGTATTGCCTCTGGTGATGCTTCACTGGACCCACAGGGTAATTATAAAGGGGAAAAACTGAAATGTTTAATGTGTAACCAGTACCATTGACATTTTCTTTTTTTTTTTTTTAATTGTTTTTCAACTATCAGTTCTCAGTGTTTCCTAAAATCATTTCTGCAATTACATCCTTATTTGTTAACATTTATAAAAAATAACATTTTGAGATTTTAGTTTTTTTTTGGTATTATTTGCACTACTGTTCACATCTTGGATGTTATTCTCAACGTTTTGGCCAATGTAACCTCCAACCTTCTCCAGGTACATCTTGGGAATCTGTACGGAATTTCGAACAGAACCATTTATTTAATCCACAAGGGGTACCTTGCTCTTGTTCTGTCATCCATGACTGGGTAGAAGTCTTAAGTAATTCATAATTGTATTCTTTGTATCGTCCGCACTGAGGATTGAACCTTCAACCCCAGAAGACTTGTCAATTAGAACTGATTATTACTTAGCACTTATATTGGTTACACCGGAACGTTGTGAGAATAACATCCAAGAGGAGAACAGTATTGCAAATAATACAAATTAGTTAGGGATTATTTTTCTGTCTGATTTTTATAGCTTTTCTTATTCACGTCAGGATTTCAACCACTGAAAATAATTATAGCAGTTAAAACAAAACAAAAACAAAAACAGGTCAAGAATCTTCCCTTCCCTTTGGACATTTTAGCTTATTTTAAAATTCCTTACAGAATTTAAGATTTTACATGAATTTTATTTTGAATATTTGGCTAGGAGCAAAGTGTAGTTTATGTTCTGATACACTTTATCTTTTCTGTTCTCGGTTAGTGAATGAGAAATCCTTCTAGATTGAGGCAATTTTCATTTTTGTCCCAATCCAGAGTGCCCCTTTTTTGGAGCTGGATTAAGGCACATTAAAAACCGACTTTGTGTTTAACTCTGCCCTCGTAGGGAGGTAGATAAATGAATATAAAATCATTTCAGCTAAATGTTTTTGGAACTCTTGTTATTGAGGTGAATTCTTAAAAAAAATGTTAATTACATGAGTAGATTTGTTATGTATTATGCTGCTTTTTGTTGTGGGTGGTGGTGCTAATGTTTTTGCAGGTAATATCACTAAACAAAGGATTTGTTTAATCTGCGGGGCTGGTGATAAACAAAGAATACCACAGACTGAAAAATGAGACTTGTACAGGATTCGAACATGTGCCTCTGAAGAGACCACCTAAAAGTATGAGTCATTTTTCACTTTGTGGTATTCTTTGTTTATCCCCAGCACTGTTGACTAAGTTCTTTGTTTAGTGATATTATCCATGAAAACGTTAGCGCCATAAAAAAAATGAAAGAAAAAAAAACAAACAAAAAACAACATAATACATTACTGTTGGAAATAATTCTCAATATTATAAAAATATGACTAGTATATATGCAAATGTTGGATGGTGAAAAAGTCTAAACAGTTTTTGTCATATATATATATATATATATATATATATATATATATAACTGAAATGATTGTTCAAAGGAAATCTTTTCATCTTTGTCTGGTGGACCATTTAACAAAAGCAATATTGAACTCTTGTTTGATGCCGGGTTGAAAACGAACCTTGGCATTGGCAATTTCAAATGATACTGACTCAACAGATTCTATTAACTTTGAAAGCCTAGCTTGGCACTGGAGTGTGAAAATAAACAAAACAACAAAAAACGAGGTGGCTGTAGAGAAAGGAAGAGGCACGTCTTTTTTAGTATCTACTTGTGACAATGTTTCTAAATGTTTGGAGAAAAAGCCTCAAATACATTTCTTTCAAAGGTAGAAAGTGATAGTAACAGAAAGAGGTAGAAAAGAAGGTATCATATTTTGAAGAGGTTTAAACTTGTCTAACTACAACCATTGTAAATAAGCTTCCTTTCTTTTGTACACCTAAACTGGAACTGCCATGAACAAAGTTTCCTTCCAAGGACTTCCTATCTGTGGAACATAATACCACGGGGCTGCTTCCCAGTTGACTAAAACATGGTCGTTTTGAAGTCCAATGTTAACAAATTGTCAAGCCGTCCTCTTAAATAATCAATGTCTCCAATACTCTCAAAGAATCATTTGATTCACACGAAAGAAGAAAGTGTTGTCTCATCGTCCATCTGACAAACTTATTAATCCTTATCCTTGAGTGGCTTTTGGGTGGTGATCCATTAGTATGTATGTATGTATGTATGTATAAAATGAAACTAGAAACGATGGGGGTGGGGGATGGAAATAATAAAACCATTGAGAGAGAGGTAATTCGTTGAGTAATAGTGAGAGGTAAAAAGAATGGGAGGAAATAGATTAAACAAAGAGGACAGTGGGGAGGAGGAGGAGGGAGGCGGCTATTATTTTTTCCAATGTTATTCCATGAGAGAATCAAAATACTGGGAAAGTCATGACTGCTTCTCTTCCTATAAAGTAGAACATCTGAAGAATTAAAGACATTAAGTGGATTTGCTGATATTTCTCTTTTATAAATATTATTGTTGCATTCGTTAATAAAAGAAAATAGATGGTTTGGCTCTTCAACAATTTTCAATGATTCACTGGAAAAAAAAATAGCAGATTTTATTCGTTTTTTTTTTATCTTTTTTAGTATAAGGTGACCTTCCCCCCCCCCCCTCCAATTCCACCCGTGGAATTGTTAATAAAATTCATAATCCTTTTTGCGATCACACCATATTTGGTACACATAAACTTCAGTCCATGCTTGACTTATCCGCCATGTTTCAGTCATGAATGTTCAACAGTCTTTGTTTAATCAACACCCATCTCTATCGCCAAAGTCTGCATTGCCTTGTCTGGATCTTGCCACACCCTTTTTCCAACTTCTTAACGAATTTCGTTGTGGACCGTGAGAACATCTGCTATGATCGTTGCCACTGCTTCCACACCTCTGTTGCAATTCTCTAACTCGCATCACACGGTCTTCAAAAACCACTGAGCTGCAGCTAAGATTTCCGAACTTTTAATCAATGATGCAAGTCGCTCTCTTCCAATATTCCGGTGCTTTCCAATCGTTCATGGTATCAAATCTACCCAAACACAAACAGCTATTAAATACTTCAAATGGTTCTGAGCGAATATAAAAAAAATTATTAAATTTACACCCTGTGTATGCTCTATTAATCATGTTGAGCACTAACTTCATAAATAACCAAATTATTAACTTAGAACGAATCTGGATGCTTCATAATGTTTTTTTATTTATTTTTTATTGTAGTTTAAAGAATTGTTGGTTTTGAAAATGTGAAGTGGGTTTACTCTTTTCTCAAACCAAAAGGGCTAACTGGAATTTTCACTATTGAAGGTGGCAATCGTCTGCCTCACTACAGTTGTACAACACCAAAATAAGCAAGGAAAACCTCAAAGGAAAACCAGTCGCATTCTGCCACATCAAACAGATGGACACAAAGAGAATGCATTTCCTGATAAAGGCAATTTATGACATCCTGCCAACGCCAGTCAACCTTAAATTTTGGTACTGGATTAGATCTGACTGATACACTGCCAATGTTGGAAGATGGAGGATCAGCTCAAACACGTTTTCTCCTCATTGGTTGAAGTATTTGTTGGAAAACTACAACCCGGTTTTCATGCTAGAGGATGAGTATTGATTTACTCCTCTCCAGGAGTTAGGCACATGGCCAGTTTTTATCTTACTCCCACAAGTAAGATGTGACCCAAGGTCGGGTCAGGAAAGTGGGGTTTAAAAATTGCCTGGGCAGCCCCGTCGGCATTCCCCGGTAGGGGCGCCTCAGGCAGTAAACAATAAACTTACTCCTCCCCAAAGAGGGGAGGCAAAGCCTGGGAAGGTTGATCTCCCAGAACTGCACAGGACAGACCCATTGACCGGCGTAAATCAAGACCCGAAGGCCAAGACAACACCAGTATGGGGTGCAGTATCCATCGGAACAGATACTACACTTTGATCTTAGCCAAAAGGCCAAGTATTTCAAACTGGGAGATTATTGCATAGTTCAGCTCAAGTTGTTGTCTAGCATAATGTTCATTTTATATTAATGTCTATATTTATAAGATTAACGTTCACATAAAGCTTGTTTATTTGACAAAAGCTAATTTTGATGTTTGCCAAAATGTCACTTTATTTGCATGTGAAAAATTGCTGGAAAACTTTTTTTACAACTTTTTTTTTTTCTTCCCTAAAATGATAAGAATTTTTTATTTTTTCTTATTCAATATGGCGTCAAGACTTTCCTGCTGGTATAGGTCTGTGGATTCGGTTCACAGATTTCTCTTTATATTTATTCAATTTTCCAGGTCAGTGAAATTATACTGAACTAAAATTATGAACAAAACCATTCCAGTAGTACATTTATGAAAAATGATAAGCACACGGGTGAAGTCACTAAACACACAAATAAAAAAAAAAATAATAATTTGCCGTTACATTTTTAAGCTAAAAAGGCAGTTTTTTAGATAAAATATTTAATTTTTAATATTTTCATTTGTGTTAATTATTGAAGTACTAGCTTTAAAAAAAAATTTTTTTTTAGCCCTTATTTTACATGCAGAGGTTTTTGTTCTTATTTATTTAAAAAGAAAAAAAATACCATGGGTTAATCCTCTAAAAGTAATTACATTTAGTTTAGGAGCACAAAAGAACCAAAATACTAGATTTTTGCCATTTAAACGTTAATTCAATCCAGGAATTACTTTTTAATGGGTAGTTTGTCTGAAAATTAGCTTTGAATAGTAAAGTTACATGATGGCAAACCAGGTTGCTATCAGATGCAAAAATGGCTGACTTATCTATATAATAATATGATAAAGCATTTCCTGTTCGTACTTACGTTATCACCTTCCACACCCATTTATTTTAATGAGATATTCCGATTGCCAATGATATGCAAAAGAATAATTGAAAATGTACTGGTGTTGTTAAGGTAAAAGATCTGACTTTAGAATTGTTCCAAAATCAAATTCTGTTGTCCTATTTTAACTTTTGAAAAACTATGTGTATTCTTTTTAATGCTATTTTGATACACCTAAGTGTTACAATTTTAAATAAAGATGAGATATATTCGTTTTATATAAATGACAATGAAAATTATTTTTACGGAAGAAAGATAAAATATTTTTCTGTATATTATTAAACCTTAAACACAATAAATTATTTCAAGAGATATATTGGGATTAACAGTAAATTATACAAATAAATGGGAAGTGGTGGTGGTGGAATGATTAACGATACGCACTCACAACCTGGGTGTACAAAGTCCGGATCATAGCATCACTTGAAGTTACACATGTTGGCAACCTTCACTAGGCCCCTTCTGTACGTACCCTATTCTTAAAAAAATAAAAAATAAAAATACAGAATCCGGGCAAACCAATGCCAACAACAAAACCAAACCGAACAAAAAATCGTAGCATGCTGATCCATATGCATTTATTTTTATACAAGTAGATAAAGAAAGGGTCCGACTAGTCTTGACTATCGTGACTTTAATCAAAATTAATTTGGGGGGAAGCTTTAAATGTCTTTGAAAGTTAGAAATAACTTTCAAATTTAATTGAATTAGTTTTTAAGTAAACACTTATTTTCATCTGCATCTCTGGTGACTCCTCCCCCAAAAAACAAACACAAAAAAACCCAGCCTCCACCTTTGCTCTACTTACCTAACTCACCATATTCTTTCTTGCATGACACATGAGGCAGTATGTCCTATCTCTGTAATTGGTTGCTAAATTATATAAGTGACCTTTTAAAAATGAATGGATAACAGTGGAATCCATCTTTTTAAAATCAATTACATAGCATAAAAATAAAAACACAATTTCTAAAAACTAACATCACTATAGCAACCACAATCCAGTAAACAAGGTAAATGATAAAATTAATTTTTTTGTTAATTCTCTATTGGAGAGAGAAAACGTTATTGCTTGATAGTGTAATACAATCAAACTTGTTCCATTTTTACTTTTCATTTAGGACGCTTGCTAATGAATAATAAATATTGCGATATTATTTTTGTAGTTCATACCATTTAAAAATTAAAAAAAAAAAAATTATTTCAAAATTAGAATTCAATTTAGTTTTCTATATTCTTATTTTATAGAATTAATATTTCTACAACCAGATCTTCCTATTTATTATATTAAAAAAAAATTGTTTTGTTTTATTTGATTATCTTAATGCAGAATTAAAAATAAATATTTGAGTTTTGCACCACTGGTTATTTGTAATTGAATGTTAAAAAAGTTTGTTTTAATTGTAATTGAATCTTTTTGATGTGGGATCACACCATTTTTTTCCTGTTTTATTTTGCTAGTTGACTATTAATTTATTTGGTATTTATATAAATATTAAATGAATTAATATTTAACTAAAATAAAGTAAATATATATTTTCTGTTGAATTGGCATTAAAAGCTTTCAACTTTTAAATATATATCTTTTTTAATGCATGTATTAGGTTATGTGTAAAATTGAAAAATTCGTTTTTTATAAAATCAAAAATCTGTTTTAAATGAGTTTTATCTTCAAACGGCAGATAAGAATATTTTGAAATTCATTTGTTTGCTTGTTTTATTTTAACTGAATTTTTCTTTTGTATTGATTTATAAATATTATATCTCTTTTTAATATTCAGAATTTATTTGTTGGCAAAATTTGATTAAGTTATTTCTTGAATGAATTTCTTGTTCAGTGAATATTCAACCATTTTCCAAAATGATGGATGACTAATTATTGTTAGGTTTAAGGATTACAGATTTTATTAAATCAATGTTAACTTCAAAAAACATTGTTTTTCTCAATTTATTTAGCTTTTGCTTTAGATAAATCAATGTGCTTTGTAGTTTTTGCCTTTTCGATGTTAGAACGTAAGGCATTTTCCCTATCATTTCCTTATTTAATATTGGAAAAATATACTTTAACTTTTTTTAAAAGTTTCTGACATCTACACATAAAAGACCATTTGATCCGCTTGGATGATGTCATACAAGACCCAAAATAAAAAGAAAAAGTTGTTTTTTTTGCTAAGTTTTTTTTTTACATAAATCCTGAAGAAATAAAACCCATACAACACATTGAGTAAAACTGATTAGTCATATGAACACAAGAATCAAATATAAATACACACACACATGGGTATTTATATGAAGTTATTTGCATGGATGTGTATGGACTTTGTTATATTCTATCACGATTAAAAGTTTGTACCCTATTAGGTTCCCCACACTGTAGCCTTGTGTTAGAACAACTATAAGAAACCTTTCCAAGCACTGATTGCTATGGCTGATAGCACACTTTCCCCGAGAGTCAAATGTTCAAACTACTCTGCCTAACATTTACAGGCAACATGAATCGGAATAAGTACATAGAAAATGCTGCCAAGTCTGCTGCTAAAAAGATGGGCTCCCTCTACCGGACTAGAAAACTTCACACCTACCAGTATCCTATACTTCTGTAAAGCAACTATTCGGCCATACATGGCATATTGTTGCCACATCTGGGCTGATGCACCAACCACTAGTCTCCCCCCCTTTGACAGGGTGCAAAAGAGTTTCTCTCCTGTGCTGTCTACCAAGCTCTGACCCCTGTCCCCCTGCCACAATGTTGCATCCCTGTTCTTGTTTTACAATTTGAATGTAATGTGAACAAACATCTTGTTGCACACATTTCAACTTAGGATACTCACTATAAATCTGGCCCCTAATCGCAGTAGCCATTTACGTCTCCATGTCATTACGCTTTGTTTGGGGTGAAAGAAAGTTAAACAAAACAAACTAAGCCTTCAACAATATTTTTTAGATAAAAAATGGTTTACATGGTTTGGTAGATGTCCCAGAAATATACATTTTTTGTTTTACCATTTTTTTCTTTGTCTTTTTTTCTTTTCTTTTTTTTCATTTTGTTTCTTTCTCTTCTTTTTCATTCTCTTCCCTTTCGTCCTTTTTTCTTTTCCTCTCTTTTTTCCTCCTTTTTCCTCTTTTCCCCTCTTCTCTTTTCCACTTCTCCCCCTTTCTTTTTCTCTTCTTCGCCTCTCTTCCTCTTTTTTCCTCGTTTTCTCTTTTTTTTTCTCATATAAGAGATACAATATTATTTTTTTTTGCCGAGACTCTATTTCTATTAGATTGTCACATTTTTTATAGGATTTTTATTTTTTGTTAAAGTAAAAGCTGAGAGAAGAGTAGTAAGTTTGGATTTTGAAAATCTCATTAATTCCAAAGAAAGAACCCCTCCCATTCCACTCTAAACATTGTCACCCACTCACCCTATACACATCTATATGATCCCAACAATTAATGCGGTTTGTTGTAGGAAGATTAAAGGGAAATCTTATAAATGAACAAATGTATCAGTAATCCCTTTTCTCCATGTTTTATTATTCATTTCATGTTTCTTTGTCTACCTTTCTTTTACCCGGTTCGTTATTTCCCTTTAACCAATTTATTTTGTTTTCTTGTCAACACAAAGAAAGAAAAAGAAACTCCATTTTAGGTTGTAAATTGCTCCTCCCTTTCATTCATTCAAGCTGATTGAACTAACATATTGAAAAGAATATTGCAGAGAGAACAAGACTTAAGGTTCTTTTCAAATAGAATTATATACCTGTGTGTGTGTGTGTGTGTATATATATATATATATATTAGTATTTCATGTATCACATAAAATTTTATAAGGAGATATAATTTTTTATGTATCAATTTTCAGTATTTACTTCAACAGTGCTCGATACGTAAGTAGAGCTAGGTAGTAAGCTATGAAAATATATTTATGGCAATTAAGCTACAGAGAGGTTCCCGCGTTTCATCCCCTGGGGATGAAACGTGGGAGCCTCTGTGTAGCTTAATTGCCATAAATGTATTTTCATAGCTTACTATATATATATATATATATATATTATATATGAAACATAGTCCTTAGAATAAAAAAATATAGTGTTTAAAAAAAAAAAAAAAATTTTTTTCACGCTACAAATGCACCAAATATTTTCAAATATTGTACTTGCATATTATTTCTTCAAATCAATCATCTTGAGAAAATCTTGAAATAAAGACGAAACGTTGATGAATATATAAATAATTTTGATTTTTCCTTTTGCATTTTCAATCACGTTGGACTATTATTTTCATAATTTTCATATATAAAGTAAGTTTTCCCTCACTTCTGTGATCAGTAGCTTTTTTACTAGAAGCTGCATAAAAATATGTTGCGGTAGTCATATAAGGCAAATAATGTTATGTGTTGTTAAAAACAAAAATGTTACTTTCAATCAATTTAAAATATTTCATCCAGTTTTGAAATTTTTTTATTACTAATATAAGATGGAATTTGATGAGCTAACCCCCCCCCCCCCCCCCCAAGTTCTTTTCCTGTCACTCAAATTACCAGGTACTAATTTAATATTTCTTGGATATTCACTGATGAAAAAAATTGTCCTTTCGATTTCTTTCTCTCCTTTCATTGCCTATGGCTGAGGATATATATATATATATATATATATACATATATTAGATAGATATATATTAGATAGATAGATAGATCTATCTCTCTCTCTATATATATAGATCTATCTATCTATCTATCTCTCTCTATATATATATATATAGATCTATCTATCTATCTCTCTCTATATATATATAGATCTATCTATCTATCTATCTATCTATCTCTCTCTATATATATATATAGATCTATCTATCTCTCTCTATATATATATATAGATCTATCTCTCTCTCTATATATATATATAGATCTATCTATCTATCTATCTCTCTCTATATATATAGATCTATCTATCTATCTATCTATCTATCTCTCTCTATATATATAGATCGATCTATCTATCTATCTCTCTATATATATAGATCGATCTATCTATCTCTCTCTCTCTATATATATATATAGATCTATCTATCTATCTATCTATCTATCTCTCTCTCTCTCTATATATATATAGATCTATCTATCTATCTATCTATCTATCTCGCTCTCTCTCTCTCTATATATAGATCTATCTATCTATCTCTCTCTATATATATATAGATCTATCTATCTATCTATCTCTCTCTCTCTATATATATAGATCTATCTATCTATCTCTCTCTATATATATATATATAGATCTATCTATCTATCTCTCTCTATATATATATATATAGATCTATCTATCTATCTCTCTCTATATATATATATAGATCTATCTATCTCTCTCTCTCTATATATATATATAGATCTATCTATCTATCTATCTATCTATCTCTCTCTCTCTATATATATATATAGATCTATCTATCTATCTATCTCTCTCTCTATATATATATATAGATCTATCTATCTATCTATCTCTCTCTCTATATATATATATAGATCTATCTATCTATCTATCTATCTATCTCTCTCTATATATATAGATCGATCTATCTATCTATCTCTCTATATATATAGATCGATCTATCTATCTCTCTCTCTCTCTCTATATATATAGATCTATCTATCTATCTATCTCTCTCTCTCTATATATATATATAGATCTATCTATCTATCTATCTATCTCGCTCTCTCTCTCTCTATATATAGATCTATCTATCTATCTCTCTCTATATATATATAGATCTATCTATCTATCTATCTATCTCTCTCTATATATATAGATCTATCTATCTATCTCTCTCTATATATATATATATAGATCTATCTATCTATCTCTCTCTCTATATATATATAGATCTATCTATCTCTCTCTCTCTATATATATATATATAGATCTATCTATCTATCTATCTATCTATCTCTCTCTCTATATATATATATATAGATCTATCTATCTATCTATCTATCTCTCTCTATATATATATATATAGATCTATCTATCTATCTATCTCTCTCTCTCTATATATATATAGATCTATCTATCTATCTATCTATATATATATAGATAGATAGATAATCTATCTATCTATCTCTCTCTCTCTATATATATATAGATCTCTCTCTCTCTCTCTCTCTCTCTATATATATATATATATATATATATATATATATAGATAGATCTATCTATCAATCTCTCTATATATAGAGAGAGATAGATAGATCTATCTATCTATATATAGATGGATGGATAGATATATCTATATATAGATGGATGGATAGATATATCTATATATAGATGGATGGATAGATATATCTATATATATATAGATGGATAGATATATCTATATATATATATAGATGGATAGATATGTCTATCTATCTATCTATAGATATATTGATAGATATATATAGAGATAGATAGATAGAGATATATATGTGTTTAATTTACTGGGGGTACGCACGCATACACACTTATACACTAAATTACAGCTGACTTGAAAATTCGCTTGTTCGCCCTGAGTTTAAAATAACTGTTGATTTTTTTTTACATATTACCTTGCATGTTTACCTTCCCTGCCCCTCCTCTCTCGGTCTGAATCAACAGACGTTTTCATTTCTCTATCTATCTATCTATCTATCTATCTATCTATCTATCTATTCTCTTCATTATATGTCTCTCTTTCTACTTTATTATATTTTATTTATTTGTTTTGTTTGTTTTAGATTTTAGTTTTTAACTTTAAAAATTTTTAACGGCCCTAAACCACGTAACTCCCTAAATTTTGAAATTCTAAATTTCTTTTTTCTTCTTTTTCTCTCCACTTTATTCTCTCCAAATATGATCTGAGGTTAAGATCGGATTATAACTCTCCCTGATGAGATCGCAGTTTATAATAACTGTTAATCGATAACATCGACATGCCAGCGTCACAGATTTTGTACATTTCTTTGTAAATAAAAATAATCATATATATATATATATATATATATATATAGAGAGAGAGAGATAGAGTTATTGAGATATATAGCTTATATATTTAATGAGTTATAATTTCGTACTGGCTGCCATGGGTCAATCAGTTAATTTGCCATACTGAGAGCCAGGGCAGTTTGATTTTGTCCCAAGATGAACTTAGACATTTCAAATTACAATATTAAGCAGGTTGTTTACTTTTACTTGTATTCCCTTCTCTAATTTATGGAAATTAGAATCCTGAACGACACTATCTAGTCCTGCTAGTGTGTATGTATATTTATTTATATACACTTAGGTATGTATATATGGTTATATATTTGTAATATTATCTGATATTTATGTTTATATGAAAGTCAAACATTATTTTCTTACCAACCTTTCATGACAACAGATACTACACTACCAACATACTATTTCAGACTAAGTACAATAGTCTTAAATAGTATAGTTTCGACTTCAGACACAGCTACCTAATCTCCATTATTAATAAAAGATATATATATATATATATATATATATATATATATATATATATATATATATATATATATATATATATATATATATATATATATAGAGAGAGAGAGATATGTTTTTTTGTTTTTTTTATGAATCGGCAGTTTTTTAACCGGTTTGATTCTGTTGTTAGCATTGTTTTCTCTGATTACTTTTAGAATCGGGTACTCACAGGAGGGACCATGTGGAAATTGCCAACATTCATAGTTAAAGAAATGCTATAGATCCGACAGGATTTGAACACAGCATGCTGAGTTGTCAATCCTCACCAGTATCCACTTTGCTACTGATAAACTTGTGTAAATTATCATTATTTTCCATATGCGGCTTCAAGCCAATTTGATGTCGTCAGTTTCTAATCCATGTCCCATAATGTTAGACAGGTACATGTATGTAAATTTGATGGCGATTTTGAAGAAACGGTCACTTTTTCTTTAAATGCTCACATAAATATTAGAGAGTAGTTGAGTCCACATAGTGAGAGAAATATAGAGATAGCTGAGAGAGATGTGTGACTTGTTCAGCTAATTATAAATTATGGCTAATTAGAACAATTCAAACAGAATTTTTTCAAGCATAACTCAATCCCAGAACTGAGGTATATTTTAACGTGTATTTTTTTGTCATTCAAATATATAGGAAAAAAAACCTTAGCGAAAGAAACGTTGATTAACTCACATTTAGTGTAATAATACATAAAAGATAA
Source organism: Sepiola atlantica (assembly GCA_963556195.1). Taxonomy (NCBI): domain Eukaryota; kingdom Metazoa; phylum Mollusca; class Cephalopoda; order Sepiida; family Sepiolidae; genus Sepiola; species Sepiola atlantica. Next base: position 161,771,222 of record OY744524.1, read on the forward strand.
GTCATCTGATACTGCTGATCATATTTGAATGTGACTTGGCATTTGGGTATTGAATTTCAACGTTACACTGAAAAGTTGTGATACAACGAAACAGCTGTCTGTGGGTGACTATATCTGCCAATAAGTAAAGTCAGTCTCTTTCTTGATATTTGTCATCGATAGCTTTCTTCCTACAAAATCAATATTTAATTCTTGTTCATCAGTTCTTTTGGTGGATTGTTGCAGCATGTTAAAAACTATAAAATATAATTCGATTTAATTCCAGAAAATACTTTGACCGGGTCGGAATTGTTTTCATATGGACGCCATCTTTTTAAAAAAAGAAAAAAAGGGAATTCTGTATTTGTCAATGCAGAGTTACTTCCCTTTGTTTGGAAAAATATTTTTGGAAAAACAACAAACAAAAAATTGCAAGTAGAAACACTACTGGGAAATGCCAGATAAGTACAGATAGTTATATATATAATCTATAAAGCTATCTAGTCGGATTTTAGAATTTAGACCCAAATGTCGACACATCAATATTTGATTCTGCCTAACTATTTTGTTTTTTTATTTCCCCATTCCAGCATGTTCTTTAGGATAACAAAATCTCTTTGGCTCCAGTTTGTTTAAAAAAATAATAAAAAAAAAAATTTTGGTTAAGAAGAGTGTTACTAGAGCGATACTTTTACATAATGAATCAAATAATGTAAGGTGATAAATCTTTGCAACTTAAAATGTAACTTATCTTCCTTGCATTATTTGAGTTATTACTGAGCATTTATTTTTCCTTCATCTTATTCTCTTTTTAATCTGCAACCAATGAATCCTGGAAAATGCTGGGTATATACAGCTAGTATGTGTATGTATATGTATTTTCATTTTGTTAACGCAGAAGTTAACAAGTAAAAATAAAAAACGTACCTGACAAAACCATTTCAAATGTTGAGGGTAAGAAAATAGCAAGTCAGACAAACCATTTGAAACGAAACAGGAAATAAATCCTTCACTCTAAATAAGTCAATGGTTGGAGTGTCTTTTTCGTTAGATCATCAGAAATAATTCATATATGAAAATTTAAATTATTGACGTAATTCTAGTATTTCATATGAATATTAGTGTGAACACTGGTAAAGCACAATTTTATTTTTGACAGAGGATATTAAAATTAATAAAGTTCTCAAATTTAATAAGACAATCCTATTTTGCTGATTGATGGTTAATTATTTTTGTGAATGCATAAAGCTAGAATAACTTAAATTTTTTCAATGTAACTAAATATATATATATATATATATATATATATATATATATATATATATATATATATATATATATATAAATTGTGAGCCCCTATAATAATTAATAATTAGTTTAGATGATGGCTATATGTAACTGATTCTCTCCAATTAGAGTTAAGGGAACAAATAAATTGTCCAGTTAGAATTCTGACCCCAATGACCCATTATCTGGAGTAACCTTGCTTATAAACATCAACCAAGACCCTTGGATGTGTTTGTATGAAGATTTCAGGATTAAAATATTCCGTTACAATGCAGAAAATTATTTAACGCCACATTTAATTCAAGGCTGGACCTAAATGATTTGAGAAAACAATTGAGAGAATTTAATTACAAATAAATATCTTGCAACTTCATTGGATAGGAATGAAATGCATTTTCTTTACTCACTTTTATAAAATACAAGCGAAAAAAAATTCCAACTATTAATCTACCTTTTAAGTATTCTTTTTAAATGTATAACTTACATTACATATCTTTAACATAAATCTATTGTAATTTAAAAAAAAACAAACTAAGAGTCTTCATTTAAATCACCTACCTTGAAAATTAACGAATATAATATTTTGAGAAAGGTTTTGGTAATTTATCTTCTTTTTTTTTTGGGACAAAACTATTGCATATATACAGTACAATAAAATTACAAATGGATAACACCAAACATTAATTCATTATAAACTGTTTAAAAAATAGTTATGCAAATTAGGCATACAAATAGATGTTTGGGTTTTTGCTCTCTACTATATATATAATATTTCAAAAGACTATGTTGTATTATTGATTTAAATAACAGTGAGTCGTTTTGATTGTAATATAGGTATGATAAATAAAAATAAAAACTTTATATATATATATATATATATATTACATGAAGTAAGTTATCACTGAAAAGGGAGGTCAAATCTGAAGGAGTAATGGTGTCAAATCACTATCACAAGTTCAATTTCAAGGAGCCTAAATCAAAATATAATGAACAAACTATATCACAAGTCCAAAACTCACCTCTGTAATTAAGCAATTAGCACTAACGATCATAACTTCCCAATAAACCAAGTTTAGAAAAAAAAAAATTGCCCTTATAAAGAATACATGACCTTTTTATTGTCAAAGGCTTTTGATTGGTTGTAACTGAAGAAGAATAAAAATATTTCCAAGTCTACTCGATTACACTTTCCCCTTTTGTCAGATTGCACACAGCACATGAATCCTTTTCCCAAGTAAGATATAAAGTTCAATAATAAAAAAATAAAAAAAATGTATGCATATTGATTGGATTTAATCAAAGCTGACGAGAATAATCACTTTGCTATTATAACTAAAATAGTTATCCATTATTGTGGGATATAAGTAAAAGAAAATAAATTTGTATGAATCGGCATTGTACAGATTTTTGACCAGCTTGATTCCTTTGTTGGTATTGGTTTCCTCAATTCTTTCTAGATTTGTTATATCAGTTCCAACCCATTTTTGTTAAAGATACCTGACAATGTAGCACTTTTAGGAGAAGGATTTGAGCCTTTTCTAAGAATATTGGAACTTAATGGGTATTAAAAGAAAAAGAAATTCCCGAAACTGAAATTCAAACTCCGATCATCAATTCTTTTTCTTGTTGATAACCAAGATAATCCATAGAAGACGTAAAATGGCTAGAACCTCTCTAAAAGAAAGCGGCAGTTCTATTCATCAACAAGAGATAACTTCGGATGCATGTTTACGTTGCTTTTTGTTTTTGATTCATTGACTTTAGAATGGAGACCCCCCCCCCCATTCCCCCTCAACAAGAAAAATGAAAGTTATTTCAGTCAACCAAAAAAAAGTTCTCAAAAATGTCAGTTGTATGCTTTCATAGTTACTTTAATTTTTTCTGTTTGCTTGTTGTGTAACCACCATCTTGAAATATTGATTGATGAATTGAATGAATTCTTGTATTTAATTGCATTAAACATTTTTAATTTCTACTTTAAGCATCATTTATTTTGTGTCTTCTTTCATTAGATGATTGAGGGGAAACATTCAAAATGGATGCCTCTGACAGTGAATGTTGACTCTTAATTAATTCAAAACATTTTTTTAAATAATAGTAATTTTTATTTATTTATTCATGTCTGCTGTTTGATACGCCTATGGTAATTGAAACACCTGAAACTACCTTATTTTAAATAAATAAATCAATAAACTACTTAAGTTATTGGAAAAGTTCCTGTCCACTTCAAAACAATTCCTGATAAATTTCTTGATTTTTGAAAATGTGTGATTGTCACTTGATTCATCGTATTGATCAGCCTGCACATGCAACTGCATGAATAATAATACAATTAAGATCTGACTATCAATACAGTTATCACGATGGGCAGGGTCCCTGTAGCTAAAAATAATCAAGATTTGATGATCAAGTAAAATCTGAATCTGGGTCAATCCGACAAAGTCACCTGATGAAATCTTCTGTGCAATGAAAACTAGATTTATCCTCTGGTGATCAACAGTGTTCTTGACATACTCAAGCGGCGACATTCTGAGAACTGGAAGCAAGATTAGTAAAAAAAAAAATTATAAATGCTTCCATTAAAAAATTTTTTTTCACCTCTTTCAAAATTGAATGTCTGACTTAGATGCTAAAAATATAAAACTAATATAACTCTCAAGCTATATTTTGAAATGTGTAAAGGACATTGTATACAAAAACTAAACATTATTAGACCAACCTGACAAGGAGGGAGGTGAAAGTGCAAATTCTCTACAGGGAAAATTGGAATTTTAAATTTTTAAACAATGGCGCAATGGATTCAGTTCTAAGTGATAATCAGTTTTAAGTGATAGTCTTATGGGAGTTAAAGGTTCAATCTTCAGTACAGGCGATACAAAGATTATAATAAAAGAAAAAAAAAAGAATAATTACTCATGACTTCATGATGGCTGATTGAACAAGAACAATCTACCCCCGTACATTACATAATGGGTTCAGTTCGAAATTCGTACACACTCCAGAGTTCGATAATATTCAACTGAAGAAGGTCAGGGGTTACAGGGGTAAAAAATGTGAGAAGCATTCAAGATGAAAACAGCAGTCCGAATAATCCAAATAATACATAGATTTTTTTTGCTTTCAATTTTTATCCTCTTTCAAACTGAAAACCGTATAATGCATGTGTGAAATGAAGTTTGTCATTATTTTATCAATCAACATTTTGGTAGAGTTTGACATCTAGAAAAGCGTGTGTTATTAAATTTGTGTCTTTGTAATTAGGGAATTGTTGAAAATGTTCAATTATGAAATAGAAATACAAAATGTCATATTTTTGTTTCTTTTCTTGATTTAAAATCTAACAAATATGTTTTAAAAACATGAAAAGGTTGAAATACTATGGAACTTTTTGGGTTTCCTTAAGAATAAGGTGGAGAGGGGGAGTAAAAAATCTACGATTTATTAAGATAAGTCAGTTTTTGCTAGCAGAGCAAATTATATATTAATAAGTTTTATATTAGTCATTTCACATTGAAAACATTTATATTGTTAAATGATATACGTGTTTCTTTAATATGCTTCTGTTTATACTTATTGATGTAAATCATCTCTATTAATAAAACTAAACATTAGACATACTTTTATCAAACATAAAGTAATCTTGTCAGATTTTCAAAGTTAGACTCAAATAGCATTTAAGCTGATAAATAAAACTTTACATCTGACTAGCCAATTTTCATTTGTTATTGCTGTATCATGTTATTGGCAATATAACATACTTAGCTACAATTTATTTTAAAATTTACTTAGTCTTATCCAAACTACTGCTAATATGAAGCCTTTTTAAATAATTACTTAAAAATGAAAATCAGCAATGGGGGAGGGGTATAATTCATTTTAAATTGCAGAATATAATAGTTGTCTGCTTCGTTTAAAAATGTGTCAATAAATAAATAAATAAAATGGCTTCACTGCATCCCGGGCAACGTCGAGTTGGTAGACTTAGTGTGCAATAAATGAAAATAAATGTTCAATTGAAAAATATTATTTTTGATTAAATCCTTAGAAATGACAAAATTATGCCATTTCTTATGTTATGGGTACACTAATAATGAGTTTGTCAGGAGGACAGCGAAGCAACAACGTGAAAATTGGGAACAATGGTTTAGACCGGTCCGAATTAGATTATTTAAGAGGACGGCTCAACAAGAATTTGTTAACACTGGACTGGAAAATGATCATGTTTTAGTCAGCTGGGAAACAGCCCCGTGGTATTGCGTTCCACAGACGGATAATTCTTGAAAAGTTCTGTTCATGGAAGTTCCGTTTAGTTTTAAGTACAGAGGGAGAAAGGAAAATTATTGACTGGTTGTAGCTAGACGAGTTTTTGTCGTGAATGTTTTACAGGAGGAAGGGGCATAGATTGGAGGTCAGTTGAGCACCTACCGTGGAAATAACGATAGAGTAGAGAAAGACTAGCAACCTCTCTTTTGTGAGAAAGAGGTTGTAGAGAACAGTGTTACATACTTTTCTGGTTAACTTTTTAAACTAAAACTTTTGTAATTAAAGTAACTTAAAAACAATCAGTTGTCTGCTTCTTGTTTATGTATACAAACTTGTATTACTACTACTGCATCGAGTGTGGATGAATTACATCCCTTTAATTTATGGCATGTGTATTGGCAGTATCACGGTCATGCAAATTAAGAGGGTATTGATTTGTTGTCTCATTCTTCCTGTTGTGCGCCTTTTTTTTTTTTTTTTGTGTGTGTGTGTGTGTGTGTCTGTGTGTGACTGACTGACTGACTGACTGACTGACTGACTGACTGACTCACGCCAGTCGTTCGGTGAGTTCGTATTTAAAAAAAAATGGTTCGATTTCTCTTAATTTAATTTTCTTTTGAGCCCTAGGAAAATTCAGTGAGAACCGTAGCCGTGCATATGTTTGTAATTCACAAACCAAACAAATAATTCACTTTGTTCTAATTTTATGTTCTATTGTATTTACACATTTTTCTTTCGCACGTTTTGATTTTTAGCTATAACTTTTGTAATTAAAGTAACTTAGAAAAAATCAGTTGTCGTCTGCTTCTTGTTTACATATACAAAGTAATTGAGATTGCTACTACTACTACTGCATTAGTTTGAATGAATTACATCCCTTTGGTTTATGAGTATTGGTAAAAAAGAGGGACAAGCAGACTTATAGATGATAAACGTAAATTTGTATGAATCAGCACTGTACGACTTAAACAGACTCGATTCTGTTATTGGCATTGGTTTCTTTGTATTCTTTCTAGAATCAGGTACTCACAGGAGGGACCATGTGAAGGTTGCCAACATTACAGTGAAAGTAATACTATAGATCCATGCCGATATCCACTTCACTACAATCACCTCTCCTGATAGAAATCATATTAGTAAAATAGGTTGTAATCTTTTGCTTAAATTTTATAATGTCCGATTTATTGGTCTGACTAAGTTCATTGGAGTTTGACTTCCTGTTTTCTTTTGTTTCACTAGTTGACCTTTCTCTTCTTAATGTGAATTCAAGAGCCCAAAAAGGAAGTTCTGTCTCTATGATTGCGTTAAGAGATTACTTCCTGACTGAGAGTAGGCCTTTCCTTCTTTCTCTCCATTTTTCTATTTGGTTGGTTGGGAATTAAACCTTTTGTGAAAACAGGAGGTGAGGTTTAAAAATGAATGACTCTCATTGTCAGCTATTATCAACTGTCATGGAAAGACCACATGTGCTTGTGGCCTTTAAATAGAATTCCGATATTAAAACGTATTCACCTTGATTGTTACTCCCTCTAATTACAGCCTGCAGTTTAGTGAACAGATATTTAACATTTAAGGTCCATGGAATCGGAAATAAAATCCCTGGATTATTGGAGCCAGTTGGTTGGTATTTAACAAGAGGTGGGACTTCCGGATAACATAAACAGCAGCAATGCTTCCAACGGAGCTGTCATCGGATGATTTATGGTTTTAAAAAAATACATATGTGCAAAAAAAAAAACTTCTTTTTTTTTTATAGATGCAAGCATCTTTGAGATGTTGTTTGGTAATCTGTCAAGTTTTAGTTTAAAATATCATTTCCATTGCTAAACGGCAGATTGAATGAATATCCTATTCTAGATGTGTCCAAGCATCTATATAAGAGGCTCCGTCTGTCAGTCTATTCGATTTAAGGGAGGGTCTGTTACATTTAAGGTTCAGAATTTGAGATGAGGATTGATAATTTCTATTTTAATTAGTTGGACTACTATTTTCATTTTGGTTATTATTTTCACATCGTTTTGGCCGATGTAACCTCCGACCTTCTTCAGGTGCATCTTTTCGAACTTAGGAATCCTTCTGTTGAACTCGGAACTTGTACGGAATTTCGAACTGAACTCTTTATTTAATCCAGGAGGGTAGATTGTTCTTGTTCCATCAGCCATGTCTGGATAAAGTGTTAACTATATATTCTTTGTTATTATCGTCTGTAGTAAGAATTGAACCTTCAACCTCCCAGAAGACTTTTATTTAGAACTGATTGTTAATCAACACTTTACAATAAAATAAAATCTAACACTTCTATCCAGTCATGGATTAAATAAAGGGTTCAGTTTGAATAGGTTCCCAAATTCTAAAAGATGCGCCTGAAGGTCGGAGGTTACATTGGTTGTGAAAGTAACAACCCAGATAAGAATAGTAATCTGAATAATACTCGGGTTTGAAATTACATTTTCATAGTTAAAGTGCAGCTTGAATGGATACGTTTTTAATACCAGTTCTTGTTTTAGAATTTATGGAGACAACATTGACTGTCATAGTCATCCATTTTGATCCCCACCTCCACCTAATGAATGGAGATGTAAAATAAATGTTTAAAGTAGAAATTAATTTTTTTTTTTTAAAACTATTCTTTTCATGCCAACAGGAGGTTTATCATTCTCTAGCTTTCTGGTCTACAACTGTAGTGTGGTTTCTTCCTGGGATGCTGTTAGAGGCTGAACATGGCTGACATAAGTAATTAATCAATGAAAAAAAAAACCCTCAAATTATGGAATATGAAACCCTATTATTAGTTCTATTGTAGTTATTTATGACCGTCCTATTTGGCATAATGGGTTAGTGTTTGCTAATGGGCCTGGAAACCAGAGTTCAGTCCTCGGTCGAGACACACCAAAGACTAAAAAATGGTACTTGATACCCCTTTGCTAAACATTCAGCATTATAAGATGAGGATCAAGGGTAAGTGGAGTAATCCTGAAGAAGCAGTGGCGCCCTACCCTCCATATCGGTGTAGTAGCTAATGAAAAGAAAGCCTTTGGGTTGCCCTTGACTATGGTCGACCACTTTACTTTTCTGTAATAATACCATTGGAAAAGGTATTAGTCTACTCCCAGCTCTGAATAAGATAGCAGCTTGTGTTCAATTAATTGTATATAAGGAATCGTTTACAATTGGTATTTTTTCAGAAATTAAATAACCTCCAAAAAGGTTGTTTTTTACTTTAAAACAAACTAAACCTCTGATTTCAAATGTTAACCTCTTTAATGTTAATTCATTGAGAACAAGCTGTACCTACCCGGCGTTGTCTGGGATGCAGTGATGTAATTTTAGTTTTTAACTTTTATTTGTTTGCACATGTTTTTAATTTAAGGTAGACAACTCTTATTATATTCTTCAATTTAAAATTCATCCCCCCCTCCCCCCGTGTTAATGTTTATTTTTAGGCGATTATTTAAAAATATTTCATATTAGCAATCGTCTGGGCCGGACTAAGTAATTTAAAAAATAAATTGTAGCTAAATGCATTATTATATTGTCTATAACACAGTACAACAATAAAAAAAAAATTAAAATTGGTTAATCAGAAGCAAAGTTTGATTTGTTTGACTTTGAAAATCTGACAAGATAACTTTATATATTAGATTTTTAAAAATCCCACTGGGGTTGGCTGAAAATAAAAAAGAATTTCAATTCAGTCTATCTTAAGATTTGAGTCACCATTCTGACTCTCCACCTCTGGATATCACATTTATTGCAATAATGAAATTTAAGTTAAAAATGTGGTCAGTTTTGATTAAGTGGGCTCGTTATTTGGTATTAATTTGTGACTAATTCTAATTATGTGTACTTAAAAAGTTAATTGCATGCTGCATCCTTGCAGCTTCATTCATCAGTGTCAATATAATAAAAAAAAAATCAAGATGAAATTTATAAAGTTTAAACCGTAGCTTTGTTTACTGAACCAAGATCTTTACCAGTTGAGTTATGCCACCTCTCCCTTGATTTATTAGATATCTGTTATATCACAGAATTGGTAAGAATAGGAAATATACTGAAGGAAACTATAATTTATGCAGCATTCAATAGGGACTTTGGTCTTTATATTAGTATACTTTTTATATCCCCCCCCCCCTCAATGTAGACTGTTTTAAGATAGTATGAGGGGCATAGACACTCGTTATTATCAATCATCGGTTTAACGTCTGTTTTACATGCTGGCATGTGTTGAAGGCCTTTTAGTAATTGACTTCCAAACTAATTTCTCTGACCAGGTCTTTATTTATCCCTCTTTTCTCAAATACATCCTTATCACCCCCCCATGTTTTTATTGACCTCCTGCTAACTGACTGTTCTACATCTACTAACTCAAAAACTCTCAGCCATTCTTTCAACTTTTTATGTTGATATAATTAAGTTTTATATTATTAGTATAGGTTTCACTCCCACTGTCCCTCTCCTCCATGCATACTATGGTTTAAGATAGTATAAGTGGCTGAATAGATACTGGCATGAACAAATTTGTTATTGTGAAGCTGAGTTCAAATCTGTGGGTCAGGAAAAACAACAGATCTGTGCTTTCCAACCGTCTACAAGATTAAGAAAAGAAAGAAAATAAAAAAACAAACTTGGAATGATTTCTAGAAAAGGCAATTTACAAGTATACACATATATTCAAATCATGTACTTTTGTGTAAATTAGTCCGACAGTTGCTTTGTTGTTGTCAGTCTGATGTATTGTTCTGTTCAGTTCTAGGAGGTTCACCCTTCCAGGCTTTACCTTCTATCTGACAATGGGTTAGTTTTTTGCTAATCGCATAAGGCGCCCCTACCGGGAAATGCCAACAAAGCTGTTTAGGCATTCTAGTGCGCTGGCTTCTCAAAATCACACCTGACCTTGTGTCTAACTTCCTGGCAACAAGGTAAATATGTACTTTTCCGTGTAACTCATTCTAGCCTATATACATATGTGTAGATACATGTCTTAAAGGTCAACCTTTCTCTCAAACAAATATGGTATTTTCACATGTGTGTATATATACATGATCTTTTATTAGATATAAATAGTGGAAGAAACAGAAGATAGAATTATTTTGTATATGGCATAGGACCTTTGACATTTCTCTGGTAGATAATTTCTATATTTCAATTCTCTCCTCGTATGTAACTCTGTCCAGCTTCCAGAAACACTATATCCTCATCTTTCTTTTCAAACCTATCAGTGCAATTGAAGCAAAACAATTTTCACTGCAGTCCGAGACCAGCACAACGCAATGGGCAATTGAATTTTACAATTATTTTCACATAACAAGATAGTTTTCCATAGAGATTCTTATCCCCTTGAAGTTTAGCCGCTCTCATTCGCTCTGCCGCACTTGGTTCTATCCTACTTTGTATCGGTTCCAATACTAATCGCATCTAACCCTAACCTTCAGATGGTTTCATCTGTGGTCTCATCTACATCAATCATTCGCAGCTCTCCACCACTGGTTCCATGATCCAATCACATCTACTTATATCTGTGTGGTGAAAAATTGCTGGTGCAAAAAAGGCCTTGTGTCACATGTGTATGTATTTGTTTAAAATCACATACAGCTTTTCCTCTTGGTAGTAGACGAAACTGTGGCGTCTTTAGATACGCGCTTATTAGTCTCGTTTAATCTGTTACATCTGGTCTTCTCAGCTAGATTATACGGCATGATCGCAACACATTAGTTCTTGTTAGACCATCAAAGTTAAGCAACGTTGAGCCTGGTCAATACTACATTGGTGACCATTTGGAAATACCAGGTGCTGTATGCAGGACGGCAACACCTCCCTGCAAAATAGTGCAAAAACTAATGTTGTTAAAATCATCTTGCCCGAGCGGAATACACATACGACTGGAGAACTCTTCTGAATTTAATATTCTCTAGAAACTTCCTCCTTAAGAGGAACTCGGCTCATCCCGCTCAAGGTGTGTGCCACACCAGGACAGGAGATAAAACAGAAGACAAGTGGCATTTCAGTCAGTTCTAAGATGAGTTTTGATGTGGTTTTTGGAAGAATTTCTGTGGAACATTCTGTGACATGAAACCAATGTTTACTCCATGTTTTTCTTAGGCTTTCTCCATTTATATTTATAATTATTTACTGCTAGTTATTGTAGTTTTTTCCCCTCTTTTCCTTAATCTCTTTTATTTGATCAGAATTACTTAGTGTTTTCTCTAACAGCCCAACTCAACCAGCATTGTTTTACTAACAAAACATTACATTTTTCTAGCAGGATAAGCATTTCTTTTTCTTTTTTTCTTTTTTTTTTCTTTTATTACTAATGAGTCACAACTTACCAAGACCAAAAGCTTCTAAAGAATAAGGGTAAATGAGATTTTCATTCCGATCCTCTTTTACTAAGTATAGGAATAAACAAAGAGCTTGGCCAGTTAAACAGCAGCAGTTTGGATTATTTGTGTTATTCGGACTACTATTCTCATTTTGGATGTTATTCTCACAACCTTTAAGCTGATATAACCTCTGACTTTATTCAGGTGCAAATTGTCAAACTCGGAAATCTGTAGGGAATTTCGAACTGAGCCCTTTATTTAATCCAGGGGAGTAGATTGTTCTTGTTCCTTCAGCCATGACCGGATAGAAGTCTTAAGTAATCTTTATTTTATTCTTAGTTAGTATCGAGGTTGCGGAGTTGAAAAGTATAAGCTCTGACTCTTAGGATTCCAAAGATTCTGACTTAGATATTTTGGAATTCTAGGAGTCTGACTCCAACACCTTATTTTAAAGTCTTCCAATATTCAAACTGTCTGTTGTTTTTTTTTTTTTTTTTTAAATTAAAAATTCCGATTCCAATTCCTAGCAATTCTACGACTTCTTCCCAAACCTCAGACCCGACTCCATAACCCTGGTTAGTATCGCCTGCAGTAAGGATTGAGCCTTCAATAGTAGTCCAAATAATCCAAATTATTAATGTTCATCTCAAAATTTCGAAACATAAACCCCTACTTATTTGTGGACACAACAACGTTTATTCTTATGGTGCATCCATTCAGTCTTCATATTTAACAATGAAAATATGATTTTAAACTAAAATGTGACCGACCGACAAAGCCTTTAATTTAGGTGTGATGACATATTTAAAAAAATCTAATTTTTAAGACTTTTTTGCCAATAACTTTTGAAGGTTAAAACACCACTCAAAAAGTTAATGATATGGATAGATTGACGATTGATGATGAATACTATGAAAGGATTGAAGATGCCACCCACTCAAAACAGCCGACACAGGAAACAGAAATTCTTCTTACTTTGTCAGAAACATAGCACATGGAATGTAATGACAAAAGAACTAAATACAGAGATGAGGGGGTTACCAGGCTACTTTCTACTCTTTTTTTTTTGCATGGATGCCAATGCTCATGTGTCCCCATGTCAGACTAAAACCAAACATAGTAAATATCTTTATAACCCCCCCCCCTCCTCCACACACAGACACTCATTCAAGTTAGGGAAATCAGGCCACTCCAATTTTAGGCTATTTATCAGGGACTCCTGAATCTCACTGAAAATAATTCAGTAGCAGGTTCGCAAATGCCGCTTTGTGTGATAAATTTATTAATTCAGACTTGAGTGTAACTTTAACGTTAATAGTTGTTATTTTTAAAAAATCTCTTGACTGGTTCCCTCCAACCTCGGAAGAACGGATATTCTTAGATACGTCCACTTAATTTGTATTTTTTAAATAATTTTCCACCCCAAACACCTGAGACATAAGTTGCCTCTGTGATTAGCTGCCAGATTTATAGGAGGCATCCTAATTGGGGAGTTGTTTACATTACATTTTAAATTTTTGCATATTGGTACAATTGGTGGAGCAGGGAGGGAGTTCCAAAGGCAAGCGGTTCAAGGAAAGATGCTATTAGAGTAGAAAGTTTTCCGGCATCTCGGGACCTCAATAGTGAAGGGTGGGATTTTGCTCATAGTCGGAGATTACAATGACCAAAATATTGTGAGCGTAACATCCAAGATGAGAACTGTCTGAAACGTGTAAATAACAAAAACCTCATATGTTTATCCTCATGTGACTTTTGGTCCTGATAAGTGTTGACTCATTAATATAATTTTTTTTTTAAATTCACAGCTATCAACTTTAATAATAACTTTGAGTTGTAGCTTTTTATGTAACACTGATCCACATGCACTTGAACATAGTTGAAAAGGTCAAGCACCTTAGATTAATTAGCTAATTTAAGGTTTTCTTCATTCATAGAAATCTCTAAGCAAAACCCGTAAAGGAGTCTCTGATAGTGTTGACCTATTCGATCCATATTATCCACAAGTTTTGTTTCCTTTTTCTCTATTATGACATAGCAAGCCCCTTTTAGGTGATTTAATGCTGAAACCTCATACTTATTGGAAATGATTGATTGTATGATCAATCAAACACAAGCTGTTATTTTACTCATAATGGCGTGGGTGGGGGGGGCGATTACAGGTTAATACCTTACTAGCTGTATTAACCCGGCGTTTCTTTTGTAAATATTTCTGTGTTCCATAACCGTGCCCTTTTTGCTATGTTCAGTATCAAAACTAAAGGTGAATCTGGTTTTGATTATATAAGAACAAAGCAAGACGCAAGTAAGAAAAAAGAATAATGAAAAAGCAAATTAGGAACGATAACGCTTACTAAAATAATGAGCTGTTTCCTTTAGCCGAGTTTTCTTTTAAGGTGACTATTTAAGAATTTCTATATATTAGATAACTGCTAGATCAGTTTAAGTATTCTTTAAAAATATATTGTAGCAAAGTACATTAGTCTGTTGCAAATGACATGGTACAACAATAACAAATAAAAATTGAATAGTCAGAATCAAAGGTTGATTTGTTAGCTTAAATGCTATTTAGGTCCAACTTTTAAAATTCGGCCAATGTAATAAAGTTTACATTTTGCATAGCCAATCCTATAATCTGCATTGCTGTCCATTATACAAGTGGTTCACAAACTGTTTTGGGAATGTCTCACTTAAGCACATCTAAAATCCTGATCCAGAGTGGTAATATATAATTCTTATTGAAAAAGTGAATTCCATTTCAGCTGAAGAAGCTTAAAACTCCAATACCTTGTTTTAAACTAGCATCAAAAGAAGATGCCATCCATGAAAAAGAACAATGACATAAACAAAAGATAGTTTAGTCTGAGCAAGAAATTAACTAAAAAGAAAATTGTAAAAAAAAACCCAAACAAAAAATATTAACTGTTATTTTTTAATAACAGTTAATGTTTTTTGTTTGCAGATTATAGGATTGGCTATGCCAAATTTAAACTAATAATAAATAAGAGTATTCGTAGGTAATAGAGAAAATTTTATTGTAGAATATTGAAATGGTTGAAGATCCCAAAAACCAAAAATTTGGGCCTAAACTTCCTCAGTCACACTAAATTGTCCCCTCAACCTGTGGGGCGTACACCCCCATGTTGGGGATCAATGCATTATATCAATCACTCAGAAAGGCCACTGACTGACAGATTCCATTTGGAGGAATCTTGATAGCTAATGTCGGTGTCTCTATTGAATCTGAAAGAATTGTCTGATCTATTCCCTGCTCCATTGTTCCATGTTGTTTGACTCCTTGGTCTTGTGGTCTTCACAAAGTTGCTGTTTTGATGCCTCAATAATAATAATACACCTTCCTATTCCAGTAGCTTCTTTCCAAGAACTGTAGGCTTGTGGAACACTCTTCCTGCTGACTGTTTTCCTATAGCCTTGGTCTGTTCAAGACTAAGGTCAATAAGCATCTCCTGTCTTTGCAATAATCATCTTTCGTTCTTTTAAGCTCCTTACACCAAGTGGCTTCATGCCTTTTCTGGAGTGATTTTCATTAAAAAAAAGAAGAAGCAGTTGAGCTTTTAGTTGTCTTATCAATATGGCTAAAATCACATTTAGACGCCAGTGTCCATCAGATCACTGAAGTTAAGTTACACTGAGCCTGGTCATACTTAATATTGGTGATCATTTAGCAAACACTCCACTCAGGCATATCATTTGGTACCAGCCTTGCTGAGAAGCATAACAAGTGACAGACTAATGTCCTGTCATGGGGATGGTTCAGAAAGAAGGCCACGATTGTATTGATATATTTGAAAAACGGCTTTGAATAAGCCTGTAGTGAGCAACCAGTTTGTCACTATTTTCAGTTTTTTCTTCCCCCCCCCCCCCCCCGAGCTATTTCAAGACTTGCCATTACAGCTTATGTTTATACTTGTTTAGAAGAGCTGCCTTAAAGGTATCAACTTTGCTGAATTCCTCTAACAACTTCAGCAGAAACACCAGACACACATGTAATTGGGATTTCTGAGATATTTTCCACTTTCAATTCCCTATCTCCTGCGTGAATGTTAATAGCGTTTTCATTCCGTTCTACACTTTAATGTCGCCGTTTCCCTCTATAACTTCTCAGTACAATAAAATGTCTTTGTTGATTTTATTTTTTCTTTCTTTCTCCCGTCAACGACAAATGCAAGTTTTTCAGTGGGTTTTTCATGTGTAATCACTTTAATTCTTTCCTTTTCTCAGTATATTTTTGATTTATCAATTATGTTTTTAGATGAGACTTCGTATCTCAATAAGAGGCTTAGTCTGTCAGTCGGTATGTAGCCTTTCAGTTTGAGAAAGCATTTTTATCGCTGAACGTGCAGATTTAATGGATGCATCTTTCGAACATCTGTTCTTATTTTAATCTATGTCAGGTCTAATAAAGTTCATAGCCTGTAAACCCAAGACAAAGTCATTAGTAAACAGAGATGTGTGTTCTCTGCTTTTTAGTGGAATTTCGCTTTGGGCACCTTTTTTTTTTACTTTAATCAGTCCTATTTTAACTTTAAATGAATAAAAAACAATGTATGCACATACTTACCTACTGAATATATAATAGGAATACACAATATATAATAGAAATGCACAGATCAAATTCTCTGAAATATTTTGTCAGATAAACTCTAAAAATGTCCTTGTAAATTTATGGCATCTTGGCAAGTTACAAGCGAATTTCCTCAACAAAGATAATGGTTACATGACTCATAACCATCAGAAGAAACGTCACACATAACCATTTGAAGAACTTTACAGACTTTCATATCTAGAACTCCCTAAGAAAAAATAAGTGGGCCCACTTCACGTGAAATGATTTGGGGTCACAACGTTACACTTTTACCATTATTTCTGACTTCAGTTTTTACACTAGTGCTATTTTTGATTTGATTAGGTAATTTGTTCCAAAACATGCATTACTCTATTAGAAAAAAAAAAAAAAATTGTGATAGATTTAGTTTTTGTAATGTTTCTTGACCAATTTTATAGTGGGAGTTCAAAAAAAAAAAACTACTTCATATTTAGAAATCCATTAACTATTTTGAAGGTTTCCATTAACCCCCCCCCCCCCTCATTCTCCTCTCAAGTAAAGTAGTTAAACCTAAGGATTCCAACCTATATTTATAATAGATCTTAGATTGAAAGATATACTTCTCTTCAAAATCTATATACTATTAAAAAGTCATGGTGTTTTATGAGTTTTTCTGTTTGTACGCAAATAGAAACATGTGATTGTTTGACAAAAAAGGAATAGGCAGAGTGCACATTACTAAGGCAGTAGATTTAACAACATCATTACCCAAGTTCAAATCTCATGCAAGTCTAAAGGGTTTTTTTGTAACTAGATGTTTTCTAAATTTAAAGAAATTAACATAACATAAAAAGAAAACATTACATAAATATCTTTTAAAACTATGTGCTCTTCTTTTTTTTATAATCTGCAAAAAATAGCCATAAAGGGTATTTCGCGTGAGTTCAAAGTGAATTATTTTTTATTTAAAAGTATAATTTCTTTTTTGCCAATAAAATACATTCACCGTAGTTACTTACTCTCATGCAAATACTAAATAGCATATTTCTTTTTCCACAAAATTGCAAAAATATTTTTCTTCATACTAGCTATAAGGTAAAGATCTAAATTGATATACCCAGGTACTGTATCAACACGGCTCAAAAAACAGGTATAAACTAGTTGATTAAAAATAAAATGTATTAAGACATTCTCACAAATTATTTGTAAGGAAAACTTACGTTAAAATCAATAAAAATCTTTCAAACTAGCTCTAGAACAGGGGTGGGCAACCTCTGGCCCGCGGGCTACATCCGGCCCGCCACCCTGCTAGGCTTTATTATTGCATTCCGGCCCGCAGACCTCCCAGTAAAACTAATATCATTTTGAAAATGAAGCACACGAAGTCTCACCTTCGCTCTCAACTCTCGGACTGCCACCTCAATGACATTCTTCTGTTGTCTACCTCAACCATCGAGCCAGACATGGAAATACTTTTTCATGGCAAACAGCACCAGCAGTCTCATTGATTTGTAGAGTGTTCAATGCAATTTTGTACAGTTTATTCATGTACACAAAATATGGTAATTCTGAGATTTCGTTTTTCACTCCGGCCCGCGATCTCCTTTCAAAAGTCTCATCTGGTCCTCACTCTGAAAAGCTTGCCCGCCCCTGCTGTAGAACGATGCTTATCTATGTTTTTTGTAGAACTAAGTTGAACAGATGGCCTGTATACTATCCCTGTGACAGGATGCCCATCTGTTGCCAGTTTTATCCTGTCTGGTCTAGTAACTATTTATTCACCTAGGTGGAATGTTCTTGTGGCACCTGGCATTTTTCAAGAAATTACCCATCTCTGGATTAACTAGGTTCAACGTTGCTTAACTTTAATGATCCAATGAAAATTGGTGTTTCAATTTGATTTGGTTGTAAGACACGTTTAAAATAATATTGCCTCAAAAGTAGAAAGTGATGAACCATGGCTTTACTTTTGGCAGTCTTGTGACCCCCTCCCCATCTCCGTATTTTGTCCTTCAGTTGGGGCAGAATTGCTGTTTTCTGGGTCAGCTGTTTTGTAGTGGGTGATATCTGGAGGTTTTCAATCCTCTCAATATTCATCACCATTCAACTGTCAATCTATCCATCTCATTAACATTATCTACGGGTTTCTTTTAGCCTTGATAAGTGGCGACTCATTAATAAAATGATGAAAATTGTTATAAATATTTTTGATTTTTTTTGTTTTAATAAGATTTTCTAGAATCTTTACGTTAAAGAAAAAATATCTTTTTAAAAACATTAAAAGTCGGTTTTATTTTCGATGAATTTTTTTTCTTTAAAAAAGAATATTCAAGAGTAAGGAATACTTCTTTCCAATTATGT
The DNA here is from genome assembly GCA_963556195.1 of Sepiola atlantica. Taxonomy (NCBI): domain Eukaryota; kingdom Metazoa; phylum Mollusca; class Cephalopoda; order Sepiida; family Sepiolidae; genus Sepiola; species Sepiola atlantica. The sequence goes on from OY744524.1 coordinate 161,789,999, forward strand.
CTGGTAACGCTATAATATCAGAGAGCTCCAAAATTCCAATTCTTAAATCGATTTCTTTAAACAGTGCATAGAAGTTATCAATAAAGTATTATGTTAGTTTTTTTACTAGCAATAATATCCCCCCCCCCCACGCCTCGACGACGCATACTTTTGCTAGTATATATAATGTAATGGTTGAGTTTGTTTATGAACAGCCAATTGTGACAATTTCTTTTTGACATACACTATTCCTCCTACAAGGAGGAGATAATTCCTGGGGGATGGTATCCTGGCAAACAAACATACACTAGACTTTGCCCCACAAAGGAGATGGTAATACCTTGGAGAATGGTATCATGACCACACTACCCCTCCTGAATTGTGCATTGAAAGGTAGTACAATAGTACAATTAATAGAAGAATTGTATAGTTTCGGTTTCAAGCAGATACCAAATCTCCATTAATAATAGATGTTATGTGCCAACTAATGTAGACGTGTCCAAGTCCGTTGTTTCAAAAATAGCCTCCCCTCGTAGAACAATCTGATTTTTGTACATTGACTGTTAATCTTATATATAAAGTAAAGTCACCCCCCTCCTCCATACTTTTGTGATTAAAAGCTTTTTTTTGTTTTTTCTACAAGCTACATAAAACTCTTTTTTTTTTTTATGGCAAATATTGGTCCATGTTGTTAAAAACAAAAATTTTATTTTTAATTGATTTCATCGATTTTTATATCTAATCCTGATCAATATTGTATTGTTTATTAGTTATGAATAAAGGAAAGTGGAAGAGTTCTCACGTACACAGTCAAAAGTCCTAATACTGCTACCAAAATCAGTGGTACTAATTTAATAACATAAATTTTTTGATATTCATTAGTGAAAAATAGGGAAAGTCAGTCTTGATTTCTCCTTTTTCGCTTTCTTTCCTTTCTTTTGAATAACCGACATTTGACAGAGAGAGGATGGGGCATGGATTTAGTAGTGTTATCATTTTGTAATTACTGTGCTGTACTTAGACACAGTAAGTTCGAACCTCACCCAGAACATAGTTATTTTTACTCTGATTTTGTCTCAAAATGAACTTTGACATTTCAAATTATAATATTAAGTAGATTGTTTAGTTTTAGTTATTTTTTTTTTTTTTTGTAATTCAAGGAAATTAGAATCCCGGGTGACGGCATGTAATTCTGTAATTCTTCCATACTGAGGGAACGTCGCCTGCAAATAAGTTCTTTATCGTCGCGAAAAAGGACTACTTAAAACAACTGTTGGAAGACGGGAAGTTTATTCGATTTGATCCTTGTTCCGAATATCTGAACAGTGGAGCGGAGATAGATAATAACTTTTTAATCATATCCTACCAGAGCATTCTAAAATAACATGTTCAGACATGTAATGCTCCCAACGAACTGCCGACTTCTCTCATTCACTCTCTCTTTGAACCATGTGAGGTCACATCCGTTTCTATCAATTCCCACAGCTTCCGTAATTCTAACCTCGAGTTCAGCAAGTTGACCCCGACTGAACTTTCATTTCTTGTTATACTCAACTAACCATCTTATATACTAGTGGTTTTACTCTCCCAATATTTAACACTCTGTTATTAAAAAAAGAAGTAGAAGACGTGCCACATTTTGAGACAAAGATTGTCAGTTCGAACCTCACCTGGAGCATAATTGTTTTTATTCTGATTTTGTTCAAAAATGAACTTTGACATTTGACAGGCAGATTGTTTACTTTTACTTTTATTTGTAATCAACGTAATTTAAGGAAATTGGAACTCCGGGTAATGCTGCTAGTGATTACAGAAATATGCACCATTGTATGTATTTATGTGTGTGTGTGGGGGGGGGGGAGATATTTCTATTTCGCTTGGAAGAGGCAAGGCAGAAAGTTAGTGGTGGGGGAGGATAGCTAATCTTGTGACATGGTTCTTTTGTGCTTGAAATTGGGACCGGTAAGAATTAAAAATAAAGCCGTCTCAAGCCATCTCGGTTTCCAATAATAGTCTCTAACGATGTCCAGGCTGCAAATATTAAATCTTCCTCGTATTTGGACAAAGAAACACCTCTTTCTCTGTTTCATGAACATCTTCTTCAGCCATTGTTTCTCGGGTACCAATATCGATTTATTAAATCAACAATGTTGGCTTCCATGTGACTTTCAGTGCTGCCTGTGCCAGTGATGTTGGCTCAGATATTTATGTGTCGAGTTTAGAATTCAATAACATCACCAGGAGATGGGTGCAGAGTGGGGGCGAGGGCTGTTCAGCGTTGTTTACTGTTCAAATTGACTGCTATTCAGAATCAGTTGAGAGTTGATCACTTGAATAACTCTGCAATAAAATGGTGTAAATTGATGGCCATCCTAAGCATTCATCGCCCTCAGACTCTGCCAAATACCATTTAATGACGCCACTTGCTGCCTTGCCTCTTCACTATAATCTTTGAAAGCAATAAATTACCTGCTTATACAGGTACTGGACCAAATATCCGGTAAGCCTTATCCGGGTTTATTCTGGATATATATATATATATATATATATATATATATATATATATATAGATAGATATAAATTTTATACGTACATAAAAGTAATCCATGGGAACACTTCCACCCTCTTTTTATTTCCTTTGCATAAAACTAAATGTAGCTCACTGTACCCACCTTGACGCCTATCATCTATCTTCCAAAATTCATAACCCAACTTTATAAAGAGGGATATATATTTAAAAAAGAATAACAAATTTTTTATCGAAGGTCACCAAAAGGATTTTTATATTAACGTACCACATAGCCAAATGTTATCCGCAAAAGGATTATGCAATCGAATTTGGGCTCGCTTTTACATTAAAACAAATTTGATATGATTAATGTTTTGAAATTTGTAAAATGCAATTTTGCCAGAATATATTTAATAAAAATTTGTTTTAAAAAGTAATATATATATATATATATATATATATATATATATATATATATATATATATATAATAGCTGTACCGCTGTTGTCCGGGATGCAATGAAGTAATTTTAGTTTGTAATTTTTATATTAGAAAAGAAATAAAATTTTAGTTCTAAGATAGACAACTTTGTATCCAATAAAAAAAAAAATGAGTTATTTCCCTTGATTCTTAATAGTTTTTAGGTGATTATTAAAAAATCTATCTATTATCAGTCGCCTTGGACGGGCTAAATCATTTTAAAAATAAATTTTAGTGTTAATATATTGCCAATAGCATGGTATAACAATAACACATGAACATTGGCTAGTCAGAAGAAAAGTTTGATTTGTCAGCTTAAATAGTATTTGGGTCTGACTTTGAAAATTCGACAAGATAACTTTGGATGTAAAATATAAATTTTGAAAAGTAAATGGAAACGGTTTTTTAATTTTTTATTATTGAGTTTAGAATAGAATAATTAACGAATATATTAAAGAAATAAAAGTGTATTTCAATAAGTTCCTATTTATTTGCCTCCACAGGAGGATGAAGTTTTTTTTTTGTTTGTTTGTTTTTTCTTCATCAAGACTTAGATGACGTCATAATGGACATGGTGTTGCCTCAGATGATAGCTAAGGAGATGCGTTGGTACATCCATCCAAGCGGTCTAAATGAACTAAATTGTATTTAGCAGATATAATACACTTCTAAAGCAGGGCCTGTTTTGACGTTTATTAACTAACGTGCAATAATACTGTACCGTGTACTTCGTGTAATACATATAGAATGAAAATTCCACCATGAAAAGTGAAGAACATTTTATTTAACAGATGCAGCTGTAAATTAAATGCATGCACAGCTTACTGTTATTTAAATTCTTAGTCCAAATATTCTACCCTCCCCCCCCCCCCGTTTTTGAAACGACCTTCCCCCTTCTTCTTTAATTCTTAGTTCTCATTCCCTCCCCTCCCCCTCTCTCTGTGCTTTCGATAATTTACGATCCTGCACTTGTTCCTCTCTGTATAAATACATGTAGAGTAGAGCAAGTCTCTCCATTTCTTTTTCTCTTTCTTTTTCTTAATACACTTCCTCCCTATCCTTTTCTAATGGGATAAGGTGAGAAATTAAAAGGGATATAAATTACCATAACTCAGGTCAACCCAGCAAATTTACATCTACTAAAGTGAAGACTCCTAGAATTATCACAGCTGGCCTCCCCCAGAAGCTTTAAGCATGAGACTTTACAACCTCACCAGGTGAGGTGACATTACTCTCTGCTCCAGGGGAAAAAGAAAAAGGCACATCTAATATAAAATTTCCGGAATGTTTTTATTTGATTTGGCAGTTTTAGAAATGGGTGATGCCGTTAGTCAGTTTTATTTATTTCTTAAACACCTCTTTTTCTCTCTCTCTCTCTCTTCTACTCTGTCTATTCTGTGCACCATGTACCTTACCTCTGCCCATTCTATCCTACCTCAGCCTGTTTGCACCTCTTGTACCCTGCTTCTGCCCGCCTGCACCTTTTTCATCCGGCCTCAGCCCACCAACACCTCTTGTACCCTGCCTTTGTTATTCTGTGACCCTTGTACCCTATCTCTGCCCGTCCACGTCCCTTGTACCCTGTCTCTGCCCGTCCACGTCCCTTGTACCCTGTCTCTGCCCCTCTCCCACACCCCTTCTATTCTGCCTCTGCCCCCCCCCCTGCGTCCCTTGTCCACCTCCCCCCCCCCCGCCTCTGTTGGCTATGAAGTCGGCTCTTTATTTAAGAGAAAAAAGGCCTTGCTCTCTTGTAATATATATTCATGTGAAATCAAACAAAAAATATTGAAATATGAACTAATAGTGTGTGCATATCAAAATCAGATCCGTTATAAGCATATTAATTTGAATTACTACCATCGTTTAATCTTAAAAAGAAAGAACAATGTAATTATCCCCCCCCCCCGTACATATATGCATGCGTGAGAGAGGGAGGAAAAACAAAATTACATCAATAGAATTATCGGCAAACTGATTTTGCATTTTCTTCCCAATTTGATTTCTCATAGTTTTGCATAACAACATTCTGCTTTTATATAAATGTTATCTTATTTAATAAAATCCAATTATCTATCTGTCATTAAAATGAACAAAATAGAATTGAAGAGAATAAAACAACAAGTGTTCAGTTTGATGTTTTTTTTTCTTTGTAATGTTTTTAGATGCATTTTTGAGGGTTGGTCTGTCATGCTAAATTTTTTTAAACCGCATTGTCTTTGGTCTGTCATGCTTAAGTTTGAAATAGCCTTCTTCATCCCTAAACACAGTGATCAAATGGATGTATTGACCCATCCGACTAGCAGCAAAGCCCCACTTTTTCACTGCAGAGGTCCCTAGATGCTGGAAGAGCTTTTACTCTGATAGCTTCTGTACTTGGACCGCTTGCCTTCGGAATTCCCTTCCTCTTTCTCCTCATCATACCAATATGCAAAAATATAACTCCACTCCAACCTAACACAAATCCATACCACCTAAATCTGGCCCCTATCATAGTAGCCCCTTATTTTGGGGATGAACAAAATACATTTAAAAAAAAATTCTATTAATGTTAATTCAAAGCGGAGTTAATAGCACCTGTTTTGATATGAACTGAAAATAATTGGATCAATGAAATTCAAAAAGTCAGCCCAGAGTGGTAGAAATTAATACTAGATACTTTATGCAATACGTTCTAAACAAGACAAAAAAAAAAAACAGTAGTCAAAACATTGTGAAAATTCAAGAAATAATTACAAAACAACTCATGTGAAACCAAATGACATCAATCTGTTCCTCCTTAAATTATAAGATAGCAATATTTAATATTAAAATCTCTAAAATTATGTCTGGATTTGCAATTCGACTGGCCTTTTTCTGTTAATTCAATACATTTAATTTTGGGTTTAAAACTTTAGTTAAAGCTTTGTAACTGCATCCCCGGACAAAGACATCACATAATGTACTATAAACATCTTGATAGAGATGAATAAACATTACTTACATAATTAATTTTTACTCGATTACCTTTCAAATATATTTAAAGTTTAGATAGATTAAATAAAAGTCCCGGATTTCCTTCAGTGTCTGGGTTCGTATTAGCTTCTGTAATATAGTATTAAATCTAAATATGCATTAGGAGCCGGTCTTATTACAGTCATTCTTTCTGAAATATATATGTTAAGTTTTGATTTTAAAATGTCTGCTCGTTTCAGGGTGAATTATTTTCTTGTGATTATGTGGCTGAAATGTTTTACGTAGGACAGCTTATTTTGCAGATGACAATCAAGAAATGAAACCTTCATTCTTTATGGCATCTCCACTGTTTATTATGTCCGGCTCGTTACTACTCTTGTCATCTTTCATTATATCATATTAATTTTGTGCAATCAATGAGTCACTTCACACTAATTTGTAACCAACAGCACACAAAAATGATGGCTTGTTACAAAAAATAACAGCCGACTTTTTCGCCTGTTAAAATCTGTGTCATTTTGGAGATCCGACTACTTAAATCCAAAATAGGCATATTTTACGAGCTGTACTCACCCGGTGTTGTCCGGGATGCAGTGAAGTCAGTTTTCAATTTTTTTTTTGTTTGCACATTTTTTTTAACTTATACAGAAAAAGAAATAAAATTTTAGTTGTAAGAGAAACAACTCTTTTTATATTCAATTAAAATTAAGTTATCCCCCTTTGTTATATTTTTGTTTTCAGTCATAAATTGAAAAAATTTTTCAGGTAGGACTAAATAATTAAAAAAAATAACAATGCAAGAAAGAGTTATCTTTATAAAACCTGAAAAGACGATTTTATTTGATTTATGAAGTAAAGTTGTCTGTTTTTTTTGTTTTTTTGTTTGTTTTTTTAAAATTATTTTAGTTCAGTTAGTTAGAGATAAATGGGACCCCTCCTGAGGCTAACATTTGATTTCGTTATGAATTAAATTTAAATCGAGGTCTCTTTAAGAATAGATGTTGTCCTTTTTAGGGTTACTGTCTGTATTTTGCTACAGCTTGGTCTTCTAGGGATTGTATCTATTTTGTTAAATTTTTTATTATTAGACCACAACCGGTGTATGATGTTTATTACTTTCAGTTTCAAGTTTGTGTATGTGTCCAGCTAAAAGAGAAAACGTACACAAGACACACTCACAAAGCTGATATGTTCTTCACCGTTGCCTCGGACAAAATATGGACACATTTTTATTAAATTCATTCTTTTGGGAGTCAACAGGAACATAATCAGTCGGGGAGGGGGTCGACATTTAGAGCAATTTCAAAAAAATGTTATGTAGTAATCCTCCAATAATTTTTGTTTCCAGTTGCTACAGACAGAGGGAAAGGGGAGGGGATAGAGATAGAGCAGGGGGGGGGGGATACCGAGAGAAGTTTTAAAAGAAAGATGTTACACTCACTTTAACTTTTTTATTTTGTTGTCCATACATCTAGGCAACGCTGAGTAACCATGCTAGTTCTTAATATTGATCAACTGCTATGTTGAAAGATTGTATAGCACCAATCCTCCACATGAAATGAGTTTGCTTGCTTAGAAAACCGCATTTTAATTCATACCGGTTTACATACTGACCCCTTGCACTCATCATGAACACGAATCTTAAGATTATCTTTTTTTGGCAGGAAGCCATTGTTGTCGAATTGGCTGCTGAAAATCAAGCCTCAATATGCTAATAAATTGCTTCGTGCGATGATGACTTTGTCATTTATTCTTCGATGCCAGTTACGAGAACATAAAATGATGATTTTATTGGTTTTCTTTGTTTTGGGGTTTGTCAACATTTTATTCAAGAGTTTAACGCCCTCTTCCCCAAATATTGTATGTCTGTATATATCTATTTACGAATGGAGATTTGGTATCTGTCTGTCTGAAGCTGAAATTATACTATTACTATCTTTCAATGCTCAGTTCAGGGATGGGTGGGTACTATCTGTTCTGTTGTTGTGAGACAATCATCCCAGGCATTACCTTTTTCTTTTTTGGAGGAAGTAGTGTAGATATGTTCGTTCTTCATGATACCATTCTCCCAGGCATTACCATCTCCTTTTGTGAGACAGTGTAGTATATGTTCGTTCATCATATATATATATATATATATATATATATATATACTAGCAAAAATAAAAATTTCTACTAAATAAACTATCAAGACCCGTTGTCCGGCATTGCCCAGGATGAATATAAAAGAATTAAGTAAACAGCCGACTGAGCGCATATAGATCACGTAGGATATTTTTAATGTTTACACCAAAGGTCGGCTTTTAATAGTTGAAAGTGTATGTACGGACTAAAAGGAGCACTTGGTATTGGAACAAAAATAGAAATTGCCCCAGTTTCCTGAAGAGGTCAACTATATTTGTGTAGTCGAGTTTTAATTTCGGCGTTTCACCTGTATGTGGCAACTTGCTGTAACTTATTTGTTTTCTAACTAATTTGAACCAAATTGTTTTTGTATTACCCTAACCGCTTCTGTAGAAGCGCTTTGCTATAGGCCAAAAGTTACTCGAACCCTAACCTAAGTTTTATTTCGTCAAAAGTCGACTACTAACCAAGGTCAAAAGTCACTGGAAGTCTAACCTAAGTTGTATATCGGCAAAAGTCGGTTGTGTCACGGTAGACGTGGTTAGGTCTGGTTCAAATTCTGTAGAGCACTTTTTTGTTTTGTGTATTTAATTTTGCAATTTAATTATTTTCGATAGGATTTGTTAAATTTCGTGCTATTTTACGCACTATTGCATTTTCTATGTGAATAAATATTCGATTACTAATACGAAATAAAAGAAAAATAATGTAAATCATGTAAAGAATGTTAAATTATATTATTAAAAAAGGAATATTCAGCTCTTTAATACAATAGGGGTGCGTTCGAAAAATAATTTTTTTATTTGGTTTAGGAGCCCAAATAAACCATAATAATAGTTAAATTTAAGCTAGAGTATTTTTGTGGGGGTGGGGGGCACCCGAACTTAGGGTTAGAGGTGGTGTTAGGTATAATAGTGTTTTGCAATGCCACAATCGTTATCAGGGCAATCGAAAAACGGTAAATTTGTAGATTAACACCCTCAGCTAAACAATCCCTCCCTCCCCCCCCAAAAAAAAATATTCTACTTGTGGCGATTACGTGTAAACCCCCTAAAAAAAATTTGAAGGAAAAGCAAAACCAAAAAATAATAAGTTTCCAAATTATAGTGCGGCATCAATTTAGTATATAAATTTAACGTAAAATAGAATAGTGCATAAATAGGGGGGGGGGGCCCTAGGGGGGGGGGGCCCTATTTATGCACTTTTCTAACTTCTTAGGGCATTAACTAAATGTTGTTACCATTCACCGTAATATACAGTGTTGTAAAAGCATACACACCCCCAACCGCATGGAATATAGAAGAAAAAAAATAAAAGTAATGATTTTGGTTAACTGACCTGAAACGCTAGAATGGGTCAGAATTGGGGAAGCATTTTACGTAAAATGTATGCATGAAACTGATTTCCAATAATATTTAAAAAAAATTTTCGTTTTGCACCAATTTTAGCAGGCTCTTACTGTTTACACGTAATCGCCTAAAAAAGTAGAATCTCATTGGGGGGGGGGGTATGTTAAGGTGTTAACCGAAAAACGCATAATAAAACCACATGATTGTAGACTGGAGTGATTTAATAAAATTACCATTTTTACATCACTTGAATTGTTTAGGTTTTTTATTTTATGTAAACGAAAAATAAGTTTGGTTCAATTTTAGTATAGGGATCGTAGAAATATATCGCCTATTTTGCTTATTTTCTTCTAGTGATAAAGAGGAGAATAAATTATTCAGTTCAATTCATGTTGTTAGAAATCCCCGGAAAAGAAATAAAACAGAACAAAGTTAGCTGTTTTATTATTGGAATATATATATGAATGAGAAGTAAAATAGGTTGACGTTTAATTTAACAATGTAAGTATAATGTGAAAAGAAAAATAATACTTATCTGGTTTTTTCTCAAAGGTTTATTTTTGTTTAAAATATGACGTAGTGTTATTGTGAACAATTTGATGCGTAGTGTCCATGTAAGCTTTACTCTGATTGGATGTTTTACAAATTCTGAAACAGTTGAACTTGATTGCAGTTCTTTGTGAAATAATTGCCAAACAGTGTTTGAGGAGGATAAGAGTTATTAATTCATAGAGAGAAATTAGTGTGCTACCCTCTCTTTGGTTCAATTAATTGGGAAAGGCTTACAGAGGGGGAATAAAAATGTTTTTTTTTTTTTTTAGGTTATAAAAATAATTTAAAGTTTCTGGGAACACGGTCGAAGGTAGTAGGCGACTGAAGTGATGTGTTTCGATGCGTTTGATGCATTATTTTTATAGTCTACTCTGATTTGGGAAGGGAAAAATCAAGACTACTTTATATAGAAGATATTAGACTCATTGCTTGGGAATTAATACCCCCCCCCCCCCCCGGTTTTTTCGCTTTCAGTTCTGAACCCTAAAATTTGCATTTTTAAAATAAAATGCATCTGATGTTTAGATATCCGGAACGAATTCAAACCCCCACAATATCATTGTATCTTGGTATAGGGCTTTGTTTTCAATTGCATTCCCTAGACAGAAAGAAACACACCATAATTATTTTATCTATTAAACAACTCAATACAAATGGACTCTGTTTTTAGGTTTGAAAATTCAATTAACATTTCCCTAATGGACTGTTATGTGAGGTTTGAGATATGCTTCACAAGCTTGGCTGCAGCCATTACTTGGCCGTGCTGCGAACATTTTTAGACAGATTTCCCTTGGTTCCACATCATTCACTGCTATTATTAGATAGATTTTTTTTTTCTTTCTTTTTTATGGTTGGCAATATCCGTGGTGGGATCATTAAAAACCAGGCTTGGGAATAAAAGGGATGCTTCTTTCTCACAGACTTTTATTCATTGTATTAGTGTATATGGTGACTTTCAGGTTAGGAAATAGCTCTAATGGATCAAACTTAGACATATCGGGTAAGGTGGGTGGGGGTGTATGAATGTTTGTTTGCACATATTGATGTTTGATTTGGAAGCTACTGTATCACTTTCACTAATACCCTTGGGAAAGGTATGAATCAATATATTTTCCTCCGACTATGGATTTAATAGTAGGGTAGACTAAACTTTCTTAGTTGTGCAATTGGTCTAGAATGGAAAACTTATTCCGGGCATTGTTTTCAATTATTCTGAACTTAAGCAATGTCAGTTCAGGAGAGGTGCAGTTGTGGATTGTGCAACACTTGCTTCAGTATACTTCTTGTGCAGTAACCCTGATTGGGTTATTTCATGCCACTTCAATCTCGTTGTGCCAAACAATCAACTAGTTACTGACTGGACAGACAAATACCAAGCAAATAAAGTATTTGTTATTTGGTATAGTTCTTTTTTAATTTACTTTTATTCATCCCAAATAAGGCATATTTGCACTGAGACGCAAGGAGCTACTTTGATTAGGGGACAGATTTATAGAGGACATCCTAGGTGGGGAGTTGTGAAGCAAGATGTTTGTTCACATTACATTTAAATTTCTGCATGTTGGTACAGTCGGGGGAAATAAGGAGCAGGAAGAGAATTCTAAAGGCAAGCAGGCATCTGGGAACCTCTACAGTGAAGGGTGTGGGAGTTTACTGCTATTCGGATTGATCGGGGATATTTAAAGTGAGGGGGATACAAGTGCAGTAAGTTCCGTCTAAGCACATTCTGTGGAAGTACTTGTAAAACAAGCACAGGGATGCAAGTTAAAATTGTCAAGAGCATAAGTGAATGTTTGAGCTGGGAATGTCACCTCAAGTGTCCAGTCTATGTAACCGTGATATTGTCAGAATATAAATACATAGATTTTTTAAGACATGAGAATTTTTAATTTTTTGGTTTTATCTGCTTCCATTCATCTGACCTAAGAACAGCCGATTTGTGATACCTGTGGAATGGTTCATTTATCTTCGGTCACTTAATCTCTTTTATTTTTTTGTGTTTTTATATTTGAGATTTTCTAAAGATGTCTGACAAAGTAAACTTTAAATAGCATCCTTTTTTTTTATATACCGAGTCACCACTTATCAAGGCCAAAAGCCTCTGGAGGATAGGGGTTAATGAAATTGTTAGTTGGATGATGAGAGAATTGAAAATGATGAATGGAATAGACAGAATTTCAATTACTTAAGAGGACGACTTGTCAAATATGCTGTGGACATTGAACTTGAAGACGACCATGTTGTATTCTGAAGGGAAGCAGTCCCGTGGGAAGTTTTTGGAAAGAAACTATATCCGGGTTTTAGGTACAGGGAAAGAAAGGAAAATCCTTTATAATGATGGTAGGAGGGTTCTCGCTGTGAATGTTTTAGCAAAACGTTTGACCTTTTTTAAAGTCTTCCTTGCTTGAAAGTATTTGATTTCCTGATACAAAATGTAACAATAAATCTAGTAAAACAGTTGATGACAGCAATTAAAATAAATAAATAAATAAATAAAATGAACAAAAAATGAACAGATAAGTCAACTATAAAAGCTAACTATTTAAAGTGACTGTTTTATCTGTGATCATTACAGACTTGTTCTCTTTTCATTATTTGAACTTGATATATTAACCTGCCTCATATTATTTACTGTTTGTGGACCAGTTTATCTGGGAGTTTTAAATATAAAGGTGGTTGTATCCTATGTCGGTTCAAGCAACCAGCACTCATGAGATATAACTCAAGCCTTTGAAATTTGTCAAGTTATTGAAGCAAAGCCCCCCCCTCTCTCTCAGACATGACAAAAAGAAGTTAGTGAGTGGGGTGGGATCCTTGAAAAGCTAGTTCAAAGAAAATCATTCTAGAATAAAGATTCACTTCAGTGTAGTCAAATCTGTCTCTTTAACAAAACCTTTTCATAGCTGTTCGTGTGTGGTTATTGTAGATTGAAAAAGTTTACTTATGGTTCCTTTTTGTTGTTTTATGGTTCAATTATTTACCTGCTTCTCATTGCAGTAAGGTTAGGCATGAAGTCAATTTAATTGGTGTAGAGGGGGAGGGGGTAGCTCATCCAAAGAGGCACTCTGTAAGAGCACAAAACTAGTTGAGAACGGACTCATCAGCATTCCTCCGGTAGGGCACCTTAGGCAATTGGCAATATTCATACTATGCCCCTCCCTCCCTAATCCCGGCAAATAAGGGTTTCATAGTTCAAGACAGACCCAAGATGGCCAGAATGATGCCAAGGTAAACCTTGGTTGATATTAGTCGGAACCAGGCTGTTTTACGGTTTCACGTAAATTTCTGTCCACCACTTTTTTTTCTACATGTTTCAGTACAACACTAAACTGCTTAGGGAACTCTTTGGTAAGATGTTCGCCTGTACCCATCCATGAATTCATCTTTCCCAGCTCTTTCTACGTTTATTTTTCTGCAGACCCTATTTCCTAACGCTGTTTGCTCAGATTCTTCCTTCCAACTGTCCTAGTTATGACACAAAATTGCATCCAGTAGTTAGGCCCGAATTTGAGATCTTTTGAAAGCATAGAGTAACCCCTTAAAAAAAACAAACTTGGTTACATGTTTTGAAAATTATCATCAATCCCCAAATCGGAAACAATTTAAAAACAAAAAACAACAATATATTAAAATGCTTATTAAATATCTAAACATGAGACAAGTAGACAAGGAAGTAAGTTTCACCATTATTTATCTAACGGGTGTATACCCTCTGTCAAAAATGATGGGAAAAAATATGCTTCACTCGTGTTTGCACTAATATTCATATAAAATTAGGGGTGGGGACGTAATAGGTGAAAATTTCAGATTCATGCGAGTAGTATTTTTTTGTGTTCATTTATACATAAATAACACTAAACAATCAAACATTTTGAAAATTTTGCAAAATTCAGAAGGTGCAGGCCAATAGTTTTTGGCTATTTTACATTCATGAAAACCCTTTCACAGCCTGAAAATGGTCCTAAATTAAAGTACTATATCAGATTTAACCATCTATATCCATTCATAGCTTTTGAGGATGTTTTAGGACCTGCAATGTTGCATGAAACCACTTTTTCACCGAAAAATGATGGATTTTGAGTCCCGTGGAGCCCTAACGGCTATTTTTGGCCTGCACCTTCTGAATTTTGCAAAATTTTCAAAATGTTTGATTGTTTAGTGTTATTTATGTATAAATGAACACAACAAAAATACTACTCGCATGAATCTGAAATTTTCAGCCATTACGTCCCACCCCTAATAAAATAACGTTTCAGTAGGTGAAGTCTCTATCTGGAAAGTTAAAAAAAAAAAAAAATGTATCCATTGGTATAGAAAGAAGAAAAAAAATTAAAAACTTCTCATTGTGTAAATAGTGAAAAGTTTCTTTCCGAATTCTGACTTACTTTTTGCTTTCTGCTTCCCGCTAAACATTTTAAATGGTTTTGTCCAGCAGTTTTTACTGTATAGATATATATTTATATACAAATAAATACACATAGCTTTTTATTATAGAGCGGTGGATTGTTGTTTTTATTTCTTAAAAGCTTATGTTCACATACTTCTGTCTACATAGGAGCAACATGAAAAATTCAATATATATACTAGCAAGAAACCCAACATTGTTCAGAATTTAAACTATGATGTACCTTTTTTTTTCACTCTGCTCATAACACCATATTACTTTCTTTGCTTTTACTGCACCCGAGGGGGGTCCCTAATATTGTCGGGAGAAGCTCAAATGTTGGAAAACTCTCTGAAGTAGTGTCTTATACATATGATTGAAATTTCATTAAAATCAGATATACATATTTGAAGTTTTAAAGGGGTTCTGTCACCAGAGGGTCACTTAGAGGTAGGGGCATATAAATATTCGGCACATAGAATGTAACATAGAGATTCCGGACCACTTCCATTGTCTTTCTTTGAAAATTTTATACATATGATATAAATTTCATCAAAATAGGATACATTTGAAGTTTTAAAGGAGGTTAAGCCCCCCATAATAACTCCCTTAGGTTAGAAGGGCACTTAGAGATTCGGGACCACTTCCATTGTCTTCCCCAGAAAAGTTTATACATATGGTTTAAATTTCATGAAGATATGATACATTTGAAGTTTTGGGGAATTATGCTGTCGTAGCCCCCTTACGGGTGCACTTAGAGATTTGGGAACACTTCTATTGTCTTCCCCAGTAAATTTTAGATAAGAGTACACTTTCAGATTTTATGTAGATTCTCTAACCTTTTTTATATAGGGAACACACAAACATTGAGTTATATATATATATACACACACACACACACGCTAGAATTATAGTCTTCTAATGTCGTCTATATTCTCGAATTGAGAGCTTCCCTGGAAACCATTTATACACTCCCTTTGAGCCAAACAGAAGATACAGGAAGTAATGTCACTGTAGCAGTGAGCGAGTCAACTCTTTAACCTATATTTACTGTTTCAGCCCTCATAACCTCTGACCTTCTTAATTGCTCCTGTTGTATTTAGTAATGTACAGCATATTTTTAACAACGCTTCATTCAATCCACAGGAAAAAAAATCTTTAATTTTTATTTTGCTGTTCATTTAAAGATATCTTATAAGAAAAGAATTAATTGATCTATACAAGGATACGGCTTCATGCTTGTTCAACTGAATCAGAGAATGTAATTTTCACTGACCTAAGGATTGACCGCATGACCGTTAAGTAATTGGATACTCTTGATCAGTGTTTTGTATGTTGTTCATTTACTGTTTTCGATGATTTTTATTTTTAATATCTATAAAGAGCACTGGAATTTGAATAAAGTAGGGCATCTTTTAGAAATTCATTTTATTTATTTTTCATTTTTACGGACATGATAGTTGATCTCCTCTACATCATCTGTAACTCCTTAACTTGAAGTAAAAAGATTCATAAAAGAGCCTGGATGAGAGAGGGAAGTAGTAGTAAGTGGAGGAGGGATGTCTACAGTTTTGTTCCATGCTTATCTAAGACTCGGTGGTGGTGGAGAGGGGTGTGGGTGCATTAGCAAAAGCAGAATGCTAACCCCCTCACCCATCTCTCTTAAGTTTCAGAGGGAGGAAATAGGGAAGCTTGATTGCAAGAAAAAGATATTTTTTTATTTTTATTTTCTAATGAAATTATATTATTTTCCTTGTGTACATAGAAGACATTTAAAGACACCATTTCCTTACGAATATTTATATGAATTAAGCTGGAGTTCTTAGAGAGAACTTGAGCCTGAGCTAAAAAAAAAAAAGGGTTATTTTTCTATTGCTTTGTTCGGAAAATAAATGGTAACGTGGAAAAGACCTCATGGAAAAGACTTGAATAAATTGTTTACTTTCTTTTAAATTAAACACCAAGATCTCTTTGTCTCAAAGGATGACATCCGTTTCTTCCCCCCCCCCCCCCCCCCCGCTTAGAGGACATCTTTTGTTCCTTCGAAAATAGTCTTTTATTTTTCATTGGAAGATGGCTGTAGTGAAGTGAATACGCACATGGACTGATGACTCAACATGCCGGGTTCAAATCCATAGCACCATTTTCACTTATGGATGTTGGCAAGTCACATGGTCTTTCTGACCCCCCCCCCCCAAAGAATCGGGGGGGGGGGGGCAACAATAGAATCCAGGAGGTTAAAAGAACACACTGATTCATACGAAAAGATTTTTCATGAACTTGTTCTACTTTTTTTTAGTAAATGATAATCTGAAACTGATAGGTATGAGTGGATATGTAAATATTTGAACATTTTCTTTGTGTTTCAAATATTAAACCAAATTTATTATTGTTATAAAGCAATATCTGAAAGGAAATTAAGCTCTGTTTTGTGTGTACGCTCTGCTGTCTTGAATTGGCTCTGTTTTTATTTTGAGAGATTGATTTTTTTCATGTTATATAAATTGCTCGATCCAGGATAGGATAGATATAGGATGAGTCATTTGCAGGATAGATTCGAGTAGAAAGCTCAATGTAATTACAGAGCAATATTGTTAATGGTATATGGAGAAACTGAAATTTGAATAAATAAAAAACAACATTGTAGTTTTAAGTAATAATTTATTTCAATTTCATCACATTTAGCATCTTCTTCAGATAACAACTGCTGTTCTACATTTCTGAAATTAATATAGAAATAAAAAAGCCCCCAAAACAAACATCTGCAGCTTGGACAAACATCATCACAAGATCATGGCGGGAGCTTCATTGGATCATTTTTAGATTTTAATATTTTCCTATCTGTTTCCATCTTTTCTTTTCACCTCTTTTAGAGTGGTATCTCTTTTACTTGTGATTAAACTTTAATCACAAGTAATTTAAAGTTCATGGAAACTCACGGTTATGTGTGAAAGATTTTCAGGGAGGTTGAACTTAATTCATTTCAGACACGTTCATTTATTGGGGGCAACACACATGTGCACACACACACCACACAACTGCACTTACACTATAGTCAGAAGATTATATATATATATATAAACCAGAACATAAGTCGGTCGTGCGACTGCGTACCTCTGCCTGACAACATAAAGGTAGGCCAAAGTCTTACCTGGGTCTTACTTCTCCATATTGTATGAAGTATTCTCAAAGTTATGCTATGGAAACGTTGGTAATTCAAACACTGTTTATCTGATCTGATCAGCCTGAAATTTTACATGGTGGTTACTGTTATCAAAGAGCATCAGATCCATACGTCAAATTTGGAAAAATTTAGTCTACCTCTACGATGAACAGAACCGAAATTATTGCCAAAAGTGTGACTTTCACCTTTTTCTGTGACCTTGACCTAGATATCTCAAAATTAAATCGGTTCTAAGTTAGAACATGACTGCAATTTTGACCAAGTTTAGTGACGATTGGTCAAGTGATGTAGACACTAGGCTGTACACAAATAAATGTGACCGAAAACATAACCTCTGTCTTGGAGGTAATCATTATATATATATTTATTTATTTTATACGTACATAAAAGTAATCCATGATCACGTGTTTCTGGCTCACAGCCGTCATCAGCATGGCTAACTTACACAGAGATTGAACCTTCGATATTGATGTCTATAGTCCAACGTTTTACCACTGGACCAAGATGCTCTGTGTAGAAATATGTACGATTTTTATCACCTAAATATTTAATGTTTTTTATGTAATTATTACATAAAAATACAATATATATATATATATATATTTAATTTGAAGTAGAATTTTAAATAACAGTATGTATTGCTATTTCTCTATAATATCCTTTTCTCATATATATATATATATATATATATGAGAGAAAGAAAAGGATATTATAGAGAAATAGCAATACATACTGTTATTTAAAATTCTACTTCAAATTAAATTAAAGATTTAAACATTTTAAAGCTTTAAAGAAAAAAAAAATTAGTTTTAGTTAGTGATGCTGTTCTGCTATTTATAATTATGGGATAATGTTGGGTCTGATGGTTGTTACATATAAAATACATGCACACCAAACATTTTACAACAAGAGTGAAATAAATTTAGCTTTCTAATTCTGGCACGAAAGAGACACTTATTCTTTTTGTATTTAAAATATCTTATTTTATTTTCGGAATTGCTTTAACTTTACCATTGCTAACGTTCAAGAATAGTTCCCTTACGTTTGTTGCTATCAATTAGAGGAATTAATTTCTAATTGAATTGCTTTTTCTTTTTTCAGGTGAGTGCAGACATTTTGACATGACCTTTGAAGGAATCGGTAAGAACTTTGTTGATTTTTTTTCTTAGATGTGTCTACACATCTTTAAGATATAAGTTAAGCGACATGGAGTCTGGCTAATACTAAATAGGTGACCAGTTTGTAGGAGACCAGGTGCCGTATTTATAAAAAAAAACCCTCCTCATATTCAAATTTACCTACAAATCAATCGTATATGAAAACATGTACGGGTTTTAGCATAAAATAACCCAAATGATGGTTGACATGCTGTAAAACCCAACAACAATATTTCTACTTAGACTTTGTCTGTTCATCCCTGATCAGTCTGTCATGCTTAAGTTTTTATTTGAAACTAGTGTACACTCTTTGTCAAAAATGACAAAAAAAAAACTAAAATAATTCTTTGCCAGTGTTTGCACTCGCTATTTATCGAGGCATATTACTAAAATATTCATATAAAATCATAGAATTATGTCAGTATTTTAATTTTTTGTATATAAATTTTTATTTCTGATGACCTAAAAACACCCACCGTTAACTTTATCATAGTAGAGGATTTAAAAGAAAAATTAATTTCAGTTGGCAGGGCTAATCTGAGGTGATTGTCTGATTTGCTATTTGCTTTCTCTTGCCACTTAAAATGGTTTCATCCAGGTGCTGGAAAAAGCACATATACTTTTGTGCAACAAGAGGGAAGTGTATTGTCATGCACAGCATTCGTCAGGACCACGGCAGCAGGCACTTGATAATGATAAATTAAAAAAAAAACGATATATAAGTCTGGAATTGACTCATTGGTGGCCTGATATTAATAACAGAATGTGGGGGGGGGGATTCTCCAGTTCAAGACATAAGATAGGAATAAGGAACAACACGAACAGGCAAGAGACGGCTCGAAATACCAAGTTAAGTTTTAAAACGGATATTTATTTACATGTGAATTAAAAATGGGTAAACATGCATAAAACAAAAGAACAAAAAACAGAGTAATATTATAAGGGGATTATACTTAGAGTTATCTAATGACGAGCAAAGGTTATAACAAAATCATATCCAGACAATCCAAGAGAGAAAATTAGTTACAACTTACACACATTGATGAGTGGCACAAGATGCGCTCCTCACGGAAATAGAAAAGTTCAAGAACCTAAGGTTCACAATATTCTTGCAAACAGGCACAAAATACAAGTTCAGCAGATATTGTACACATGAGTGAGGGTTGGAGTTCTGGGTCACACTTGCACTACACAATCCTTACATAGGATATCAGAATCACTTAAAATGTCCTCAACAGATTGGAGTTCATATCAAAAGTTTTTTTGAATTCCATTTCTCATGACGGCAATAAGATACTCCAATTTAACTTTCGGATTTGTATCGACCCAAGATATTTCTAGGCAACTTTACTAAGAACATGAGTAAATAAGATTAAAAAATAATAAATCTAAAAATAAAAATACATGGGTAGATAACTCTCATCTGTTCACATATTGTTTGATGACACGGCTGATTGGTAAAAACCGTAAAACTGCAGTAAAGTGCCTTTTTATTATATAGCTTATCTTTTTAAAAACTGTTGTTTCTTTCTTTTTTAAAAAAAAAATATGTTGATCCAATTAAAGGGAAGTAACTATGTATGGACGAATACAGTTTAGTCCCTTTTTTGAGATGGCAGCCATTTTGTAATTCCAACCCAGACAGTAATTTCTGGGAGGAAACAAATCAAATTACATTTTATTCTTCTTAACATGTGCAACGAGCCCCAAAAGACTGAAGAACCAGGATCAAATATTGATTTTGTAGGAAGAAAGCTATCTATGACAGAAGCAATAGAGACTGACTTTACTTATTTATATATATATATATATATATATATATATATATGATTATGATTATTTTTATTTATACAGACATGTACAAAGTCTGCGACACTAGCATGTCGATGTTATCGATCAACAGCTGTAAAAAAAAACGTCCTCCCAAGAATTACCTCCTCATTTGGGGTAGGAGGTAATGTAATATCTGTTCTGATGTCATGAGACCATCTCCCCGGATACTACCTTCTGCTTTTTTTTTTTGTGTGGGTGAGGGGTAGTATCTATTATGTTTCTATGATACAATAGTCACAGGCATTACCATCTCCTTTTATGAGGGCGATTCTCCTTTTATTGTGCTGCAGTATAGTAAATGTTCGTTCTTTATGATACGATCCTTCCATGATTATCTTCTCCATTTGGGGAGTGGCGGGTAGTGTACTATCTCTTCTGTTGTCATGATATCATCTTCCCAGGCATTAACTCCTTCATTGGGAGGGGGATTTTGTTATGCTACTATGCTCTGTCATTACCTCCTCCTTTGGAGGTCAATGTAGTGATTTGAATTAAAATTAGCAGGTGCTCTTTCTGTTCCTATGTTGATGAACGAATGTAAGACTTAAAAAATAGTTTTTAATGGCTTTTAAATATATTGGTTACAATGAATCCATTGACAAATTTCTGATTGACACAAGGTTTTAATTGGATCCAACTTTGATGGGAAATAGATAAAAGCTTATTGTTTGGTGTTTCTGCAGAAAACCAGGCTGCACAGTTGTCATGACAACAATGCAAAAGAGAGTGAGTGGAAAGGCCAGTTGTTGATTTTGAGAAGGCTGCTATGGTGTGCATTGGCCGCTTTATCAGCCATACTTTTCCATTGATGCAATCAGCACAAGAATTATTATTCCCTGAAAGAATCTCTGATGAATATTTTATTAGATAGTGTCAGAAAGAAAGAGATAGATAGATAGAAATTCTTGAGAGGAAAAGATTAAACAAAATAGATAGGTATGAATAGATGTAGGGAAACAACATTTTCAAAAGACAAAGGTGATAGTTTTTTCTTTCTTTTTTCTGCTACTTGTTGTCAATTTCCGTAATGTCAACAGGCAATTCCATTTTGTGAAGCAATTTTGGAGTTGTTTATATTTAATAAACAAGTGTAGGTCACTGGGTCATGGGATTTTTTTTTTTTTTTTTTTTTTTTTTTAAATATATTTTGTTGCTGGGTACCTAGTATTTTTATTGAGAAATTAATGGAATACAAGTATCAAATTTTACGTTTTTCACTCTATCATTTGCGTGCGCGCAAACACATATTTTGAGTGTACATCCTCCATCAAAAATCACAAAAAAAAAGTTATGCTTTACCAGTGTTCATGCTAATATTCATATAAAACAATGTCTAAATCAGTGAAGTTTAAGAAGAATATGAAAGGAAACGTTTCAAACGACAAACTTAAAAAAGAAAAGAAAAACGTATCAATCGGTATAGAAAGAAGAAAAGAAAAAAAGAAAGAAAACATCTTTTTATGGAAATAGAGTGAAGGATTTCTTTCCGAATTCATTGAAGATGGCTGGGGGAGGGGTTGACTTGTTAGAAGCTTTTTGCTTAATGCTTGAAATGGTTTCGTCCAGCAGTTTTTTTACTCTCTAAACTTTGTGTGACTGGATGGATATATATTTATTTATATAACTACGATGTACATGGACGAGGGGGTGACTTGTTAAAAGTACATTTTCATTATGCTCATAACACCATATTACTTTCTTTGTTTTTACTGCCCCCACCCCCGTTCTCCTGTTTGTTTAAAATTTTAATAATATCGGATATATGTATTTGAAGTTTAAGGCGGTTCTGTTCCTATGGGTCACTTAGAGGTGGGGGGGGGGCATGTCAATATTCGGCACATAGAAGGCAACATAGAGATTCGAGACCATTTCCATTGTCTTCCACAGAAACTGATATACAATACATATGAACGAGTGCTGTGTGCGTTCACTGCACAGGTCATGATCGTCCGTTCATTGTGCTTCAACAAAGTTGTTGCTCTATTTTGAGCCAATCGCAGTGTCATCCGTGTGATCTCAGTCGGTGCTGTGACAGAAGAATTTTCCATCCAGTTGAAAACACGTAACTATGGTACTCGTTTGTGAACAACAGACTTGCAAATTAGAGACTTTTGCCTGACCAAATCAAAACACAAGTCCAAGAGTCCATCTTGCTCGGAGAGGCACACGGACCCAACCGACTGTCAGACCCGAGCAAAACAAACTGATTGTGTGACACCTAGAGGGCCAAGTCTGACTGACCTCCTCTGCCCATCTCCTGGAATATATGTACTTTCGACAGGAAATCCTAGATGTCTTCTTTTCAGTCGTCCCCATTCAACCACCTTGAAACTGACCACTTGAGATAATGGCTAGCCTTATCTATGAACACACAAAAATCTACTGCTACTACTGGACAGCCATTAAATCTAGAAGTTTCTGAATGAGTTCTAACCATAGCAGGGAACCTCTTATTT
Source organism: Sepiola atlantica (assembly GCA_963556195.1). Classification (NCBI taxonomy): domain Eukaryota; kingdom Metazoa; phylum Mollusca; class Cephalopoda; order Sepiida; family Sepiolidae; genus Sepiola; species Sepiola atlantica. The sequence goes on from OY744524.1 coordinate 161,812,958, forward strand.
GCACAAACATTATTTTTTCAGAGTCTTCATCTCTCAGCATGAACCCCTTACTTTTGTTTAAAGAGAAATCAAATTCTGGGTGGCCTAATCCAAAATCAGAGATATTTTCAATTTCTTGTGTGCCCTCTTTTCTCTTAGCCAAATATTTCTCACCTGCAGCAAGTCTGTTATTTGCATGCATCGCAAAACATGTTGTCTAGTGAATGTTTACATGCATATGATTTAAATTTCATAAATATAGGATATATTTGAAGTTTTAAAGGAATTATATCCTCGTAACCCCTTTAGGGCTGCACTTAGAGATTCGGGACCACTTCCATTGTCTTCCCCAGTAAATTTTACGTAAGAATACACTTTTAGATTTTATGTAGATTCTTTAACTTTTCTTTCCATATGGAACATACAAACATCACACACATACACACAGACATTGAGTTTTATATATAGAGATTTATATACAAATAAATGCACATTCGGCAAAAAACATGATTAAAAATATTAAGTTACGTTATTCCAAAAGACATTAACTCAACTCGTTGTTGCATATATATATATATATATATATATATATATATATATATATATTAGAATATCCGTCCCAGAACGGGTATAAGCAATAAATATAGCATTAGTTTTTAATGTTAATGATTTTCTTTCTTAATAGTTTTGTATGGTTTCGGTGGCATCTAAATGGTAAAGTTAAAAAAAATCTGCCCACGTTACTCACCCATTGCCTAGGATACATATTCCATAATTCATAATAAGGTCAATAGTTTAGGATTTTACCAAGCTCATATTGATGCTCACACGTGCGCACCGATCTATTAAAAAATGTATTTCTTAATATAACTGAAAATTTGATGTAGAGTAATTCTTTTCTCTATTAAATGTTTTGTATCTAACTTATTTTAAAAGTTTTTTGGGAAAGGATACGAGTTTGGGTAGGTGCACCCCCGATATGGTAAAGTTCAAATAAAAATAATAATGTGCTTATATTACTCACCGTGGTGCTGAGAATATATATTCCAAAGTTTATAATGAAGGGTTCATTAGTTAAACGCTTTATCCTTTAGAAAAAAAAATATATATGCACCCCCAAGATGTTAAAATTCACAAAAAATGTGCCATATTACTCATCATGTTGCCTATCATATATATTCCAAAATTCATAATGATCTGTTTATTAGTTTAGATTATCCTGTACATAGAACTCTCTCTTTCTATCTCTCTCTCTCTCTCTCTCTCTCTCTCTTTGTCTGTCTGTCTGTCTGTCTGTCTGTCTGTCTGTCTGTCTGTATATGTATGTTAAGACTAGCGTAAATTCTTGGAAGCAAACTAATAGTGACTGTAAAAAGTTAATTGACTTACAAGAAAAGTTGTTTTGGGACTAAAAGTGTTTTGTTTTTTGTTTCCATATAGGTTAATGGTCAAAACTTCCAGGCTATATATATATATATATATATATATATATATATATATAATTAGTAAAGAACAGGAGAATAAAGATATAATATAAACCTTTAAATTAGAACTTATCATAAGATTTGATACTTGATATACGAGATAGAGCAATTATATAGACAAGTAAAAGATAGGAATAAAGATTGCAAATGTACAATATCTATTACGTCATCAGTTGCTCAAAACAAGTTGTTTCAAATAAAAGAAATTCATTTTTCCTTCTTTAAGCCATGGCTTTTCAAAGAATGAAATCTTATCATCAGAGAAATACAAACAGATAAGTCGGTAAATGAAATTACCAAAAGTCATAATTTGAAAAGATATAAGATAAATACAAATATAAAAAATGTCCAATTCAAAGAGAAGAGGATGAAAATAAAGGAGAAAGTTCACCGTTGAAGGTGTCATGAAAATTGTAGCGGCAACTAATGTGTTTCTAACAATTTGTTTAGAAAAGTAAAATATTTGTTCAGAAAATTATTTTACTATTTGGAGTCAATGAACTCTGAACGACAAGACCGCATCTTCATATTAAAAGAAGAGAGATAATATTCTACGATACACTGGCTTGACGTGAATGTCGTTCGGAGTTGGTGGACTATTTTTTGTTAAAATTCTACTGGATAATTTTCCGTAATTTTTGGTGTACACTAATATTTTTCAGTGATAATTAAGTATATCTATAAGTTTTTTTGTTATTTTATTTTTAACTGCCATATGTCGCATGTATCTCAATATAAATAAGCACTTCTAAGCCTTTATTGTGTACTAGCATGGCTACCCGGTGGTGCCCGGGGGCATGGACAACTAGAAGTTGAAATGTGTGTAACATCTTTCTTTTAAAACTGTTCTTCTTCTCTGTGTGTCTCTCTCTTTTTCTTTCTCCCTTCCTCTCTCCCCATAGGCAAGGATTTCTTTTTCTTTGACCGAGAATAGATACTACACTTTGATCCTAGCCTAAAGGCCAGGAAAGACTATTTTAGTTTAAGTTTCACACCAAAGATCAATGGGGGGGGGGGGGAGAGAAAAAATCGCTGTAAATGTTGACCTCCACTCACTCAACTAATTTTGTTCTTGGTGACCTTCAAAAGAATGTATATTGCAAAAAAGAAAGTGTCCAAGGAACTGAGAAAGAATATATCAGCTTTTTGGGGGTGTTTTGTGAGTTTCAAACTTTTAGCTGGACACACACACAGACAACTTCCCTTTATATAATAGATAAAAAGAAGTAATCATGTAAAACCAGGCTAAAACATCTACACTGTTGATTCCACATGATACCGTAACAGATGACAGTACTTTTTCTGAAAACACTCAGTCGGGTTTAACTACCAAACACCTGCTTCACTACTGAGTCTTTTATGGATCGCAAAGCATGCCAATGGTAGGAGATCCATACACATGAAGATCTCAGTTTTGTCATGCACTCCCTTCTTCTCTAAAATTGAGTCTCTGCACTCCAGACGAACACGTACTCTCTTCTGTTCAAAAAGGTAAACCCTGTTATTTACCAATTCTGCCATTAGACACCGTCTCTGCTTCATTGTTTGCCACAAACATCTGCCAAATTGGCCTCTTACACATGCCACACCATTAATTGCCTGGTAGAGAGTGGGTCATGTTCACCAATGCGTGATCTACTATAGTCAAATATCTCGGGAGAGGGGAGTCCTGATAATCAGATGCTTATATACGTTTTTCTCAACAGGATATCATCTAATTTCTGTATCAGTGAAAGATACCACATATGAATTCAATTTTATTTTTTTTAATTAAAAAAAGAAAAAGTTTGTAATATAGTGAATCGATGTGTCATGAAAAAGTATTCAGTTTAAACAAAAAATTATATTTATGTATTTGGATTATTTGGATTACTGTTCTTGGATGTTATCTTACAATGTTTCAGCTGATGTAACCTCCAACCTTGTCTAGGTGCGTCTTGTCGAACTCTGAAATCTGTACAGAATTTCAAACGGAACCTTTTATTTAGTCTACGGTTCAATCCTCAGTACGGTCAGTACTAAAAATACAATTACGTATTACTTAAGATTTTTACCTGGTCATGGCTAACAGAACAAGAGCAAGCTATCCCCATGGATTAAATAAAGGGTTCTGTTCGAAATTCTGTACAGATTCCCGAGTTAGACAAAGATTCCAGAGTTAGACAAAGATTCCAGAGTTAGACAAAGATTCCAGAGTTAGACACAGATTCCAGAGTTAGACACAGATTCTCGAGTTAGACAAGATGCACCTGAAGAAGGTCAAAAGTTACATAAGCTGAAACGTTGTGAGAATAATATCCAAGATGAGAAAAGTAATCCGAATGATACAAATGATCAATTCTCATCTCAAAAATTTAAAAAAAAACTATTTTTAAATACTAAGGGTGCCATGGGGATCTGTCTTGTTATTGCCCTCATGGTGCTTGGCAAAAATTTCTGACTTGTCAAACGTTGTCAAAGAGTAAAATTTTGTAGGTACCGAAAAAATGCTTGTTTCCTCCCTAGGTTTATTGAAAGGCTGAAACGATAACGAAAATCTCTGACCGTTTTGTTATTTAATTTGTAGCAGTGTGCTAATTTATTTACAAGTAGCAAATAAACCATCATTGCATTACAGTGAAATATGCTCAAATTTATATCTCTATTCATATAAAACTAGGTATGTGTATATGTTTATATATTTCTATGTAAATGATTCGCTCTTAAACTAATTAATTGAACATTATGAATTTTGGAACACAGCTACTAAGGGTCAAAATGTGTGCTATGTTTAGTTTAATTTAGTTTTATGCAAAAGGGCAGGTGTGGTGGAGACCCTTTGTAAAAATTCAGATACCTTCGATTTTTGTGAAATTTGAACAATAGGTATTAACATCAATCAATAAATATTCCTTAAATTTCAGTTTCTTTCAAGTAGTTTAAAGGGTTTTTATGGGGTATAATATGAGCACAAGCTCCCATTTGAGAAGTCAAATATTTAAGATTTCCATTGAATTTGATCCATAGTCCTGAGACATCAATTAAGCAAAATTCCCTGAATTTCAATTTCTTAAGACCTTTTAAGCTTAAGCTTTAAATTTTAGTAATTTTTCCGGAATGAAAATCATGTAATTGATTTTGATAAAAATTGGAATACGGTTTAGAGACATAAGGTCTAGTTTTATTATATTTTGATTTTCATCTTCGTAAAGGAACATAAAAGTGGTGCAAAACTGTTCTGTTCGGAAAATTAATTTTATTGTTCTAACAATAAATCAAAATCCTCTACAAAAAAAAATTCAATTATTTCCACTTTTTAAAAATATATTATCTTTAAAAATGTCTTTAAGAAAAAACTAAAAAAACAAACTTTTTAACAATTGTATGTTCAAACCCAATATAGCCCGGTAGTTGCTATGTTTTGCTCTTTTTTTTTTCCAACTATGCCGTTCTTTTCCAAAATACTTTTCTCTTTCAACCAAAGGGAAATAACTCTGAATGAATCAATACAGAGTAACACCCTCATTTTTTTTTCAAGATGGTGACTATTTGAAAATAATTAGCCAAACAAAAATATTTTCTGGAAGATATTAAATCGAATTAAATTTTATTCTTAACATGCCGCAACGGTTCATAAGAAAAATTGTTAGACCAGAATCAAATATTGTTTTTGTAGGAAGAAAGCTATCGATGACAAAGAAAAGATAAAGAGACTGATTTTACTCTATATATTAGATGCTATACTAATCCCAGAACAAGTTCATAATACTGAAAATGTAAAACTCCTGGACCCTTTAATAATAAGTGCAAGGATTCAGACCTTAAAATATTTTAATTCATTTTTTTTAGTGGGCAAATTAAGTGAAAAAAACTAAAAAAAAAAAAAAACTTTTCACAACTGATTTTATTTTGTTTTATATTCTGAGATGAGTGTTAATTTTGTATTGTTAAGAGGGTTTTTAAATAACTGAAATATGTTCAACATAATCTGCAATTTAAGTATGGTTCAAATTTCATTAAACTCTGAGAGAAAATACTTTCAGTGGGGCATTTCATACTTCCTCGTTCAGAGTTCTACCTACCTGATGTTGCCTGGTAATGTTTTTACTTGCAATTTTTTTTTACTACCAAAAATATTTTTCTCCAAAATATTTTTTTTACAAAGGAAATAACTCTGTATTGACAAATACAGAGCTATGTCTTTTTTTTTTTAATGGCGTCTGTATGAAAATTATTCCAGAAGGAATTAAATCGAATTACATTTCATTGTTCTTAACAACATTCTGCAACGATTCCCTCAAAGAACTGACGAACCAGAATCAAATATTTATTTTGTAGGAAGAAAGCCATCAATGACAAAAATCGAAAAAGCGACTGCTTTACATTATATATTAGATTTTAAAACTTTTATACACACTATTAGATCCTTTCTAAAAAGTTATATTCGATTCACTACTTTAAACAATATTTGGTGCAGCCATATTCATTTTTATAGAGAACAGACAAAAAAGCTTCCTTTTTTTAGTTTCTCTTTGTTATTACAAAGGTAAGAAGGTATAAATTGTACCGAAACCTAATTTCATACAAGATTTGTTCAATCATTATTTATGTACATATACACAATAAGCACGTATTTTGGAAAAAAAGAAAAAGTTTCTACTTTCTTGGCCGTCAATCCTTGTTATTCTGTTTCAATATCCTGCAATCTTTTTTGGACTTGAATGGTTCTGTCTTTGGTTGACCTTTAAGCATATTTGGCTCCGGCAGGATGAATAAGAACGCCTGCCAAAATCCTTGCTTTTGTCCAAAGTCAGCCAAATTGTTTTCTCACCTTCCTTGCCAACGCCGCCAGATCACCCCCCCCCCCTTCATTACTTCAGGGTGTTATTTTCAGCCAATATAGTTCTCTTTGCATTAACATTTTGGGTTGTCTATTTTATGTCCATTCATAAACTTGATTTAATGAAGTTAAAGAACAAACAGATCCCCCCCCCCACACACACCCAGTAGTATTTAAGCTTGTCAAGTTGATTGTAGTGTGTGAATATCACTAAGATTCTATTGGTATTTATTTAAATAGTTGTAGCAGTCATAGTAGATGCTGCCACAAGGCTTGTATGTGTTAATATATTGATCAGATTATAGCAGCTAGCTTGGTTTTAATACTTATATGGAATATGTACTTGCATTTACCTGTTGGTAAGACATGCCACGAGCTGGAAGGATTGCAAGACTTGCTATTTGGGCTTTACCAATGCCGATTAACACAGGCACAATGATCCTACTGGCATTTAGGTGGCAGAACAGTAGACTTCGTGCTGTGAAGATTAGGTTTAATTTCTTAATTATTAATGCTAATTAGTACGTATTTAGCTTTGAAAGTAATTTACAGTTTAATTAAAGTGATAAGATCCTTTTATTAAGCAATTAGTCATTTGTGTAAAATGTAAGACTCTTATATATAGAATTAGCTGTACCTACCCGGGAGTCTTTTTACTTTAATTTTTGTCTTTGCTTTTTAAACATTGTTTTAAACTCTTCCTTGGCCTTTTGGCTAGGAGCAAAGTGTAGTATCTGTTCTGATACTACACTTCATCTTGTCTTTCCTCGATCATTGAAGGCGAAATCCTTCTAGAATGAAGAAATTTTCATTTTTGTTTCAATCCATAGTCCCCCTTTTTTAGGGAGCTGGATTTTCCCAACATTAAAAATCGACCTTGTGTCTAACTCTGCCCTCGTTGGGAGGCAAGTAAATAGGAACTAGGCTATCTTTTTAATTTTTTTAAAATTTTAATTTTTTAATTAATAATTAGGGCTAAAAGTCACTCAAGAATAAGGGTTAATGAGATGGAATGGTTGTCGGTTGGATGATGAAGAATATTATGAGAGGATTGAAAATAATGAGTGGAATGAATAAAAATTGATGACTTATGAGACGGTTTATGGCAAGTGTTTGTTAACATTAGACTTAAAGATGCCTATGTTGTTGCTCTCAAGGAAGAAAATTATTAACAAAAGATTAAATTGTCTGACTTGTTTGCACAGAAATAGATTCATTTTAGTGAATTTAATTTTTTAATCGAATGAGTGTTTTAAATAGGATTTTAACAAATTAGTTTTGTTTTATACTATTGTATTTTTGATTTCAATAAATATTCAGTTAATAGTAAATAAAAAAAATCCCAATTATTGTAAAGAAAAATATGTCTACACATTCACACGTGAAGTCATGATATATATATATATATATATATATATATATATATATATATATATATATATCATGTGTGTGTCATGTAAGCCTATAATAAATGTTTTGTGAAAGTTGCACTTCATGAATGAAAAGCTTTCTGCTAGGCTTTAAGAATGTAAGTGATTTCTGTTGTGTTGATCTGACAAATGAGGAACTTGGCAAAAACAGAATAAAGTATTTGGTCAAGGCTTATCCCCCCTCCTCTTTCTCTCTGCTTCTCTCTTTACAAATGGCTATCAGATTTATCTCTTCTGTCAAACATAGATTATTTTGTTATTTCTGCTCTGTCTCTTTATTCTCTTTTTCTTTTTTCTTATATTTTCTTTTCTTTTACTTTCTCTCTCTCACTCTCTCTCTAGCTTTCTAGATGACTTGAAAACTGCTTCCCATGTTAATGTTTAATTGGGGCTCCTTGATCACTTGCATGAATAACATTAAGAAAGATATTAAACTCTATGGGTGAAATAGATTTTCAAAGTCTTATTCTTGAATTAAGGACAACAAGTGGTGTAATCGATACTCATGTGAACTATGGAATTTGCAGTTGAATCTATTGCATTTACTTGCACTGTAATACAATTGGGAAGGGTATGAATACTCTCTCCCCAGCTGGGGGTAAATAAGCAACTTGTGTTAATTAAATCGTTTACAATAGTGATTGTGTTGGCATTAATAAATAACCCTCCAAACGTTGATATGCTATAAAAAAGACAAATCACAAACTATTTGCTAGACAAATTGCCATGGTATATCTGCCCACATCTTCTGTTCAGAGGTCCATGATTGTTTTTAGTGTGTATGCGTTCTGTTTGAAATCGATATATGTTCGATTCCTGTGTGCGGCTGAGGTACTGCATTAGACTAGCTGGAATAAAAGGTGCTCTTCCAAATGAAGAGACAACGCTGTGCTATTAACAATTAACAACCTTTATTATTTGAGTTAACATTTCTTGGCACAGTCCATAGAGTTTGTATTTCTAACATTTGAAGCTACTAGTGATCGTGAAAGGTGAAAAATTCTGACTTTACACATTTTAAAATGAATTGTTCCAAAATCAAATCATGTTGTCCTGTCGACTAAAAAACAGTACAATTTTTAAATAAATACATTTCAAAAAGTAACATTCATTTTACTGATTTGAAGAATATTTAGCTGACAATTATTTTTACGGTAAGAAGACAGATAATATTGTTTTAAAATGAATTAAATTGCTACAATTTTAAATAAATAGACATATTCGTTTAATTTATTTACAGAATATTTAGCTGACGGTGACAATTATTTTTATGGAAGAAAAAAAAAAGTAATTATTTTCTTAATAGTATTGAACCTGAGAGATATTAATTCAAAAGGAATATTATTATTAACAGTAAGTTATACAAATTGATGTAGAAAGCACTGGAATTTCCACGGGTCTCACTAGTTATTATTAATATACTAGGCGTACCCATTGAGTCATTATCACTATTTGTTCCATTTTGATTTCATTCAAAAATTCATAAGCTGTGATATGTCTGTTAAGAAATTATTCTTGCATAACTAAAAATAAGTCTCTTTATTTTTCTGTATTATCCGTTAGATAAGTATAGAATTAAAGCTATCTAATGTTTACAATGTACATAAACAGACTATGTAGATTAGCTGAAAAGAGTCATTCTTTCTCTAAATGCTCACAAAGACATTAATTAATATTAGAAAGTGGTTGAATTATCGTAGAGTGATAGGAGTGAGAGAAATACATGGATAGCTAAGAGAGAGATGAGTAATTATAAATTACGGCTCATTTTTTTTCCAATCATAACTCAATCCTAGAACTAAGATGTTTTATCATGTACTTTATGTTATGAGAAAAAGCCTCAGGAAACCAACCTTGATTAACTCACATTTAGTTTATTGATAGATGACTAAAAAGTTGAACTCTTCATTTTCTAACATTTTCTTCACTTTGCTTCAAATGACTTGTTTTTTTTTTCATTATAAATAATCTGAGAATTTTTTTACTCTCAAATAATTGACAAATAGACTGACACTAAAAAATAATTGTCTGACATTTTGAAATGTTGACATTAATTTCATCTCCAACTTTCATCATAAATGACAGAATGCTTCTTTTTGCATAACTTGGCCATTTTGAAAGTAAATCAAGGAATTCTAGTCCACATATTTGGCTCCTGGCCAAAGTCTATCGCTCTTCGACAGATTCTTTGCTGCTCTTATCACGTCTAATATCTAAAAATATTGTATTCCACTTTATTTTACTTGTCATTGGATTGCATGTCGTTATTTTATAAGTTTATTATTTTTTTGTCCACAATCATGTGATTTTCAATGGGAGTCACATCTATTTAATAGAACTCTGAAAGAAAATTTAAAAAAAAATGTATATTGAGATGCATCCATTCAATTTGTTTATTTTGTGATGAATATGCTATTTCAAACTTAAGTCGTATTTACTTATACATTGCCCATGCATATCTCTCTATTCTTTTATCCTGACAACGCACATGTATTTCAATTGTGTTGGGACATTTTGATATGAAAGTGATATGTAGAAATGAAAAAAATTAACTTTTAAAAAATTCACGGCATGGGTTTTAAAAAATTTTATGATCTGTTATTGCAGCGCAATCACAGATCCATGATTAGATGGATCTGTGATGTGAAATCTGACCAAATCCAACACGTTAGGTTGGAGGATTTGCTAAAGGGACTACATTTGCCTAGCATAGGTTATCTTCAGAACGAATCTGTTATACTGCTGAGGTCACGTGGAGCATTCATCTTTCTAGATAAACTGTTGCAGAAGCATAGATGTTTTGAATCGCAGGAAGGTTGGCTGGCCAAGAAAAACTTGGAAGCAAGTGATTAAACAAGACTGTACAAAGTGGAATTTAGAGACAGTTGACTTGCTGAACTATGAAGACTAGAGTGAGCTTACAAGATATACAAAAAACGTCTGAACCCTGGGCAACGGAAAAGTGACATTAGAGTGAAAGAGAGATTTATATTTTTTGCAGAGCAATGTTTTTAATGTGAATATTTTTATTCATTTGTGTAGCTGAATTAAAAAAAAATTTTTTGCAATTTACCAAAAGGTTTTAAGAAAATAAAAAATTGTTTCTAATTGCTTTTGAAAATTTTGAAAATTTATTTGTGAAATTGTTCATAACTTCAAAATATTTTATTTATTTGATTCCTTGTATTCTATAACTCATTATTTACTAAGGATCTGTGTTAAAAATGCTTAATAATAATTACGCTTAATTTAAATTGAACGTAAATTAATTTGAATAATTGGTTTTTAATTTTCTTTCAATAATTGAGTCGATTCATTTTATAAGAATGTATAGTGGCAATTTATTTTACTTTGTTATCCCAAAACATTAATATTAAATGAAAAACTTGTGAAACTTGTTTTGAACTGTTTTTCATAAAATGTTAGATTACATTTGTAAGAAAAGAGATAAAAATTTCTAATGTATAAAAATAAAAGCGAATAAGTTTAGTTTGTTTGTTTCATTGTAACTTTTAAAAATTAATGCATTTTAATTCAATTGCATCATATGTTCATAACCTTTTTTCGTTAAAATCTCTTTAAACATGTTTTTTCTGAAGATATAATTTTCCATTATTCTACCTTTATATACACCATGCATATAAGAACTTATTTTATTTACCTCTCAAGGAAGTTAGATACAAGGTCAGGTGTTAAGTTGAAAAGCCAATGCACTAGGATTAGTGCACTCTTGCCTACAAAAAATGTCCACGCAGCCCAGTTGGCATTCCCCGGTAGGGGTGCTTAAGCGATTGGCGATAAACTAATCCCTACTCAAAGAGAAGGTAAACCCTGAGAGGGTGAACCCCCTGAGATTAAACAGGATCAGACCTCAGCCTGACAGCAACAAAGTCACTGATTATCGAGAAGAGAACGTATCCCTGACGTGTCTGAAATAAGTTGGTAAACTTAACCAACTTAACCAAAATGACTGGATTTGGCATTAAATAAGGTGTTTTAAAACCGCCAACCAATTTACTTTTATATAACCTTATCAATTATATTGTTTGACCAGAATTATTCTCCTTTGAAGATATTTGGTTTTAATTCTAGAGGGCGCTACTGGTGCAGGATTTTGTACTCATCCCCCTTTGAGGTGGAAAATTAAAAAAAACTAGACTTTCTCTTCCTGGCATCAAAGTGGTCAGACAACAGCTTTTGCTGTAAGACTATATTTCTGGTAGAATCAAACAGAACCAGATGACTTTGTCATATATCATTCTCCAAGTGGTTTATTGCCAGTAAGTTTACATATTCCTTTCATTCACACCCTCATATTATTTTTTGCCCCTCTAACAGCAGACATCTTTTGTATTGTCATGGAACAATTATAAATCTTTAATTTCTTAGTTACTTCCTTTGTGTACTTTCATGTATTATGTTTTTCTAACCTATAATGATTGTCCCCGGCAAACTGTGAATAAACTTGTTAACTGCTTCTTTTCTATCTTTTCTTTCAAGTTATCATATTTGTTGATACAGCAATGTGTATTATCAATGAATAATATAAAATATTCCTACTTTATAAATTGTAAACAAATTCGTCTGTCCATCTCTCTCTGTAGGCTTTACAAATCTTCAGTTAACATTGTGCTGGAACCTCCTATTAATTTTAATAAAGCCTATTTACATAACTTTTTGCGCTTCTTATTCTTTTATCATATACTAGCTCTACTTATTGTTTGGGAGTAAAAGAAAAATGGCTGACTTGTTTACGAAGAAATGGAAAGTATATTTTTAGATATTTATTTTTGCAGAAGTCAAGGGAAATAACTCCTGATATGTTTACATCACTTTAATGTATATACGTATATTCAGTGAGTGAGCGAAAAAAAGTCTCCACTCTAAAAGTTTTCTTTTCCAAACTAAATATTTTCAAGAAAAAAACTGACGCAAAATAAAATAAACGAATGAGTGAAAATGAATTGCATACTTTCTCTCTCCAGAGAGCTTCGCCACATAACTGAGAACAGAATTTCCTGGGGGGGGGGGGGGGGAGGAGTCTCTTGTGTCAACACATGTATGGATTATCTGATTATCCCATCTGGTATTGACCAGGCTCAATGGTTGCTAAACTTCATTGATCTAACAAGAACCAGTGTGTCAACGTGATTATGCCATATTAAAAATAAAATATATTTGTTCCAATAACGTAGTGGAAAGAAGAAACATCTTAGATGGATTGCTATTTGTGTTTGACTTCGAAGATCTGGCAAGATAACTTTATATGTTAGATATGCAACCCCCCCCCCCCCCAAAAAAAAAACACACACACACACACTACCACAAGCACCACACATATATTCGTTCCAATAACGTAGTGGAAAGAAAAAACAAAATGTTAGATGGATTGCTATTTGGGTTTGACTTCGAAGATCTGGCAAGATAACTTTATATGTTACATCTCTCAATCACATCTCCCCCCCCCCCCCACACACACACACACATTACCACCAGCACCACACATAGAGAGGTCGGTTCTAAGGTATGAATTATTTCTAGTTAATTTATTCTAATGTCAAACTGACTTCCTTGTGTTCTTTTTTTTCTTCGTTAATAAACCTAGAGAACTAGAAGAAATAAATTCTCAATAGGCGCAAAGGCTGCCGCGCTTTTTGTGAGGTGAGCCAGTTTGTTGTTTGCACACTTGAAAGGCGATTTCTCTGTCCATTATGGTGTGCTTGCAGCATACTATAAAAACAGACTCTGTGATGTGAAAATAATTATCCGCATCCCCAGCGGAAGATCCTCAGCGTGGGGAAAGAAGCTGGTCTCTTGTCTCTACGTATGGCCATCCATGTCAGCAAGGCCACCACTTAAGTTGGGATCCCTTTCACTTCAAAAGAATCCCTGCCACTTAAAATCATGTGATCACTGTCTTGATTTTTTCCCCCTTTAGGGGATGAGGCAATCAATGTTGTCAGTGGAGAAGAGGAAGATGAGACCGTGGTGGGTGGTGGGTAGGGATTAACTTTCACTTTTGGAACCTGTCATTCTGTTTTTGTCTTTTAACTGAGGGTCAAAGATATGATCAGAAACAATCTTGACTTCTGATTGCATGAAGAGCTGATGTTTTGATGCCCCCCCCCCCCCAATCATTTGCAACTAAACAAAATTAGTGCATTGAGAGTGGTTCAATTTTACAATAGGGACACAAAAAAATACTTTTTCCTTGTTGTTTAGGAGCAACAAAGAAGCATTAATATTTTCGCCAATAAATTTTTATTCTAGCCAGAAATTACTTTCTAATTGAAAGTTTTGGGATCAAATTGTAGTATCTGTTTTGTCCTCGGTCGATGAAGAAGAGATCCTTCTAGACAGAGGCAAGTTTTGTTTTTGTCTCAATCAAGAGTGTCCTTTTAGGGGGAAGAGGGAAGGGGCTAGATGCCCCCCCCCCACACACATTAAAACCCGACCTTGTGTCTAACTCTACTCTTGTTGGGAAGCAAATAAATAGGGCCATTTTAAAGAGCTCCAAAATCACTTTCCAATTCCATGGCTTTAAAGAAATCATTGTGATCAACATTTTTTTTTTTTTTTTTTTTTTTTTATGAAAATGGCCAGAACGGTCTTTACTTCATAGTTTTTGACATTCAAAAATTATTTTTGAATCTTTTTAATCTTGTCCAGAAACTAATTTCTGGCTCGGATTATTATTTATTAGCAAAAGTATTAAGATTTGAATTATTCAAACTAGTATTCTCATCTTCGTTGTTATTTTCACAACGTTTCGGCTGATCTAACCTCCGACCTTCTTAAGGTGCATTTTTTTTTAAACTCAGGAACCTATACGGAAGTTTGAACCGAACCCTTTATTTAATCCATAAGGGTAGGTTGTTCTCGTTCTGTCAGCTATAACCGGGTAGAAGTGTTAATTATGATATTCTTAGTTATCGCCTGTAGTAAGGATTGAACCTTCAACTCCAGAAGACTACCACTTAGGACAGATTGTTAATCTGTTAACCTACGGATCCACATGGACCATAATAATCAAAATAATACAAATGATCTAAAAAAAAATTCCAATGTAAAAAATTGATTCTTTACTTTTTTTATAAAAGAAAAACGGTATTTTTCGACTGTGCTCCTATTGTAAAATTAGAAACCCCCTAAACTTACATACCATGAAAAGATCAACTCTTAATGTAATCAGAAGTTGATGCGGATAGTAATGTCTGGCTTGAATTAAAGTTTATATGAGAATAATTGAACAGCTAATAAGAAGTCAGATAAACATAGATGAAATGCAGTTTGGTTTTTTGACTGAGCGAAGTACCCTGACGGTGTACCTTGATAAGTATAGCATCAGTACTATTTATATGAAAAGAAATTTTTTTTTTTTTTATATATAGTTTCAATAAAATCCGTAAGAAAATCTTGCTTGGAGCTATCTATTTAATAAAGTTTTTTTGTGAAACGTAGGTTAAAGAATCATCTTAGTAACTTTTTGCTTTTGAAACCTAGTTTAAATTTTTTATTTCTTCATATTCTTATATATATATATATATATATATATATATATATATTATATATGTATATATAGGTAATAATCTAAAAGTAAATTTATATAGTTCAGATAGTTTAAATTAGGAATCAATTTCCAAAAGAAAGATGAAGCTCAATATTTAAATGTTAAATATTAAATAGAACTATTGATACATAAAGTATTAAATTAAAGGTTATATCATTCTAGATAAAATGAATTCCCCAAACAAAACAGTTTTGCACCGCTTTTATGTCTCCGTTATGAAGCTTAAAATTCAGATATAATGATACTAAACCATATGTCTAGAATCCCTATTCTAATTTTTATCAAAATCAATTACATGATTTGGATTCTAGAAAATGTCTCAAATTAAAGGCATAAGCTTAAGGGGACTTGAAGAAAATGAAATTCAGGGAATCTTGCTCAATTTATGTTCAATGAGTATGGATCAAATTCTATGCAAATCTGATATATTTGAAGTTTCAAATGGGAGGTTATGCCCCCTAAAATCCCTTTAAAATACTCCAAGAAACTGAAATTTAGGTAATATTTATTAATTGATGTCTAATATCTATTGTTATAATTCCAGACAAATCAGAGGTAACTGAATTTTTCCACTCTCTTTTTACCCCCTTTGCATAAAACTAAATTAAACCAAATATAGCCCACATTTGGACCCCTTACGCCTAGCAAACTGTGTTCCAAAATTCATAATGATTGGTTAATTAGTTTAGGAGTGAAATCATGTACATGCAAACATATAAACATACCTAAATTTATAAAGATACATAAACATCTTTGCTTTAGAAGCGGGGGGGGGGGGGGGAAGAAAACAAAAAAAATAGATGTGATAGAAGAAAACTGTTTGGAAATGCCAATTTGCATCAAAATTAGTGTGTGTGTGTGTGTGTGTGTGTGTGTGTGTGTGTGTGTGAACAAAAAAACTGATTTGCTTGCTTGTCTCCGAGTAAAAATTATTTTTCTAAACCTTTATCATTTTTTGTCTTAAATACAAAATGTCCTTTTTCTTTCCCCTTCATTTTTTTTTTATATTAAGATGTCTTCCAGCTTTAATGGAAAACAGTGTTTTTATTGTTGAACATATGAATGTCAAACTTTTCCCCTTTCTGCTACTTTTAGTAAATCTCTTCAAGATGTCTGATTACTTTTATGTATTCCTCGCTCAAACTGAAGAATCAGGACGGATAAAATGTCTCTCTTCAGTAAGGAACAGCTTTTAACTTTTCGTTTACCCCCCAGCAAAATCTTGAACACTGTGTGTGTTTATTCCGTGTTAATAATTATCGTATTCCTTCAACAAAATGGCTCTGATCTAAAATGCAAAAAGAACCTTTCATTTGTCTCTAATTTTTGTTGCTTAGTATTCATACACTACAACAATCAACTCGACAATCAGCTAAATCCCATCCATTCACTGTGGAGATCCCCAGATGCCTTCTACTTCAATAGCTTCTTTCCTCGTGCTGCCTGCCTCTGGAACTCACTTCCTGCTCCCTGTTTTCCCGACTGTACGGACATGCAGAGGTTTAAAACTAATGTAAAGAGACATCTCGCTGCACAGCTCCCAACTTAGGATGACCCCCAACACCTAATTCTCAGTAACCCCTTACGTATACAGTGGCGACCTGCCTTGTTTGGAGTGAAATATGTTTAAACACCCCCCCCCCCCCCCCTAAAAAAAACCTTTACTCCTCTAATTGGTCCGAGTTGAAAGACATTTATTCCTCTCTTGTTTTAAAGAAGCTCCTTAAGCAGTGTGACTGCATACCGTCTTCAAATTCCTTCCTCGGCTGTAAAATCTTTCTCTAAATATCTTGGGAAATGCATGAAATTGAAATACATCGCCAACTACCAGTGAAATAGTAGGTACAGCTAGTATCGTATATAGATATATTGAAGCCTGAATAATTGCTGAGTTCATGTGTAAGTGTTTGTAAATCAAATCTAACATGGTCAATTAAACCTGCAAGGCCAATGTCAACAAATACTTGTCAAGCTGTCCTCTTAAGTAATCAAAAACTTTGCTAATCTCATTCATCGTTTTCAATCCTCTCATAGTATTGTTCATCATCAAACTGACAATCTCATTAACCCTTATCCTCGAGTGGCTTTTTGCCTTTGTACGTAGTGACTCAGTATATAAAAAAAAGACTGGTGTGTGTGTGTGTATATATATATATATATATATACACCCTCTCTTCTCTTTCATTCGCCCTTAATGATACCTATAAAACATTAACTCCAGTCTTATTTTTAAAAAACCTAATCCTTAAGACGACTAAGAAAGTCGAAAGCGCTAAAAAAAAAAATGGCCGAATTAAGAACAATCGGAGAAATACTCTACGGATTGCCACCCGAAACCAGAAGGATAGCTCGACGGTTTG
This sequence comes from Sepiola atlantica, assembly GCA_963556195.1. Classification (NCBI taxonomy): domain Eukaryota; kingdom Metazoa; phylum Mollusca; class Cephalopoda; order Sepiida; family Sepiolidae; genus Sepiola; species Sepiola atlantica. The sequence continues at coordinate 161,830,600 of OY744524.1, forward strand.
AGAACCTCACGAAGAAGATTTACAAGCAAGAAAGTTCCGTGACGTTCAACAATGCTTGCTTGGATAATGACTTGCTGCCTAAGTATACACACACACACACACACACACACACACACATGTACATATACCGCGTCATTGAACACTGTTTATGACAGCCTTCTAGGTATAGCCGCTTGTCAAGACATAAATAGACCATAAGTCTCTTCTTTTCACTGTGGTTGTTAGGTTGGTCGAATGATTCTAGGTGTTCAGACAGAAGTTAAAATGTTAAGTTAAAGGTTTTAGGTTTGAATTGTGTAACTGGCAGAACAATTATCCTCCACACTGATTATTCCCGGAACAGGATGAAACACATGTGTATGTGCATAAGAAATTAAAAAATATTTATCATAATATTGTATAATATATTTCATACACACATACAAAAATGGTGATTGAAAAGAGGTATTTGTTTCAGACATGTATTGTATAATAAAAATAGTTAATTTATAAATAAATGGAATATTTCTCCTTTGTTGGTGGGGGTTCTTGTTTTATGTTATTTCTTTTTTTTCTTCCGGTCTGTTGAGCTCCCTCATTGAAGGGGGGGGGGCGTGTCTTGATTTACTGTCTTAGTCAGCCTCAAATAATAAAACAAAACAAGATTGCAATTTTAGACATATTTAGTAAGGCTTTTGTTTTGGTTCATATGGTCTTTGGCAAAGAGAGAGAGAGAGAGAGAGAGAGAGAGAGAGAGAGAGAGAGAGAGAGAGAGAGCGCGAATGAGTATGAGAGAGACAGAATGTATTTGTTGGGTAACCACATATCAGTTTTATGGCAATTTATGACTACAAGATTAGCTTGCTCCAAGTCCTGCCCTCTATAATAATAATAATTAGAAAAAGAAGAAAGGAAACATATGGAGGTTGATAAAAGGAAGGAATAAATCTATAAAGATTTAAGGTTTTGTATTTGATTTTAATAGATCATCAGGGAGGAATAGATGAAGTTAATTTGTATTTCTGTGCACAATTTAATGTAAGTTATTTGTTGTCGTGATGAGGTGAGTCCATTCTATTATAAGGAGTCTAGGGAAGGGGTGCAATTGCTCATCATGATGGTTTCTTTCTCCAACTGATTTGTGTTTGGACATTTGACAAGTGTTTTAAATATAAAACAAAGATATGACTGGGCATTTGATATATAGATTGTTGGAAAGGATGGTTGAATAATGTAATTTTTAAGGGAAGCGATTTATATACTGTACCTTAGTCTACTGTACTGAGAAGAATAATAAGAGACCAGTACACCGTTGGTAAACGTTTTAATTACAAACAAATATTACAACGACAGTATGGAGAATAAGCAATTAAATAATCTTATGATTGATCGGACAAGTTCATTCGGGGGAAGAGGGTGGTAAGAATATTCCCCTTCAAGATTTATAATAAGGAGGAGTTATTCGAGTCCTATTTGGTAATAAAATTCTTGTATTTTCAGAACTTTAAAAACTTTTTATAGTTAATAGTGTTCTATTTAGTAACAAAAAGATGAGTGCTGATGTGGAAGCTTTGGCGATACTGACAATGTTTGGTGTTCAAATTTCAAATCTTACAAAAAATTTTATTTACTAGAAATACCTTTTTCCTTTTATAGTCCTAATTGGGCAACTAACATGACTGCTTGACCACTGGAATTTCACCCCATCTCTGGCCTCAAATATCGGATATGTCTTGTTACAACACTATTCTCTCTTCTCAAATTCATTTATTCATTAATCACCAGGAACGCGAAAGTCAATCTACATCTTGATGATATTTTAACTCCCAACACTGTAACGATGCCTCCGAGGTCATACATACAAAGTGTATTGTTGATCGTTTCGGCGTAACAGGCAAAAGGCAGCTTACTCTGTTCGCATCGCTGTTCCATGGAACAGACTTCCTCAAGATGTAGTTCAGCAGCCCTTCTTGACTTAAAATGCACCAAACATGGATGTTATTGTTTTTGTCCTTTCCCTTTGCAAAACTCAATCATGTTCTGCAAAGACAAAAACAAAAAGAACAATTTTCCTCTACAAAACAACCAAGCCAAACAGCATAAATAAATATTTGGAAATATAAAGAACATGAAGCATAAACTTTTACCAAAATGATCTGATTTGGCATTAAATAACCTGAAAAGGGTTGATATGCCATAAAACAAAACAACCAAACCAAGCCAACCAAATTCAGCAACCCACCACAAACACGTTCAAGAGATCCTCGGACAACTGTTTTTAGGATGTATATATACGTTTACATAACTTTCTTTTCTTCTCTACAACTTTCTCTTTTTACATGGCATTACATATTTTTCCGCTTTTGTTGCCAGTAAGTTTTGATTGATAACCTCATCGACCAACCCACCCTATTGCCACAGCACACATCATTGCACATTCATATTGCCACAACTGTCCAGACCACAAAGGTCAGTAAAGATATTGAAAGTTTCCTGAAGATTTAGCATTACTTGAATACTAAGCAACAAGTAACTGATGCTTCTGGCATAAGAAAAATGCAAATGCACATATAATCACAACACATTTTGACTGTAATGAAAATATTGGGAGGGGGGATTAGATGCGTTTTGGTCATTCTGTCAAGTGTTTGATAAGAAAATAAAAATGTCTGCAAGTAATATTGAATGTAAAGCAAGAGAGAAAAAAAATGTCAGGAACTTTCTACAAAAGATATTTATGGATGGGAATATAGAATTCTTTCATAGAAGAAAAATGATTGCAAAAAAAAACAACAAATATCTCCCTCATTTATATTGTCAATTATAAAAGAAATTAATCTAAGCAGGTGTATCTGAAAGGTTAATTACAGACGTGCCTTGATGGACCATTGAAACCTAATGAGAGGAAAGCGAGGATCATTGTGTCACAAGAGCAATTTCTTTCTATTTCGAAATGGAACTATCCAGAAAAACCTTGTAGAGAAATTGTTTTAAACCATGATAAAACTAGAAGAATGGTTCATTTTTATAAAATTTCTTTGCTCTTGTCTTCATTTAAAATTTTTTGTTGCTTCTTAAAATTTGTATGGAAAGCGTGGAAACAAAGAATACTGTGGGAGGAGGGTAGTGAGAGAACGGTTATTTTTCATTTCTCCTCTTTAATTTTTAACTTTTGAACAAGGAGGAAATAGATTTTCCTGATGCGGGCTACAATCTGCTGCGAATCTAATAAATGCCAGTTGCAAATAGAACTATCCTGCAGGGACACGAATCGGCAGCCATCCATGACAAATTGAATCACAGTGTATAGCGATAGGAGTATGCTTATTTTTCTAGATAAGAAGCGAACAGCAGATGGAATTCTGTTCTGATGGATATAGTGCAAAGTTATTTGTAGGAGTGACATAAAGGTGTCACTGAAATCTTCACTGGGATCATTTGCCTATATTCAAAATGCATGGACCAATTTTTTTTTCTAAAATTAAGTGATGGTTAGCTACTCTCCCTTCTGTTGGCCATCGTAGACAACCCAGTTGTGGGAAATGACATCAGAGCCGGAAAAGTGGTGAGGTCATTTCTCCCTTTTTGTCTCTTTTCTGTTGGATGCTGAGAGAATAAGAGAGGGACACAGACTGAGAAGAAAAAGGGTGGTTAAAGTTTTTAAAGACTTTAACTCTATCACTTGCACATTTAATGGAGAAGGGAGAAAATGTGTCGGAAAACAAGAGATAGGTTCACCCTTCTCTTCTGCCCCTGGTAATCTGCTCATTCAAATGATGCAGCTGAAGAAGCACTAGCGGTGATGAGTGTGGTTCTAAGAATAGTAAATATCTTATTTGACACCGAACATAGAGCAGTGCTAGCTTAGCATGGACTTCATTTTTTTCCGTCTATGTCTCCATCTCTCTTAATACAAAGTCATGGTTGTCAGAGTTCCTTATGGTCATATTGAAGTTAAGAATTTACCAACGAAGAACATCGCCTAGAATTGTTTTGATCTAACAAGAAACCGGTCTTAAAGATAGGCTTACATCTGATGATCTCACGAAGATTACATCTGGACAGTATAGGGAGATGTATGCAGAACAGGATTCTTCAGGGGTCGTCTGTTTGGCCAGATCGTTGATTATGAATAATTATGGTGGTTAACAACACAGACTGAGGACCTGGATGTGCTGGGTTCGAATCCAGTTCGTTCCATAGAAATACTTTCATCAAAACCCACACCTGACCTTGTGTCTAACCTCCTGGAGAAGAGGTAAATAAAATACCTAAAATATATAGTTTTTTTTTATCATCTCAGATATATTGTTTAATGAGATATTCTCTACTACTGGCTATTTTTAAGAGCTCACATTTCACCACATTCGTTCCGCTTTGCTTCTAAATGAATTCCCATTCTCCCAGCATGTTAATTGATATTCCGTTTTGTTTCTTGTTTACTTGAGGATGCTGAATTCAATGTGCAGCATGCACTTCACTTTATTAGCTTTATCGTCAGTCGTGAAGAATAATCTTAGAAGTCCAAATGGAATGAAGGTGAGCCATATTTTTGCAACCAAACCAAAGGAATTGTAAACGATCCACATTCTGTGCCCAAAAGAAATAGTCCCTATTTACTTGCCTCCCTACAAGGTCAGAGTTAGACACAAGGTCGGTTTTTAATGTAGGGAAAAGACAGCTTGCCTCCAAAAGGAGCACTCTGGGTTGGGACAAAAATAAAAATTGCCTCAATCTAGAGTGATTTATTTCTCTTTCACAAGTGTAGTATCAGAACTACGCTCCGTTCCTAGCCAAAAAGAAATCGTCTTTCAATTTTTATGTCGTATGTATTAACTGACTGGTTTGTATCCGGTTGGCATCGACCAGTCACAATAAAAACTTCAGAGGTCTTAACTTTGGCAAATTTCTCAATGTGAATTCATACATAGAGGAATCGTTATTTCGATAATCAGTGTTTTGTGAAAAATTGTCCCCTGTGAACTTGTGTTCCGGCATCTGATCAAAGAGTTGCCTGTCAATATTTTGTGAGGATTCATTTCTTATGAATCGCTGTCTTCATAATTGATCGTTGGTGCAGGAAAGCTTTTATTTCTGTGTGTTGAATATTAGACTTTCTATTGCATTGTGTGGATTATCTGTGAACCTTCCATTGAATGAAACATTTTCTTTCCTCTTTCTCCTTTCGGTTCACTTTGTCTTTTTTACCTCCATTATTGGTGCTATGATATTGGTTATTGCACCTCAACATGGTCTTTAAATATCATTATTGTATCGCAATATTTCTCGATTACCCAATATTTCCGATAACGATACTTACCTATTTGGAAATTGTATTTCTATGATAACAAACTCAAAACATCTTGTAGCATAGTATGGGGAGTTGTTAGATCTCCACTAGATGGCCTGTGATATTTTTGTTGACACATGAGTAGACTCATAGTGACGCCTCTTGGCAGTGGTGACAGTAGCAGTCATAGAGAGGTTCTTTTTTATTTATCCTTGTGGCTGGAATAATAGAAGCAATTAAAAAGAACGGTAAATAACTCCATTATTTGCTCTGGGATTTGTTTACTTTTTACTAATTTACAGCAAGTACATCTCGATGAACTGCAACTGCCCATTCCAGTTTCTGTGACGCAACTTACTGTATATGGAGCTCTGACCTCTAACTTTCGAGACAAAACGACCGACTGAAAAGATCCCCTCAAATCTGATGGAGAGATAAGCACTTTCTTTTATTTCCTATTTTATTCTTTATTCTCTATTTTATTTTCTCTCCATATTCTAGTACTCACCTTTATTTCAATGTGTCTTATATGAATGTACTTAATTCTGTTTGACTTAAATGTGTTAAATTATTGATATATACTGCCTTATATCTTGTCTATTGATTTCCCACTGTAGAAATTCTTGAAATCCCATGCTGACCTGTAGTTTTTTTTTGTTTTTTTCCCCTCTTTTTCTCATTTCTCTTATTTATACTTACTTGCGAGAGGGAAACCTATCTTCAAATTTCTGTTTCCTCTTTAGTATACAAAGAACTTATTATATGTACATATATATATATATATATGTGTGTGTATATGGAAGTTTTTTTGTTTTTTTTTCTAACCTGCGGGGGATAGGAAATACCTGACTAGTACACGGGCGCAGGCTATCTTTACATTTACTTAAATTTATCGCTTGAGAGTGAGTGAGGGTTAGTTGGAGGCATAATTTAATGGTCTTACCGAAGAACATTTTTTTCCCCAATCAACTCAAATGTCAAGGGTCTGTGGCTGAATTACCTTATTTGGGCATATTGGGGGAAAAACACTGTTTCGACCATAACCCTGCTAACAATTATCATCTTAAAATGGTAGAGTGCTCATTGAAAGCGGAATTTAATGCTCTACTGATGAAAGGAAAAAAGATGTTTCAATTCAAATTCATGCTTTTCATAATTTTTGAGCTTCAACTTTTTCAAAAGTAAAAAAAAAAAAAATCAGAAGGTTTACAATTTTGGCAAGGGAATGAAGGATTTCTATGATACTCTATGACGAAAGGATTAATAATCAGCAATTCAAAGAGTTAGCAAAGTTGTCAAAATTTTGAAAATTCATTTTGAACTTTGTAAATGATCAGGATAAATAAAAAAAAAACCGTCTCTCTGAACTTCAAATGCCCCTCTTTGTCTCAAATTTATAGATTTGAATTGAAAAAAAAAAGTATTTCCTCTTCAATTAAAGGCTTCCATAAAGTATTTTGATCAATTATGACCCAACTGATGATATTAGATTTTAACGACCATGACTTGCAAATGACAACCTTCTGCAGGTTGATAGTTCAATACAGCCGATAATAACTAAGAATAGCATAAAAATAATTAACACTTTTACCCTGTCATGGCTGACGAAACGAGAACACTCTAACCCCGAAAAGATGCATCTGAAGAAGGTCGTGAGTAACATTGGCCGAAACATGAAAATAATAACCCAGATGAGAATAGTAGTCCGAATAATCTAAGTATTACACATTCAAAGATGTCCAAACATTGTGAAATAATTTTCTTCTTCCTTCTATTAAAACTTCTCTGAATATGAAATAACTTTTCCTGTGAGAAGACATAATTTGAAAATGCAATCTTTCTATTTTAAGATTGGGCATTTTTTTATGTGAGGGAAAACGTGTTCAACTGAAACAAATGATTAAAATAAAATTAGATTGTCATTCAAAAAAATGTTTTTTTGTTTCGTTTTTTATTTAATAATTATTTTTCTCATATAAAGAATATTCATCAAAATCATAATGTATGGAATTTATAGTACAAATGTTGTACCTCTAACGTCTCTGTCCAGTGATGCAATTGAAACCAAAGCCCTATACGAAGATCAAGGACAATTTTCCTTGAGTAAAATTTAACGAGGAATCCAATGATGGTAGTAATTTTGTATCAGGAGATTTTGCAATAATATTGTGGCGGCTATTTCCACCGGACATCTGTAAACTGCAAAGATGACATTGTACTTTCTTATAACTGGAAAATTATAGAATTAGAATAGAAATGCTAATATGGAGTACACACTGGCTCTTATTCATTTCTGGGCAAAACCTAATTGGACACGGGGGGGGGGGGGGATTGTCTGCTCCTCCCCTTTTTTCCCCCTGGTTTGATTAGACTACAAACTATTAACTAGCTGTACATAGCCGGTATTGCCCGGAAGTCTTACTTTCAATTGTTTTAAACTATGCAGCTTCTTTTGTTGATCGCTCCCAAATGATCTTTTTTAAATAGGATTTTGAAAGTTAATTTTATTAGTATCATTTGTTCATTAAATTATCAATTGAATCAAGTTGTTATAAAACTATGACTAATTTTGTTATGATAATGTTGTTTTAATCTTAATATTAAAATTCTTGGATGTAAATAGCTTCCAACATGAGAATTTTTTTTTTTTAACTTTTAACAAAATGATTGACTCGTTTACGAATAACCCGAAATACATTGTGGTGGATTTACTTTTGTAATTTATTTTATAAAGATAGGATTTTAAAATTTGTTTTAGTACTTTACCTTATTGCACTTTTGATTTCAATAAATAAACAATTAATAATAAAAAAAAAAGAAGAAAATTACGTTGACATGAGAAATACAAACATGAGAAGTGATCACATAATTTTATTAGTAGATTCAATTACACTCCTTCAAAATAGAACTGCCAACAATCGTTTCAACATTATGTAAAAAATACTTATCTACTTTAAAATAAAAGGTTTGTAATGAAAGTTACCCAGTTACAAATCAACTTTATTTTCTTACACCCTCCGTCAAAAAAATACTTTGCCAGTGTTAGCACTAATATTCATATAAACACATAGAATTACATCTTTAATATAATTATCATTTCTGATGACTTAAAAACTTATTTACTGTGAAGAATTTCTTTTTTAATTAATTTCAAACGGTAGGGGTTGTCTGATTTGTGATTTATTTTCCAATGTAAGTCTTTCTAATGTGTTTTTTTTCTTCAAATTTCAATAGGATAATTAGGGACTGAACTATCACAAGTTGGAAAAAAATCATTTCTGATGACCTAAAAAGAAAAAAAAACATCAACCGTTGATTTTGCATTTTTATTTTCTTTGATTATTGAAAATGGTTGAAAATGAAATTGAAAGAAACAATCGTTGCTCACAGAAGAAAGAATGAAAACGTCTCAAACTGGAAAGTTAAAAGAAACGAAAAATCGTATAAATCAGTATAGAAAGCAGAAATTAAAAAAAAAAAAATTCACTATGAAATAGATTTGCATTCTCTCTTCCTTTATTTGTTGAGCAGTGTGACGGGACAGATATATATATATATATATATATATAGGGCTTTACGCACTCCACTACTTTTGGAGCTGCTCCCATTCCTGCTCCAACACCCAAAATTGGAGCTGGCTCCTCTCACGTCCCCCTTTTTCAAAAAGGAGCCGCTCCTGCCCCAACTCCTATAAAAAAGGAGTGGCTCTTTTCAGTGCTCCATAATAAAAATGTACCTTCTTTCATAAACGTTCTATTCTGCCAATGAGTTGTCGAAGGATAAGGCTGGGCGTCAAAGGATCTCATCGATATGGGTTGGGATATCACTTTAAGTGTAAGACCTTAAGATAATATTTGACAAAATCTCGCTAATATTTTGAGAGTTATAGGAGAACATGTTGGATGAAGCATAGGATTATACGTAAATTTTCGTTTCCTGAGGTATAAAATAGAAATAGAAAAATCCCTGAAGTATTTTAAAACAATTTTAATTTTCATTACATTAACAACCTATTTTTTTCAGGGACGGAAAATTTGACCCGATATTTTTTCTATTTATTTTGGAAGGGAATTTAGATCTGTTTTAAGTAAATAAAGTTTTACTTTTAAACAATATTAGTGATTATTTTATTTTTAAAGAAAACATTTTTCTGGGAGAGGAGAGACAGCCATATATATTTATTTGTTTTATGAACGTATTGTATAATGTATATTATTATTTACAACAGAAACGCGCAAGTACTTTGAAACAAATCGATTTATCTATTTATTTTTTAAAGATTGAATAAAAAAAATTTTTTTTCATAAGTTGGCCAAAAAATATCAATAAATTGTCAATAAACAATTCAGAGATCCATTTAATGTCTTAAAATTTCATACAAAATATCTGGCCTAGACCTTGGGAGTTGAAAAAATATCGGGTCAAATTTTCCTCCCCCGAAAAATTAACTGGAGCAAGTTTTCCTAGGTCGGGCAAAAATATTTATTAAAATTAAAAATTTGAATTAAAAAAAAGTGAAAACGTCTATATTTGAAATCTCTAACTAAAACAAACTGTTTACAATTTTAACATTCGATCATAGATTTTTTTAAGATAAAGAAAAATATCTAATCTACTTTCCGTTCTAAAAAACAACAAATTAGTCAGAAAGTCTAATTATTTGCTTTTTTAAATTAAAATTTAAGATATTTTCTTTAATTTAATTAAGTTTAAACATCGGTTTAATTGTAGAATAGGGGCCGCTGTTTTCTTTCGCTCATTTCGCTTGGTATTCACCCACATTTTTGATGAAACTGATTGTTGGTCTTAATTGTATTTTTGGTCCTGAAATAAAATTCTCATTTACTTTTTAAAGTGTTGAGAATCTAACTTTAATTCGAGGGTTTAATCGCTGGTGGCCATGTTGGTTTTTATTGTTTTTTTCCTTGGACTAAAGATATTTTTTCCTTGGATTAAATATATTTTTTCCTTGGACTAAAGATATTTTTTCCTTGGACTAAAGATATTTTTACTGCTTTAACAATTTCTTACACACAAAAAAAAAAACTTTGAACATTCTATTTACAAAAGCAAGTTTTAACGGAATTTAACGAATATAAAAGTAAACATGAAAAGGTTAAAACATACTAGTCGTGAATTTAAGAATAACAAAATATCGCCAAAAAGATGACGGATAAAAATGTGGCATCAAAGTTCAATTTGATATATGCTAAAAATTAAAATTTTTTGTCAGGACAACACGTACCATTTCACCCCAAAAATCAATTTTATCAAACATTTGGGTCAATACCGAGCGAAATGGGCGAGAAAATCCAACGGCCCCTATTGTATAATTGAACCTAAAATTCTTTATCTAAAAACACGAATTAAAAGAAAAATTGGCTTATTTATTCAATCAGCAATAACATCCTTGTCATAAATACAAAAATAGTTCAAATCTATAAGAAAATAACTTCAAAGACATCTATAGACTCACTGGCGCCAAATTGTCTGTTGTAAGAAAACTGTCCCATCAAAAATTTAACATGTCGGTGTGAAACTTCAAATGTTTTGTTTTTATGCTTAACTCTCTAGTTCTTTCTCTCTCTCTCTCTCATATACATTTACCAGAGATATAATTTAAAAAATAGCTCAGAGTAAACTCTGAGACTTTCTTTTCTTTTCCTTTTTATCGCTGAATAAAAAAACTAATGTTTAAAAAAAAAAAATCAAATTCTGGAGCGAGGAGCACTAAAACCACGTTCTTTAGTCCCAAATGGAGTTGCTCCCACTCCACTCCCGCTGTATATAAAATGAGCCCTCCTCTCCTTTGCTCCATCAAAAAGGAGCATGCTCCTGGAGCGCGCTCCTTTTTGGAGGGCTCCGTAAAGCCCTGTATATATATATATATATATATATATATATATAGCATAGAGATATGACTATTCACTACTGGTCATGCGATTCGAAACCCCGGATTCTGAGTATTTTACAACTCAAATCCCGACATCTAAAACCACTGGGCCAACGTTGAATAGTGAATAAATAGTGATAATTTATCTGATTACTTTTGAAACAGGAATTTTTTATTAAAAATACAGAATATTACTAAGTAACCCAGTTGATTTATTTTCCTAATCCGGATCCTTGTGATTATTATTTATGGTTTCTGAAAAACAGAATTTGTTTTAGAATGTTCAACATGTGATGAAAACTGTGAAGTTATTGCAAGATGAAGACTTCTCACTGTGAAAAACTCCTTTCCATTGTATGAAAGGAACTGATATGGAAGATGCTAGCATGTATGGCTTCTATAGCACCTTATCCCCTTATTCGTTGATGAAATGTCCTTAAGTTTGAAATATCATTTCTCCCTCTTGACAACCTGTTTCCCCTTTTCAATCTTATTTTGCTTTTTCTCTATATCTGTTGGTTCGTTCTGGCTTCTTTCTCCACCTTACCTTCTCATGTCTATTGCTTATATTTTTTTGTGATTTGTAATTAAAATTCAAGTTTTTAGATAAATATCAGCTATGCACATGATCACATAATCCATGCCCTTGAATCCCATCCAGCTTCTTTTTTATCCCCCAATAATCCCCCCTTTTTCTCCACACTTAGAAACTGTCTTACTTGTTTTCAGATCTTGAAACAGTGAACAGCTCATACCTAAATAGATTGGGGTGTGTGGGGGGTCCTACTGACCACCACATTTAGCATTTTATTTTTTCAGCAATCTGTTTTTTTTTGTCTCCCGCCCCCCCCCCCCCCCCCCCCCCCAACCGATGAATTTGTACACATATTTTTTTGTAAATAAAATCAAACCATTGGGGATAATGTTAAGGTTTTACCCATAGAGTAAATGTGGTATTTTGGTATATGAAACTAGTTTAGAGAATAGACCAAGAGGACAACAACCTACCCTCCCTGTTTTGGCCCTGTGTCACATCTTATTTTATAAAAAAAATTTACAATACTGAACTTTTTTGTAAAATTTTAAAGATAAATAAAATCAGCTGTGCACATGAGTTGTTTTTGTTTTATGCAACTAATCACATTTTGTTGGATTTAATCCAAATTATTTTCTCTGAAGGTACTAAATTTGTAATTAAGTTGAAACTATTTTTTAGTCTGAATAGACTTTGTATACTATTAATAATGGATATTTGGTAGCTGTCTGATGTCGAAACAATACTAATATACTATCTTTTAATGCCAATTCAGGGGGTGAGGTAGTGTATTATCGTTTCTATTGGAAGTGTCAGAGTTGATGTAGGAAGGGCATCCAGCTGTAAACCCCCTTGCTCCAGAATCACATGATAGTTATTGAAAAGTTTAACAGTGGGCCCCCCCCCCCCACCAGACACCCCCTCCCCCATCATGATCACTGGAGACTTAGCATAAGGGAACATAGCCAATAAACCTAGTGAGTGAGTGAGTGTTGTCATGATACCATCCTGTCAGATATTGCCTCCACTTTTTTGGGGCGGAGGTGTAGTATCTGTTCTGTGGTCATGATACCATACTCCCATTATTTACTTTATACTTGGGGGGGGGGGATGACAGTATAGTATATGTTCGTCCTTTGGGGGGGGGGATAGTGTAGTATCTGTTCTTTTGTCATACCATTCCCCCCAGGCATTACTTCCTCCTTTGGAGAGTAGTGTAGTAACTATCCTGTTATCATGAGACCATCCTCCCAGGCATTACCTCCTCCTTTTGGAGGAGAAGTTTCTTGTATATAAAACCTTGGTGCTTGTGTATGAAAACCGCTTGTAGAATATGGTAACTGAAAATAAAATGACAGGAAAACTTTATGAAATACTTACTTGTTATTGAAAAGTATTAGCATACACTGAAAATTATGGAAAATAAGTGACTAGAATTTTAATAAAAAATAAAATGAATTTAACAATTTTACGCTGTTATGACGCCAAGGGGAAACAATCAGTGAGTCTATTTCAAAACCGGGTTTTCATACACAAACACCAAAGCCTTTGATGGTAAATTGTTTGTAAATTTAGTAAGGATTAAAAAATAATAATTCAAAAAATAATTCTAATTTTTTTTCTTTTTTCTTATAGGTGAGTACAGACATTTTTGGGAGGTATTGAAAAAATCTTGAATTGAAATTGGTAAGAAATTTCAGAATTATAACTTGGCCAATTTTATAAAAAATGCAATGATCAGTGTTTTCTTAAAGTGTGTGTGTGCGCATGTGTGTAATAAGCTTCATAACTTTCTACATAATTCTCATATTTCTTATTCAATGTGAACAATTTTATAGACTAGTTGTATAAATGAAGATTATTTGATGTCAATATTCAGAGTTTTGACAAGTACTTTTTGATAAAGATCTGAAAGCTTGCTAACCATTATGCCATCCATATGATAACCCTACATGAAGCCAAGTTTACTTCTATTCAACATGCCACCAGATTGAAAAGAAATTTCTATATTAATAAAATTGTGAGCATTACTTGTATCTGTGTGTATTTATTGTGTCAATTTCGATGATTATATTCAAATATTGAAATTGAAAAATGCAAAAACTCTTTCTTTTTTAAAATTTAATTGCAAAATTAAATTCACCAAAATGTATTTTAACTTATTTACAAACAAATCAGCCATTTTAATCTTTTATTAATAGTTGAAAAAAATAATTAATTCCTTCATGATCCTTTGAAATTTGGAAGGAATTTCGAAGCCTTTTAAACTATTGTATAGTCATTCCTGGCTTTAAAATTCTGGACAAATCGACCTCATGCAGTAAAAGATAGAAAGTTTTGAAAACTATTTACGTCCAATAATTTTATAAATAGACATTAAAACAACATTACTGTAAAAAAAATTAGTTACAGTTTTATAACAATTTGGTTCAAGTAATGATTTAATGACCAAACAATACCATAATAATTTAACTTAAAAAAAATCCTATTTAAAAAAATAGTAATTTGTTTTAAAAGGAGAAAAAAAACGACATAAAATATCTAATAAAGGGCGCTAAATGTATACACTAATGTATAATGCATCAATGTTGACCCAGCAGGTCATAAGTCATCTAGCATGATTTAAATAAAAAAAAATAATAATAATAATAATAATACACTGTAATGCATTTGCTCACAATATTTATGCTGTCCTTAATTATTATATATTAAAAAAAATTCTTTTTTACTACGAACCATAAATTTTAACCAATTTAATTTTCTTATTTTTCTGCATTTTTACGATTTAATGAGTTTTTATATTTTCCAACATTTTGGATTGAACGCATTTTCTTACACCAATATTAGAATTTTTACACGTTCACTCTGCTTAGAATTCTGTTTTCTCTCCATTCTGTTGGTTTTCTGTGTTTACATCAATTATGTCAAACATTCTTTGATTCAATTTTGATTCAATATTTTTGCAGATATCAATTTTTTATATCCGACCTGAAAACCTAATTTGTTTTCCATTGCATCATAAACATTCCGGATATTGTTGGCTTACTTTCTTCTTTTGTTTACAAAATCCTATTTCGGCTCCAATTCTTAAATAAATTATGTTTTAATAATTCTTTCAACATTTTTTATTTTATTTCTGTGGTTTTGAGACTTTGTCAATAATTCATGCTAAATTATCTGTTTATCTGTCTCATCGTGCTACATAAGGATTAAATTTAAATATTTAATTTTTCAACTCAGAACTGTAATGTGATTGTTAGACCATCATTACACAAATGTTACGGTGACAAATTTGAAATCATTCTTTGAAAAGCCATCGATTTTTCTCAAGTTTTCTGGTCGAAGTTTAGTTTGAAAATAATGGATCCGAAATATTTGGAAAATGCCAACACTCGTGAAAGGAAATATACATTTTCTCAGGTGTAAAAAAGCTGATTAAAAAAAAGAAAAAGAATTTCTTGTCAATGGTTTGAAATGTTTGCGCGTTCATTTACCGACTCTCTACATTTTCTTTTCTTTGGTTATTTGCCCTCTCATTATATATAGGTGCATGTACTCTTGAAAGTTATTCTATTTCGTTCTTTTCTCTCCATTTTTCTTCCTCTATTTCTCGGTTTTGTTTCTCTCCCCCCCCCTCTGTTCCTCCCTCTTTGTTCCCATTTATGCTTTCTTTTCTTACCTTCTTATCTCTCTCTCTCTCTCTCTCTACTTCTCCCTTTGTATTTCTGTATCCCTGTTTACCTCTCTTTCTTTCCATTTCTCCATTTCTATTTCTGTCCCCTTTTTCTTGCATGATGAGGATGATGTCTCTTTGCTGAAATGATAAAGAAATTGTTTAATGCAAGAGAATCCCTTCAACTTTCCTGGAATGTCTTACTGTAATCGCCCCCCCCCCCCCATCTCCGAGACCTAATAAGAATCCATTTGCATCACCCCCACCCCCTTTCTCTGTTGCTTCTCTTTCAATGGATTTGTAACTGATATACACTGCTAAACCATTCCTAAAAGACAACAAGACTACTACAAGAACGCGTGGCAAATTAAGCTCATTACCCCCCCCCCCCCCCCCTCCGTTTTATTCCTTATGTCTTTCGGGTCATGACAGCTCAGATTCACTTTTAAAACTTTTCAAAAACAATGGCTGATGGCTTTGAACTTCCCTTCACCCATTTAAATTTTAAGAATAGATTTTCTTTTTAAAACTTTTTTGGAAAATCCTAAAAAGTAGCAGCAAAAGTTTACTTCAGCACAATTCAAAAATGATTTTGTCTGGGTGCTAGATTCTTCCACCTCCCCATCTCCAAAGCTTATAACTGATTTACCAGGATAATAGAAAAGGCGTTTACTGATAGAGTATCTGTGGCAATAGTAAAGCAGAAGACTTTAATTGAAGGCGAAAAGATTCAATGATTGCAGTTGTATTTTTTATCTGTTATTTCTTTTTCGTGATTATGGTATAAAGATTGGGAGCTTTCAGGGGATGTATTTACAAAAAGCTGAATTTACTGAAGTTATACAGATGTGTTAACAAAATATGAAGAGAAGGGTAAAGAACAAGTAGAAACTTTAAGTAATGTAAAAGTTTTTTTCATTTTTATTTTTATTTTTTATTGATCTATGGAAGTGAAATCTAGCCAGTCAGTGTTGAGGACATGTGTTGCATAGAAAGAAATGGTATGAGAATGTTATGATGGATATGTAATAAATATAGTCTTAAAGACAGAGGAAGATTAAATCTAGATATTATAGGGAAATGTCTGCAGAATAGGAGACTTTGTTGGTTCGGTCACATGGAATAAATGGATGAGAGTTCTTGGGTTAGTAGATGTAGAACAGTTAAAATAGCTGGTTCAGTTCAATGGGGAAGGCCAAGGAAAACATGGGAGGAAGTGATAAGAATGGACTTTAGAAAAAGAGGACTAAAGACCTGGCCAGAGATTGGTTAGTTTGGAAGTCAATTAGTCAATTTCTAAAAGCCATCCATCATATGCCAGCTTGTAAAACAGACGTTAAAATGAATATAATGATGATTGTAGCAGTTACATGATGGACCTATTTTGTTTAAATGTATGCGCAGTATCATGCGTTAGATTGAGTCGTGGTTTAGCATTGCGCATGCGCAATCGAGCCTGGACTGTTAACTGTGTGGGTGTTATGATACATTAATATGCGTAGACATATATTGGTGCCAAAAAAGACGATTCAAGATTAGTTCCTGTTTTGATCGTCTTTTGATCGGATGTTATCCTGTGCTCACCTTTTCACTACAAACAGGCCTGCTAGAATGGAACTCTAGGATCCAGGATTCGTTTATCGACAAAAGCCAGCCTACTGAATAATTCTTGTTGTGCTCCAGTTTTTCCTTGAATAAAAATTGATACCTATTTATTAGTGGAGATGTGGTCTTATTTACGGAAGATGGCGACCCTTTTTTTGTTCAATGTTCTATTTTAGTCAGATGCGGCCAGATACAACTAACTCTACCAAGTTATGTTCTTAATCTTAATTTTCTTACTAACCCACCAACCAACCACATGACCTCTCCATCAAAAAACCTAAATGCTGATTATGTAAAGTATGTGTTAAAGAAATACGAGGAGAAAAGTAAAAAAAAGTAGAAACTAAAAATAATGAAACAAGTTTGTTTTTTCTCTGTTGTGTTGTATTATTCAGGCTACTATTCTCATCTTGGTTGTGATTCTCATAATGTTTTGAACAATTTAACCCTCGACCTCCTTGAACTGAAGGAATCTTCGTTGAACTCACAAGACTATACGGAATTTTGAGCCAAACCCTTTATTTAATCCATGTGGTAGATTGTTCTCATTCCGTCAGCCATGATCAGATAGAAGTGTTAATTTAATGTTATTAGTTTTTATCGCCTGCAGTAAGGATTGAACCATCACCCTCCAGAAGACTGTCACTTAGAACTGATTGTTAACCAATGCTTTTTAACTGTTCTGTTACAGGTTCATGTGAACAATTCTAGTATGAAGTTTAGAAGACTTAAACCTGATCTTGTCTGGTATTATGTAATACCAATATATGCTGTAAAAAATTCAACCCCCCAAAAGAATTGTTAAACTTCAAATGATTGTGCTGTCATTATTAATATATGATTTTACTTTTACTTTTTACTAATAACTTTTACAATTGCTGCTATTAAAAAGATGGATACTGCTGAATTCTACACGACACATAGACAACTGCAGTAAAATGAAAGAGAAAAAGATTGACATCACTGCGACTGCTACAAAGACCAAACATTTCAACAAACACAGCTGTTTAAAAGACTTTTGTCAACAAGACGACCATCGGCTATCTGTTGGGGTCAGAATAATTCCCCACGTAACATCACATGTTTGCCTTTGTGTGTATTTGTATATGTGCATAGACTAGCGTATGTACCTAATAAAACAGAAGAGAAAGAAAGAAAAAGAGAGGCATAGTAACTGATTGAGCTGACTACCTACAACATGTCAACTAACAACACGGCTATTGAAAAAACTTCTGTCAACGAGAAGATGCCATGCAAACTGTTTGGGGGTCGAAAGAATTCTCCACATAACGTTACAATGCATGCAGAGATTGTTTTCCCATTGGAGACAAAAAATATTTAACTCGAATATTGCTGTTTTCGTATGCGTCATTTTAATGACAAGTTTATAAAAGAACTGTTCATAATTAGTTGAAATAAATTAAAGTATACTTCAGATGGAGAAAATTGCTGGTCTTACTGTAAAGGCTTCCACGAGAAATTGCATCACACATCTCAACTGGTATACTCCAAAGTGTGTACTACATCAGTGGCCCTAAACCATCTGGAGGTAGGCCGCTTACGACATGAAGAGAATCAGTTGATGATGACCTGATCCTAGCAGATGGCACAAGCGAAATAGCAACAGACAGAAGTTTAACCTCAGCATGAGACAAGACAAAAATACAAATATTTCCATGTACTTCGACCATTTTCGAAGGACGTTTGTGTCATTAGAAACAATTAGTTCATAGTTAATTTTCAAGTTGTTTCCTTTTACACTCACGACAGAATACTAGTTCTCACTTAAAAAGAGGACAATCTTTTTCAGCTGCCATTTGTTGTATTAATCCTGTAAGTGTGTCCGTCACTGAATTCTGACCATGCAATTCTCCAATTCCGATGATCGTAATTCGAATTTAACATACTTAAATCTGCAGCCAGTTGCACCATCATATGCAATATGCTGTATGTTGCAGGACAAGTTTAGCTAGAAATCTTTGATCAAAATTACTGACATATAACACCAAGATGACTCATATTCAATTATGCAAATTAAGACTGAACTATTTGTGTATTGTTTCTCCTTGTAAAGTTTTCAAAGTAAAGAACTCGTCTTGCTACCACTACTGCAAAAAACTTTCCTTTCTTACTCTGTGTGCCTCACATCAAACAGAATTTCCATCTTATTTCAATCCTCTAATAATACTCATCATCATTCAACTGTTTATCTATCCATCTCATTAACCTTAATCCTCGAGTAGCTTTTAGATTTGATATGTTTTAGGACCTGCAATGTTGCATGATGGATTTTGAGTCCCGTGGAGTCCTAACGGCTATTTTTGGCCTGCACCTTCTGAATTTTGCAAAATTTTCAAAATGTTTGATTGTTTAGTGTTATTTATGTATAAATGAACACAAAAAAATACTACTCGCAAGAATCTGAAATTTTCACCCATTACGTCCCACCCCTATTAACATAAGATATCTGCGCAAATATGACATGAAAAAATAAATCACTTGTTAACGAATACCAATTACTAAATGTCACTGACCGCCAAACTGTAGAAAAATTATTACTAGTAAAAACGCATATATATTATATATAATAGATCACTGAAGTTAAGAGATGTTGAGCCTGGTCAGTACTAAATGGGTAAACCATTTGGGAATATCAGGTACTGTATGTGTGAGGGATCTCTGCTTATCGCGACATTGTTTCTAGTCATCATGGACTTCTCCTTGTCACTAGACTCAAGGTATGGTTGGAGATTATGCAGGCACCCATACAGGGGTTATCCATTGTTTCTCGTTACTGAATGGAGGCCACAAGGTATTATATATATGTATAGAAAAGAAAAGACAAATGTAAGGCTTAACTATGCGTGATACATGTAAGGCTGTAAAAAAAGGCAGTTTTAAGGCTAAACTATTCGTGATACATGTAAGGCTATAAAAGACAAATGTAAGGCTGTAAAAAAGGCGGACTGATAAAGATGTGCTTGTTTTATAAACTGTACATTGTGCGTATGTTAATACATTTATATACTGGGCTTTTAGTGTGGTGCATATGTAAATATTACTATATAACCTGACTAGTTGTACCTACCTGGCACTGCCCAGTATGCAGTTAATTTGTTTTAGTTCTTAATTTTTATTTGTTTGCATATTTTTTAAACAAATACAGAAAATGAAATAAAATTCTAGTTGTAAGGGAGACAACACATTCTTCAATAAAAATGAGTTATTCCCCTTGACGATTTCGATTGTTTGGTCATAATTGAAAAATATTTAAAAAAAATTTTTCCAGTTGTCCAAGGACTACATAATTTAAAAAATAAACTAGCAAAGTACATTATTATAGTGCCAATAACATGGTACAACAATAACAGATGAAAGGTTTGATATGTCAGCTTAAATGCTATTTAGATCCAACTTTTAAAATCTCATAGATAACTTTGTGCTAGAAGAAAGAATGCTGAGATATTATTGTGAAGTGTGTGTGTGTGTATATATATATATATATATATATCACATACTTCATCTTTACAAAAGCATCAAGATAAAAGTGAGGATTCCACTTCAAATAACTGATTTAATAATGGCGCGTCTTCTCTTCAGAATCGCAGTCAATTGAGATATTTCTCTATTTTGAGATAAAATGTAGATGAGCTGTTTTAGGATGAAATGAGGTTTTTAAAATCTCATTAATACATCAAGGTGTTTTTTTTTTCTTTTTGTATTGGAAGTTGTTTTTTTCTTGTTGGTGCCAATATTAATTTGTCTTTACTCTTTTGTTTTATCTTTTCCGCCTCTTCCTCCTTTGATCGATCTCTAATCGGTCCGAGAACATTGCAATGTGCACCACAAGAACTTGACTGATCAATTAACACAAACGAAATAAGTCTGAGACAAGTGATCCCCCCTCCTCCCCCATTCTCCTTCGGCATTTGATTGGATGCAGTCATTTCGTATTTTGTAAGGCCGTGATGAAAATAGAAGAAACAGTTTCAAAGGAAGAAAGCAATAGATTTCTAATTAAAGCTTACAATATAAAAATCATATATTTTTAATTTGAGTCTTTTAAAAACGTTTGAAAACAGGAGGTAAATAAAAATCAAACGACAAACAAAATGAATATTTGATTAAGTTTCTTTTTTTATATTAAAATTTTTATTTCTCTAACCTCTCTCTGTTTGCATCTCTCTTTTCTCTCTCTCTTTTCTCTCTCTCTTTCTCTCTTTTCTCTCTCATTTCTCTCTCTCTCTCTTTTCACTCTCTCTCTTTTCACTATCTCTTTTTCCCCCTTTTCTCTATATCCCCCTTTTCTCTATATCTCTTTCTTTTTCTTTTATCTATATATATATCTCTCTCTCGTTAGCTCTCTTTTCTATCTCTATCGCTTGCTCGCTTTTTTCTCTTTCTCTCTCGCTTTTCTCTATCTCCTTTCTCTTTCTTCTATTTCTTCTCTATTTTCTATATCTCTCTCTCTCTCTTCATATCATATCATTTGTTTAATTCCTTAAAACTAGTGTATTTCTATTTGGATTAGTGTCTTAATTATTCTCATGATTAAGGCCACTGTATCTTCTGATCATCTTCAGATATCCTTTGAAGTTGGCAACACGCTGTCAGCGGTTAATTAATAGATTAAGCATTGTGACTATAGATTTTTTTTTGTTAAATCAAATATTGGTACAAATATAAATGATTCCGTATAATATTTACCATCAATGACACATTTTGTCAATACTACTTTCATTAATTCATGATACTTTTTACAATAACCTTTTGGGGTTAATAGATAATTAGCTTTTTCCTCTCTATTTGTTCCAGCTATGTAATAAGAAATAACGAAAGAAACGTATGTCTGTATTATAATTGTCTGTGTTAATTGTAATTAACGGTGATACAACCAGACTGGGAGAATTCATTGCAAGATCCATCCAGAGCAGATCCTGTAAATCAGCCGCAGACAAGTTTTACAGAGTCTTCAAGTTTTCGTCCTCTTGTTCTCTTTGCCTATGACATCATCATGATGAGAATTCAGGCGGCATCAGTGGTGAGCAAAGAACCTCGAGATGGGCAATCTGTATTGGGAGACAGCAATTTTTTGTGGTAATCGGCTCTTTTTAAAATCGCCACCCCATCTCTTAAATTTTGGGTACTTTGTTACATCAGGACCCATGCTAACTTTTAACATCACCCTATACCTAACTCTATTGCTAACCCTCACTTTGACCCTGATCCTAACGACGGGGTCAAAGTTAGCGCGGGTCCTAATGGAACAAAGCACCAAATTTTCCAAACAGTAAACTGAATATAAATGTAAAATATCTATAAATTTCTTGAAACAAAATTGGTTTTGTGTAAATGCTTTTTGAAACAATTAACAATTTTATTTTCTATTCTCATTAAACGGAAACCGTTAATTGGTAATCTATTTTGTTTAGATTAAAAAAAAAGAATCCTAATAAATGCTAAAAAACAAACAATTACAAAAACTAAATATACTGTATTATTAATGTCACTTTAAGAAATGACAATATTTGCACAAATAATGTTATCCGAGTTTTTTGTTAGATTAAATATTGTTTAATAGCCTAATTTTCCCGGACCTCCGTTGCTACCGGAAATGTTAATAAATTGTCTTGTTGCCCAATAGAATAGAGAGGCTTAGAGAAGTGTACACTTGTGTGTAGTAACATTTTAAGAGTAGCGCCCCCCCCCCCCCGGTGGGAGGTGGGGGGCGCATTTAATGGTATTTATAAAATGCCATTGATGGTATGTGCGGTTGGCAGATTCTCACTCTTTCTCCTTCTTCAATCAACAAGCTAAACGGAGAGACATTTTAGGGGTTCCACATTTTCATGTTTCCAAATTGGGACTATTTAAGCAGAGCAAATAAATACTCTGAAGGAGAGGGGAGAGGTTTACTCTCCATTCTGCTTTCATTATACTTGTAGTTTTTTTTTAAATTTTACTTTTGCTTTTTTTTATAATATTCTGTAACTTTTCTTTTTGTCTCTTCTGACTTTTAATATAACATTTTATGTACACGTCTCTTGTTATTGGCGAAATGTATTGATTAACATTCCCTAGTGGGTGGGGGTGTTGGTTTGGTCTGGAAATAATTCTCTCAGATCTCTTTGAATGTCAACTAATACAACATACTTCAAAAACTCTGTATTATATTGTGTGTGTGTGGGGGGGGGAAGGGGGGCTGCAACGATGGTTGGAATTGCTTTACTTTCCTCCTCCCTCTCCTCCTCCTTCTCCTCCTCCCCCTCCTCCTCCTCCGTGCATGGACAAATGCTTTCATAGCTCCTCTCTTCCCCTAGTCAACATTTAATTCAAGGATAATTGCTAATATGTGCAAGAAGAAAGAGTAGTTTGATTTAAAATTTTGATATTTTGGGGAAATTCAATTAAATAGTACATCAAAGAATAATTGCCATCATTGATGGCTTTGTGAATTTAAAGCATACATTTACCTGTTTTGAAAACCCAGGGTTACTAATATATATATATATATATATATATATATATATATAAATATTTGTTATTGTTTATTATCTATGTACGTATACGTTTCGTCCTTTATAATCGGGACTCATCAGCATAGAGATATGACTATTCACTACCGGTCGTGCGATTCGAAACCCTGGATTACGAGTATGTTGCAACTCAAATCCCGATGCCCAAACCACTCGGCCAATGTTGAACAGCGAATAAACGGTGATAATTTTAACACTTTATGTGGCGGCTTGACGTCATAAGAGCATTCTACTTAATGAAAGGAACGATGCATATATATATATATATATATATATATATATATATATATGGAGAAACGAAAACCAAAAAATATTATTTATGTATACATCAACGTTTCGTCTTTATTTTAAGACTTAGCAGTAGCACTCATGGAAAAGATAAGAACTTTTGAGGTCAGTTTAAATTGTTTGAATCAGAACAAAGTGAGTTAGCAAAGCTAGTTAAATATTTAAAAAATAAAGCTGAAACCCAAAATTAGCCCCTTTCTGCTCACTATATATATCTCTTCCTCTCCAACTACGGGTTAAATAGTATTACTGCTTGTGGTGATATTTTCTTTTGTTTATAATGGACTATTCCAATGTTGTTTTTATTGCCCTTTCTTTATTACTTTCAACTGTTAATAAACTCACATTGAGAGGGAGAGTGTGTGTGTGTTTGTGAGCGACAGTGTTATTGGGGGAAGGGTCAAACAAGATCCAGTGAGAGTGATAGATAGAAACTTAGTAAGAGATGGGTCACTTGGTGAGTTAATTGCAAATTACAGCTAATTAAAACAATTAGAATGGAAGTGTTGGTTTTTAAAAAAAAATGTAATCAATACCAAAACAGGAATATTTTAGCATGCATTTTATGTGATTAAAATATATAAGAAAAAACCCTCAGAGTAATGAATGTTTAACTGTGAGTGTCTGATTAACATAAACAGATGTATGGCATTATAGTGGATCATGCCTGGTGGAGACAACACACTCTCTTCACCAGGCAAGTAATGTCTTTGCAGGTTGGATGTGTGCCACGTGTCAGACCTACCAGGATGCTGGTGTTATTTTGGAGTTTTCAAATTCCTAGACTAATTGCTCTACCAAGACTTGAGAATCTAGTATATCCTACTAATATATCTATAGCTGGGGTGGAGGCAGACGTCACAACTCGTTGAATTTGAATGTGGCACACTAAGTGAACAATCCGTCCTGATATAATACATAACATATATACATATATATATACATACACACACATACACTTGATTTGGCAAAAATATCGATACTTCAATATTTTTCGATATGTCTTTTGAATACAGATTATTTATGTTCGATACCAAAGCCGTATAAAATTATGATGCTATGAAATTAAAAATAAATATGATATCGATTTTGCATAGTTTAATATTTTACTGTTCAAACTTTCTTTCTTTGGCTTTCTATCTTTTTTCTTTTGTGTGTCTGTTTTATACAGCCACTCATTTGATCTCCCCTCACTCTCTCCTGACCGCATTTTGAACGGTTTCACTATACCCCCCCCTCCCTCCTCCAACATATTTCTATTTTTATTTCTTGGTCTTCTTTTTTCTCTTTTGCTTTCTATCTGTAATGTATGTGTAATGGTCTGTGACGTGCAATGTATGGGGGCCCATTTGCCAGGACTTTTTTTCCCCATAATATCGACAGTGCTATCAGTTACCATTTATTATACTATTATCGTATCGAAGTTAAAATTCTCGTATCATGACACACAAACACATTCAGTATTTTATTTTTAGAAACCCCTTTTCATATATACTACCAGCTATACCTACCCGGCATTGCCTGGGATGCAGTGAAGTTATTTTTTTTTAGCTTCCACAAAATTTTTAAACTTATAAAAAGAAATAAACTTTTAGTTCTAAGAGAGACAGCTCTTTTTATATTCATTTAACAATGAGTTTTCCCTCCTTGCTGATTTTGATTTTTCGGTCATAACTTAAAAAAGTTTCTATTTTACTAGTTGTCTGCATGGGACGGCATAATTCTTTTAAATAAACTGTAGCAAAGTAAATTATAGTAACAATTACAAAGTACAACAATAAAAAAAATGGAAATTGGCTAGTCAGAATCAAAGCTTGATATGTCAATTTAAATGCTATTTAGGTCTAACTTCTAAAATCTCACAAGCTTACTATATATGATACATCTAAAAAAATTGACAGAAGAAAATCGAACTTAATTTTGAATTTTGCAGTAAAATTCAATGTTAGTAAAGCTCAACTTTCATATTTGTAAGAACTTATCAATTAGGTGTTTGTGTGGGGGAGGATCAGATCTTAAGCTGAAAATATTGGTGCATAAAACTGTCAGATCGGAATTACAAATCAAAAGCCCAAGAGGAATAGAACCAGATGTCAAAAACCGGTAATCACAAAACAACACACTCACATTCATCTTTTTTAGGTAAGATAAATATTCTGTTTTTAATGTTATCAGTTGTTTAAGATGAAAGTCACGTTGGCAAACAAAACTTCTGTATTGTATTACAATGAGTATAGCAACATATTTGTGGTGAGGAAATGGAGTTTTGAGCAAGTTCTTAAACCATTATAGATTATTGGCCATTCTCTCAAAAAACTGTTTTGTTCTTTCCTCTGGGCTGATTATTGATATCCGTATGAACAGCTTTTACTTTAAAGTTTTTTGTTTTTCTTTTTCAAGTGATTGAAAGAGTTAAGATTGAATGGAGTAAGTTCAAGGAAGTTCTGCTATTACTAACCAGCAGATTGTTACCAATGTTGACCAAGGGAAGAAGTCTATCAGACATGTGTACAAAGTGTTATGATGTATAGAAGTGAAACCTAACCAGTAATGGTTGAGGATATGTTTCATAGAAAGAAATGATATGAGAATGATATAATGAATGTGTTATGTGAGCCTTAAAGACAGGTTTAGATCTGATGACTTCAGAGGATAATTAAATCTGGACAGTATAGGGAGATGTGGGCAGAACAGTAGACTTTGTTTGGTATGGTCACATTGAAGGAATGGATAAGAGTTCTTGGGTTATGTTGTGAGCCTGTAAAGTGTCCGTAAAGAAAAACCCGAAGTGTATTGAAAAAAGTATAATACAACAGAGAACAATAGTGGTTGTACGTCAGTCTTGACTGCCAGTATAGACTGATGTGGTTCCAACTCTGAGAAGCAAGTGCTCCCAGTATTTATGGTAAGTGGAAGAGTTCAAGTAGTCCATATAGGTAAGGTACCATAACACTCCCTCCCAAGCCTTACCCCCTCAGGAGTCAGTATCGTTTCCCTTTTGGATTTTTGCTATTCTGAGGCTGCTTGGAGTAGTTGTATGTTGAAAGTGTCGTATCTGGTAACCATAACATCTTCCTGGGGAGTGCTGCGGTGTCTTCCGATAGTTGTTCCCTAATTTTATTTAGGTGTCTCTTATGAGAGAACTGTATGCCTCTATCAAAATAAGATTTGATATCATCCAGTTTTTTAATTCTAGACTTCTGATTTTGGAGCACATCTTTAAACTTGGAAAAATGTCTTCTTTGCTTCGACATTCAACTTCAATACAAATCACTTTATCTTTCATAGTCTTTAGCTCTTCTAAGCCATCTTCTAGTTGCAACTTTTGCGATTCCAGTTCTTGAACCATGAGTTCACTCTCTTTAACCTTCAACTGGTTATCCAAAGAATTTGACTTGATTTCTTTTGGTTTGGTGTTAGCTATTTGCAGCGTGAATTTTGTGTCTTTATATTTAATTTCTGCAGACAATTTATTTTTAGTCCATTTCAAACGATTTTTAATGGTTGAAACAAATTCGTTTTTTCGTTTTTTCTGGCCAAAAATGTTGGTTGGTAACCTCCATAGATTGAACCGCTGCATCAAGTCTGTGCCAAATAAATTGTTGGTATTTTTTAATATGAACATTTTTACTTTTTCGGTAGTTCTGTTTAAAGTAATGTTGGTAATAATTTCACCCTCGAATTTAATTTTTTTACCAGTAATTGTTCTGGCTATTTTTTTAGTTCTTAGCATGGTCGGTTTATCCAACCTTCTCCATGTATGCATGTTGATAATCGACATGTCTGAACCAGAATCTAATTGTAATTTTACATTTTTATTCATGATTTTTACCTGTACATATTTTCTTATAATTCTGCCATCCTGTTCGTTCGTTTTTGTGGATTATACTCAAGTTTTATTTCCTCTATTCGTTCTGCAATGTGAACTCTTGTGTCCAACTTTATTACAAGTTAGACAGTTTTTAAAACGGTATGGACAATCCGTTACCCAATGAAGGGCTCCACAACGGAAGCAGGGGTTGATGGAACAAGAGCATGCTACCTCCGTGGATTAAATAAATGGTTCCGTTCGAAATTCTGTCCAGATTCCTGAGTTTGACATAAATATTCCAGAGTTGAAGAGATGCACCTGAAGAATGCCGGAGGTTACAGCGGCTGAAACGTTGTGATGATAACACTGAAGATGAGAAATGTAGTCTGAATAACCAAAATTATACAAATTATCACTCCTCATCTCAAAAATTTAGAAATATAAAAAAATAATGTATTCCTTTGTCAAAAATTAACAGTGCCGGGATAGCAATAAAGAAATCACTGACCTTCTTTCTTTGAGAGAAAATAAGTTGGTTTCTTCGTAATAAAAAACCCCCAAAAGAATCCACTTTAGTTAAAAAAAAATCTAACTTACAAGATTTTTTCTTCTATTTACTCTGCCGGTAAAGCCAGTTTTTAGAACTAAGAGGTTGTCTGGTGAATTTGTCGTTGATTTCTCCACATTTGTCCTTTTTCAAGGTTCTCAAAAAAAATCCATAATATACTTTGTCACCAGTTGTGGCACCCATTTTAAGGTTCTCAAGAATGTCTTACTGTACCTCGTCGCAAGTTGTTGTGGGCCTGTAAAGGGTCCGGAAGGAAATCATGTACTCAGAGTTTAGATAAACAAGTATATTGAAAAAAGTATAAATACAACAGAGAACAAGAGGGGTTGTACGTCTGTCTTGATTGCCAGTATAGACTGGTGGGGTTCTAACACTGAAAGGCATGTGCTCCCAGTATTTATGGTGAGTGGAAGAATTCAAGTAGTCCGTATAGGAAAGGTACCATAACAGGTTAGTAGATGTAGACCAGTGTAGGTGGCAGGATTAGTTCGCAGAGGAAGGCCAAGAAAAAAAACATGGGAGGAAGTGATGAGGCTGGCGAGAGATAGGTTAGTTTGGAAGTCAATTTCTAAAAGCTGTCAAACACATGCCAGTATGTAAAACTGACGTTAAACCGAATGATGATCGGCAAAGAAATTACAAAGCTATCATTTTCAGTTTGTGATTGACATGCCAGCATTTAGACATTACACGTGTGACATAATATTTAGGGTTATGCTACAGTATCTGCGTGTGTGCACCTTTTCTATTATATTATTATATTTTTTGTTTGTTAAAGATAATGCAAATTAACTATGACTGATAACTATACCTTATGGTCGTCACCAAGCGATGTTTGAGTGCGATAGCATTTGATAACGATTTCGGCAGCTTTTTTCATACCAGCCAAGGTTCGTCTCTGCTGGTATAAGACAGTGAATACGTAACAGTAGTACAACTATTACTGTTCTGCCGGCAACGTAATTCATACGAGTTGAGGTTTGCAATTAATCTGACAACCTAGGGGCTGATTTGATAGCCCCAGGCCCTGTGTCGAGATAAGGTATGGCCCAACTCGTTCTTAGAAAGTGCATTATCCCAGGAATTACCTCCTTCGGTAGTCTGGGTTGGTTTATTGCCGGTTACCTAAGACTCCCCTACCAGGGGAATGCTGACGGATTCGTTCATGACTTTTTTTGTATCCAATCAAAGTATCTGCTCATATCTGATGCAGCATTCATTCTGCGCGGGTTGAGCATGCTTCCTCTGAAGGAGGAAGTTTCTAGGGAATATTAAATCTACAAATGGTTCCCAGGCGCATGTATATCCCTGAAAGGAAAGATAACGACGTCAGGGTTTGCAGTTTTTTTGTTGTTTCTTTTTGCATGCAGGTGTCACCGTCATTCCACATACATCACCTGGTATTCTCAAATGGTCACCCATCTGGTACTGACCAGGCTCGACATGGCTGAACTTTGTTGATCTAATGAGAACCGGTGTGCCAACGTGATTATATCCCACCTCCCGGCCTTGTGCGATATCTTGCTACAGTCGGGAACCAATAAACACCTAGCTACTTATTAAAAAGGAATAGTCATTTCACTGTTACTACCGTTCAACAAATTGAAATAAACTACAGAAATTTATTGACTTTTTTATTGAGAGAGAGAGAGAGAAGGGGGAGGGTATTAGAATTTCTTTTTTATCTTCCTATGAATAATGATGAAAGAATGTTTTGGTGATTTGAATTCATTGCAAATAGAAAAACAAAACAAAATGGTGGACGTCTGTTATGAAAAATGGTGAGAAAAGACAGAAATTTTATGTTCATTATTAAATCCTCCCCCTTCTCCCTACCAACGATCTCTCATCCATTTAAAAAAAAAAGTTCATGACACAGATTAAAAACGGAGAAATTTCACAACTTTTATCGATGGTAAGAGAATAAAAATGAATATTAATGAAATGGATGCAAATTAATATGGAAATTGTAACATAATTAGTATGCATGTTCGATGTGTATTCTTGTAAGGATAGAAAACTTTTGTAAAAAATAAAAAGAATAAAGTTTCTCTAAATAAGTAGAAAACCAATTAAAACCGCAATTTACATTTTTGAATAACATTTAAAGAACACATTGGATAAATTTGCATAAAATTGTTTTAATTAAAAAAATTTTTAATTTTATGTTGATATTTACTAGTCTTAATTTAGTCTTAGTATAACATTATGGCTGGCTGAGGATTTTCGACCCCCAACAGATTGCCAGACGGTGTTTCGTCAACAGGAGACTTTTAAACATTGTTGACATGTAGCAATAGTATTCGTTGTCTTGTGATATTGATCCTTTTCCCTTTCTTACTTTATTGCAGATGACTTTTTCTTATTAGCTGTAATAATCGAAGCAATTAAAAAAGACAACTCCTTATTTTCTCTGGGTTGCATATTATTCTCTTGATTTATTTAGTTTTTTATAGCAAGTCCATCTTGGGGCTGGCCTGATATTTATCATTTCATGGCCATCCTCCGAAGGAGAAGATGGAAGAGCCTAAAAAAAAAAAAGATGCCCATTTGCTTCAAAGTGGAACACACGACACACTGGATCTATCTTGTTTCTTTGCCACATAGACATCCTGTCATGATGCAACTTCCTGACATATCAACGAGTGGAATTTTCCGCTTTTTTACTCAATCTAACATTCATGTGGAAAATCCCGTTTCTAACATTATGTTAACACACCCACGTTAAAATATTGCTATACTAGCAAAAAATACAGAAATGGGAATCAAACATTTCCTCCATTGTATTTGATAAATATAAGGTGATCGAATGACTTTCGAACAAAGAGACTAATCTCTGGTGTCAAAATGTCTAAATAAATAAGGACCACTTTATTTGCATATGTCAACGATTCTAGTCCCATATTTAAACGATCACTGCTGAAGGTCATATAGAATACATTTATAATAAAACTAAGAATGTCTAAACATTTTAATAAAAATATCTGGGTTTTTGTCAGATAGTTTTTGGTATCAATCAAATGTAGTAGAGCTGACACGAACAATGAATTGTTCACTGACCCCAGTAATATTGGCTTTCCACGCCAGTCAAAGCATCGCTGACTTGTATGCGGTGGAAAAGAGACAATGGCTATCCCAAACAAGCAGTTGTAAACACATTTAAGTACAATGAAATGAGCCGCGTGTAACATAACAGAGCTGAATTTTTTCCACATTAAAGGCTGATCTTGTGCCTTACTTTGCCCTTGGAGGTAGGCAAGTAACTGGAGACATCTATTTTATCCGCGTTAAAGCATCACATCAATCAACTTTCGACTCCCTTCAAAATGACAGCTTTGTTTCAACATACCCTGTGCTGTTGAGTGTGTGGAAAGGTCAAGAGCCAAACACATCTGCAATTGACACCAGCGAAGGTGTGTGGGCAGACTGGTTGATAGAATACAACCAGTGACTCTTGTTCTTTCTTTCTCTCTCTTTCTTTTTTGTGATGTATTCTTGTTTCTCTCTCTCTCTTTTTTGCTGAACGTTTTTTTTTCTCTTCCTCTCCCAATTGTTGCAACAAGAGAGAGACAGCAATTGGTGAGATTTCTTTGCACGGAGCAGTCGCGTGCAAAATGTAGATTCGGCGTGCAAAACCAGCCTGCCTGATCTAGATTTTTATTTTTCGTAATTCGTAATGAGCAAATTCGATATTTTTATATAAGATGCTTTATTCGCTTTCTCTACAAAGTGCTCACTTTTTAGCGGCGATAGTTCCGTTCACAAACTCAGGTAATTAATTTTCTGGAGAACATTAATGACACCATCCATACAACAAACCGGTACTATCTATTCAGACAGCATCAATCCATTGCGTTTGAGGATCTTAGACAGTGTGGGCTCAAACATTAGAAACAATGGTCAACCACTGCTCGAACTGAGGACGTGGCTCTCGTTGGCACCAAGAACTGGTGGATTTTTTCCCAGGACAATAAGATTCTTTCCAGAGATATCCCATGATGCAGACACACCAAGATGCACTCTCTGGGTCACAATAGTATCAGAGCGTCTGGTTATGCAGATGATTTGTTTTATTGACAAATCAATGACATGTTGTACTCTATATAAGCAGGCATATTTATTCAGTCAGTTCAGTTCAGTTCTGTTCTACTTATCTCAAGTCGGTTTTGTACTCTATATAAGCAGGCATATGTATTCAGTCAGTTCTGTGCTACTTATCTCGAGTCGTCGGTTTCCATTGTAAGCTCGCACCCCGTTGTGATAACCCGTGTGCATTGAAGATCCTGTTGGTTGAAAGCTTGTAGCTCTTAGTCCGTTCACATCTGTCAAAGTTTAAATCAGTTAAAGGTTGGTCGACCTTTGGCTTTCTGAAGATCCTGTTTGCTACTCTGTGGGGGTCAAGGTATAAGCAGTACCCTGATCCAGTTTTATTTGCTACATAAAATATGCCTACAAATAACCCAAGCTGAGATTATATAAAGAGAGAGAGATGTAGATATATATATTTTTTTTTTTCAAGAGACTTCTGTATGTGATGTTATAAAAGGCGCTGACAAAGACATTTTGGAATCATCGAAAACATAATGAAAAATAAAATATCCCCTAAAAGTCTTGGAAACGATCGTACGCCTAAAAATAGTTGGTTTTGAATTTTTGGAACAAGGTTAAAATTTTGTTGATCTCAACGAACTTTATATATATAGAAGAGAGAGAAATGTATGTATGTATGTATGTATATATATATATATATATGTAGATAGAGAAAGAGATGTAGATATATGTGTGTGTGTAGAGAGAGAAAGATGTAAATATATATGTGTGTAGAGAGAGAGATGTAGATATATATATATACACTCATGATCAAAAATTTAAGACCACTTGAAAATCTTTTAAAAGAACCCTTTTTTTTTTTTTTTTTAAGGATAGATTTTAAACTCCTCCCACTTAAGGTTACCAATACTACAATCTAAGAAGTTATGGAAACAAAAAGCTACATTCCAAATATTTTATTCAGAAATTTACATTTTTATAAAATGAGGCATTTTACACTTGATCAAAATTATAAGGCCAGAGACAAAAATTCTATGAAATTATATGAAAAGTGTATGAAAACATTCAACAACCAAATTTAATAAAATATATATGAGAAAATTTGATAGTCATAATTTGAGATTTTCTTTTTTTAAATTGAAAAATAAAAAATATGATTGTGCACATGGAAACAATTTAACTCTTCTTAAAACTGATGCCAATTTATTAACCATAAAATAAAGTTTTCTTCGAAAAATGATAAAAAGAAGCAGCTTATGGTTTTAAAATCCATTCTTGAAATGGAGAAGAATTTGTGTGCAGCAGCCTCAGAGGAGAGGAGTTAGCAGAGTGCTCTCTGAGTAGCAATACCAAAATAGTACAGCATGCACATGTTCTTCTGAGCACGGCATTAGTCATAACAGATTCACAAGTGATGTATAATTTTTAAGCTAACCCAATATAAAATAAAAAGGAACAAAAAAAAATGTGCAGTGTCTGTTGTAAACAAGATCATATCAACTGGCAGACATTGATTCCTATCGTTGATAACATAACGATTGGAATTATTGATTCAGGGGCACGTCGTAAACAGCTCGATTCTTTGTAATGGGTTGGTAAGGGATTGTCAACACTATAAAGTATCCCTCACTCATCCCATCACTCATGAAGAACTCGAACATGTCACCACTTTCAAAAACGTTCTTACAACGAGAGAGAGAGAGACAGAGAGAATAATAAGTGAAAGGAGGAGCAAGCGAGATGGGAAGAGACAGAGAGAGAGAGTATAATAAGTGAAAGGGGGAAGCAAGCGAGATGAAAAGAGAGAGAGAGAGAGTATAATAAGTGAAAGGGGGAGCAAGCGAGATGGGAAGAGAGAGAGAGAGAGAGTATAATAAGTGAAAGGGGGAGCAAGCGAGATGGGAAGAGAGAGAGAGATAATATAATAAGTGAAGGGGGGCGAGCGAGATGGGAAGAGAGAGAGATATAATATAAGTGAAGGGGGGGGGCGAACGAGATGGGAAAAGAGAGAGAGATATAATATAAGTGAAAGGGGGGGGGGCGAACGAGATGGGAAAAGAGAGAGAGATAATATAATAAGTGAAAAGGGGGAGGGGCAGACGAGATGGGAAGAGACAGAGAAAGAGGGTGAGAAATTTCCCTCTTCACATGCATTAATTCCTGTTAATCTCAATTTTCCGATTTCTGAAATCCTGATTCGCTCTGCAACTGTTTCGGAACCCTGTAAATTCTGTATCTATATAAGATTTAATAAACTCTACTTTCTTGATTTTTATGTTTTGATTTTAATTATTTTAATCTCCAATCCGAAATTTAATGACAGATCAAAAGGGTTAAACTCATTTGTATTCTGCCAGCCGTGCATTTAGTCGAGTTGAAATGGTTTTTATCTCTGCCTATTAATTATTCTTCCCCAACAAAGAATATTTTCCTTTGATCAAAAAGAAATAAAGCAGTTTCTGATGCAAATTTAATGTTGATAAAAGCCCCTTTTTCTGTGCTCATTCTCTTCTGACTTTTATAGTGTCCCCCCCCCCCCCTGCACTTTATTTTTTTATTTTAAAAATACATTATTATGCATTGCTGCTGTCTTTATGCAACCAAATGTCTTCACTTATTCTCAGTACCGCACACAGTTTTCAGCTTTCAAAGCATTTCGGATTGTGGATTTAAGTCAGATTTCGCATAAGAAACTGAACACACAATTGGTCGAATAGAAATCAAACTATGAAATTGGTGAATTCAGAGCAAATCAAATCGATTGAAAATGTATGACTAACGCCCCCCCCCCCCTTTATTCGTTCTATAGGTAAGGTAGCAGCTTGTGTTTAATTAATTTTATATGATGAATTGTTATAAAAGGTATGATTTTGGGTAATCATTACTATTACCAACATAAATTATTTTAAAAGAAAATACTGTTAGGAAATTAGTCAAAAACAATTTATTTTGATTTACCTATTCATTTGTGACTTATTTGCATTAAAAAATATTTAATAGAAGTTCCTTAAATATTGGATCTGAGAAAAGTAATCATTTTTGTTTGTTACTGACTAATAAAAAAAATGGTTACTTTCCTCAATTACTTCTATTAATTTTTTTTAATGCAAATAGGTCACAAAATGAGTAGTAAGGCAAAATAAATTGTTTTTGACTAATTTCACAATTGTATTTCTTTTAAAATAATTTATGTCATCAATGGAACAGTTAAAGAACAAACTGGAAATATGGAAAAACAGTTTAGAGGTCAAGGGTTTGAGAGTACACTTGCCTAAAAGTAAAGTGATGGTGTGTGGGTCTGGTCTACAATCCCTAAGGGACTTTGGTCAGTATCCATGTTTTGTGTGCCGGAAGGGTGTTAGAAGTAATGCAATACAATGTAACCTGTGCCTATTGTGGATTCACAAAAAGGGCAGTGACCTGAAGGTAGAGTTAGCCGCAAACCCCAACTTCAAGTGTAGGAGATGCATGGGACAGGCACATCCTATTGGCAGTCGTCCCCACAAAGAGATGAAACTAGATGACAATACCCTGGAGGTAGTAAACTTTTTCTGCTATCTAGGAGATATGCTGAGTGCAGGTGATGGATGTGAACTCAGTACAGCCACAAGAGTGAAGGCAGCTTGGACAAAATTTTGTGAGTTGTTGCCTCTGATAACATCACTTGCTGTCCCTCTTTACATCCGGGGTAAGTTGTATAGCAGCTGTGGCAGGAGTGTCATGATATATGGCAGTGAATACTGGGCCCTCACCCAGTCTTCTCTCGCCCATCTGCAGCACAATGACTGATCAATGATCAGATGGATCTGCAATGTGAAATATGATCAACCCCAACACATCAGGTCAGGATTTGCTGAAAGCACTACACTTGTCCAGCATTGAGATTATCCTAAGGATGAATCGATTGCGCTGGTATGGTCATGTGGAATGTTTTTCCTCCTGGATAAACCGTTGCAGAAGCATGAATGTCGTAAATCGCAGGAGGGTTGGCCAGCCAAGGAAAGCTTGGAAGCGAGTGAGTGGACAAAATCGCACAGAGTGGAATTTGGAGACTGCTGAACCGTGAGAGGTGGAGTGAGCTTGCGTAATATCATTGAATGTCTGACCCCTGAACAGGGGAAGGGTAACGTTAAATGAATAAAAGAAGAATAGTAATGTTTACCTTGTTTTGTTTCAAAATTTTTCATATGAAGATTGATAATTTGGACGACTATTTTTATTTTGGTTATTTTTGCAATGTTTCAGTTGATGTAACCTCCCACTTTCTTCAGGTGCATCTTTTCGAACCTGGGAACTTCTGTCAAACTCTGGAACCTATGCAAAATTTCGAACTGAACCATTTACGGAGGTAGATTGATTCTTATTCCGTCTGCCATAAGCAGAAAGAAGTGTTAATTATGTTTATTTTGTTCTTAGTTATTATCGCCTGAAGTAAGGATTGCACCTTCAACCTCCAAAAGACTGCCACTTATAACTAGTATATTCAATGTACTAACAAGCAAACAGGTCATTGTTTGAATGTCGTTGAATGAACAATATAAATTAAGCTTTTGATGACCAAATTGAATTATAGATTGAATTGGTCAATGGCCATGATGAGCTATGTTAACATTTAGGATAATGTAGATAACTTCCAGAAGAAGGAGGCCAAGGATTGCTGTAATGGATATCCTCTCAGACTATGGAATCGTCGATGTAGAGTTCAAATCCTATTGAATCTATTGAGAAAAGGTATTAATCAAAATTTGTGTAAAATGTCAACTTGTGTTCAATTAATAATACTTACTGAACTATTGAATAATCTTGAAAGGGTCGATGTGCCATAAAACCAACACACCAAACTTCCAATGGTGGTGCGAGTTAGTTGAAAAAAAAAATGACTCTGGGGTCGTTTTACAAAACTTTTGACTACTTAAAAAAATTGTCACCTCTGTGCCTGAAAAAATTCCAATTCTGAAATCTGTTGTAAAAAGAGAAAATCAACTGTAATTTTGACTCCATATTCCTGTAAAAATTTAAAAAGTGTTGGCTCTCACTCTCCACTTGAGAGGCTCAAAAAAATCCAAATCTCGGAGTTTGTTTTAAAAAACACCCGTTTCGGATTGCTGCAAACATTTCCAACTCCCGACTCTGCTCACACTATTTTATCTTCAACGTAAGTTACATTTTTCATGATAAAAAACTAGCATTGATTGGTAGTCTATGTACTCACAATTAGTTTTGCTTTTCTCATTCGCCACCACCCCCCAGATTTTTTTGTTTTTACGATATAGTATTTTGTTTCAATCAAAGGGAAGTAACTTTGTGTAGACGAAAACAAGATTATGTCTTTTTTTTAAGATGATGCTCATTTGAAAATAATTCTGGTCAGAACAAAGTATTTGTGGGAAGCAATTAAATCAAATTACATTTTAGTCTTAACATGCTGCAATGATCCACAAAAGAAACTGATGAACAAGGATCAAAAATTGATTTTGTATGAAGAAAGCTATCGATGACAAAGAAATGGTAAAGAGAATGACGTTACTTTATATATTAGGTTATCAAAAAAAAAACAAAAAAAATTCCGTTGAACCGTATACCAATAAAAATGTGATTTTTTTAATGTGTATTGTCCTTTTCATTAAAAAATAAATGACAAATTATTTTGTAGAAATTTTCTTTGTATGCATTTAAAAAAAATGTCTTTTGTGAAATACAAAAAAATAAATTGCCGAATCTTTAATTTAACAGTTAAATGAAAATAACTGCTTAAGAAATTAAGATGAAAAGTTAAAGACCCGTGAAACCATCGTCTCTCTTAAATTCTACTTTGTGCTCTTCCACATAGTTAACCTTTTCTGTCTGACTCATTGTGTTGTCTTTCTTACTATCTTGCAGCCCGTTCTGTTTTTTCCATTTCTGGCCTATTACATATACTTGAGAGCCCACCCTCGGAGTTGCTCCTCCACTCACTCCCAAAACACCAGTTATTATAAAAGCATAACTACTAACTACTCTGCCCTGCGGTTAGACACTTACCGTCTTAATAAACATCAAGTAAACAAAACAAAACAAAAAAGGATGCATTATCACGGCTCTTTGCCCCTTTCTCTTTGTTCCACATAAATTGGTAAACACTTGGTTCCAACAACTTACCTTTCATTCTTTGATGAGGTAACAATAAAATCCCTGAAAACGGCTGCTCTTAATTGTTATCCTCCCCACCCTCTTCGGTCCACTACCTTTCTTCCATTTTTTTCTCCCGTTTTTTTGTTAATATTTCCTTTCTTTTGACATGTTAACTGTCGGCTGCTTTTTGCATTTCTATACATTTTGACTTTTCGCCAATTTTTCTATCTAGTGGTTGAAGAATTAAAAAAAATGAAAACCCACAAAAAATAATCGTTCAGCAATATTTATACTTAAATCACTTATATGTATGTATACACGCACGCACACGCACGCACACGCACGTGTGTCTTGTTTGGCTTACATAGACAAGTCAAACTTTACATTTTTGTGATCTCCGCAAAGCCAATACACGATTCAACATTGAATAGAGCGTATTGGCTCTAAGGAGGCTGCAAAGACGAACACCTCAACTTGTTGTGTAAGTCAAGCAACTAACCCATATATGTACCTGTTCTATTAATAACACTATTAATAACACTATTAAACACTGTTGGAATATATATATATATATATATATATACCATATTTATTACCTAGCAATAAGTCTAAACTTATCCTTGGTGGAATAGTTATATATATATATATATATATATATATATAGCCACACTGATGAGTCTTGGTTAAGATGAAACATATGTATATGGATATTAAAATATTCATAAAAATAATTATTTAAAGTTCCCTTCAAGGAAAAGCATCGTAGATAAATATTAAACTAGGCAGTCTTGTGAAAGTTATTTGGAGGCTTACTATATATTCGTTAAAAGAATAATAGGATTTATTTCTCTTCTATTTTATATAGATGTTACAAATGTGGTCATAAGAACGTTGGATGTAAGTCAAAGGTGATTTTATTCCTGGGTTCAAATTGTGTGACCGGTGGACCAATTATATATAGTCCCACTGATGAGTCTTGGTTAAGACAAAACATCTATGTGGATATTAAAATATTTATTATAAAAATAATTACATACCTATGACATGAAATGACTTTATAAGGGTTGAAAGGTCGTTAAAACCCAACAAACAACAAACAAACCTATGGATGGAGCACTCTGGTGTATTCTGCTTAAGCATAAAGCAAAATTCTTCCATAAAAATAATTGAGTCCTAGGTTATCAATATCGTAAATGAATAAAAATTCATTGAAAGGCAATATGATTTCTTCCACTCATCATAGCCAGTGTGTTAGCTCAGAGGGTAGAGTGTCAGTCATCATTGATAGTGACAAACGTCTCAGGGTTCGAATCTTGCGATTTATGCGTTCTCTGCATTTAGCCACACTGATGAGTCATGGAATCCCGAAACAGCTGTCTTTGGTTGACATATTTATATACTTATGATTAACCCATGTATGCTTTCATTGTAATTTAAAGTGTTTGTTAGATAAAAACGAATTTCTTCACACTGGAAAAACAAAACAAAAGCATGTAAATTATTAGTGTTATAATATTTTTTTATATTTTGGCCAATCCTCTGTTCTTTATCAAAAAATGTATAAATGTTTTATGTATAACTGGCCATTTTCAACTATGTAAACTGATTCTTCCAACTGTCCATTGATAAGATTCCCGTGCCTACATGCAACCGGCAGCCTCACATGAAACTGACCAGCAAAGAGAATTTCTCTTTTGCATTATTAATATCTAGTTATTATTAACATGCGTCTATCATGTTCTTATTACTATCAAGTACAAGTAATTTGTTCATGGACAAACCATATTCAGTATGTAAAAAAACTTATACATATTAAAATCACCCATGTCAGAGTTGTAAAGTTACAGATCCAACATGACACTTTATTGTCATTGACTGCTTTATTCTTAGTTAAGATGTTAATTTCTTTCTAAGGTTAAGCTCCCATTGAAGTTATTTTTAAATGATTAATATTTAATTAACTTTGAGAATCTATAATTTTGTGCTATTTTCCTATAGTTTTGAATATCGTTAAAATCATGGATTGTTGTATCTTTGAAAGGGGTTACAATTAGTGTTGGGGAAATTAATCGGAATAGGGAATTTAAAAAGATCTCGAATTTTGGGGGGTATCGGAATCAAAATTTTTCCTCTAATTTCCGATTCCAAAAACGATTCTTTAAATTAAATTTTTTGTTTTGTTTAAAACTTGATTACTTATATCAATGATAAAATGATAAATATTTATTGATTTAGAAACTACCAGTAAAAGTAAAATTTAAAGATCACAACGAATTTCGGTAAAAATAGCACCGGAAAAAAATTGTCAGGTGAAAATGGCACATCTATATAATGAAAATCTTACAATGAGTTTATCAAAAAATCTTGGATAGAATACAAAAAGGGAAACCATTAAGAAGTTTGTGAAATTAAAAAGAAAATTATATCTACGTTTAAAAATACATGAGGATTCTTCGCTACAATTAAATCCCCCCCCCCCCCCCTATTAAAAATGAAATTCTACTTTTTAGGTGTTTAGGCAATATTAGAATCGGAATCAATAATTGTATCAAAATCGGAAAAAATATTGGAATCGTCCCATCACTAATTACAATATACAAGATTATTACTTGAGTGGAAGTAACAGCGAACATGATAGAATGAAGAAAGAAGATTTTATTGCAATAAAGAGTACAATTAATGGATAGACAGAAATAAAAAGGCATTACTAATCTGTAAGTAAGATAGCAGTGAATGCGGTGCTTACTATATATAGTTCTCTGTATTAGTAACTCCACATAGGAAGGAGGGGCTGTAGGATATTTTATTACAAGGATAAAAGATGTTTCTTGCTCAATTGGGGATTTTGTTTTTAATATGTGCAAGAGGTTGAATCTCAAAATACTCAAAAGCAACCAAATAAATGTTCTTCTGTGATAAAAACACTAAAAATAGAGCCGACACAACTGATGTTAAACTCTCTTTAAAGAGTCTTAAAAACAATTAAAATTTTATCTTATTTTAAGAATCCATATTATTGTTTTCCTTTGGTTTATATCTCATTAAAATAAGATATAAATAAAAAGATAGCCATTATTGGAAAGCATTAGTTAACCTATACAGGGTGCCCCCCCCCCCCCCCCCCAAAAAAAATGTCACTAAAATTCAATCCTTTTTTGCAATCCAACCATGTTTGGTACAAATAATGCCTGACTTGTCCAGGTTTCAGTCATGAACGTCCAACAGTCTTGAATTTATCAACATTCACTGCTAAGCACAGCTGGATACAACATGCAAAATTGTCAATAACTCTGACTTACTCCTCGTTGGCACTAACCTGATTTGGACTGTGATAACCCTCTTCGATTCAGGAATAGTATGGGGATTGTTTTGATATACATTATCTTTGAGATAACCCCACAGATAAAAATCTGGAGGTTAAGGTTCGGTGAGTGTGAAATAC
Source organism: Sepiola atlantica (assembly GCA_963556195.1). Lineage (NCBI taxonomy): Eukaryota > Metazoa > Mollusca > Cephalopoda > Sepiida > Sepiolidae > Sepiola > Sepiola atlantica. The sequence goes on from OY744524.1 coordinate 161,872,381, forward strand.
ATTCAGCATCACAAAGTGCTCCCCCCTCCCCACATATCATTGAATGGCAATTAAACAAACTGTCATGTCAGACATTCATGACTGAAATTTGGTGGACAAGTCGGACATAGACTGAAGTTTATTTGTAGTACCAAATATGATTGTATTGCCGAAAGGATTGTGAATTTTATTAATTCCAGGGGTGGCATTTCTTTTTTCTTGGGGGAGGGGGGATGCTCTGTCCTAAAAAAAAAAACTCCACAAAAAACAATAAATTTGTTTTGAATATGATATTCAAAACAAATTTATTGTTTTTTGTGGAGGATCTATTTCTAAGAAAATAGAGAGGCTTCATATAGATTAATATTACAAAGAACATTTTTTTCTGCATTTTGGATCTCATTAATGAAGAATTTGATTTTTTTTTTAATGTATAATAAAAAAAAATTTTTTTTTTATTACATTACCAAACCAGTATTGCAAGAAATATACCTTTTTATATTTTGAATTTCATTAATTAAAGAATTGGTCATTTTTAATTGATACCAAGGAGATGGATGTGATTGAGGATGTTACTGGGCCTACCCCCTGGGTAAGTCCCGTGGTGATAGTCCCAAAAATAACGAGTGGCGTGCGAATCTGCATAGATATGCGAAAAGCAAACGAGGCTATTCAAAGAGTCAAACATCCCATGCCGACCGTGGATGACTTGTTTGCAGATTTAAACCACTCAAAGGTGTTCAGCAAGCTAGACATGTCGAGCGCGTACCACCAATTAGAGCTGGGGGAGTCCAGCAGATACATCACCATGTTCACCACACATGCTGGACTATTCCAATACAAGAGACTGTTGTTCGGAGTAAATGCAGCCTCTGAAATATTTCAAAAGGCCATTGCGGATCTTTTGAGGGGTATTCCAGCAGTCAAAAACCTCTCAGACGACATTATCGTCTACGGACGTGACCAAGCCTCACATGATGCCAGTTTGAGGTCCACGCTGGAACGTCTACAAAATGCCGGGGCCAGGCTAAACAGGAAAAAGTGCCTTTTCTCGGTGAAACAGATCACTTTTTTTGGACATACCTTCAGTGAAAAAGGGGTGTCACCAGACCCAGACAAAATTGCAGCAATTGCAAACTGCAAATCGCCCACCAACGTTGGAGAAGTGCGCTCATTCCTGGGCATGGTCCAATATGTGGCCAGGTTCATCCTGCACTATGCCACTCCGACAACTCACAAGAAAAGACAGAGAATGGAGGTGGTCAGAGACAGAAGAGAGGGCAGTGATAAAATTAAAAAAGGCCCTGACTGGAGCTGGAGTTGTCTACTTCGATCAGAACAAGTAGACAAATATCCTGGTAGACACAAGCCCCGTTGGACTAGAGGCAATGCTTACACAAGACTTTCCCGTCTTGTGTTATGCCAGCCGTGCTCTCACAGATGTGGAACAGCGATACTCGCAGACGAAGAGAGAAATGCTAGCCATTGTATACGCTGCTGAGCATTTTCATCTTTATTTGTATGGGTCAAGGTTCACCATCACCACTGACCACAAACCACTTCTCGGTATTGTAAAAAGTCTCAAACCAGCTACGTCCAGAATCGAAAGCTGGTGCCTACGCCTCATGCAATATGAGTATGGCTTGGTATACTAGCCGGGAAAAGATGACCAGAACCCCGCCGACTACCTCAACCGACATCCTCACCACAAACCCGAGAGAGACAATTCGGCTGAGGCGTATATAAGATACGTAGCTCACCATGCCATACCTAAGTCCATCACCCTCGAAGAGGTGAAGCTAGCCACGGAAAAAGACCCCCTGCTACAGAAAGTGATGATTGCACCTTCAGATGGAAAATGGAACGACCCGCAGTTATCCAGTCTCACACATGTCAAAGATGAACTATCTGCATATGATGGTCTCATCCGTCGAGGTCACCGTCTGGTGGTCCCGTCCACCCTGCAGAAAAGAACCATAGACACACCAGAGCGTTATTAAGACGAAGCAGCTAATGAGGGAAAAGGTCTGGTTCCATGGAATTGACAAGCTGGTGGAGGAGACAGTGCGCAACTGCATCCTTTGCCAAGCTTGCACCTCAACATCATCACACCGTGAGCCCATACGCACCACACCACTCCCTGCTGCCCCATGGACTTAAATCTCTCTGGACTTTGCAGGTCCTTTCCCATCTGGAGATTATGTGCTAGTCGTCATCGACGACTACAGCAGATTCTCAGAAGTAGAGATACTCCCCTTGACATCAGCAAAGGTGGTCATTCCCCGCCTCGACGCAATCTTTGCCAGACAAAGATACCCCGATATTGTCAAGTTTGACAATGGTCCCCCCTTCCAAGGGCAGGAATTCAAGGATTTTGCCACCCAAGCAGGATTCCGCCACAGAAAAGTTACCCCCACAGAAAAGTTACCCCTGCATGGCCAGAGGCGAATGGAGAGGTTGAACGGTTTATGAGAACTCTAAACAAGTATGTTTGCGCCACCGCTGAAAAACCCAACTAATTCATTTTCTAAGGGAATACAGCCCCCCCCCCCCACAGTACAACCAAAACATCTCCATTCGAAGCCCTCACTAGAAGGAAGATGAAAATCGGCATACCTGCTGTTCTGAAAGAACCCATGCCAAAGTCGATTCACACTCGCATAACGGAGAATGATGCACGAGGGAAGAGGAAAATGAAGACCTATGCCGACACAAAAAGAAAGACAAAGGCCTCTCCCCTTTGCCTAGGTGACAAAGTACTTGTCAGGCAGAAACGTCTCAGCAAGCTATCCCCACCGTTTGACCCCAAACAACTGACGATTATCGGTATAAAGGGTAGCATGGTGACAGCACAAAGAGGAGATTACCAAATCACCCGAAATTCCTCTCTCTTTAAGCGAATAAGTCCAGATAACCCTCCCAGAGAAAGTGTAGAATCAGACTCTGAAGATGAGTTATACTCACATCCACAACAGGAAAACTCAGACTCCAGACACGAGTGCCAGACACAAGTGCCGTCCACACCGACAACACCAAAACATAACCCACCAGTGGTAAGACGCAATCCAACGCGGAAACGACTGCCACCAATATGGCTAGAGGATTATATCAGATAGATAGATAAGTGAGTAAAGTCTCTATTCTGTCTTAGAAAATTCCGACAGCTCCCCTGAAGAAGAGAGAATAGGAATCAGAAACAGATTCTGATTCTGAAGAATTGAAAGTCGATCCTTCCCCCCCATCCTGCAGACAACGTAAGTTAGTCTTTCAATTATGTATTTTGCAAAAAGGAAAAGAAAAACGATTTCCTCCTTGACTGAGACAATTGTTTAATCGGTGAAATATACTTTGAGGGTTCCCCTTGAAATCAGAGAATCCCCATGGACATATTGCTTACATAAATGATGGACAATAATGGACTGTACTCCCTCCCCTTATCATACGTACGCACGCGTACACTTAATGAAGGTGGAGAGAGGTGTAGTATCTATCGTGCATTTGGAAACGACAACGATGTTTACATCCGAGGGATAAGAGTATCCTTATTACCTCCCTTACACCGGTCATTCTGTAATCTGTAATTATCTCCCTTGTATATTTCTCATGTATATAAAAATGAGTGCTTACGTGTAACAAGCCTCTTATGCACCCAGCGACCGACGAGTTAACGTGTTTGTGTCTCTTTTGATCTCAGTCCTTTTGCTCGTATTATTTCTTACTTTCAGGAATAACCACATCATAACACCAACATAACTTCAATTTTTCCTTTTGCCCCACAAAAATTGAACGTGCCTCTAATCTGACCCTTCTAAAAGAATGTCACCTCTGATCTAACTCATAATAGTAAAAGTAAACTTAATCAATTCTATCTATAATTTTATACTTGTTTGAATTAGAATTCTTTTGAAAAGTTGTCATTTTCACCATTAATACATTTCTGATTATAGGTGTATTGATATCACCACCTGTTGTTGTAAATGAATAAACTCATTTAGCCAAGAAAGATCAGCGCGTGTTCAACGTTTATGCAAGCTAATGTTCCATAACTGTCTGCTTTGTCAATATTGTATGTATTGAGTTGTTGGCTTACGTTTGCAAAACTGAAAATAATATCTGCGGTTAAGCAGGTCTTTACTGTGAGAGAGGAATAATGACCTTAAACCCCAAAGGAAATAATTTATCAGTCTGCTCCTCCTAAAGTATAACTCATAAAAATTGCATCAACAAAATGTGTGTGTACGTGGGGGATTTATTTCACAGGAAGTATTAAATATTTTCGCCAAGAAAGTCATATATTTGTGTTACCTGTTAACAAGTAAGTCTCATAAATTATTTATTATGTGAAAAGGAGTTCAATGCTGTATAATCAGTTATTCTCCCTCTTTTAATGGATGTGTTCCAAGCAGCAGCAATTGTTCCCCCCCCCCCCTCCTGCCAAGTTGGATTTTACCATTAGACATTATTTAAGCTTGCTAAGATTTCATTTACTCCTGACTTTTGGGCTGTGTGGCTCAGTTTTTTTTTTTGGCATGGGCTGAAAATGATTATATGCCTCTTCAAGCTCAGGAGACCATTCTCCCAGATATTACCTCCTCCTTTGGGAGGAAGGGTGGTGGTAAATTATGATCGATTGCCTGAGGCGCAGTCACCGAGGAATGGCAACGGGTCTGCCATGACTTTATTTTTGTACCCGTCTAGAGTGTCTCCTTTTTGTGAGAGCTGGGCTGCTAACATTAAGCCAACCTTGTACACCCAAACTTAATAGAGTAATTTTCTACTGTCTGGGGAAATTCTACTACTTTTTACCCAGACCTTTGCTTTTATCAATCAATCAATTTTATTGGCAAAAGAATAGCAAAGTGCAGCAAGCCATGTAAAAAGATAGAAGATATTGCATCTATATACCATCTGAATGTTTGTCCAAGACGATTTTGAAGCTGGATATGGCAGGCATCATCTTGACCTCCTCTGGCAGGCTGTTCCAGGGAGCAGAAACATGGACAGCGAATGCTGCCTTTTTTTTTGTTGAGGTAAAAACGACGCTGATATATCGTATAAAGTTTCTAAAGGTAGATTTACATTCCTGTTGATGATGCTGTAGGCCAGAATTATGTCTCCTCGCATCATTCACTGCTCAAATATTATCTATTATCAAGTAACAAATACTTTTATAACTGAAATATTTGAAAATTGCTAAGATTTTTCTTTAAATTGGGAGATGTTAACGATTTTTAAGCATTAAAATAAAACTATTAGTTTTTAAATTGTTAAACTTTTAATTAAAAAAAATTTTGTTTTTGTTTTTTGTTTAATTATGCCATGGAGTTTGTGTCATGGTAGACATCCATAAATGGCAAAACTCTCTAACAAGATTAAACAACTATTCTCGAGCAAGATCTTTCGAGCAATGCAATTATTTTAATTTGTGAACGTCCGCTCATTGTGTTCGTCCAAAGTCGTTGCTCAATTCCGACACCGGTTGCAGTATCAATTGTGTGGTCTCGGTCAGTGCTGTAACAATCGAATTCTCCCTCCAAATAAAATAACAACTCCAGTTTAAAACAAGTAACAAAAGTTTATTTTTTTGGAGGTTACATTGATGCTCATTTTCATCTACGGAACAACAGACTTGCAAATAAGAATTCTTAGCCCAACTAAATCAAAAGACAAGTACAATCAAACACAATCCAGAGCCCATTTGTCTGTGAGAAGCACAGAAATCTCAATTGACTGTGAGACGCCCAGAAGGCCAACTCACTGCCCCTCTGCCGAAATATATATATATATCACTAGGATCACCCCAGAAAGACCCTTTGAGATAATGGCAAGCCTTATCTATTAACATTTAAAAAAAACAAAAAACTGACTGCCTAAAGGTTGCGTATTATGTGGACAGCCATTAAATTTGGAAGAACCACAGCAGGGAACCTTGTATCTGTAGAACCATTATGTTTTTCAAGTGGACAAATCGAATTCTGGGTAGTCAACCAGAATCAGAGATATTTCCCATACCATGGGTGATTTCTCTTCTCTTAGTTCAATAATTCTCACTCGCAGCAAGCCTGTAATTAACATGAATTGCGAACATGCAACCCATTAAACATGCAACTGCCTAGTGCATGTTTACAAATTATTCAACCCGAGTGCTAGATTTTAGAGAATGTGCAATATTTTAAGAATAATTGAATAACAAATTAATTTAGTTTTCTTTTTCTTTTTCAATTTTAACATGTATATATATATATTTCCTTTTCGTTCTCCCCATTTTCCCCATTCTCTTTGTCGTACAAACTTCATATTTATTTTTTTCAAATAGTTAAACACGTGTCCAAAGTATCTTTGTGCGTTCTTCTTTTTTCCTATGTTTTGCTGTTATTTCAATAAATTTTAAAATCTTCATTTTTTTCTGAAGACGTTAGTTGAGCCAAACGAAACCGGTAAAATCTCGTTTTTTATGATTATTCCTGTATTTAATTTATTTTTTATTTTGTCTTTTTCACACATCCTGTCTTCACGGCATTTCATTTTATTTTATGATATATTGTGCATTTTATCCTCATATATATATATATATATATATATATATATATATATATATATATATATATATATATAAAAAAGAAAAAAGAAATAAATTTGTCACGCATTGTAAAAAGGGCTTCTATCGTCATTTTATTACTTTTCATTCAATGCTTATTAAAAAAAAAAAGAACGAACAATATCTAAAAGAATTAACCTCTCGGTATGCTCTGCCTTTTCCGTTCTTCTCAAATCCGCCTATTACATCTTAGCGGATAACGTCACACCAACCCAAGACGTCTTACCTATAAACAAAAGTAAAAGTTTGTTTATTTTATAAAAAAAAAGAAAAAAAAAAGAGTTAAAATATATCTCTGATGATGGAGGTCTCCTCCGAAATTAATTGGAAAAAAAGAAAAAAGAAATAAATTTGTCACGCATTGTAAAAAGGGCTTCTATCGTCATTTTATTATATATATATATATATATATATATATATATACTAGCGGGACCCGTTGCACGGGAGAAAGTATTACCTATTACATGACGTCGAATATAAAAAGAAAGGACCTATTGTTCTCCCCACCCCTCTACGGTGTTGGTGAATGTTTTAAATTTAAAAAAATTTTTTAGAGTAGAATGGGATCGAACGCTAAAACTGGACATCATCAAAACTACCTTCTTAACAACTGCGCTACCGTTTAACGTTTAAAATTAATCTCAAAATAGGCCAATTAAGCTAACCTTGTTTATTGGCATGTGTTTTATGTCAACATTTACCTTCTGCCGACGATAAATGTAAACTTCAACAATCACACGGTTTAGCTCATTTGTTGATCGAGTAAATAGATTTCGCCAACTTTTCTATAATATGCGTGTTAAAGTTGTAGAATTTTCAAGATGTAGATGTAATGGGTCTACGAATATCTTGGCGCTTATATAATTAAATAGGAAGTCGATTCGATCAGGAAATTGTAGCCGCGATGTTGAATGATGAATGTGGCAGGAACTGTGTTCGTTAATTTCATTCGCTTAATTCCGGAATGAATAGAAATATACAAGTCATAGGTAGAATTAGAAATAACGTAATCTGATATTCGCGGAAAATCATCCTAGTGAACGGGAGCGGTCATTAAGTTTTTGCGTATTGCTTTATATTATGTAGTAAATTCATACCAGGCAAATAATAAATAAGAACGGATTATTTTGTAAAAATTAAACTGTGTGTATTAGTTCCCGGTGTTGATGAGTGGAGTGACAGTACAGAATTGTTAGTGAGAAAAGTTTTTGCTACCACCTATATGAAGTTAGTTTTTCAGAGAGTCGTGGATGGTGGGCCAAATGTTATATTTAGTGTTAGCTGGGAAAAAATAATAACAAATTTACTGAAACACGCTCGAGTGAATAAGTGTAATATAATGATGAATCTAATAGCCTGTGATGCATGTGGTTATTTTCCTATTCTTTGAGAAGGTACAGGGGATAAATCGTCTCTACTTTATATATATATATATATATATATATATATATATCACTTTCATTCCGGATGCCTGTCAGTTATTTATAGATGGACAGTATAAAACATTCTCCTATGATAATTTTGGAATAAGAAAATGGAGAAATCAGGAACAGTAATGACACTCCTGTTAGTTTTCAACCAGCTGCCGAAATGGTTTCTTCTATCCTACCCTTCATCTCCCACATGCCTCCCTCCTCTCCCCTCGTTATTCCTAACCTCCAGACATGTTTTGTTTGTTTTTTTCTTCAGCTCAAGTTATTTTCTCTGACACCGAAAATATTTTTGATCTTTTGCTCATTCACTATCTCCCTGCCTCCCTAAAAAAAAAATCTACCAGGACGACCATAGATACAGACTTGTGATTCATTCCAGATGGGAGTCTGCCTGGGTGGGGTTGACCTATTTCTGCCCCACCCCTTAAATAAAATGCATAAAAGTTATGGAAATTGATCCCCATACACCACTTTTACTTGCTGAATTGTTCCAAATTTAATTCTATTTCAAGGTATAACAATTTTAAAAAAAAAATTATTATTTGAATTACTATTCTCGTCTTGGTTGTTATATTTTTATATTGACAGTCTTCTGGAGGTTGAAGGTTCAATCCTTCCTACATATGATACTAACTAAGAATAACAAATTAGCACTTCTACAAGCTGACGAAATGAAATACAAAACATTTACAATTAAATCAGTTTTGCATGGAAATTATATATTTTTTATTTTAATCTTCGGTATATTATCATTAAGCACCAAATTTTCAGATTATAAAAATGAGTAATTAAAAAAAAATAGGTGTTCAATCTTAGCAAAGGTGTTCAGTTTTCTATGTAAGTTTAGCATAAAATGGTTATCACATGATTTTTTTTAGCTCATCTTTAGCAAAAACAGAAGAAAAACACCCCCCCCTCTAAGAATTCTGTACCCCTAAACTACCCTGAAACGATTTTCTAAACACTTTTTGTTACATAAGAATTATTACTGTAATTGAACAAATGAATTCCAAGTTGTTTAAGTTTATTTTTGATAGAGTAGGTAATTTCTGATCATTCAAATAAGAAATCGCCTTTTAGACAGTGATAAAATATAACCTTCTTTAGAATTATAATTAAACTAGAAAAAAAAAGTGACCTTGTGTTAGATTGTTTGAATCGTAGAAAAAGTGAGTTTGCAAAGCCAGTTAAATTTTGAAAAATAGACAAATCCAAAATTAGTTTTTCTGTTTGCTATACCCCCCTCCCCTCCCTCTCTCTCTCTCTCTCTCTTCAGCTATAGTTTAAATATAATTAAAACTTGTGATATCCACTATTGTTTATAATGGACCATTACAATCTTCTGTTTTATAGCGATGAAAACTCTATAAAATAAGAACGAGAGGGGGGGCGTAAAACAACATACATGTAGAGAGGGTGAGAGTAATAGAAAGAAACTTAGTAAACAATGGTTGACTTTGTGAGTAAATTGCAAATTACGTCTAATTAGAACAATTAAAACGGATTTTTAAAAACAACTGAATCCCATAATCAAGGAATATTTTAACATGCATTTTGTGTTAAAAATATATAGGAAAAAAAGCCTTAGGCAAACAAACGTTGATTAATTTTACTTTAATTTGATAATAGATAGATATCTTTATATATTTTAGAATTTTTGGTGTTTCGAACTGTACATTATGGCACAGAATATAATTTAATTAAAATTCAATATTTTATGTTCATAACAAATTCAATACTTTGGAATTTAAAAAAAAAAAAAATTTTTTTTTTTGTTATCTGTTGGTAAAATTCCCCTATCAATATTTTGAGATTTTTAAGAAAATGTGATTGTCAGGAGACCTAGATTTAAGGGTTAAAGGAAAAACTGGATTGTTTTTAAAAATATCATCTACTATTGATGAATGGTCTGTGGAAGCAAATACGTAGGATTCCACAAGTTTCATCTTTATCAGGGGTTACCAAACTTTTTTCTCGGTGGGTCTAATAACTGAAAAATAGGTGGACATGGGTTACATGATCATTCTGTTCAATACTTGCAAGTCGAAACGAAAGCCCTGGGAGGAAAAGGACGAAACATAAAGTTTAGCATTCTATGTTAATCATGAATCGGTGGCGTGCAATGCACACCAAACTAAGACAACCAACATATTTATTTACTAAAAAGTTACCAAAAAAGGCAGAGCTATCACGAGCCAGGGAAGAACTTGGGATAGCATTACAATAAACATTACAATAAACAAGAAAATTTAAGGCTTTAACGGTCAGAAATCTCACATGCCTGAACATTTAGCATTCGAAACATATTTAAATTGTATCATAACATATCATGTTCCATACGTTTTATCATGCAAATGCAAGTACCGTTGGTAGGTCTGGTGAACAGGCATTGCCGGCCAGATTCGGCCCGCAAGCCCTAGTTTCGTGACCTAACCAAGAATGTTTTTTTTCTTTTTTTATTGATCAAATACTTGATTTTTTTCATATTCAAATTTGTGGATTTGCAGTACGGTCCAATTTGAATACTGCGGATTTCTTTTACATATCTACCCTGGCAGTTTCAGTTCCCTTGATTTCGTGTAATCTTCTTTCTAGTTGTGTTCATCTCATGTTATTCTATTCAACATTACTTGAGGTTGGTCAGTGGTAGTTGGTTATGTGGGTTGGCTTTTGCATTCAAGGATTTTTTAATATTTCAGCTGTTTTCACCAATACCGTCATTACCTCAACCCTATTTTGATTCCAATTTCTCCTATTTCTTTTCCCAAGGATTTTCAGAACTGTTCCTAATGCTCCTACTAGTATTGGTATTACAGCAGTTTATTATTATTATTATTGTTATTGTTGTTATTATTATTTAGTCAGGAGTTCTCATACGAGTGTCTATCAGTGAATGCTCACTGAAGTCTGAACGACAAGTCTCCCCAGATTTGTAGCACTCTCTGCCTCTTTCGATAACTATTGTAAATCCTTTGCTTTATCACAACACCCGTTTACCATTAATTTCTCGCCGACAATTAATGTTAATCTTCTCTGGAATTTGATTGGCAATATGCCTCCCCAAGGTTCTAGTACTTTTTTGCACCCATCCCGTAAAAATCTGGTTGGTGCTCTACCTCCTTGGTCATTCCATCCTCCTTAACCATTCACGGTCATTTTGGGTGGTGCCACTACGTATTTCTTTTTTGGAGGTGGGTAGGGGGTAGGTTAAGGGATTTTTGGCAGCGATTTGTGCAATGCTCTTTCCATATATTTTGTTCTATTTCTATTTCAACTTGTGATTAGTCGGCACCACTTGGTTATGTGGGTTAGTTTCCACTGTTGTTGTTGTTGTTATTATTATTATTATTATTATTATTATTGTCATTGTCATTTTTATTATTATTATTGTCATTGTCATTTTTATTGTTATTTTTATTATTATTATTATTGTCATTTTTATTATTATTATTATTATTGTCATTTTTATTATTGTCATTTTTATTATTATTATTGTCATTTTTATTATTATTATTGTCATTTTTATCATTATTATTATTATTGTCATTTTTATCATTATTATTATTATTATTGTCATTTTTATTATTATTATTATTATTATTATTTATTATTAACAACAACAACAACAATGACAATGACACCCCATGCAAAGAGATTCATTCTTTCTCAATGTACTGTGTTTTTTTGTTTTTTTTTAATTTATGTCAAATCTGATTCATTTGTGTGTGCACATTTTATTTTTTCCATTCCCTTTATAATTTCAACTGCTATTCAATGCTGCTTTGCCTCACCAGAAGGACCTTAGCGAAAGCTTAGACAATTACTGATTTGCAGCTGGGTAAACCTTTCTTTTTTCTCCCTCTAGGCACATTCATTACCCAAGAGATATGAGGGTGGGGCCATTTTTTTTGTCATGCCCCTGACTACGTCATAAGAGCTACCATCAAAAGAGTAAGGGTCGTGAGCAGACGTATGCATGTTTGTGTTGTCTGCCAAGGAAAAGCAAACATGTTTGAATTAATGTTTATTGAAGATATTCTTTACTAGAATAAACCGCGTCTGACACAAGGCCACGTAAGGGATGAAATGATTTGCAGGACTAACGTACACTATATGCTCTAATTAGGAGTAAATAATCTGTACAAGTGTATACCTTCTGACTGAAATTTTTTTTTGCTTTACCAGTGTTCGCATTAATATTCAGATGAAATAACGTCTGAATCGATGAAGTTAAATCAGAAAATGAAAACGTTTTAAACTGAAAAAAAGAAAGAAAAGGAATAAAAACGTATGAATCGGTATAGAAAGCAGAAGAAAAAAAACGTTTCATTATAGAAATAGATTTGCTTTCTCAATTCCTCTAAATACTTGAAATGGATGCGTCTGCATACACAGAAATAAATTTACCTTAGGCTAACGATACATAAATAAATAAACAAATAAGTAGAAAAAACTAAACTAAACAAAAACCTAACAATCTAAAAATTAAAACCTAAAATAAAAATACAAGGAACCACATGTTAAAATAAATTCAACCTCTATATTGACACAACAAAGGAAACAGGATATAGGCCAATCTGTAGAAAACAGAACAATAGAACAGGATATAGAGAGTAACACCAACAAGACCTTTGTTCGTGGGAAGCTCAACGATTGCTGAGAGAACAACAAAGAATCTGATTGGTTAACTAGCTAGCCGTGTATATAAAAACACCCAGCAAAAATAACTTGATGCATTTTAGCTTGAAGATCCCCCCCCCCCCAGGGATGAAACGCGGGAGCCCCTGTGTAGCTTAATTGCCATAAATATATTTTCATAGCTTACTACCTAGCTCTACTTACCTATCGAGCACTGTTGAAGTAAATACTGAAAATTGATACATAAAAATTTTTTAAATTTTATGTGGATACATGAAATAGTAATATATATATATATATATATATATATATATATAAGATACTAGCAGGAAGTAAAATATTTCAACATATTTTACATCCGAGTAATGTTGGGACCATCTGCTAGTGTTTTATACATATTTGGTGAAGGAAATGATGGTTTCCACTTCTTGTAATGCAATACTCTTCCGTAAAACAAGTGAGTTCTCTCGTTACTAATATTGTAAAATTTGTAAGCAAATGAATGAATTTATTTAAACAATATAATTTCTTCCACTCCCAGCACCATGTTTGTTAACTTAAAGTCTGCAGACCTCTTGCAAAGGACATTGTTGCATTGCTCTGGTCTCTGTAAATTGTAACGATTCTTCGATTGGGTATATGTGTCCTTGTAATGTCACCTTTCACTAACCTGTTGGTGTCCCTGGCTGGGCTCTTTTTCCGGATAGAGGTCATGATTATATTTCTTTCCAATAAACAAAAAAAATCCTGTGGTAATAAAAAAGAATCTTTTTAATTCTAACATCTAACAGTCAGAGTGTAGAGAGAAAAACATATGACTATGGCAGTTCTCACATCTAACCCATTTTTAGATTTTCTTTCACTTGTCACCCTGCCGACATGGACTTGACAGATAGATGTTATTTATCAAAACATTTGTCAGTTCACGGTAATGTTGTGTATCTGATGATGGTTGCTTTGGATGTTTGTTAATTGGTGTCAGAGATGACAATGTGAACTGGATACTCTCTCTCTCTTTCTCTCACAACACATTACATTTGTGCTCCGTCCATTCTCTTAACCATGCCCAATAATTTATCCATAATACTACAAATCTTAATCTCATTCTCTCTTTATATTTTCTTTCTCAATGATTGTACGTGATCATGTATGGGTGATCAGAATAATAATCAATAGATCGGAATAAAAGCGACGCTGCCCTCTTTTTATAAAAAGTGCCAAGCCAAACAGTTGAGTCACGTAAAAAAAAATGAAGTATGTGTCAAAACTTGGTCATTCAATATGAAGAAGTGATTAATAATGACACATCAATAGTTGGCTTTTCGTTAACAGGATTTAACCTTCTGTAATACTTTAGATCTTTCTACGGATACTATTATCATATCCGGTTCATTGTGATGACACTTTTATATTGAACTGGCAGGACCCCCATGGAAATTTCGCAGTTCCTTACCTATCGTCTTCTCTTTCTTCTTACCATAAAATACTTGCCAGATAAATCTCTTCTAAATGAATAAATGCAAAAGTTTTTTTCCCATCAATCCTAACTACATTAACATCAAAACGGCTTATGCTTATTTAATTCTATAATACAACATATTATTTAACTCCTTGCGGTTAGACACAAGGTCAGATGTGGTTTTGATAAGGCAGCACACTAGGATAAGCGCATTCTGGCATACAAAAGATGCCAGAGCAGCCCCGTCTGCATTCCCTGGTAGGGGCACCCCAACGATTAGCAATAAACTAAACCCTTCTCAGGGAGAAGGTAAAGCATAGGACTGAACAGAACAGCAGTACGACAGCAACAAAGCTACTGTCGGACTGATTTGTATGATAGAATTATTAGAAACTCTTTATAACATAAATATGCAAATGAGGAATAGGTGTTTGTAATCTCCAAACACCCTCAAACAGCTATAGGTATTCCTCATTTGCATATTTATGTTATAAAAAGTTTCTAATAAATTAATATTCTAATTTTTATTGCCAAATGTTATTATATATATATGCAATAATTTTGTTGATAGTAATATTATTATTAATAAAATTAATTAAAGCGATTTAATAAAAAAGGGTAGCATTTTAAAAACTTTCTTAGAATTTAATTTTAAAGGGAGATAATTTACATGAAAACTTTCGGTTTTAGTAAAACGTCTGAAGTCGCTGAGGAAGCCAAGGAACCATACAAAAATGTTTGTGTGACTAGGCATTTTTAAATAAATGAAAAAAAAAACATGATTGGAATATTTTTTAATGGGGGTGGGCAGTGTAGTATTGGTTCAGTTGTCATAAGCCGGTCCTCCAAAAAATTACCTTCTTTTTTAAGTGTGTGGAGGGGAATCCCCCCCCCCCCCAGCTTGTTTTAAATAAATTCTATTTATACTCCATCCACTCTTAACATTGTCCAATAATTTGTCCATATTAGAAATCTTAATCTCATTTTCTCTCTTTATATTTTCTTTCTCAATGATTGTACTTATTTATTGTAAAAGTAAAAATCTTTACCGACCCATTTGGCTTAATGGGTTTATAGACCTGGGTCTAATCCTCAATCAAGTTATACCAAAGACTCAAAAAATCGTACTTAATGCCTCCTTTTTAAACACTTAACGGTAAGTCGGGCATATCTGGGGAAGGAATGGCGCCTTCCCCTTAAATATAGATGTAGTAGCCAATGAAAAGGGAACCTTTGGACAGTCGACACGACAACTTGATGTTTTTTTTTATACTAAAAGTAGTTTCTTAAATAAATAAAACGTTACTTAAGTCGATGGTGACAGAAATTTATTTATGCAATCTTATTCGATTTTTGAACAATTAATTTTGAAATGGGTAAACTCTTAATTTTTTGGCCGTCAGCAACAGCAGATAATCCTCAATTATGTTTTGGTATTTAATCGTTAGTCGACTGTCCCTACTATTTGTTTACAACCAAGCATTGCCGCCATAGCTTGTCTTTCTAAATCCCCCCCTCTGCCACAGACATAATACACAAAGCTAGGTTGCAGAATTTGACTCCGACTCCTAGAATTCCCAAATATCTGACTTAGACTTTATTTTAAAGTGTTCCAATAGTCAGAATGTCTGTTGATTCTTTGGAGATTAAAAAATGTGACTTCGATTCCTAGCTTTCTTACGAGTCAGACTCCTCCCAAAACCTCCAATTCCGCAAACTTGATACAAAGTTGCACCGCTTTGCCTGACTAACACGACTGCCACTACTGGAGGCAACAATTTTGTTTGCATGTCAGCTCCACTAAGAAAGTCCAATATTAAAACGTATGAATAACTGCTATATTAGTAAACATTCTGTACTTATTGTGTCAACCATATTCTTGCATCTTTCGGAAATGGCACAAAGTTTGAAATTTTAAGACAAGCACCTGTTGGTCCCCTGCGGTAATATTGAATTGCATTTGTAATTGTTAAAGTCACTGAAGATTAAATCTAACACCCTAATCACTAAACCAACACTTGGCATTCAATTATAAAGAAACAACAGATATTCATCATAGATAATTGTATATGAAATGAGGCAATGATTAAATTGAGATGAGACTTTACCGCAATGCCTAATTATATTACATAGCAATGTTAATATTATCCGAGCAAATGTAATCACAGTGATATTAGATTTAAACAAGAATGTAAAGAAAGATTGATCGTATAAAGTAAATTTAGAATAGCTAATAACTCTTTGACCCTTTGGCTAGGATTAAAGTGTCGTAGTGTTTTCTATTCTGAATAAACCGGAAAACAGTGGACGGTCTATTATTTAGAAAGGATGGGTCTTACTAACCTGGTTTTTTTTTTGTTGTTGTCTCACTCCTCACAAATTTGTAAAAACTTATGTTTATGAGTAAAATTTAAATTTTCTAAAACACTTTGGAATATTTTAAGTAGGATGGCCCCTTGAGTAAATGTGGTATTGTGGTGACGCAATGATTCTAGCCAGGAGTAGGATGGTAAATTATGTTGTAAAAAACCAAGGATGACAAATGACACCCATTGTCCCCACACTTTTGATGGCCTTATGTTTAATTTTTTATGTTGTATTTTATTTTTATTATATGGAGAATAAATAATTTAAAGTGTGATATCTGTTCTGATACTACACTGTATCTTTTCTGTCTTCGGTCAGTGAAAGACACTCCTTCTAGACTGAAGCAATTTTTAGTTTTGTCCCAGTCCAGAGTGTCTATTTTTGAGGAGCTGGATTTTCCCACATTAAAAACCGACCTCGAGCCTAACTGTCCTCGTGGGGAGGCAAGTAAATGGAGTATTGTTGCCACATCTGGGCTGGTGCATCATCTACTAGTCTCTCCCTCCTTGACAAGGTCCAAAAAAGAGTCGCCAACTTAATAGGTCCTTCACTGTCAACCAAGCTCCAACCTCTGTCCCATCGCCACAATGTAGCATCCTTGTGCTTGTTTTACAAATACTACAATGGATTATGCTCCGATGAACTGGTTACTCTGCTCCCCCGTCGACGTAAATTCACTAGACCAACTCGACAATCAGCTAAATCCCATCCATTCACTGTGGAGGTCCCCAGATGCTGGAGGGCCTTATACTCCAATAGCTTCTTTCCTTGTGCTGCTGGCCCCTAGAACTCCCTCCCTGCCCCCTGTTTCCCCGACAGTACCGACATGCAGAGGTTTAAAACTAGTGTAAACAGACATCTCGCTGCACAGCTCCCAACTTAGAATGACACCCTAAACCTACTCCCTAATTCTCAGTAGCCCCTTACGTCTACAGTGGCGTCCTGTCTTGTTTGGGGTGAAATATCATAAAAAAATATTTTTTTAATAGGAACTAGTGAGACCTTTTTGGAAATTCCACAGTTGCCTTCTCCATGGAAGTAAAATTTTTTGGAAGGTCGGAATATTATGAAATATAAGAATTTTAGATAGGTTTTATTTTATATAGTAAACTAGCTTTACCTATCTGGCGTTAGGGTTTACCTATCTGGCGTTGCCTGGGATGCAGTGAAGTCATTTTAGTTCTTAATTTTTGTTTCTTTGTATGTTTAAAAAAATAAAAATACAAGAAATACAATTCTAGTTGTAAGGGAACAACTCTTTTTTTTATATATTCTTCAATTAAAAATATGAGTTATTCCCCTCGCTGATTTTGATTTTTCGGTTATAATTGAAAAATGTTTCTATATTAACAGTTGTCTGGGTGGGACTACATATTTAAAAAAAAAAAAACTGTAGCGAAGTACATTATTATGATGCCTATCATATGCTACAACAATAACAAATGAAAATTAGCTAGTCAGAACCAAATTTAGTATGTCGGCTTAAATGCTATTTTGATTCAACTTTTAAAATCTCACAAGATAACTTTGTTTTTAAAATATGACTAAACTATTCATTTTAGCGAAAGATTTGTAATCATATTTTGTATTAATAAAATATTCCACTTAATAAAATTCTTGGATCTGTAGTCTATTGTTTTTATAGTTTTTTTCTACAAGTTGTGAGTAATAATTTTCTTAACTAAAACTTTTGTAATTAAATTAACTATGACCACGCTGAAAGAATGGATGGGAGTTCTTGGGTTAGTAGATGTAGAACAGTTGAGGTAACAGGTTCAGTTCACAGGGGAATGCCAAGGAAAACATGGGAGGAAGTGATACGAATGGACCTGCGAGAAGAAGGATAAATAAAGAGCTAGCTAAAGATAGGTTAGTTTAGAAGTCAATTTCTTAGTCGTCCAATGCATAACAGAATGTTGAAGGACGTTAAAGCAAATATGATGATGGATGGGGTTTCAATTGTCGTCTCCTACTTGTTTACATATTACATTACTACTGCATAGGGAATGCATTTTAGTTTCTTTGTAATTAAGCCAGCCATCTTAATTTTTTAATTGTTGAAAAAAGAAGGGAAATTACAGCATGCCCCTTCCAAATTCGAAAGGAATTTGGAAGCGTTTAAACTGTTGAATAGAAAGTTAAATCCGACTTTAAAATTCTTAAGAAATCCTCATGTATTACAAGATTGAAACTTTTGGAATAAGTTTATGAATAGATTACAATGGCATTACCTTAACAAAATTAGTTATAGTTTTATAAAAAAAAAAAAATGAATTAATTTAATAATTCAATGATCAAACGATAGTATAATAAATTTAAATTTTAAAATACTTTTTTTTAATTGTTTAAAATACAAAAGGCATAGTTTAAAAAAAGAAAAAAAAAGAAAAGAAAAGACGACTCCCGGACAACACCTGGATGATACAGCTAGTATGTACATATTTTCTATGCTTTCGCCAAGAGATTGTGTCACTCAATTGGAAGGGCGCGCAGGGTTATAAGATTTTGGTTTTAAAAACACATTAACCCCCCCCCCCCGTTTTTTTTTCTTTCTTTTTTTGTTGTAGTTCAAACATTTAGTTAGGAATCTGTTTCTGTTGGTCTCCATCCAGTGTTCTGTGTTGTATTCCAAGAAAAGAAGCACACTTTCTTATAGGAGTTATCTTTTTTACTTTGGATTAAGTCAGTAGAATGAGGAAGGTATGTGGGTGTGTGTTGAACTCCCCACAGGTTTTAATCTTTTTTTTCTTATCTTTTCGCGTTCCTTTAATTCGTTACTGCTCTGTTCTTTCTAATCATAATTTCTTGATATCTTGGAGAAGCCAGTCACCCCCCCCCCCTTCCCCTCTAAGTTCCTGCGGCTCTTTATGCCAAAGGCCTGGAGGTTTGCACTTACCTACACACTCTTCCTGTCAGGTCATACAGTGCATGAGAAGACTGCCTCTATCTTTTTCTTCGATGAAGCAAAATGAAGGCGATCCTTATTAAGTATCGCCTTGGTCAAACTCTTTTGAACCCTTTCTGATCCATTCTCTTGAAATTCACGGTAATCTGACACCAGGCAGGTCAACTTCTATCTCCCTTTTCATAAATATCCTTCCTACAGATTTATTTATGAAACTCTTGACTTTTTTTATTTAGTTATGGAAGATTTTTTTTTTTTTACAAGTGACTGGTCACATATCAATCAAGACCCGCAGGCCACTCGAGGATAAAGATTATTGAGTCTGACAGGTAGACAGTGAAACACTGAGGAGATTAGTAACGATAATTGTAACTGATCAGTTACTAATAACCAATACTCTTGTACGTTTCTCCAGCTCTCCTGAGCAATGGCCCAGTCGAATACATAAACCAGCAGTAACAATGGCATATTACATATATATTCCCTATTCTTTTTCACTTGTTTATTTACATATTGTTTTTCTCTTCATTCATTCTTCTGCCGGCGTCTTCTCAGCACTTTCTTTTGTACTAATGAGTCACCGTTTACCAGGGTCAAAAGTCAATAAGGGTTAATTAGGTTGTCAATTGGATAATGAACATGACTAAGAGAGTGTTTGAAACAATGAATGGAAAAGCTCAAGTATTTGTTGACATTGGATTTGAAGACAACCATGCTGTAATTAGCAGGGAAGCAGTCATGCGGTATTGTTTCAGTAACAGGAAGTTCTTAGAAATAAACTCTTTTCATGGATTTAGGTACACAAATGAAGTAAGGAAAACTCTTTGTCGTGGTGGTAGCAGGGGGGGACCAGAATTCTGTGTTTCCATCTAACGCAGTTACAGGTACCTATCTTAGCAGGTCTTGTTAAAATATATATTTTACACTTATACGCCACTTCCATGCACTAATGGCACTATTGGTGTAGTTTATTAGTTTTATTAGACTAGTGTTAAAAATAGATGGAGAAAATATATAGGTTATTTGAACCACCCGCAACCATAAAAAGGTCTAATTTTTATAAATAAATACGTCTAGCGCTAATTATGTTAAACTTTTTCTTTTACTTATAAATATAATTTCTTCTGTCTTAGTAGTTTATTCTTATAAGTATTTAATTCTGTAAGAATTATGATTGCTACATAGCAAATCCTTATTGGTTTTAGGGAGCATAATAAGGACACAGCTTGACGTTTGAAAATTCAAATATTTCAGATTTGCATTAAATTTGATCTATAGTCATTAGACATCAATTAAGCAAGATTCCCTGAATTTAATTTCTTCTTAAGACTTTTTAAGCTTAAAATTTTAGACATTTTCTAGAATCAAAATCATGTAATGGATTTTGATCGAAATTAGAATAAAGAGTCCAGACATATGGTTTAGTATCATTATATCCTGATTTTAACCTTCATAAGGCGATATAAAAGTGGTGCAAAACTGTTCTGTTTGGAGAATTTTACCCATGCTGGGACGAGTATTCTTCTAGCCAGTTTTGGTATTCAAGGTACTGTGAGTTTTCCGGATACTGGGATGGGCAACAACCAGACAATATCTCACAACTTCTCTCCATGTGGTCTGATCCAAAGGATTGACAACAGTCAGGTTGCATGCAGTCATATTGTTTTTTACACACTCTAACCAAATCTTCCTCAGTATACCATGCTTCCTAGTGCCGAGGATATTCACATGCATATATATATATATATATATATATATATATATATATATATATATATATATATATATATATATATACATGTTGGTCTTCAATTCAACTTGTTACTGGCTATCTTGCTTTCGCTTGTTGCTGGTTCTCAACATTTTTAACTGAGAAGGATTTAGCTGTCGTATAAAGCTAGATCTTTATATTAACAATCTCAAGCACAGATACTCCTTCAAACAATGACGCATGTGTGCTTGACATTTACTAATCTAAACGCGAGCAACATTAGGCTTATTCTAACATCGTTTTTCAGAATGAAGGAGCCACTCCTTCATTCAGAAAAAACGATGTTAGAATAAGCCTAATGTTTCCCAGTCTGACAAAATGTTACAGTCATCATAGATAACAAAAGCTCTAATCTGTGTTGGTTGTTTGCATACTGAATGTTTTAGATGGTAGGATGGTGAAATAGGAAAAGGAGTATTTATTAAGAATAACAGTCTTATCTCAAAGTTTTGGTTTCAATCCCTGTATGGAGCAGTACATTTTCATTTTCTCGTAATCACATCCCAAAATAAATATAACTAAATAATATCCGAAAAGAAACTGTTGATAATAGTTCATTGCTTGTATGTGAATAAATTTTATTTTAATGTAAAAAATGTTGTTTATTTTTTCAATGCTCGCTTGATATATTCAAAAAAATGTAATATCTGTCCATTATTTCTGACTGACCGAGTACTTTGTTTTATTTCTAACTTGAAAATTAAAGAACATTATAAAAATGGTAATGTAGGGTTCAGGGTTGGGAGCAGAAGTTACTAGTACTCATTCATTACCAGGCAACATCAGGTGTGCTTTTGAGTATTATATAAATTCTCGTTAAGGGGTGCTGAAAGCCATCAAACTAGAAGAGTTGATGAATATAAATTTTTGCTGGCCAGCCAACACTGGCGTTTCCATATGTAATAGTCCATAGTACGTTGCTTATGAGTTGGTCTTTAATTCTCCAACAGTACTCAGCACGTCTTGTTCATTTGTCTTGGATTTTTGCAAGATGATGGGATAAATGGCTGAACAACTGCGGTTTTGTTGGTTGCTGAATCCTGGATTTGTTCAAAGCAGCATGCAGCATCCGTGTATTGTTCGCATTCAGCTTTCTCTCCAAACGTTTTGTTAGTGTCCAAATGATTCTACCATACAGTTGTACTGATACAAAAGCAGCTTGGAAGAATTTGTCTTTTTCGATATGTTTCATAATGTGTTGATCGCTGTCCATGTTTTACTGATGTGTATGTTGAAACGCACATACATTAGCATCCACAGACACACGTTTTGTCTTATGAAGGCTCATCAGTGTGGTTTTATACACCCAATGCACCGACTTAGAGGCTTGAACCGTCAGGCACAAATCACTGCGAAAGTCCAACTTCCTTGTTGTTTTGGCCGGCCTGCCAGCCGATAATATAGAAATTTTACCATATTTAATTATGTTAGTTACTTTGAGTAGAGGATCAATCAATTTGGAGGAAGAATCTCGCATATTAGTTAATAATAAGCAGACCTATCTTTGATATTTTTCGATTAATTTTTGGAGGTTTGTGTTCGGTGTATCAATTTCATGCCCACTCCTATGTTGTGATGGTTTAGTTTGTGTTTATTTATACTTATATATATTTACATACATAATTGTATGTATGCTTATATATATCTTCCACTTTGTGTGTTTATCCTTGCTAGTTTCTCTGTCTTCTTCCCTCTTATTGCCTTCACCCCCTCCGCCTACCGCCTCCCCTATACTAGCTTGGTAGGTGTGAAAATGGAAAAGAAAAAAGAAAATAAATAAAAATATAAAAAAGAATAAGAAATAAAGACGAATATGTCACCTACTTGTCAAATCATATTTCAATGTAGCTAAAAGTCTTCTCATATGGTCCAATCGAATCATATTTTCCTTCTCCCATGTGTGTGCCTTCAAAATAAAATTGTTTCCAAATCTTCACTTTTTCTGAAGACGTTCGATAATACGAACGAAACCGGTCAAATCGCTTGTATTTTTGTTTTTCTCCTGCATTCTAAACAGTTTTCCGTTTGTGTTTTTTTCTAACATCTTAGTTTAAGTAGAAATCATCTTTTTCCTAAATTAGAGTGCTTTCCCCTGGGAGAGTGAATATATATCATATATTAACATCCAGAGGCGCGTTTCATCTTATGAATATGCATTTGTGTGTATATATGACTTTGTTTATATTGTTTCAGAAATACATTCAAAGTTCAAAATTATTTTAATCTGTTTGACTACACGTGTTTCGGAAACAAAAAGTTCAATTGATGCTGAATCCATAAAAAAAAAGTCAATGTTCAACGATTTTTTTCACCAAAATTCATCTTGAATATAGCTCTTCATAATCCAGTTAAAATAGAGGACATATAATTTTCCTGCATCATCCATTAGATCTGCCAAGTATATGAGAGTATTTTATAGCTCTGGTAGCAAAGGGTGACAGTTATATATATATATATATATATATATATATATATATATATATATATATAATATATATATATAGTCTCGGAAGTTTCTCAACCATTAAAACTATATAAAAAAAAAAAATATATAAAAAAAAACAAAAAAAAACTTATAGTCTCAAGTCTTCCAGTGGAAAATCACTCATGTAAGTCAATTTATTTTTTACAGTTATTATATTAGTTAGTTTCTAACACTATTTTAAGGGATCATCAGTTGTTTACCATGAAAAACTGTTTCGGGAATTTATATATATATATATATACTGTTTTCACTTTCGATTCAAAATGAAACGTTTCTTTCTTTTTCCAGAAATCATTTGAGAAACGGTTAATCAGATTCTACACTTTTTTTTTGGCTTTTATCTTTATATTTTTTCTTACCATTCTTATCCAATTAAAAATAAGACAAGAGCAAATATTCTAGAGATGCACCCATTCAGTCTTCGTATATTTATATATGAAAATGCTATTTCAAGCTGAAACGTGACAGACTGAGTGCCAGAGCTCTTATAGAGATGCTTGAACGAGTCTAAAATAAGATGCATCCTTCAATCTGCACATTTAGCACTGAAAATGATATTTCAAGCTAAAGTCTGACAAGCAGACAAAGCCTTCCGTGGAGATGCGTGGACTACATCCAAATAAAAATAAATTTGAAAGACCATCTGTTAGTTTCTGATTTTCTTCTCAAAACTTGACATTTTAACTATCAGCCATGTTTTTTTTTTAAAAACTTTTAATTGCTTTCCATAGGAAAGACTTTTATTTTGTTTTAGATTTTGTACTCGCTTGTTTCATTGATATATTTCATGTTCTAACTTTATGGCTGCATCTAAATTCCAGAATGGAATGCTCCATAAAGATAAACGTGTTTACTTTGACTAAAAATAGTTTTATGACTAACATGGTTAAATAAATTAAAACTGGTTTGCAAGATATAAAAAAAAAATGTTAAAAAAAAAAACAGCCGAAACTTGGCTCTAGATATTTATTTTGATCACTATTTAAATAGCTGGGCTATATAAACTCCATCGTTTAAATTTTTGAGAAGGGAAATTGGAATTTGCTTTATTTACCAATGGACAGTTGTCTTCATCGAAGTAGTTATTATTATCAAGGCTGTGGAGTCGCCTCCTGAAATTTAAAAAGTGTTGTTAAGACTTCTAATATGATATATATATATATATATATATATATATATATATATATATATATATATATATTATTTGTTGAATATAAGAGACAACTCATGTCTAGATATCCTTTGGTAGATCCTTTCAATAGTCCGAATCAGAATCTTAGTTTCGGAGGGGAATTGGCTGATGAATTTGCCATAGTTTGGATTTGTCTTCAAGTACTTTCAGACCCATCCGGGTTCATCTTCAGGGCAATGAGGTTAATCAGGTACAGACCATGTGTTAGTACTTGGGAGACAAATCCAAACTATGGCAAATTCATCAGCCAATTCCCCTCCAGAACTAAGATCTTGATTCGGACTATTGAAAGGATCTACCAAAGGATATCTAGACATGAGTTGTCTCTTATATTCAACAATACTTGCCTGCAAGAGAAGATGCTGCCTAGATATATATATAATATATATATATATATATATATAATATATATATATATATATATATATATATATATATATATATATATGTATATCTAACTTAGTGTTTGTGTGTGTGATGTTATGTGTTCTCTATAGAAATAAGGTTAGGGAATCTACATGAAATCTAAAAGTGTATTCCTATGTAAAATTTACTTGGGAAGACAATAAAAGTGGTCCCGAATCTGAACGTTACCTTATATGTACCAAATATGTATCTTCCCTCACCTCTAAGTGACCCATGGATGACAGAACCCGCTTAAAACTTCAAATATGTATATTTGATTTGAATGAAAGTTAAACCATGTGTATAAGACACTAATTCGAAGAATTTTCCAACATTTCAGCTTCTTCTGACTATATTAGGGGGTGAAACGGGATAGAGGGGCAGTAAAAACAAAGAAAGTAATATGGTGTTATAAACGTAGTGAAAAAGTACATCGTAGTAATCCTCATTAGATCCTGAGCAACGTCGGTCTTCCTGCTAGTAATAACATTAAGTTGGCCGGATTTTTAGAATTTAAACCTAAATAGCATTGCATCTGACACATCGATATTTGATTCTCTCTAGCCACTTTGTCTATTTTTTTCCTTCCACCATTTTCTTTACAATACCAAAATGTCTTTAGCTTCAGTTAGTTTAAAAAAAAAAAAAAATTATTATGGATTGGAAAATGATTACAATGGCGACAGTTTTAAATAATGGCTCAAATAATGTAAGGGAAACAAATAATATTTTAACCTGCAAAGATTTATCTCTCTTACATGTCCACTTTCCATCTCTTTTCTTCTCTATAATAATACCAACACTTTGTGACCACTTCACATCATTCTTTGTATGTGTTTCTTGCCTAGGCATAACTTGCACATTACTATTTTTAATCTACTTTTAATCTAAATTTTATTGAGATAATTATTAAAATAATTTTTAAAAAAAAAACACAATTTTTTTTTTCCTGCATAACTTTAAAAATGTGCACCCCCATCCCCTAAATTTTTAACTAATATGACTAAAATAAATCCCGGACAACACTGGGTAGGTACAGCTAACTCTATGTATATAATTTATGGCATTTTGATTTACATTTGAAGTAGAATTACATTACTAAATGCACAGGTTGAAGGACATGTATTTCAAGGCTCTGTGAAGTCACTGTTTTTTGTTTGTTTTTGTTCTCAATGAATGAAATCTACCGTCCATCTTACACCATCACTCTGACCCACCTCCTACACTCACATTCACTGCTCTATTCCTCCTATGACAGTCTTCCTACAGCCTACCTGCTTCTTGAGGTGTGCAATTTCCAACTGCGTCTCTCCTAAACTGGCATTCCTTGAGTCCAGTGGCAAGGAAAAGTCCAAGACGACTGGATGAGCAGAGAAAGAGACTGGTGTTATTTCGGAGTTTTTCTTCTAGTCAAGTAGCACAACCAAGTCTCCAGAGTCTAGTCTGCCCTACTATTTAACCCATAGCTGAGGGAGGATACATGGATTCATACCTTTCTCAAGGTGGAAGTGGTGTAGTAATCCCAACAGAACTCAAATCCGGTATGCCGAATTCAGTCTATTTCGATAAAAAACAATAACTCTCTCAGTGCACTTTTTCCCCACGTATTAGAACACAATCATGCTTTCAAGTTTGAACAGGGCCAAATCATCAAACATATATATATATATATATATATATATATATATATATATATATATATATATATATATAGTTATAGAAGCGAACTATATATTATTAGCTGTACATATTCGACTCTGCCCGGAATGCAGTGAAGTCATTTTAGTTTTGAATTTTGTTAATTTTAATTGAATTATTCCCCATGACGATTTTTTTTTCTTTTGCTATTGTTGATATAATCGAAAAATGTTTTCTGTTCGGACGGGACTACATAATTTTTTCAATAAAGTGTAGCGAAGTACTTTATTATAGTGCCAATAACATGGTACAACAATAAAACATAAAAATTCGCTAGTCAGGGCAGAATCAAAGTTTGATATGTCTGCTTAAATGTTATTTAGGTTCAACTTTTAAAATGTCACAAGATTAGTTTACATCTTAGGTGTATATGGATGTGTAATATCTCTCTCTCTCTCTCTCTCTCTCTCTCTCTCTATATATATATATATATATATATATATATATATATATATATATATATATATATATATTAGTACTTCATGTATCCACATAAAATATTATAAGGAGATATAATTTTTTATGTATCAGTTTTCAGTATTTACTTCAACAGTGCTCGATACGTAAGTAGAGCTAGGTAGTAAGCAATGAAAATATATATGGCCTGAAGATTCCCCCCCCCCCCCGGGGATGAAACGCGGGAGCCTCTGTGTAGCTTGATTGCCATATATATTTTCATTGCTTACTATATATATATATATACACACACACACACACAGATTT